>CM038001.1:8651421-9851421 GCA_021234005.1 Nephelium lappaceum
TCCAGTTGGAATCCATTTATGGATTCAATCTTCAATGACTTTTTTACCCTTAGATTTCACAGAACCGTTATTTTGTTGACTAAGTTACTATTCAAATTAACGGTTGGGTTCTTTTGGCTAATATTTTCAAAACCAGTGGTGGTTTGATATTATTTTACTTTTTAGGGGGTAAATTGATAATATCCCTAAAAAAAAAAATCTCATATTCACCTACAAACCCATTTAACGAAATTTATATCCATCCATCACGGACAAATATCCATAGATACACGTGCTCATGAGTAAAATTGTCATCTCTGAGGAGGTTGCCTAACAAATTTGTGCATGTATGTGATGAGTTATCTTTAATTGTAGTTCAAAGAAATAAAGAAGACAATGATGAGAATTACTACATAAAGCAAAATTTTGCTAGCATAACTGGTCCGGTATTTCCAACCAAAATTTCTCGCATTTGTAAGGTTCCTTTATAAATTGATAATAAAGGAACTCTCCAGCCTTCCCATCCATCTCATCATAAATCACGAGGCTGTTGAAACAATGACTAAAAAGGCAAAAATAAACCACCCCTCATGATAATGACTGAATCACTTGTGATCGGGATCGGGCCGGTGAATTAAAATCATGCTAAACTTGTATGAGTAAATATTAATTTATTATTTAATTGTTCACTACGATAAACTATCATTTAAAAAATTTGTATTCTAATGAAAAGTTCTCTTTTTCTTTTGTGAGCGTATATCTCTTGATAATATAAAAATATATTTTCAATCAACTCTTCGTTAGTTAGTCGCTTTTGTTTTTGTTGTTTTCTTTTTTATACCCCTGACAGTAAATCAAACAAGACCCTAACATATAATTTGAAATACTGTTTTTAAAGATGAGAAAGATTTACTTATAATAAATGAAAAAATTATCCATGCTTTATGGGCGAAGGTGCTCAAGGCTTGCCCCTTAGCTGTTGAGAAACCAAGTAAATGAAATTGATATCACTGTACGAACTCACTTGAGAGCAATCATCCTAACGAATCAATGGCCATTAATATTATTAATTTCTTAATTATCTTAAAATAATCTAAAAAAATAAATACCTTTTATTTACAATTTTTTTTCTTCATTGATGTAAAAAAATGTGGAAAAAGGGACATCTTTACATTGATGTGATTAAACGTGGTGGTATTCAACACTAAGAGGACCATTTTCTTTATTTTTTGAAATTATTAAGAGGACCATTTTCAAAAACAAAAGGAAATTATCTTTTTAATTAATGAACCTGTCACTTCAAAAGAAAAAGGAACGAGGTAAATAGGGGCTATTGTTTTCCCAAAATGAGTCAATCAACATTCAACACAGATCAATCACGTCCTAATCGGCAGTCAAAAAGATTAATGCAAACAGCTAACAACGGATGGCCCCACATAGATTAGAACCAATCAGCCAGTTTTATCACCTCCTAACTGGCCGTCAATTCCAAATTTCAAGTCGTCCAATCACAAGTATTTGTCAATAGAATTGGCACCGGTATCAAACCACAACACATACCAACTAGATTTTAATCAACATAAGTAGGCAATGCAAAGCAGTAATTGTCAAGTGCAATGGAAGTTTCCAACTAAAAATATAACACATAAATGAGATTTAACATGCCCAACGTAGATATAAGATTCAATATCTTCACGTAAATAAGAGCATTCAGAAACACAGAATTAACCCCAAAAAAGAAAAGAAAAAAAAGAGAGAAAATTTAGTACATTCATGATTTGATAACCAAGACAAGAATGCCTACAAATCGAAGAACAGGGAAAAGTAGCAACATTCAATCTTTCTCCCACCAAAAACACATAGGAGAGAAGTTCAATCCAAACAAAACCCTTACTGCTGTTCATTTTCAGGCTTGGCTGCTGCTTCTTTAATCTCATCAGCTCCATCATCCTGTTCCAACAAAATTGTTCAATATTGGCATCAAGCCCCTTTGTAAACACAACACACAAAGCTGAATTAATAAAGATAAACGGGATCATATACAAGACCTGCATATCGGAGGTCCAGAGAGTGAGGTTGTCACGAAGAAGTTGCATGATCAAAGTGCTGTCCTTATATGACTCCTCTCCAAGAGTATCCAACTCAGCAATAGCCTCATCAAAAGCCTGCATCACCAACCAAACCAATTCATATACATATGCGATTTCGAAAAATATTAAAATTATGATTTTTTGTTATTATTCGAAATCAAGAACCGAACCGAACCTGCTTGGCAAGATTGCAAGCGCGATCAGGAGAATTGAGAATCTCATAATAGAACACAGAGAAATTCAAAGCCAGTCCTAGACGGATTGGATGAGTTGGAGCCAATTCAGCGTTGGCAATATCCTGCATCAAACAAAACAGATTTAATTTTTTTTTCTCTAAAATTCATATAATCCAATAACCAAAACTGTGAATGAATAAATATAAAAGACAATATACCATACTAAAATTATGAGATTGATTGAAAATAAATTAAAAAAAAAAAAAATTAAGGCTGTAAATAAAAGAGAGATGAGGGGACCTGAGCGGCCTTGTAGGCAGTGAGGGTGCTCTCGGCGGCTTCCTTCCTCTCGGCTCCGGTTTTGAACTCAGCCAAGTACCTGTGATAATCACCTTTCATTTTCAAATAGAAAACCTTGGAGTCGCCAGCGGACGCAGCAGGGATGAGCCGTGAGTCGAGCAACTTCAAGATCCCGTCGCAGATCGAGGAGAGCTCGGTCTCGATCTTGGATCGGTAGTCGCGGATCATGGAGACGTGGTCTTCGTTGCCGCGGCTCTCCTCCTTCTGCTCGATGGAGGATATGATGCGCCAGGAGGCACGGCGGGCGCCGATGACGTTCTTGTAAGCGACGGAGAGGAGGTTACGCTCCTCGACGGTCATCTCCTCGGACTTGTCGACGGAGGCAGAGACTTTTTCCATGTAGTCGACCATCTCTTCATAGCGCTCGGCTTGCTCGGCCAGCTTGGCCATGTAAACGTTCTCTTCGCGAGCCGTAGGTGTTGTTGGAGCAGCCATTGCAGTTTAGAGGTGGTGGTGGTGGAGGGAGGGAGAGTTATAGATCTGAGAAGGAAGAGAAAAAGAAAGTTTGTTTTGAAACGGGAGAGAGAGACAGAGCTAGAGGGAGAGACAGAGAGAGTTGGGGGCATTTATTGTGGGTGGGGGGGGTGGGGAGTGGGAGCCGCTGATGGCGTTCGAGAGGAGAGAGAAACTTTCGAGATGTGATGTGAGCCGTTCGATTTTGGAGAGTGATGGCCAGGTAAAAGGACCGGTAAAGCAAGCTGTCATACACGAGTATTTTCATTTTCGTTTTGTTATTTATTTATTTTTTTAGCTCAGGAAAACAAAGTTGCCTTTTTTATTTAAATTTGAATTTTGAAGTCTAGATGGGCTCTGTTAGTTAGGTGTTCTGGTTTTTTTGGGAACTTCTTGGGCTTGTACCAGCGATGGCCTACTTTCTAAGTTTTCACTTTTTCACTGGTGTCGAATTCAGGGTTGAGTACTACTCGGTAGATATGTACAATACGAAGAAGGTAGGATATGTGTTAAAGTTATGTAAGTATAGAATATGTATTTAAACAATGAAGGTTGAAAACTTCTTATATATATTGATAAATATATACGTACTATGGGACTCATCTCTATATCACAAATATAAAAGGTAGGTGCATTAATGCATGGTCTTTCAGCGGTCATATAGAGAAATTATTTATTTTGCACATCATCTGTTAATATGAATAAAATTATATATTCGTCTATTCATTAATGTGTCAGGGGTTCAATTTCAACCAAACACATTTTATAAGATTGTGTTGGTAGTTTTATCCTCTTATTGTAGGAATAGATACCCACATAGTACAAATAGTAATTGATATTGAGAAATGGTACTCTGACTCATTCAAGTTTGGGTTCATAATCGAGGTCATGCAATAGTAATTGATCTTAAGAGATAGACCTCTTTGATTCATTCGAGTTTGGATTCATAATTGGGGTTAACTTGTTTAAACAATTTATTGAAGAGATCAATGTGGGTTACATTTAAGGAGTTAACTGCATAACACATATTATTAGAATTTATTTATAATTTTGAGTTTAGAAATCACATATTAATATAGAAAATAATAAATAACATATTGAGACACATATTTATAAATCACATATTAATACAGAAAATATAAGTAATATACAACTTTGAGTTTATTATGCTTAATTATGGTTGGACAGAGGTTTTTTTTTTTTTTTAATAAATAAACTTACTTTTAATGGATTTAAATTTAAGATAATAATGACTAGATTAGATTAACTAATTAATTACTTATTCACTCATAACTCAATCCGATAGTGCAATTTTCCTTCATCTCCGTGATGGAATTCGAGTCGTACATTTTAATTCTTTAATCTTAATAAATCACGTAAAATTTCAATCTAATTAACAAAATTTAGGTTAAACGAGTCGAAATTAGATATAAACAGTATAATAAATGAGTTAGTTGTATTGTGTCATCCATTTACTAAATGGATCATGTTCAGTTTGTAAGAAAATATTCCATGGAACGCTTAGTTAGTGTATCATACTGAAGTTAGTGTATCTTTTTAATAACAATGTATTATTAATGTGACATTTTTTTTTTTCATAAAAAATCAATATTAGTATGACAATCCAATAATAACGTGACACATGACGTAATTTTCAAATGAAAATTTTTTATAAATAAGAAAAGACACCAACATTAATTTTTTAGGAAAGAGAAATATAACATATTATGTTATTATTAGCAGGGCAAAATAGTGTCAGCATGACATGCCAATCAAGAGTCCTACGAAAGATTTTCTCCAAGTTTGAGGAGTACAGTCGGATTAATCCATTCGGTGGTGTCAAATTGAGTGAAAAATTAATCAACAGTGTTGGGTTGAGCCAAACTTGACCCACGAACGTGAATTGCCACTCCAGCTCGTAACTCAAATATCAATCAATAAAATATAGACTCTTCTAATCAAGATTACAAAAGCAATGTTCCATCTATTATTGTTCAAGATGTCGGTTGAAATGTTGTTAGTTTATTAAAATGGCCATTCAGTCTTCGTCTCACTTCTAGTTCCGCATGTTCAATATTCACAGTGGACATCATTCATGCCAACAAAGGTAGTTTCATGTTTTAAAAAATTGTTAATGCAACCAATTTACATTGACTTCCATCTTTTATCATTAATAAATTTCCCAGAAGGCAAAGGCTTTAGCACACCATACCCAACAGTCAAGTACCCGAAAGTCAAGGTGATATAACTTCAACTAATATGTGACACCGAAAGAACGGAGCCTTCAAATTTAGGCTCAGAAATTAATTCACGCAGCAACAAGTGGTTGCCAAAAGCCAATAGTCGTCACCCTGCGGAGATTAAATTAGCATGAGGTTGGGTTGCATTAGGGCATCTCCTCCTGTGGTCCAGCTAGTTAAAGTTTAACTATTATTGACACACAATGAAATGTCAATTGTGCCTTTTAAATAGAAGCCAAAATCTGCGTTCACCATTGGCTACTCATAGATTTATATAGAATTTCTCTAGGTGTGAATGATCAAGATTATTTATTTATTTATCATTTAATAATTGGGACCGATCCAAAATACAACTGATATCAATAGAGATGAAATGTTATGACGCAATCCGGAAATCAGCTCCCAGGAATATGAAAGGACAACCCATAAAGTATTAGAAGCAAATACCCACAATATGTGATGCTTTTAAGATGTAGAACTCTTCACGTCTTGAGAGGCAAAAGGTGGCTAATGGTCTTACCACCTGACCACAACCTAATCAACATGATTTTTTAAATTTCCAACATGATTTTTCAGTATAAACTTTGTCCAAGTTCCAACAAATGTGTGAAAACAAAATACTTTTTAGCATATTAAAGTTCGAACACACTGGAAAGAAGGAGGATTTGTTATAGTTTTTTTTTTTTTTTTTTTGAAAAGAGGATTTGTTATAGTTAAATTTGAGTTTCAAATAAGCAAGTTGCCAGACCCTTGATTTGTTGAATCTGGGTAAATTTTCTTTGTTCAAGTTTGGTTTTATGCCACTTGGTTAAATCAAAGGACCAGAAATTGCAAATCCAATACACAGCCAGGAATTATAATATTATGATTTCTATAGTTCAATAGTTTTGATCTGTTTTCTACCTTTCTTTGTCCACATATGCAGACTCAGTCATTCAGGGATCGTACCAATAAAAATAGATATGCTGTATGTGGTATACAGCCTGGCAAAATTTTTAAAAGATGTGTTTTAAAATTGAATTTTCCTTGTGTACAAAATGGACTAATTCAACCAAAAAAAAACAATCGCTCGCTCTAGGGCTGTAGCCTGTATTGTGCCAAACAGCCAACAAATAATTTCATTAGCCAAATCATCCATGAGTTTTCAGAATATTTATTTGCTTAGATTAGAAAACCCCCACTCAATTTGATCTGGCTGCAGAACCTGCCTCCACGTTTGAACTTTTTATCTTTGTTATTATGGTTTTTTTTTTTTTATAAGTACAAATACATTTACTACCGTCAAGATCTCTAAATATCAACTTTATGTCTAGATTGTAACAACTATTGTACGACTCCCTATGTGAGCATGGAGGGGCCCTTAAGGAATCATTTGGACGGTACCAACTACAACACAACTCCCTATATGAATAGGGAGAAAGGGACCTCAAGTTAAGTGAAAAAACTTAACCTTCCAATTGGAGGGTTAATACGTAATTAATCTCTCGTAAGAGAGTCCGAGGCAAATTTTTCGGTATAAGGTAGACTGATACTCAAATCCGCATGCCCTTTGAAGAAGCATATGTAATTATCCCCCCATAGGAAGGTCTAAGGTAAATTATCTACCTTAAGCCAGACCAATACTCGAACCTGTGCGGTATTTGAAGAAAGGCAACGCGGGTCATGTGTCATCACGACACAACAACTTTGAGTGTGTTAATTATGGTTTTGTTTTTATTATTATTTTACATTTTTTTAATTTGCTAGTAATATTATTTTACTTACACAGCTGTAAACTTATCGTGTTGCATGCATTAAACGTTTTTGTCATGTGGATTAAATTATGATGACATAAGGTGGTTAATTGGCTATTTAATGTCGCAGAATTAATACAATCTGTAAGGAACTCATATTTATTAAAACATGCAATTCATCAACAATATGAAATCAATCCAGTTCGTTGGATTCGGGATCCAAACTTTACCCTTGCCAACTATTTGTAGTCAAATTGCAATTAAGATCAGGATTAGCTCAGTATTGAAATGAAGTTTAATTTTCCTACTCGTTTTCTATAAACAATAAAGTCTGAAACGTGAACAATGGTTTTCATTTAATTTTTATTAAGTAACCCTCAACATAGTCTTAAATCGTTTTCTGTAAGTCAATAAAGTTTGAAACGTGATCAATGTTTTTAATTTATTCCTATTTAATAATCCTCAACATGGTCTTTAATTCTTTGTCAGCCAGCATTCGAAAATAAATGTCTAATCTATGTTGCTGCTGCGAGTCTGCGACTCTAGTGATGTCAAATGGATCAGGTCCGGATTGAGTTTGATCCAAAATTTTCAGACTGATTTTGGAGGAAAAAGCATATCTGATCGGATAAAGTGAATTCGCAGATTTGTAAGTTTCAGATTTGGATTCCAATTTGGAATTGGATTGGAATTTGTTTTTTCACCGGATTTGGTTTGCATCTGGAATGGATTTTGATCGAATTGGGATTTTTTTGATATGGGATTTGAATTTTTTAAATTTGTTTAAAATTTGATTACAATTTGCTTCTAATAATATTGATTCTTGAGGTTAATTGCAAAAAATTAAATTTTCTAATCAGATTCCAATTTATAGCACACAAAATAATTTATTTAGATACAGTTTATTTCTTTTAATAAACATTTTTTATTTTATAAATCCATTTTTTTAATTTACAAATAATCTTGTCGGATAATTTTTACTACTACACCAAACATATGCTAAAAGTATAAATTATAAATCTTGTTGGATAATATATCTAAAATAAAAATAAAAATAATAATAATAATTATTATTATTTTATTATTTTATTATTATATAATGAACTAGATTAGAATACACCACTATATCTTAAATACATATCATTTAGGTGTCAATTTACTAGTTACCAATTATTTGCATTTCCCAAACTTTACATTTGTAGTGGGTGGTTTCCTATAATTGCTAACGTGGAGGCTCAACTCTACGATAAGCTTTCTAGGGCTTGGTAACTTGCAAAATGTTGAATGACGAGAAAGGGTTACCTTGACATAGGGGTAGCGTTGGCTAAAGGCACTCCAACGCTTAAATTAGATTGATAATTAAATAAAAAAATAGAATAAAATAATAGATGTACGACTTATTATTATACTGGTAGCGTACAATGGGTGAGGAAGATAGGGTTGTTGAGGCTAGAGTGGGATGGGTAGGACAAACATTGACTGTCGTGGGATGGATAGGACAAACATTGACTATCGTGTGATAGTGTAAACAGAGTGGATAGTATAGACAGAGACGTTAGATGAGCGTTTGTGATGATTTTGATAGAGTGATAGTAAAGAGTAATGAGATGATACTTGCCTCTTTGGTTGCTTTCCTTTATAAGTAAGGAGCGGACTGTTGTAGAGGTGTTATGACAGTTGAGATCGTGGGATTTGTTCCCTTGATCCTTGTCCTTGCTTAATTAGTGAATCCTTATTGGTCAAACCTTTCATTAAAGAGGCCCGAGCTATCTAAGTGTTAACATAGTCTATGAGCTATTAGGCTTCGAGTGGATTGGATTGGATTTTGGGCCAATTGCTGGGCCACCATTTTGGGCTTTACTTGTAACCTCATCCATTGGGCTTGCATTGGGTTGATTTTTACAACTACAACATTAAATCCTCAATATTTATCCAAATAATACTATTCATGATCAATAACTATATATTACGTAGATAATAATTAAAAAAATAGAAAAAAAAACATTTGTCGAAATTCTAATGTAATTTGAATTATCACGCGTCCAAATATTTAAAATGAGCTTTCAATTGTAGTTGCCAATCTTGCTCTCTTTCTTCTATGGCCTTCCAATCTTTAATATAAATTACGATTTTCAAACTATTGGGAGCTATTAGTGATTTTAGTCATTCACTTGCCTAGTTGGAAAGTACATTACAATAGTTATCAAGTAAATATTCCATGGGACACTGTGTTAGTGTGTTATACTGATACTGATATGACTTTCTAATAATAATGTGACACGTACATAGTTTTTTAAATAAAAATTAAAGTTGACGTGACCTTTTAATAATAATGTGACGCGTGGTATAACTTTTCTAAATGAAGATTTTTTCGTAAAGGAGGAAAAAAACCAACATCAATATTTATTTAAAAAGATATGTTATGTGTTATATTGTCATTGGAAAATCACGTTAATATCGATATAGCACTCTAACTCAGCATTCCATGAAAAATTTTCTCATAAATTAGAGAGTTGTTAGTTTTTTATCTGATGATTGAATAATTTTGTATCTTTATTTAATATGATATAAACAACTGAAAACAAATATCTTAAGAAATCTTAATCTAGTTTATTATAAATATTGATAAGATTTTATTCATAATTAAAATATAATAAAAAAAATGTGATGTAGTAGTGGTTTTATGAATGCTCAACAATGGTGTTGAAATATTAATGACTAAACACAATTTTCAAATTATTTTCTATAAAAGAAACGGACGGTAGTAATTAGTTTGTATTTATTACAAGCATTAGGTTGTGTGTGTATGTGTAATGTTAAGATAAAATTGAAGATATATTATTCTTGAGAGGATAGATTTAATATATATAAAAAATATATATATATAGAGTCAAAAATTGTTATTTTTTCTCTACTTGTTTTCTATAATTCAATAAAGTTTGAAACCTGAAGAATTGTATTCATTTAAATTTATTGAGTAAGTAACCCTCAACATAGTCTCGCAATTCATTTAATATTATTGAGTAAGTAAGCCTCAATATAGTCTTGAAATTCATTTAATTTTGTTGACTAAGTAAACCTCAACATAGGCTTGAATCTTTGTTAGCTAGCACTGCAAAAAAGATACTAATACATGCTGATGCCACCAACCTGACTTTTTGTAACATTAATAATTAAACATGTTCGTAGAATTCAGAACTTAAGCCTTACCAAACTATTTGTAGTCAAATTACAATTAAGATCTAGATTTGCTCTATATGGAAACGTATTAAAATTATCCTACTCTTTATGTTCTATAATTCAATAAAGTTTAAAACCTGAGTATAATTTTCATTTAATTTCATCGAGTAAGTAACCCTCAACATAGTCTTGAATTCTTTGTCAGTTAGCACTGTACAATAATATCCAATATATGCTGTTGCCGAAACTGACTTGTTGTAACACTAATTAATCTCGTTCGTTGGATTCAGGACCCTAACTTGACATTCGCCAAACCATTTGTAGTCAAATTGCAGTTAATAGATTAGCTTAGTATTGAAATGTAGAATTTTCCTACTCCTTGTTTTCTATAATTCAATAAAGTCCAAAACCTGAATGATGATTGTTGAGTGAATAACCCACAACATTAAGTTCTTTGTCAGCTAGCACTAAGAAAAATCTAACATGCTGATGCGACGAAGCTGACTTTTCGCCAACTAACTAGCTTCCAATCACGCTTGGTGTTGGAAAACTCTAGTCTCTCTTATCCATATTTGCTAGGCCCATCTATACGCACAACCATTGGGCGGTTTCCTTGTGTGCGTATTGTTTCTTCCAAAGGCTTCTCGTGAAAGGAATGCTAAACAAGCAAGCCCATTGTAACTTAACAAGTCAAGAGAGGACCCCTGGTTTTTTAAAAGTCAGCTCTACATTTATAGTAGTGGTCATTTTGCGAAGGTTGATGAATGATGATAAAAGTAACTCTACAAGAAGGAATAATCAATGGATTATTGTGTGATGGAGAGAACCAAAATACAAGTGCTTTATGATGCTTGTAGTGCTATCTTTTCTCAAAAGGAGCTTCCTTGTTTCCAACAAATTCAATGGCTCAAAAACATCTTAGGTACTATTATTATGCTTTCTTACAGTACGTTTTAGTTTCTAGTATATTATGTCTTCGGTGTTATTTAACTAGATCGGATTAATTTATAATACTTGAAATCATAATAACCGCAGACATGTTTGAAGCTGTTGATGTTGGCATCGATGAGTTTAGCTTGCATGGACCTCCACAGGGATTAATTTGGGGGCAAGCGGTGTCTAATATAACTTACATTCACATTCATGAGTGTGACAAATTCTCGGTAACTATAAGCATGGTTTATCTAATCCAAGTTCAGAAATTTACATACGGTGTATAATTACAAAATGAGTTAATAAGATGGGTAGTTTTCGATTGGTATCCAGATAGGTGTGTTCTGCTTCCCGGCTGGGGCGACATTTCCCCTTCATGATCATCCAGGAATGACCGTGCTTTCCAAACTCCTCTACGGTTCCCTCTACGTCAAAGCCTATGATTGGCTCAAGGTTGAAAAATCAGGCTGTGGAATAAGTAAGAATCCGGCACTCAAAAAGTTAATTTAGAAAATATCAATGAACATGTTGTCTGTCTTGAACGTAAGGATTTTCATGCACTCGTTTTAGGCTTTTAGCACATAAATTTATGATAACTGGTTGTGGTGTTAAATGGTGATGATTTCAGGTGGAGTGGCAGGCAGGGTGATAGATGGTATATTCAATCCACCATGTGAAACTACCATCTTGTTTCCAAGAAGTGGTGGAAACATACATAGCTTCACTGCATTGACTCCCTGTGCCATCTTGGATGTGTTGTCTCCACCATACTCTCAAGACCTTGGAAGACCTTCCACTTACTTCTCAGACTTCCCCATTCCCTCGCTTCCAGCTGGTAATCAATTGATTCACTAATTAAATTAGTTTCTTATTTTCAAGTAAATTGTGTAATCCAAATGCTTTTCAATTTGTATCTTGGGTTGTGGTCTGGTAGTTAGACCACTCTCTCTAAAGTGGAGGGTTTTACACCCTAAAGTCTCATATTATTGTGAGTATCTTTCCCTCACTCTTTATGGGTCGACCTCGTCCCAATTCTGGAGTTATCTCTGAATTGTGCCACAACTTTTATCGTTATTGGTCCTAAGTCTTTAAAAAAAAAAATGCTTTTCAATTTGGGTAGTAATGATTTAGGCTAATTCCATCAAATCAAAGACATGCATTTTATGTTTTTGTGATCCAAGCAAAACATTGTTTGTAACTTAACAAAATCAAGACTTCCACACCGGATAAAAAATCATGCATGCAATTAACCAACCTTGAATGTTAATTTGGTGGTTGTATCTTTTGGGCTTATCAGGCTATGCGGTGCTGGAGGAAAGAGATATGCCTCAAGACCTGGTTGTTAAAGGAGCACCCTATCTTGGGCCCCCACTTAATGTAAGCCTGTATTGACATGGCAGTCACACGCTTATCAAGAGGAAAATGCTTTTGAAAAATCACGAACTCACAAGCCCTTTCTGTTTCAAGTTTTCAACATGAAAAACGATTAGCTTGATATCCTTATTTACATAGCAATTATAGCGATGCTGAATTGGGTTTGTAACAGAATGTAATGTGCAGCACTGTCTTCCGCACACATGAGATGTGTACACAAATATAATGTAAAAGTTAAAATAAAGTTTTCCATATATTGTTGGGTATAGAAAAGAACAAGTGTGTGATTTAAAAAAAAAAAAAAAGAAAAAAGAATAAGGGTGTGTTTGGTATGATTTTTTTTAAGTAGAGTTTTTATAAGTAGATCTTTTAAAGTGCAGCTTTTACCAAATAGAGCTCTTGGCGAAAAAAAATAATGTTACTCAACAAATTTTTAAATTAATAAATAATTGAAGAAATTACAAAAAGAAGTTTGAAAAATTAAAACTGAGTTTGGTCTTCTGAAGGGATAATATTGAAATTTATAAAATGAAAATAAGCATATTTAGGACAATTTATTTATTTATTTTAAAGCTTAAAAATAACTTATTGAACAAGTCTAAAATTTGAGCTTCTCTTAGTAGACATAAGCCTTTTTAATAGTGTTAGGACCTCAGTCCAATCCTTCGTTCATTTATCTTCATAGAGTTTTGATATTTTAGCCCTTGTAGGGTTTTGGTATTTTTGTCATGTAGAGTAAGTAACATTTTAAGGTTTGAACCTGAGATCTTAAGTGTCTTTTGGGCGTAAATCCTCTTACCACCAAATCAAGTGTTAAGACCTCAGTCCAATCCCTTGTCATTTATCTCTGTAGGGTGTTAGCATTTTATCCATAAAGTAAGTAACATCTTGAGGTTTGAACCTGAAATCTTAAGGTGTTTTTTGGGTGCAAATTTTTTACCATCAAGGTAAGTTAGTAATAGTTGCATCAACTAATAAACTAGCAAACTAATAATTACATCAACTAATAAAATAGCAAACTACCTTTATCTTGTTAATATTTCACAAGAAAATAATATAATTACAAAAATTAAAAATTAAGTTTTCAAAAAAATAAAAATTTAAAATTTAAAAAATCGAAAGGACATCTCCACGATGGAAATAGCAAAACTATCCTTATCTCCTTAATATTTCACCATAAAATAATATAAGTTATGAAAATTAAAAGATAGAAAGGAAGACATCTCTACCATCTAATCTCATACGAATTTTTACTTACACATTTTATATTAGTGAATTGTTAATAATGTTCTTTAACGATTATAATCCTTTAAAGACTTTTCACTATCAGCGAGGCAATGAGTGTCATATATTATAAAATAATTCATTCATATGCTATGAATGTCATTAGATGATGAGAAAGGGGTGTCAAAAGTATTTTGCTAAAGTTAGTTGGCAGCATAATCCAAGATCTTTCAAATCTTGGGTTTGACACCCAATGAGTGGCCATTAATATAACTGTCTTCTCACACCTTCGTATCGGTAGACCCCCATTTTTGTATACCGATCATTCCTGTATGAGAGCTGCTCTCTAGACCATGCCATCAATATTTCATCACACTTAGTCCAGGTGATCCTTGAGTCAATTCTAGTAATAAAAAATATATATGTACATATATATTTTACTAAAGTTTATATGTCTTGTTTTAGAAGAGAAATTTAGTGGAAAAAAATTTGTGTGGGATAATCTTAACATTGACGTGATGGAAATCGTCCAATAATATCATGTTACATCACAAAATTTACCTTAAAAAATTGATTAAGTCCTAACATAAACTAGTAGGACATTGGTCCAATTTAGTGGACGATCTCACAATTGATATGGTGAGACCGTCACACAAATTCTTTTTCCTGCTGATGATTCTAGATTTTGACTAGGTTATGAGATTCTTTTTGACATAGTAGGTTTTAAGATTCTCTACTTATTTTATTGTACTTTGCATTATTATTATTAGGGGTGAGCAGGGTCGGGTCCTTCAATCAGTTTTCATTTCAACAAACCGACCTAATTTGAATTGATGTTGAAAACCGACATGGACCGACCTTTATTAGGTCGGGCCAGTTCGATTTGGTTCATGTTTGTTTGGACCTATCAATGGGTTGTCAATAAACAATCAAAGCTAAAAAAAAAAAAAAGAAAACCAGTGCCCAAAACAAACCAAACCCAAAAACCACACACCAGTTACTATCCCAACTACCACATCAGTCACCCCCACCTTTACTACCTTACCAATTCCCTCTTCTCTCTAGCTAAACCTAAAAGCCACACACCGGTTACTACCTTAACCAACTCACCAATCACCGCCACCTCCACCACCTCATCAGTTCCCTTTCCTCTCTAGCCCCGGCATCCCTATTTCTCTCTCTACATTTGCATCATCACCAACCCACAACCATCAATAATATCCGTATCATCACTAGTAAAAGAGATCGACGCCGATCTTCTCCTAATAGAAGCGATCGGTGTCAATCTCTTTCGATTGTTACAAGCTGTTGCGGTTATCTCTTCTGAAGATAACAACGTTAGAGGCTTTCTTCACGTCCTTCAACAGTTCAATGTTTTCTTGGATTTTATGTGTGAAATATATGTGCAGAAGTGACACATGTGAAAAGGGATCAAATCAATGAGACTGTGAGAGAAAAGGAGGAGAGAGAAGAGAAATGAGAGAAGGGAGAGATGAAAGAGCTTTAAGATGAGAGACGGTGAGGTGGCTAGGGTTGTAGTAATATTGTGAAAATGGTTTGCCTTTTATACCATTTTTTTTTTTAATATAAAAGTCAGTTTTTTGGTACGTGTCAGTTTTTTCAACCCTACACCGACCCAAAACAGAATAAAATTGATTTTAGGTGTTCAAATTGACCCTACTCGAATTGAAGATGGAAACCGATAATTTCGGGTCGGTTTAGGTTTGGTCATTTCGAGTTGGATCGGTCTCAATTTTTTTTGCCCCACCCCTAGTTATTATGCATACAACTACGCTAGTGCACCTAAAATATCTTATAGTTGGCCTCAACAAATTCATCACATAATTTGTTGATCGTTGTTTCATGTCAAATAATATGCTCATGGTTGTTTTATAAACAAAAAGAAAAAGAAATCTATCTAGATGTTGTGTTTGTTAACTTTCGATCGATTGGAAATTTTTCCCCATCGAGAATCGCAACCTAATTGAGTGATCAGTCAAAGCCTATCTCACAAACATTTGGTTTGTCATTCAATTCTCATGTGTCCCTTCATGTGGGTAATTTTTTGGTTTTCTCTTCCTCTTGTTTGGGAACCACTTTCCCCTCTCACTTTTGGAGACTTCAATTCTAGATCGCTCCTTAGTATACCATCAAGAGAGTTTGGCTTATAGTAATGGTATCTGTAATATGTATTATGTTAAAAAAATCAGGCCCCATTTCATGTATGTTGTCTTTTTCTCCCTTTTGAATAAACTGATTTTTATAAAATTAATTTCGAGTTTATAAATTATTAAAAAAAAAATTCGAGTTTATAATTCATTAGTTATACATAGATAAATAATTATAAATATCAATTATAAAGAAATTACTAACTGTATTTATATCTGTTTTAAGTTTGTGAACCACAAAATATATTGATATTTATAACACATAACATCTTTAGGAAATAGTTAAAACTTGTGTTGATGCGGAATATTTGTTTATAACAATGAAGATATAATTTAAATAAGAACATATGTATTATGGGTCGTGAGAGTAAATATATCAATATTTTATAAGTAAACTTTTATATTTTTTAATATGATATTTAATCTTCATAAATTTCAATGTAACATCAATTATTGATTGAAAGATCAAAAGGAAAACCATACATATAATTGAATCGTCCTCTTAATTATTATTGTTTTTTTTATTTTATTAATTATCAATATATCATAGATATTAAATACTGTATCCAAAACTGGAGTTACCATTAGTGCGAGAATAGATTTCCATCCCGTGATAAATTGCCCTTGCGTTAAGGGATACTGAGCACGTTAAAACAGAGGCGTGCCAAGTGGGGGTCCCTCCGTCGAGGCAATCCTCTTAGCCCTCATTATTGCTGTTGTTATTTTAAGAAAATGGCACTAAATATAATTAAAGAATGTAACAAGTGGGAGCTGAACGAAATGACAGAGTCCACTTTAACAACAATTGGCGTGTAGGCGTAGCCATAGCCGATATGTGTATAATATAATCTTTTTCTTCATGTGCAGGACGACTATCCAGACCTTCCACACAGTCAGACGCTTTTTGCCTATTCTAATCATAGATATAAAAAATTGTCAATATTCTCCACCATTCTTTACACGTGTCAGATCTTTGTCTGCCCGTTGTGTTGTAACTGCAGTCAAGGCTAAAGGCTCCAGTTTTCTTTTCCTTACAAGACTTTATATGTCCAGGTTGATGATAGTAACTTGTAAGGCACAACCAATCTCTGCCTAAACCTGTAAAACCTCGAGTTCAGAAGAGAAGCAGCCGACAAGTCATGTGGTTGGTGGGGTGTGGAGTTATTGGATGATTGAGAACAGCTGCGGTGGGTGCTGTTTGCCTAGCTCTGCTTATCATTAACTATGGAGAGGTATGAGATTGTCAAAGATATTGGCTCTGGCAATTTTGGGGTGGCCAAGCTGGTAAGAGACACGTGGACTAACGAACTTCTTGCCGTGAAGTTCATTGAGAGAGGCCAAAAGGTTTGCTTTCCATTTTATGGGATATCATTTCCTTGTCAAAACAGTCTTGGTGGTGTGTTATTGGTTTATTGAAGTGTTTTGTTAGTCTTGCAGATTGATGACCATGTGCAAAGGGAAATCATGAACCATAGGTCATTGAAGCATCCCAATATTGTTAGATTTAAAGAGGTTTGATTTGATTCTGATATTAGTCTATATTTTTTTTGGCTGTTGAATTACTTGTAAAATTTGAGCAGAAAATACTGCCTGCAACACATGACTATATGGTCCACTGAGGGCATTGATGAAATCCAGTTTTTCTCATGTGGTTATATTCTACACACAAGCTTAGTCAAATAATGTTTACAAAGTGAACCTAGATTGCTAGTGAAAAATGCAATTTAATATAGACCATAGGTTATTTTGTTGTTTTATTATCATTTAAGGATTAAGTTAGGGGTTGAAATTTGAAGAGCTATTAAGTGAATATTGAAATGTCTGCCTCCTAGCTTGACTGGATAACTAAGCCTATATGGAGATCATTTTGAATGTTGGAAAAGTAAATTGTGAATCTGTTCTAAAGTGTTGGGGTGGGGAAGGAATAGCTATTTTGTGTCTTGTCAACTTTATGCTAAAATTTGTAGCATCATTTTAACTGTTGAATGCCTATCTCAATCTAGATTAGTTTCAATTAGTGGAATACCAATTAAAGGGTACGTGGAAGTTATTGAAAGAGATTGCTTTATATGATTTTTGAGGCAACTCCTTGCAGGTCCTGCTGACCCCTACTCATCTAGCCATAGTTATGGAATATGCTGCAGGAGGAGAATTGTTCGAGAGAATATGCAATGCTGGTAGATTTAGTGAGGACGAGGTAAAGCATAGAGAACAAAAATTCGTGTGAAAACATTTCCTTCATTGAATGTGTACTTTCTGAAAAATAATCAATCTAATTTGATTTTGCGTAGCATTTGAGAAGTATGCTTGTTCATCTTGAATAATATTGGATATGGTCCTGAGTATAGAAATTAGCCAAAGTTCAATTCATAATTTTACCTGGTTTGTTTTACATCAGACGAGGTTTTTCTTCCAACAACTGATATCAGGAGTCAGTTACTGCCACTCTATGGTACTAATAAATTATGTCTTCACTACCTAAATTGTAATATTTTGTTCTGTATATATGTAGTGTCTAATTCAAAGAGATCCATGTGTTGCAGCAAATTTGTCATAGAGATCTCAAGCTTGAAAATACTCTGTTAGATGGCAGCGCTGCTCCGCGTGTCAAGATATGTGATTTTGGGTACTCAAAGGTCATATTTACTGATACTAAAGAGCTACAGCTAGCTATCAGTTTTGATAAAATTTCGATTACTAAATCTTTTTGCATTATTTGCAGTCTTCTGTGTTGCATTCTCAACCTAAATCTACTGTAGGAACCCCAGCATACATAGCACCTGAAGTCTTGTCTAAAAAAGAATATGATGGGAAGGTAAAATCTGTGTCCTTTCTTTCCTTTTATTAGATTGTAACTTTTCTATCTTGTATTTATGAAAGATATTTCTAATTGTCAAGGACTACAGATTGCAGATGTTTGGTCCTGTGGGGTCACCTTGTATGTGATGCTAGTAGGGGCATATCCTTTCGAAGATCCTGCTGATCCGAAAAATTTCAGAAAGACAATTGGGGTGAGTAATTACATAAACAGTTCACCAACTCCCTTGAGGTATATATTCTTCATCTATTTTGGAGTTTCTGATGGTACTTTGTTGCTCATCGCAGCGAATTCTTAGCATCCAGTACTCATTTCCAGATTATGTTCGCGTTACCGTGGAGTGTAAACACCTTCTATCTCGGATATTTGTGGCAAGCCCTGAAAAGGTTATTTAGTTTTTGCCTTATGAAATTGACAATGTTTGAAATTGAGAATATGTGATAGCAGAAAGTGACGTTAATCTTCTAGGATACGTGATAGCAGAAAAGTATTTTAAAAACTATAAGCCTAATTGTGGGGTTGAAACTCAAAGTTTTATGTTAGGTGGTTTTGGTTTACAATGTGTGTCCCATATTTGTTGATTCATTCGTCAAATGTGTGAAATTAAGTCAGTATTCTTCACATGGTTTTGCTTGTTCCTTTGCAGAGAATATCTATTTCAGAAATTAAAAACCATCCATGGTTCTTAAGAAACCTGCCTGTAGAACTGATGGAAGGAGGAAGCTGGCAAAGCAATGATGTAAATAACCCATCCCAGAGCCTTGAAGAAGCACTGTACGTAATACAAGAGGCCAGCAAACCTATTGAGGCTTCAAGAGTTGAAGGACATCTGCTTGGAAGCAGCATGGATCTTGATGACTTAGATGCCGATGTGGATCTTGAAGACATTGAGACAAGTGGAGATTTTGTGTGCCCATTGTAATACCAGTGTACAAATAAGTTGTACCGACACAGGTATGGTTTTCACAATTAGGAGAATCAATATGTTGTCAAGTGAATGATGAAGAACTGGCCCATGTATGATCCTCATTTCGCCATTTGGCATATACTACCTCTTTGTGAATTGCTTGTACTTCATTAATTATTGACTTATTGTTATATAACATCACTTTGATAAGTCCAGTTGTGTCATGTTGGGACAAGCATATCATAAACTGATGCGTGTTGATGTGTATGCCACAATTCAAACACTATAGATATTGTTTAACTTTTATTTCTTCTTAAGCAAAGCAACACATAGATATATTTTTTGAAAGTGGAACACATATTTTTGTTCTTAAAAGAATTAACATAATTTATTTGTTTGATTTAACATCATAATTAATCTTGTCTCAAACAGAAGCTTCACAAGTCTGCTAAACTAATTTATTGCTAGGATTGCTAAGCATTAGCAATAGACTGATTGTAGTAAATGCTTGTCGTACAAAATGACAAGCCGTATACTTATGTTTGGCATGCTACTACAGATTGTTCGTAGTTGCATATTTTAAAGTTGACATATATTTGAAATTCAAACCTTTACTTGTTTGAAAAATTCATGCCTTAAATATGTAACTTCAAATTAGATTTAAGGAGACTAGAAACTCATCGATAGGACATGTTCAAATCTCCATTGTCGTTTGAGGAAGTTCATTGCTATCAGTGCTCTCTCGATGTTTCCTTGATGTTCCTGTTCCTGTGACCCTTCTTACCCAGGAGTTGAGCTCCTATTGAGATTCTAAAGCAAATTTTTGGATTATGCTTTTGTCTGTTCCAGGTTAGCTGGTTTGTTTGACTACCACAAGTTTAAGCCCTGTTTCTAGCTCAGACCATATCGTAGGTTAAGCTGCTTCATAATCCTGGTAAAGTGCTAATGCCAGTCTCTTGCAATCAAAAGTTGCCACAAACAATTTGCATTCCTGCTTCATATTCCAAGTTTAATCTCGCCAGTTCACCTGTGATAAAAGCTTCCAACTACTTGCTTGATCCAATTCAAGTTCATGAAACTAGTACAATTCAGTTTGACTTGTCAAACAGGCTTGTATGCATATAATGAGCTTATTGATAATCATTTTTTAAAAAATTATTCTTTTTTGAAATGATTTAAAGAAATATTTAGCATATAAAATATGCATAATATGTATGAATTGAATAATTTAATGGTGTTTGGGGGAAATCTAGCATTGCAAAAATCAACTGGAAATCAACCAAGGTAATCCCAAATCAATTGGTCCCCTTAGCCTAATAGAGACGGATTGGCCAAGCCTGTAAATTAATTTGAAGGAGCAAATCTGTGAGGAATAAATCTAAATTTTAGCCAAGACTCAATCGATCCCAGGGAATACAAGAGTACGAAAGGTCGAGTTGCCTTAGTAAAATGGAGGAAAGTAAGTTTGAAAAGAAGGGAAACCCTAAAAAAGGAACCAATCCCTTCCGACTAACAAAGACTTTCAACGTCATCCAAAGGACAAATTTCAACATATGGCGCGACATTGACAATATGCAGGTGCGGTAGATTTCAACAAAAAGAAGGGTCCACAGTGTGTCATTTATCCCTAAAGTCAGGGTAGCCAGTGAAAGGGAAGCATATAATCATTGCAAACAGCTTGTAGCAAGGCTTTGCAGCTCATAGCAAGACTAGAAAGCAATGAGACAAAGACGGAGTAAGCGATAAGAGGTAGATTTGTAACTGAAGGGGAAAATGATAGAAATTCGACCATATTAGGGGAAAGGAAAATGACTAGCAAGCCCTCAGAGCATAGATAGCAGCATATAAAAAGAGGTAACTATTAATCTAAAAGGTATATTTTTTGGAAAATGGACATAGAATAGACTAGTGTGCAAGGAAACTCCCTTGGGACGAATCCTCAAAAATACTAGACCTAGTTCTAGGCCTTTTTGCTGTTGAATACATTTTTTCCTCTAAAACCTCTTGAAAAAACCCCTCGATTTCCAATTGAGGCTCCTACAAATATCTAACTTGAGTGTCGAAGGGTTTTCGTTGGTGAATTACCAGCAACATTTGACATTCATTCCTCATTTTACAGATGAAACCGAGAAAGAAAGGAGCAAAAAGAGGAAGAAGATACATCAACCCCAGGAGCTGAGATCCCTTATCCACCAACACTATGTAGTAACCTTCTCAGGGGATTTAGCCCCTGAGTAACTAAGGGATCAACTTGAAAATTAGTTTCTCACTTTGTATTCAGTTGAAATTTTAATATTACTATTGATAGAATCCTTTGAGGATAATTTTTCATCAACAAATGACATATTCTATAATACACTTGGGATACCGATACACTTGATAAAAAAAAAAAAAGTGATTGCATTCTAAAATTACTAATTATAATTTATTATATTTGATTACAACTAAACATATCTGATTACAATCGGTGAATCTAATTTAGTCTGTCGATTGTTGTAAATATGATCAAACTTATTTAGTTGTAATCAGATATGATAAAAATATAATAAATGACAATTAGTAAATTTAAAATACAATTACTCTTTTTTTTTTTTTTTTTGTCAAGGGGACTCGTAATATAATAATAGAGTTGAGGTTAAATATCTATGTGTTAGCCCTATGATTTTAATGCTTGATTTTGATGATAACAAACATTGAAGAAATTCTAATGAAGTTTGATATGAATTGTTTTAGTAAAGTTTGAATGTGTTCGGAGATGAGTAAAACATCATGCAAGGCTTAAACCTTTGAAGAAATCAAGTGAAAGACATGAAGAGTTAGGGTTGAACTATCTTATTGATTGAGTAATCTTATCAATTAATTATATCCATTAAATTGATTGTAAGAGTGGATATTGAAGCCAATACAATAATTGTAATTGTTGAGTAAGGTTATTCAACCAATAAAGTTACCAAATTCTTTTCCAAATAATGCACCATATTGCATGATTTAGTGTGATGATAAAATGAGAGCCATTGATTTGATCAAAAGGTATGGTCAAATGATGTAACTTTTATCATAACATGTGACTTTGGGTAACGATGTGACCTTTATTGAACCGTAGGATCAAATGTAAAAGTTGTAATATTGATCTAATAGTTAGATTCAAATTTAATAGAATTAAAAGTCATGATGCAAAATTGCAATTTATTATCTAGGGTTGTAACTCTTGTAAAGAGATATGATTTGAACCATTAGACTAAAAGTAAAAGTTTTATAAGAGAAATAAAGAGGAAAGAGAAAGTTGGGTGGGATCGTGTTGTTTTGTTATGCAATTAAGAATTAATTTTAACCCTTCAATTCATTTTAACATAAAGGCTCAAAAAATTCGTATAAAAAATTGTGTCATAATTTTGGGCTGCCGATCCTATCCTATATATATAGTCTTTCTATTATAAAGAGGAGCTGATTTTAACAATATAGATTTCAATATTGTGAGTTATTAGATGCATTTACTTTTTTCATAATTAATACTTGCTATTAATTATTTATCTAATAATTAATTATCTACAAATAATTAATGCTAAGTATTAATTATTAAAAAAAGTCTATTGAAACTGATATTATTAAAATTAATTTGTCCTTAGAGCTAGTAGAAAGTCTCTCTCTATATGTTTGTATGTGGGGTATTTTAATGATCCATTGATGAATACAGCAAACGATCACAAATTTAATTATTTGTCAATCAATTCATTTGTTAGGTTCACTAAAATATTAATGATGTGATAATAGACATATAAAGGTCTAAATGATAAAGTATACACCATGTTTATGGATTCACTGACTACATACTAAAAAGGAATATTGTGATATCAGGGTATTGCTGCAGTAAATTTTGAGCACAAATCACATAGTAATTTTTAGGTTTATTAGTATTGCTTTTGAGAAATTAAATCAGATTATTTGATAATTTGTAATGAAGCAGATGTTTTGTAAAACTTTTAAAAAATGATTATTTGATTATTCTGAGGTGATTATATGGAAGTTTTCATAAACAACGGAGGTTATTGTTATAAAGTGATTATAAAATAATTTACTAAAAGATTTAAATTTTTCTATGATCAAATCATCCTTAGTAATTCTAACATTAAGACATTAATATCATAACTTAAATTACACGTAAAATACCAAATAGAATATAAAATATTTTATTTTTGTCTCTGTTTTTGACATTATATAATTTAATAGCAATTAATATAAAAATTGACCAAATGCAAGCTTGCCTCTTCGGAGTCAGATAACAGTTTTAATGGCAAAATTAACGAAGCAGTTAGATGATTAATTTTATAGTAATTTATTTTTGCGACATGACAAACCATGATTGTTTTAAAAACTATATCAATACCAAACTATTGCTACTAGCCTCTCAATAAATCATGAAGTCATGATTGTTAGAAATGATAATATATAGGGACATGATTTAGTGACACAAATTTTGATATAAATTTAGACACAATTTATTGAGCATTGGATTATAACAATTTCAATGGTTTAGATCCACTGATACCTTTGTATAAATTTAATTTTACACTCTATCTCCTCTTTTCTCTCTTTATAATTACATCATCTCATAGCTCTCTAATTAATATTAAAAATCCACCAATTAAAAGTAATTAATACTGATATTTTTATTTATTTATTAATTTTTCTTTCATGCACTTAATCAATTACATAAAAAAAATTACATAATCAAAATTTATTATTATTATTATTTTTTCTCTCACGTACTTAATTGTTTCATTTCAACTATATCTTAACTTAGATAAAATTTAGACCAAAAATGGATTCATACTCTATGTCAACAAATTTAGAACCTATTGTCATCTAAATTTTATTTAAACTTTTGAGAAGTACAACAACATTAATAACAATAGGTTTTTAAAACCAGTCACAAAAATAATAAAAACAATAATATAAGGCTTTGATTAAAATATCCAAAATAAAATATATGGATAACAATCTTGATCTATAGGAATACTTAAACAAATAAACAAATTTTATTAAACATCAATAAAGAAGCAATAACATACAAAAGATATGGATTAAATCCCAACTTTGCAAAGCAAAAAGAAGAGAGAGAGAAGGGTAATAGTGGAAATTTGAAAAATAATGAAATAAATTGGTGGGTTTTTAATTGGTGAGTTTTTAATATAAAATAAAATAAATAAATAAAAATGTGAGCATTAATTACATTTAATTGATGGGTTTTTAATATTAATTGAAGAGAGAAAAGATATTAAAACAAATTTTAACATCTCTTTGCAAAGCAAAAAGGAGAGAGAGAGAAGGGTAATAGTGGAATTTTGGAAAACAATGAAACAAATTGGTGGGTTTTTAATTGGTGAGTTTTTAATATTAAATAAAATAAATAAATAAAAATGTCAGTATTAATTGCATTTAATTGATGGGTTTTTAATATTAATTGAAGAGAGAATAAATATATAATTATGAAGACGGAGGAGAGAGATAGAGTGTAAAATTAAGTTGTCTATAAATGTATGAGTGGATCTTAGTCAATGAAATCTTCACCATCCGATTGTAAAAAAATCGTGTCTAAATTTGTGTCCCCCGACCCTACTCCTATATATATATATATTACACTTTAAACAATATATCATTTTCTTTCAACACTGTTTTAAAAAAAATATATTAGTTTTAACAATATTCATGACATGTTAAAAAATATATTAAAATTCATTATTTTTCCCCCTTAGTTAAATAATGATTTTTCTAAATTAGAAAAATATTCTTAAATCCATTTAATCCGTTTTTTTTTATATATGTTTATTTATTTTTATTATGGTGGGGTAGAGGATTAAATTTATATAAAACTAATAATACTTTCAACAAATATGAGATTTGACCTCTTAATATCTTAAAATTAAGGAGGTGTTTAACTATCTCTACTAAGAGGTGATGTGCATTTTTTTTTTCTTATTATTATTATTTTTTTATATTTTCATTTGGTGTGTTGGGTAAGCCCTTGATGTTAAAAAGTAATTATATATAGTGATAATGAGATCATTTATATTCCAAACAAGCAAATGAAAAAAAAGATGAAAAAGATCAATCTTGAAAATTAATGAATGTTAATTCATTTGATTCAGTTATTTATATGAAAAAGATCAATCTGCTTTAAAAAAAAAAAAAAAAAAAAACATCAATCTAGAGATCTGTTAGCTAGCATGTGATTGCAGAATACGCGTTACAGATTGCAATTAATTTCGTAACATGCAGGTAACATTCCATTCCGTTCTGTTTCTTCCGTGTTCAATTCAACATTCTTTTCCACCCAAAGTATATGTTGACAGATTGCTGATTCATCAAAGACTGAAACAATTGTTTGCTTCTTTGTTGCATGCCCTTGAGTGGTTTCATGAGCTGTATCACCCTTCGTTTTTAATAATGGTTAGAGATTACTTTGAAGTGGTTCCTTAAAACATTCTAGTGAAAGGGTAGTTATCTTTTCTTCTCTCTCCCTGCACTAACCTTGACAAAAGAACTAAAACAGAAGTACAAAACAGAGGAAGATCCTGTTATCAACTAAATCCACCTACCTAACCCTTGCATGCAATTGAACAATTTTAAATGAAAGTGTTATTTTCAAAGGTTTAAATTAATGAAGTGTTAATTTCAAATAGTAGTCTAACTCGGCAGAGCTCTAACAATGAAAGGGATCTAGGAAATGATCTTTTCAACTGATCTTCAAAGAAATATTTATTTAAATTTATGTTAGTATATGAAGTTAACTGAATGGATATAGAGCTTGATCAATTAAAGTAAAAAATAGCGTGCAATGAATAATATTATTATCTCTTACACTAACAATAATTAGGGAGATTTGCTAAAATTCTCTTAAGGTTTGATCTTTTTTAAAAAGCAATCATCTTAATTTTAGATTTGATGAAAACCCCCTCTAGAGGTTTTTGGCAGACAGTTAAGGAGTTTTTTAACTAAATTTTGATATACAATAACAAGGTGTTAATTCTAATTAAAATTAAAAAAATAATTAAACCGTAGTGAGGTTTTTGCAAATCTCCCTAATAATCATTCCAAACGACTGATTGGCTTTTTCGCTCGTATGGTTCTAGCATCACAATTCCACTCCCCTTTTATATTGCTTTTTCTCTATTTGTCACGACTGTGTGTGCTATTGGTGTGTCGACAATTTAGCTGTCTTCATTGTTAACGAATCTATCTTTTTCCCACCTTATATATATAATATATGCCCATAAACCATGGTGGCAAGTCTTATAGGATACATTAATACTTCTACTCTCATCATCTTCAACTAGTAGAGAGAGGAGGAGTACATTTAATTAAGGGAGGTTCATGGAGACAGAGCAAAGCAGCAACAGTGAGGGAAAAAATCATGGAAATAGCAGGACCATCAAGGTAGTACTTGTAATTTTCAACTGCATATTAATGTCAATTGGTCAAGTAGGCGGACCTATACTTTCCAGGCTCTACTTCTTGCATGGAGGAAAGAGGAGGTGGTTCAGTGCTTGGTTACTCACAGCAGGCTTCCCTATCTTGATCATCCCGATTGCTATTTCTTATGTACGAGCTCGATCTACGTCTCGAACAAGAAGACTACTTGTTACACCATGGCTTTTCATGGCTAGTGCATTACTGGGATTTCTTCTTGGTGTTGATAGCTATCTCTATTCTTTCGGTTCGTCCTATCTTCCCGTTTCGGTTGCTTCTCTTCTTGGCTCAACTCAGCTGGCCTTCACTGCAGTATTTGCATTTCTTGTTGTCAAGCAAAAATTCACTCATTACTCGATTAACTCAGTGGTGTTGATGACCTTTGGATCCGTTATCCTGGGGTTGAGCATGGATGGAGACCGTCCTAGAGGAGAATCTGAAGGAAAATATTTACTAGGTTTCTTCATGACGGTTAGTGCTGCTGCGCTTCATGGATTTTTAATGCCAGCAGTGGAGTACACCCACTTGAAGGCCGGCAAGGCAGTCACCTTTGACCTTGTCATGCAAGTTCAATTTCTTATATCCATATTTGCCACTCTCTTTTGCACAGTACCTATGATCATCAACCAGGACTTTCAGGTTAATTTGTCACGACTGATTGTTGAATTCCTCTCTAGTATTTTATGAATAGCTTATTGCCTAATTCCGTAAAACATTTTTTAAGATTATTATTATTAATATTTAAGCTTGTAAAACATATTATGTGCATAGGCTATTTCCAGAGAAGCAGAAGATTATGAGCTTGGACCAACAAAGTACTACACTATAGTAGTGCTGGCGGCAATAGCACTGCAGTTCCTAGTAATCGGAAGTCTTGGGGTGATATTCTGCTCCACATCTCTCTTGGGAGGTCTTGTTTCGTCTCTTCTAGTTCCACTGCAACAAGTCTTTGGAGTGATTCTCTTGCATGAGCGCTTCAGTGGTGAAAAGGCCATGGCCTTGGTCATCTGTCTCTGGGGATTCGCATCTTACCTCTATGGAGAATATAGGCGAAGTTATAAGAAACCAGAAGCACAAAAAGAATCAGAAACCGAGGCAATTTGAATCTAAATATGAATCTCAATTTGAAGCTTTCCAGATCAAGTTTGTATGATGTAATTGGTGACTCTTTGGGCTAAATTAGAATGCAACAGGTAGTAATTTTATTGTCCATCTGCTCCTTGTGCTAATGTACATGCTCATATGAAGTCTCTTTAGCTATAATTGAACACAAACGGTGTGATTGTGACTGAAAAGGCAATAATAATTGTGGTCTACTACTAATCGTATTCAAACCTTGTAGTTATTTTCATTGCTGCCCTGACATATATTGTAATCCTAATCATAAAACAAACCCACGAACCTAGCATCCAAGTGGTCGTGGCAACTTTTGACTAAAAGAGGCATTACCAAAGACGATGATAATCTAAATTATCAAGACTATATATGTGTGTGTAGAAGGGAAATAAGGGTAACTTATTTGTCAACTTCTGAGGTGATTGGAAGAAACTGAAGTTGCCAATTTGACCGCACCTACGATTCTGTAGAAGGGCAACAAGGGTAACTTATTTGTCAACTTTTCCACTATCATCCCCCTAAAAACCAAACTCATAAAGTTGCTAAAGTATGATTAACCTCTGGGTTTGAAATCACGGCTTATATACCAAGCATAATCACGGCCATAATTCACAAAACATTCTATAGTCTTGATTAGACAATGAGGGTCAAAGATTCACTCGTCATGTCGCTTCGTGTTTTGGAAGCTAAAATTGACTGGCTTCCTTTATATATATATATATATATATATAGAGTTTCTATGGTAAGTCATTTTTAATTTTTAAATTATTAGGATCGTTAATTAAATTCATCAATTGTATTTTCTTTTTTAAAAATTTTTTTCTCTTCTATTTAGATTAGATACAATAGATAAATTTGATTGGTAGTCCTAATCAAGGTTTCAAAATTTGCCACTCACTACTTGACTGACGGGAAGCTATGAGTAGTAAGTTCTCGATTACTCAATAAGTACTCGATTTAATTGCTGTTCAACGGTCAAACTAAGTCAAATATGAAAAAAAAACATAATTTTTTTTTATAGGATCAGAATACAATCATATAACCACAATTCATTATCAAACATATTTTATGCAATCTTAAATACTATTTGAGCACGACCACATAATTAAATAATAATATATAAATAAATTTAAAATTAAAATGATATATTAATTTTTTAAAATTGAAAAATTTTAATCTTTTGACACTATTGATCATTGATTGTTAGGATTTAACAGTAGCTCTTTAAAGATGAAGAGTATTCCTGTTAAGTTTTCAAAATCTCAAGAGAGATTCATGTAATTATGGTTAAAACTTAAATATTGATATAATTTTATCAAATTTTAGGAAAAGTTCGTGTAATTTGCAATCTATATATATGTGCATGTGTGCTCTGTATATATATATAGAAAAGGAATGTTAAATATACTTTCTTATCCACTTTTTGGATGTATAAAATTTTACTTTCGTTGTACTTTCAACGACAAAACTTATTATAACTTTTATATTTTGAACATATATCAAGTAAAGTGAAAGTACAAATTTATGTACATAATATACGTAGAATGGAGAATGGCTTAGCATAGTGTGTATAATGATGACAAAGGCTAGAGAGAGAGAAAGTGTTCCAAATTTTCTCAATCTCCTCCAATTAAAGAGCAGTTTTAAATGAATTTATTTGAATAATTTTTTATTCTAATTGAAAACTCAAAGCTCAACTCAATTCCTTTTATTTTATTTTATTTTATAAACTCAATTCAATTTCCTTTTTTTTTTTTTTTTTAAATAAACTCAACTCAATTTCCATTTTTTTTAACATCTCAACTCAATCTCCTTATGTAGAAAACCAAGTACTAATTTTAGTTCTCTTAAAATGGTAATTTTAGAATTCTTGTTTTCTGAAATCCTTTGAAATTAACCCAAGCCAATTAGTAATTTTACAATTTTTTTTTTTCAATTTTACCAAATTCCTTGCTCTTCTCAGACAAAATTTCACTACAACTACTTGTGTTAAAAATAGCCTCGCACTCAATTTTGTTTTTTGTTTTCTCCTTTTTGTTGTTGTTGTTTTTGTTTTTGTTTTAACTCACTCTTCAATTTTGTTACTCTTTGCAGCGGCGCCATTGGCATCCGAGCTCATAAGACCTGTGACTGCTGCACATCGTCTTCACTCGGTGAGCTTCCCTTCGTCTTTCTCTTCATTTGCTCGCTGCAGTTCAATGTTTGTGACCTTTTGCTAATAATTTCTGTCAGCTTTTGTCTTTAATTATAAAACACGCTGTTTCAACTACATTTGAGTTCGTTATGGTTTTTGCTGGATATGGTAATTACGATCATCTGAACATTAAATTATTGGTTAGCTTGTGTTTTCAAGTCACTTCTTGGTTTTTCCAGATCAGTCTTGTCAACTCAAACTAGAAACTAAAACTTTCTAATGTTAAGTTGGCAGTGGCACTTGAACAAGAAACTAAAACTTTCTGGTATAATGCAGCTTGGAATCCATAGAGAGGCATATAATTGTTAGTTAGAAGTTTAGAACATAATCCTGTCCAATATACATGAGACTACTTATTACCTTGAATGTAGAATTAAGTGTTGAGTGGCCATTTTAAAATAACAAAGAGGGTTTTACCATTTGATATATTTAGATGAAAAACTGAGATTTATATAATATTTTTGACCTTCCCAGTTTTAAGGGTTACAAATATGGATTGAATTAATCAACATTACGGTAGCTTTTCCAATAATCAACGAATGTTTAGTTATTGTGAAATTAAAAACAATCATGTACGAGATAGAATATTCAATTAGAAAAAAGAAAAGGACATCAACTCTAACATAAACAAAAAAATTTAGATTGCTGTGAATTAACGTTAGAATCAAACATGAACTCCTAGATTCTATACTTCAGATTGCAGTACGAAATTTATCCTGTTCTAACATATTTGAAACTACTTTCATTTAACTAATAAATGTAAATCTAAATTTTTTTTGCAGCAAGTTCATGTTCTAGTGTATTATCATTTAATTTACAATTAAACATTAAAGTAAAATTACATCGAAAATTGACATGAACAAACTTGGACTGCAAAAATAAACAAGATTCAAACATGTACTGAATTGAAACAAAAAAATAAATTACCATCCTCTCTTGTTTAACCAACTCAAGCTGCTGTTGCTACTAAAATGAAAAGAGGTCCTACCAAATTGAGAATAATTCAAAGTCATGACAAACGTTTAAGAGTTATTCTTAATGCAAGACGTCAACTAGTTTTAAAGAATTCGAAACTGTTTTCATCATATCTCGGAATCATCATATGAGAGCATGTGTCTATAGGCTTGAAGACTGAGCAGATGTAGACTATGAGAAAAAAGAGAAACATTGGGCACTAATGTTGGTACATTTTATACTTCATGTTGTTGTTGTGTTTAATATATTATGTTAGTGGTTTATTATTTTCTTCTAATTCGTTTTTCTTGCTAATGGTACATCAAAGATTTGAAATAGTTGAATCCTACAAGGAAATTAGTATTAGAATGATGGGCAAATGTGAAGGCAATACAAGTCATTGATAACAAAGCGAATCATGAAAGTTAGCAGAAAACAAGATAGACAGTTGTTTCAACTTTTATTAGACCTAAGAATGTTACCTCTACTAAATGATGAGAGTCCTTCGTAAGAAACAAGTCTTTCTTCAAAATTTAATGTAAGTAATCCTTGCTTAAAAATTTTTGTTGAGATTTTTTAAAGTTAACTATTACATTATCGTTTTTTAGGCAAAGAGAAAGAGGTTTATGAAGATGAGAAAAAATGAAAATCATACATACAATGGGTTGTAAGGTCTATACTTGCTTGGAACATGAAATGCTGATGCAGACTTGTACAAACATTTTTCATTAATTTGATATGTATTGCTTCTTATTTGGCTGTGGTTGTTTGGAAACTGCTTGTGATTTGTGTGGGATTTATATTATGTTATTATTTATTTTCTTTTTCTCCATTGCAGAAATCAATTGCATCCTCTGTAACTAGAGTGGATGTGTGGATCTAAGGACGCCAGAATAAAATAGCTAACATCTTAGTAAGGCAACTACTAGCACATTGGTGAGAAATTATCTACAATAGATAGCTTTCAGTGTAACTCACACTGTGACACATAATGAATTCAGAGAATATGAAAGAATAAAAGGTTTTCAACGATAGTCAGTAAGCTGTAAATTCATATAATTATTTACGAAGAATGTATACACAAACTTTTATACAATTTTGTGTAACTGGTAACATAATGATAATTTAAGCAAAACTCATTTGACTTCTTGAAATTAGAAATCATGCTATGACAAGGGAGGAATGTTAGGTAACATTCCTCATCTATTGATTTTCAAATATTCTGGTTTTATTACCAGATCTGTCTCCAAAGATTGCTTCTTGTTCGAATTCTTTCCTTGATTTTGGTTGTTGTTTTGTAACAGCTCTCCATAATCATTGGAGACAATTTTGCAACGAAGTAATGAGGTCTTATCAACACACACACACATTATCATTAATATATGCATATTTTCGAAAAATGATTTTAGAGAGGAAATCAAGTGAAAGCAAGATAACTTCAAGGAAGATACTCTAGTAAAAATTTTGTTCCAGAATGTTGTGGGCAAGGGCATTTAAATTTGATGTTATGCCTTCTTGAGTAAATTTACAGATTCAATCTAATGTAACGGTTAATGAACTTGAAAGTCTTGTATGCCCTCAAGACCAAAAACTTGTGGAACTTGCAGAGAAGATTCAAAGATGAGTGCTTTGTTATTGTGGCAAATCTCAACTGGTAATTGTTATTTTACTGTTTAGCATAAATCATAATAAAGCATAGACTTCTTAATGGTGATCATTTTTATTGAGTTTATCATTTTAAATCTTGTAATCATCTAATTCGTAGAAGAAGATTAAGAAACATGCTTATTTGCCTAGAGCTTCTTGGTGTTGAACTGTGAATAAGAACTTCAAGTGGTTTCTTACTTAAGAATACCTTGAAATTGATTGGCTTATAGTTGTGTCCTTATAAGTTGAAGTGGTGTAGATAAGAAGGCTCTGGATGTGGGGATTGATATCTTCACGGTGATGTACTGTGTATCCATGTTTTCCACTAGGCACGCTTTTGTTTCTCACTAGTTCTTACTTTTTAAATATTTCTAGTCTAACAAATGTGATGTCCTGGCATCAGTTTTGTTTTTCTCAGTGTTAAAATATATATATATATATATATTTCCTTTTTTCTCATTATCACTTATAGAATCAATTCAGTTTAATTAATGATCGATATATAATGTACTGATTTGCATCAGATTTGTTTTTCTTAGTGGTACAACTATATATATATAGTTATTTTTTTCTCAATGTCTCTGATATAACTAATTTCAATGTGCATTGAGGTAAAATTTATTCTCTCTATATATATAGATCTAAATTTTTGAACCTTAGGGAATTTTGAGAGATTTCTTCAAAGCACACCCTATAATAGAAAAAGTTCTTCCTTAAATAGGAATAAAGAAGTGAGCATCTCAAATGGCTACTATTTAATAAGATGTATTGTTGCTTATGCGTGAATTTAAATTTTATGGTTTCTGTTTAGAATTGCTTATAATTTCACTCTTATTTTTTATTTTCATGTTTAGCAGTATTCATTAGTTGGTTGTGTGTTTCGAAAATTCTAGGAATGTTGTGAAGATGTATTTTGATAGCTTCTTGTGCAGGGTCAAAGTAAAGGTGCAAGTGAGGATATAATGAATTCTCATACATGTACTTCTCAGGCAAAAGACTTTAGAATAACTTGATTATACTAATTAGGATACAATAAATTCTCATATATATATATATATATATATATACTTCTTAGGCAAAAGAGCTTAGAATAATTTGATTATACTTATTAGTGATAACGTAGTGAATAAGTGAACTAAATATGTATAATTTGTTGTCATTTATTTTGATGAATTATAGTCACAACAAGGCAGTAGGACAACACAAGTGAGTGCCAAACAATAAAATAGGAAATGCCTGCTACTACATTGGTATGGATATAATGTTGAAGAGATAATTGCCAACGGGAGTGTGGCTGGATCCCCATACCTAAGCGCATCATTAACCATGTGCATGAGATTTTTGGAGAGTATGGGTTGATTTGCCCTTTAATTTAGAAATTATTTAGTTTGACCAACTGAAGAAGCTCACATATTTGATGTGACCATAGGAAGTTCAATTGCATGGCTTAAGAGTTTTATTAAGTTATTATAATTAGCCCGTGTAGAAAAGTTGAAAATAGTAGTTAATATATTGAATGCATTTAGAGTCGAAATATTGAATATTCATAAATTTTAAAATTTTGATATTTTGTGATTTTTTTGGGTGAAAAATACCAAAAATACCAAATCACAAAACTGAAAAATCATATATGTCCACTAAATTATAACAATTCAATTTTAGCCTCTCAAACAAACTAATATCTTCCTATACCCAATTTACCCATTTTACCCCTAACCATACACCACTCTTGTTTTTCTAAAATTCAAAACAAAAAATCAACACGAAATTACAAAACTACCCCCATCTATTGAAATGGCACAACAACAAATTAAAGCACAACAACTGGTCAACCAAACAAATCCAAAGCAAAATCATCCAAAGCAAAATCATCCAAAGCAAAATCAACCGGTTTCAAAGCAACATCGCAACCCGGTTTTAGCAGACCGCCGACCGCCGACCGCCGCCGAGCGCCCACGCCCGACCTGCAACCTTGCCGATCGGTCGACAGCCCAAGGCGACGCCCACGCCCACACCCGACCGCCCACGCCGACCTGCAACCTTGCCGATCGGCCGACAGCCCAAGCCCGACCGCGAGCCGGCTCCTCCAACCTTGCCGATCTCCCGATCGCCCGACCGCCCACGCCCGACCGCGAGCGTCTTGCCGATCGCCCGACCATCACGCCCGACTGCCCATCGCCAGCCTTGTCTCACCATTTCGGACCTTCGCCGACCTCCTCCAACCGCCGGCGAGCGTGATCACTGCTTCCATTAACGACGGTAAGTGACAAACTCCATTTGATAGTTTGAGTTCTATATGTGAAATTTTTGAGTGTTGATTTAGTTTGTTTGTGTTATGGATGTTGGATTAGTTTAGTATGATTAGATTAGATTAGTTTTGGTTGGATTTTGGTGGATAACACATGAAAATGGAGGTTTGGGTTTGTGAAGAAGATAATGAGGTTGGGTTTTGCACAAAACCGGGTTTAATGCATCCATTAAACCCGGTTTTGTGCAAAACCGGGTTAAATTGAAGCATTAAACCCGGTTTTGGGTTAAAACCGGGTTTAATGGATGCATTAAACCCGGAACCGGGTTTAATGCATCCATTAAACCCGGTTTTGCCCAAAACCGGGTTTAATACACAATTAAACCCAGGTTTTTTTTTTTTTATTTAATAAATATATTATTATTGGTTTTTGAAATAAGTTAAATAAATTATAAAATTTAATAAAGTTAGAAATAAATGAAATGTAATCTATTATTCCAATAATTAAAATAAAAATATGAAATAAATGTGATTAATAAAAATTAAAATTAACAAAAATAAAAATAAGTAAATGAAATATAAAAAATAAGAAGAATTAATTAATTAAATTTTGAATTTGATTTAATGTAATTGTAATATGTTAATTTAATTTGTTAATTAAAATTAGATTTATAAATTAATGAAAATAGGACAAAAAAATAATAATTAAGTGTTATTTTAAAGTGAATAGTCAATTAAATTAATGTTATTACAATTATTTTTTTTGTTTTGTATAGATGCAGGTCCTTTATAAATGGAGTTCACAGGTTATTCCCGATGATATGTCATTGAGTACACATTGCAGCTTCAAAGAGATTGTTGGTCTAAAAGCAGCTCTTGAAAAAAAAGAACTCCTGAAGCAATTTTTGGGCACGACTCCATTTAGACATTTTATGGAAATTTCTCATAATCAGTTGTTGGTTTGCCCTTTGATTGCAACTATTCTTGCTAGGAAGTTAGAAATCCCTCGTGCTAGCCCTGATGAGATGTGGTTTGAAATTGGAGGGCGACCATATAGATTTGGAAAGCAGGAATTTTTATTGGTAACAGGGCTGCAATTCGGGCGAATCGATATAAATACGATAAAGGCACGACAAAATGATAAAAAAAGTCTTTTGTGGAGATTGTTCAAAGGAAGTCCACCATCAGTGAAAGCTATTGTACTAATGATCAAGTCACGGGCGAATTTAGATGTTGATGACACTTTGAAGTTGGCTAATTTAGTCATAGCTTTCCAGTTATTTTATGGTTTAGATGAGCGTCAAGGGGTGGATAAGGCGTTGTGGGTCATGATAGAGGATGTAGAAGTGTGGAATGCGTTCCCGTGGGGTACATTGGCATATAGTATACTTCTCCATCACCTCAGACAGGTGATTACTGAGGAACGCCTTATCCACGGACGGACGATTAATCTATACGGATTTGTTTGGGCATTTCAGGTACAACACTTACTATATGCTCATTATTATTATGAATGAAAATTGTTTAAATATATATTTATTCATGGTTCTTAATTTGTTTGCATAACTAAAACATTAGTTCAATTATTTATTTCGAAATGAATTACTCAAATAAAGTTTAAAAAAATGTATTTAGTAGAATTTTTAAAAAGTCACCATTAAGAGAATGAAAATGCGCAAACACTTTTGTTATGTGAGAGGAAGTGCTAATTAAATATCACTCTTAAACATTGTTAAAATATTACACCAATGTCAAACTTTAATTTATTTTATAATTAAAATATTAAACAAGAAAAATCAATAATATTATTCATGTTAAACAAATTAATTAACCAAAAAGTTGGAAAAAAAAAATTAGGCATTCAATTTAACTTACCCACCATGTCAAAGCAACACTTTTTTTTTGTTTGTTGGCTTTTTAAACTTTCACAAATTTAATTAACAAAAAATTGTTTAAATATATATTTATTTTTATATTGTAATGATATATATTTCTTTTTGTTTAATATGCATTACAGTGGTGGCTTGTTGAAATGTTCCCATACTTAGACAATAAAGTAGGGAACAGAATACCAGGCGATGTGGATTTGCCAAGGTTTAGGAATTAGCATTGTAATAAGCGGATTAGAAAGGATGCAAATAATTGGAGGAATGAGCTTCACTTTGTAAGTGTCTACATTAATCTAAATTTTTTTAATTTGTTTACTACCTTTGCGTTTAATATACTAACTATATTTATATACATGTATTGTAGTGTATTGCATCGAAGAAGATTCTTGTGCCCACTGATGATGAGAGAGAGATGGATTATTGGAGGTCCTTCAACGCCAAACATTTGGTTGGAGAGAAAGTGTGGAAAAGTGGCGGTGGAGGGGGTGAAGATGATGAGGGTGATGATGATGATGAGTAGACAGTGAGTGAGAGTAGGTTAAATAGGGAGGAGGAGGAGAAAGAGAAGGAGGAGGAGGAGGGAGAGGATAAGGATGAAGAGAGGGAGCCGAGAACGAAAAGTGTGCATGATGTACGACGGGGGAGCAGTTCGCCCGTTAGACCATCTCACCATCAAGTATGAATTTGATTTTAAATAATTTATATTTGATTTATATTTTACATTAGGTGTATATAATAATTTATATCATTTATATATAAATATATAGTTTTTTATATTTATATATAAATGATATAAATATAAAAATAATTTATATTTTACATTAGGTGTATATAATAATTTATATCATTTATATATAAACATATAATTTATATTTATTTATATTTTACATTTTGTTTAAATGATATATAATTATATATTTTTTATTTATGTAGGTGCCTCAGCAGACAAATGTGGGCAAGATACTGAAACTATTGGAGCATATAGTCGGGTTGCAGCAATCACAGAACAGGATGTTGGAAAAATTGGATAAGAGATTGCAAAGAGTTGAAGACCACTTATAGATTACTGGGCGTATGGATGATGATGTTGCTGAGAGCTCTATTCGGGACCAGGATCATGACCTGCATGTCCATGATTCAGGATCAGTGAGGGATCCTCACATTGCTGACCCTATCCATGACTCTGGATTAGGGAGGGATCATAGCATTGCTGATCAGGACCCGACTATCCAGGTGCATGACTCAGGAGCTGAGAGGGATCATCACATCGATGACTCGGTGAGAGATATAGACATCGGTGATGTTCAGGTATATTTTGTATTTATTTTACGTTATAATCTTACGTATTAAGTTTAAAAATCTAATTTACAATTGTGAGTTGTTTTAAATTACAGGGAGGGCTTATCCATGAGCGATGCAAGCGAAAAATTAAGCCATCAGCATCTTGTAGGACGCCATACACGGATCTCATACCCCCGAAAAAGAAAAAGAAAGAATCAAAGAAAGTGGTGGAGCGGGTGATGGAGGATATGGCAGAGCAGGTGGCGAAGACTGTACCCGATGTCTACACGCAGTACAAAGCTGCTTCTTTGAATCTCCGGTATGAATAAAAAATAATATTACATTATCTTAATTTGATTACTAATGTAATAAAATATAGTCTAATTTTTTTTTTTTTTCAGGCGCACTATTGATGGATATCCGGTGCCATGCACCCCGGATATGCTTCGTACTATCGAAAATATGAATGAGTGGTTGAAGGGGATTCATATTGATGCGTATTTGAGTTGCCTTAGGAAAAAAACAAAAGTTTGCGGGTGGTGGGACGAGGCAACTGATTGTAGATACGCAGTCCACGGGACAAATTTTTTTGTAAGTATTTACATTTTAATTGTTACAGGTTGAGATCGTGTTTATTTAATTAATTTAATTTATTTGAAAATAACATGTTTAATTTTAATGATTACAGGCGGATATAGTGCGCGTTTTCAATGCTTAATACACCGCACTGAATAAAGAGTTTGATCCGTTGACAGCTGTTGTCCCGAATTCTTGGCAGAGTTGTGCTACCGGCCTGGCTGACAGTAAAATGTCTTGGAAATCTGCAGAAAATGTAAGTTTGATTGGAGAATTAATAATTTTTGCATTATGTGTATATTATTAATTTTTATTTAATTTATCCTTCACATTGGTCTTATACGATTAACGTTTTGAAAATGTAGGTGCTACTCCCTTGTTGTTTATCTCAGATGCATTGGGTCGTTTGTAAGGTGTGCCTGAGGGAGGAAAAGATAGTGGTGTATGATTCTATGCAAGCGGTAAACTTTGAGCAATGGAGGCAAGTCTTGCAGCCGCTTGCATTTTTTATGCCGGTCATCTTACGGTCTCTTGGATTTTATGAGCAAAGCGAAGGACCTACACCACCTGTGGAAAATAGATGGGACGTGGCACGTGTCAATATGGAAAATGTGCCTCAGCAAGTTGACGGGTAGATGTCACTTTTGTTTAAAACATAGTCCGAATATTATTCACTTTTTAATAATCATCTAATATGTCTTCATATTTATGCAGCAACAGTTGTGGAGCGTATTGTGCGATGTTTATCCACGATCTTATCAAGTCTTTGGATCATGAATGGAAGTCGCACCAAACGAAGGAGGATGCCATTAGAATAAGGAAGGATATGGCGTATGATATATATACGTATTTCCACAGCACAATATGTAATTGACGATTATGGACTGGTGGATATTAGATGAAAAGGGAAATGTTGTGTTTGAATGATTATTATCATTTGTATAAAATATAAATAAATTGATGTAATTTCAATCAATCATTTAGATTATTATGCATTGTAAACCAAAAATAAAATACTTAACAAGTTAATTAATCAATGAAATGATAATTATTAAGGGATTCCATTAATCAAATAAAAATTTCAATCAATCATTCGTATTAAATGCTTCCATTAATTCAAACACTCAAAATTAAAAATTACGAATCCATTAATCAATGAAATGATAATTATTAAGTGATTCCATTAATCAAATAAAAATTTCAATCAATCATTTTTATTATTCACTTTTTATTAAGTGCTTCAATTAATTCAAAAACTCAAAATAAAAAATTAAGTGATAATTAATCAATGAAATGATATTTATTAAGTGATTCCTCTTGTGGAGTAGTTCAAGATTACATGTTTTTTAAGGAAAAAATGATTGTTTATAAAACTTGAAATCAATTATTAAACATAATACCCATAATAACCCGAACCGGGTTATAATGGGTAAGATAACCCGCATCCGGGTTATAGTACCCATTATAACCCGGTTCGGGTTGTTATACCCATTATAACCCCGAACCGGGTTATAATGAACCGGGTTATATAACCCGGTTTTCATTGAATTTTATCTTACAATTTTTAATTTAATTTTATCCAACACTTTTAATTGAATTTTTCCCTTCTAATATCCAAAACTTCCCAAAAATACTTTAAGATAATATTCAAATTTAGCCTAACATTTCGTACAATACAATATATTCAATGAAATCAAAGAAATATTGTACAATCCCTTATATAGTAACATTAAACCACATTATATTATAATGTGATGATTTCACCAAATTTTATAAATTATATGTCCAATTAAGTTAAATTGATGAAATCAAAGACATTTGAACATAATTTGGAGCCTTTGAACTCACAAAAAAAAAACAAAAACACCAAAAATACTAAAAGATATATTAAATGGGTTATAATGGGCATTATAACCCGAAATCGGGTTATAATGACCATTTAACCCGAAACCGGGTTAAATGGGCCATTATAACCCGGAACCGGGTTATAATGGCCCTTATAACCCGGTTTCGGGTTATAAGGGCCATTATAACCCGGTTCCGGGTTATAATAGCCATTTAACCCGAAACCAGGCTAAATGGACCATTATAGCCCGGTTTCGGGTTATAATGCCCCATTTAACCCGGTTCCGGGTTATGAGGGGTATTTTAACCCGGTTCCGTTAAATGATTTTTATCCCACTCTTTTAATTGAATTTTTCCCTTCTAATATCCAAAACTTCCAAAAAATACTTTAAGGTAATATTCAAATTTAGCCTAACATTTCGTACAATACAATATATTCAATGAAATCAAAGAAATATTGTACAATCCCTTATATAGTAACATTAAACCACATTATATTATAATGTGATGATTTCACCAAATTTTATAAGTTATATGTCCAATTAAGTTAAATTAATGAAATCAAAGACATTTGAACATAATTTAGAGCCTTTGAACACAAAAAAAAAAAAACAAAAACACCAAAAATACTAAAAGATATATTAAATGGGTTATAATGGGCATTATAACCCGAAACCGGGTTATAATGACCATTTAACCCGAAACCGGGTTAAATGGGTCATTATAACCCGGAACCGGGTTATAATGGCCCATTTAACCCGAAACCGGGCTAAATGGACCATTATAACCCGGTTTCGGGTTATAATGCCCCATTTAACCCGGTTCCGGGTTATGAGGGGTATTTTAACCCGGTTCCGTTAAATGATTTTTATCCCACTCTTTTAATTGAATTTTTCCCTTCTAATATCCAAAACTTCCAAAAAATACTTTAAGGTAATATTCAAATTTAGCCTAACATTTCGTACAATACAATATATTCAATGAAATCAAAGGAATATTGTACAATCCCTTATATAGTAACATTAAACCACATTATATTATAATGTGATGATTTCACCAAATTTTATAAGTTATATGTCCAATTAAGTTAAATTAATGAAATCAAAGACATTTGAACATAATTTAGAGCCTTTGAACATACAAAAAAAAAAAAAAACAAAAACACCAAAAATACTAAAAGATATATTAAATGGGTTATAATGGGCATTATAACCCGAAACCGGGTTATAATGACCATTTAACCCGAAACCGGGTTAAATGGGCCATTATAACCCGGAACCGGGTTATAATGGCCCTTATAACCCGGTTTCGGGTTATAAGGGCCATTATAACCCGGTTCCGGGTTATAATGACCATTTAACCCGAAACCGGGTTAAATGGACCATTATAACCCGGTTCCGGGTTATAATGCCCCATTTAACCCGGTTCCGGGTTATGAGGGGTATTTTAACCCGGTTCCGGGTTATGATTTTTATCCCACTCTTTTAATTGAATTTTTCCCTTCTAATATCCAAAACTTCCAAAAAATACTTTAAGGTAATATTCAAATTTAGACTAATATTTCCTAAAATACAATGTATTCAATGAAATCAAAGAAATATTGTACAATCCCTTATATAGTAACATTAAACCACATTATATTATTTTCCTTTCTAATGTCCAAAATACTTCAAAATAATATTCAACTTTAAAAATACAAAACCTTGTAGCTGAGATTCGTAGAGGAACCTCGGATTTCTCTACTAGGCGAGCTAAAAAGAATTTGCAGAGCGAACCCTTAAACTTTTCAAAACTAGTTGGGTTAGTTTCGTTTTAAAACTAAAATTTCAATTTCATTTTTAAAATCCAAATCTCACTTTTTTTCAAACTAAAATCCAGCAGCATAACAGCTGCATTTTTTACATTTCCAAAACCTGTAAAAGAGAAATTCACACTTCTAAAATATTTCTCAATCACCACTCAACTTCTTTACCACAAACAAGCATATTAAATCAGATTTCCAATCTTTTATCTATTTCATCAAAAACAAAAACATGAATTTAAAAAGCAATTCATTCACAACCTTCCACAATGGTTTAAAAACTAAACTTTAACTTCATGAACCACTCAGTCACAACTCAAAAGAATCGATTTACGATCCTTTTTCTTTAAGTTACAAAATATGCAAAATATGAATTATATGGCAGCATTGTTGTGTCACGCCCACCTATACTTCCGGAGGAGCTATCCCTTCTCCATCACCCACGCCAACACCTGAGGAGGTTTTTAAAACAAAATAAGAAAACTATAAACTATGAAAGCTCAGCGAGTGCTTATAGTAATTTTTAACTAAAACTTTTGTTTACAAAAATACCTCTTTTGATTATCCGGGTTTCATAACATTTGCATTACATACCAACCATCATGTTCAAAGTTCTCCAATACAATACATATAAGAAGAAAATAAAAAATGAACATTTGAAACAATATATTCATTGTAAATCATTACCACCATTTTCATCATCCGCTGAGGGTGGAATAGAAAACCATTGATCACATCGACGTCGCGTGTGTCCAGTCGCACCACAAAGACGACATTTTCGAGAGGTCCTAACAGGTCCCATAACAGCGGCAGACGACGTAGCACCTCCAATAGCTTCAGCGCTGCTCCCAGCACCTTCTCCACTTGTCCCTCCGATGCCTGAAATAGGGGGGTTAGGGCAACGAAGCCGGTTATGTCCCATTTCACCACATTTTCCACATTTTTTCTTCCTACGACTTTCTCCAGCTGAAGGAATTCGCGCCTCTTTTGGTCTACCTGCTTGTTGTTTTTCTTCAGGTGGTAATACAATCATACTTTTTACTTCCGCACAAACATGCCGATCTTTTGGCCCAGGGACAGGATTGATCGGACGTGCATATGCAGCTTTAAGCCATTCTTTGCTATAATAATCATGACAAAGTGTATAATAGTGAACACCAGTGAAACTGATATGTATGACAAAGGCAGAGTGTTACTATATTATATTAAATAATGAAAAATAACAAAGTACAATAACGATACCTGGCAACAGCAATTGCATGATGACATGGCAACTGATCTAGGTCCCAACGATTGCAACTGCATGACCGCTGAAAAGGCTGAACAAACCCATAGCCTGATTCATGTGCAACTCCGAAATTGGTTGGTTCTTGAATGGCAGATACCGTGCCACTCGTTGACATATTAGCCATCGAGTTGACATGATCCTCCACAGTTTTGGTCACTGAAGATCTGAGTTTCTCAGTATGAACACGTCTATCGTTGTACCATCTCTGTAACATATGTCTCAGAAATTCATGTGCACTTGTTATTGGCAATCGACGTGCTTTCATCATGCATTTGTTGAGTGATTCTGCAATGTTAGTAGTCATTATGCCATATCTTCTTTTTGGAGAAAATGCACGTGACCACTTTGTCACCCCAATATTAACCAATTTTTCATGCAATTTTGGACATACCCGTCGAATTTGTTCTAAATATCTTTCACATTCTTCCCTATCATGACCATATGCTGCAACGTAAAACATCTTCAAAACATCTACTTGATTTCTACATTGTTGCTTTAGGTTTTGCTTCAAATGGAAGAAACAGAACACATGTGGGACTTCAGGAAAAACGATGCTCATCGCATTCGCAATACTTTTATGACGATCGAAGACGATAATCAAATCTGATGGCAAATGATGCGTTCCACCAATAACGTTTCGTAATTTACTTAAGAACCAAGTCCATGAACTGTCCGACTCTCCATCGCCAAATCCAAAAGCAATAGGATAAATCATTTCCTCACCATCTTTGGCTGCAGCTACAAAAATCACCCCTTTATATTCACCTTTCAAATGGGTAGCATCAACAGCAATAACTGGTCTGATGTAAGATCGAAAACCCTCAATTGAGGATCCAAGTGTAACGAATGAATACAAGAACCGATTGTTTTCATCCGTCCTAATTGCCGTCACTGTACCAGGGTTTGTTTCTTTTAACATATGAAAGTACCGAGGAAGCTGTTGAAATGACTCATCCGCTTTCCCATATGATAGTTTCTTTGCATATTGTAACGACCTCCATGCTTTAGTGTACATAATCTGCACACCATATTGCTCCAACATATCTGCAATCAAAACCTGAGGGGTAATACTATCAAGTCCCACCTTTTTTTGATACAATGTTGCTATGACAACAGTCTTCACACTTCGCCTATGTGCCTCGAAAGCGTCCTGACAACATGTGTGTTCCGGTACATACTTGTATACATACCACATCGAACCACCATTTCTGCATCTTGCACGGACCTCAAAGCTGCAGGTTAAATCCTTGCACCCGACCTCATATCGAACCGTGCACGAACGTCTAATCTTATGTTCAAATCTTGAATTAAGAACACTTTTTCCAACAGCCACATTCAATTCATGTTTACTATCAAAAAATGCACCTTGATATAACGTATCACGTTGGATGAAAGTCAACATAGCGGTTGAAGTAGTCTCTATTTCGCAGTCCTCTGTACCGGGAATAATCCAGTATGGTTGTGAAGGGTTGGTTTCAAATTGTGAACCAGAAAATCTAACTTCTGGATACTCCACATTCTCTCCATCATCATCATCATCTGCAGTTTCATCGTCATCATCTCCATTTTCTGATGTCTCATCACGATCATTATTTGTGTCCCGATCTTCATCATCACCATCATTTCTATCATAATCAATGTGGCACATTGGATTTTCTGTGGATGTAAATGCAGCGACAGAAGCTGAAACTTGATTACTACCGCTATAAGAAGCAAAACAATTTTGATATTCAGCTGTAGCCGGACTTACAAATCTATCGTCATCTCTCTCTACACGCCCTACGTCTTGTATTGGGGTGGTGGTATATGGAGGGACAGTAGGACTGATAACTGCAAAATCTCTTATATTCTTATCAACATAAATCTCTCTATAATCTGCTTTGTTGTCCGAAATTACACCCCGGACACTAAGATCGGTCGTGATAGGTATCTTAACTACTGGCATTCCCCTAACCCCGAGTAAATAATGCAAACGGATGTCCCATATTCTTCTATCAATGCCAGTCACTATGTAAACAAAGTCCACCAAACGAGATAAATTGACATTCGTCGGGGCCCCCATCATGAACGCCTCACCCCCAACATAATTATTACCATTCCACTCTCCGTTGCATCTGATTATTATTGTCACTTCACTCATTTCTGTAAAATTGAAATAAATTAGTCTCATCCATACTCACATAATAGTCAATAACCAATTGTTTTGTATGAAAAAAAAAAAAAAACTATATTTATTAAACGTTTCAAATGTAATTAAATTATTATCAAACATTGTATTACTTAAGGTTAATTCAATATTTTCTAAATATTATTTGCTAAATTAAATAAATAAAATCATAAACAAAATCGAGTTTTAATATACAATAAAACCCGCAACCGAGTTTTCAAGCCAAAACCAATCAAATCCATTAAAATCTAATTAAATCTTATCGTATATAACTCTAACTATCAATACCAAACTTCCTCAACAAAAAAAAAAAAAATTGAAAAAAAAAATTATAAAACCCGGAATCGGGTTTTATGGCACCATAAAACCCGGTCGGGGCATGTACCGGGAATAATCCAGTATGGTTGTGAAGGGTTGGTTTCAAATTGTGAACCAGAAAATCTAACTTCTGGATACTCCACATTCTCTCCATCATCATCATCATCTGCAGTTTCATCGTCATCATCTCCATTTTCTGATGTCTCATCACGATCATTATCTGTGTCCCGATCTTCATCATCACCATCATTTCTATCATAATCAATGTGGCACATTGGATTTTCTGTGGATGTAAATGCAGCGACAGAAGCTGAAACTTGATTACTACCGCTATAAGAAGCAAAACAATTTTGATATTCAGCTGTAGCCGGACTTACAAATCTATCGTCATCTCTCTCTACACGCCCTACGTCTTGTATTGGGGTGGTGGTATATGGAGGGACAGTAGGACTGATAACTGCAGAATCTCTTATATTCTTATCAACATAAATCTCTCTATAATCAGCTTTGTTGTCCGAAATTACACCCCGGACACTAAGATCGGTCGTGATAGGTATCTTAACTACTGGCATTCCCCTAACTCCGAGTAAATAATGCAAACGGATGTCCCATATTCTTCTATCAATGCCAGTCACTATGTAAACAAAGTCCACCAAACGAGATAAATTGACATTCGTCGGGGCCCCCATCATGAACGCCTCACCCCCAACATAATTATTACCATTCCACTCTCCGTTGCATCTGATTATTATTGTCACTTCACTCATTTCTGTAAAATTGAAATAAATTAGTCTCATCCATACTCACATAATAGTCAATAACCAATTGTTTTGTATGAAAAAAAAAAAAAACTATATTTATTAAACGTTTCAAATGTAATTAAATTATTATCAAACATTGTATTACTTAAGGTTAATTCAATATTTTCTAAATATTATGTGCTAAATTAAATAAATAAAATCATAAACAAAATCGAGTTTTAATATACAATAAAACCCGCAACCGAGTTTTCAAGCCAAAACCAATCAAATCCATTAAAATCTAATTAAATCTTATCGTATATAACTCTAACTATCAATACCAAACTTCCTCAACAAAAAAAAAAAAAAATTGAAAAAAAAAATTATAAAACGCGGAATCGGGTTTTATGGCACCATAAAACCCGGTCGGGGCATGAAACCCGAAACCGGGTTTTATGCCCCCATATAACCCGGTTTCGGGTTATATGGGGGCATAAAACCCGGTTTCGGGTTTCATGCCCCGACCGGGTTTTATGGGGGCATAAAACCCGGTTCCGGGTTTTATACCCCCATAAAACCCGGAACTGGGTTTTATGGTGCCATAAAACCCGGTTCCGGGTTTTATGCCACCATAAAACCCGGTTCCGATACCAGAACTTTCGGGCTCTTTGATTTCCTTTAGTTTCTTGCAGATCACACTTATATATGATAAAATCACAACCATAAATCACTTTTAAAGCTTTCAACTAAGCATTATCAACAAAAAATTTCAAAAACAACCAACAACAATCACATACCTTTAACTTGGAGAAAAATGTTGAATGTGAGGGTTGTTGTTAGAGAGAATTGAGCTTGATTGAATGTGTGTTTTTTGGATTCAAAAATGTTGAATGGGTGCACAAACAATAATGATGAGAGAATCGAAAATGGGATGGAAAAGAAGAAGCCTAATCGTAGGAAAAGAAGAAGAGTAGTGGTTATGGAGGCTTGAGGGTATTGTTGACATTTCATCTAAGTTTGGAAAGAATATTTGACTAAGGGGCAATTTGGGTAACTTGGGTATAGGAAGAAATTAGTTTGTTTGAGAGGTTAAAAACGAATTTTTGTAAAATGAGTGCTAAAAACAATTTTTTTGTTTTCTAATGGGCCAAACCTGAAATTGTCTCTTTTTTTGGTCTGAAATCGAAAATATTATATTGCATTTTTTTTTTGTTTAAATGTTCTTTTTAGAATTTTTTTCCTTTGATGGTGTATAATTATTATTAATACGATATGAAATTATGAAGGTCTAATCCTTAACAACTGGTTGACAGCCACAATTTCAAAAAATAGAAAATGAAAAATAAAAACTGGTTGTTAACAACGCGCACTCAAAGTTGTGAAACAGCGAGAGTTTTCACAACTTCTAAACAGACAACTAGCAGTTATAAATTGTTGAAAGCTAGTACAATTAAGTTGTACTGACTGAGGTATGATTTTCACAGTTACCAACAACAATATATTGTTAGTCAATGATTAAAAAATGACCCATGTATAATCCTTCTTTTGCCATTTGCCATACGCTTACTTGTTTGTGACTTAGTTGTACTGATTAAACTTATTATAAGAATTCCTCATCTTAAAAGTTCACTAGCTGTAGACTTTGGTATGGCATGTTTTGAATTACCTTCACTTCTTTTGCTTGCAAAATCCATGCCTTGAATGTTATATGCGAAATTTGATTCAAGGACACTAGAATTTCATAGATAGGACATGTCCAAATCATCAATATTGTCTTTTGAGGAAGTTAATTGCATCAATGCTCTCTAGAGATTTCCTTAATGCTCTGTAGCTTTGATCCTTCTTAGTCTTACCCAGGAGTAGAGTTGAGCTATAGACATCTTAAAGTAAAAATTTGGCTTATGCTTTTGTCTAAGAATAGGTTAGCCGGTTTGTTGGACTACCACAAGTCTTAAGACTCTGAGCCCTGTTTCTGGCTCAAGCCATATTTGTAGGTTCAGTTTCTGCTTTGATAATCCTAATAAAGTGGTATTGCCCTTCTCTTTCTGTCATAATACTAATAAAGTGGTATTGCCCTTCTCTTTCTGTCAAAAGTTGCCACAACCAATTTGCAATCTTAGGCTAGTGGGAGGTCATTTTATGATAGGATTATAATATGATACTAAACTAGAATTATTATTGCTCTCTCTGCCCCCTGCTTACTTTTATTTATAAATAGGACAATGAAAGCCAAAGGAGCTTTAATAAAAGAAACTCTATAAAGCAAATATCATGATATTGTGAATGCTATGAAATTATGAACTTAGTTGGAGTGTGCAAGCAAAATTCATAATTGATGAAAGAAAGTGGATGAGATTCTTTATTTGATTGAGTCTTTTTTTTTTCTTGGCCAAGCATGATATTAATGTCCCTAACATGGATGATACGTTTCTGTCATGAGGTTGATTATAACATAAAAAACATACATCATTATCAAGTTGAGTTATTATATATTCTATCTTGGATATACAATCCTACAATCATTTCAATGCAGCAAACATTGAATTGTTACTTTGATATGTTTAGATGAAAATGATTCATTTGCTTCCTTAGTTCCTTGGATAAGTAAAACGTGTGCATCGTAGGAAATCTTATTCCATATAAATTTCTCCAGTGGAATTTTTGGCACTTGAATTTGAGCTTAGTACATAAACAAATATGTATTCTAAAATTGAGTTTCTAAGATTGCAAGGAATTGGTGATCTGCTATAACAAAAGGATAGATTATATTCAGTAATTTATTTATTGTTGACACTAATATTTCACCGATTGCCATTACACAGCGTGGAAATTGTTTTCAGCAATGAACTTAAAAACTTGTCATGAATGAGAATGAGAGATCAATAGTTGAATGATGCTTAGTTATGGTTTATGATGCTAAGTTATGAATGTTTAAAAGAATCCCATCTGCTTTCTAATGGCAGATTCGACCATTACTGGCCACAGTATGCGGCAAGTTTCCTACTTGTTTGTGGGTAGCTTTCTTTTGGTTTTGAAAGTAGATTTTCGGGTTGTTCACTGAACAGATTTTATCAGTAGATCTTGATAGATATTTGATCTAGTGTCAGAAGATGTAATCTAAAAAAAAAAAAAGTATTGAAAGTGAAGTTATTATACCATATCTTCAAATTATGAAACCATGACAAAGTTATTTGTAAAATGTATTAATAATTATGAATCAATACAGAAGGTTTAATTTTATTTTTCCTTTTTTCTAAAACCCCATAGAATGAAATTTCTACCTCATGCTTTACAGTTTGCAACAAAATCATCGCACGCAAGAACAAGGGGATCTTTCCCAAAATCATCACTTTATATTCTTCACCGGTATGTTACCTTCTAACTGCATGGTTCTTGGGGGCATGCATGTTCCAAGAGAAGTCATGGAGTTTGACCTCGGGCCAACGAAAGTAGTGCACTGTACTGGCACTCTCGGCAATACTATCCAAGGTTATATATTCGCATATCATAATTTGGCTGCTTCACATGTTTAATATATTAGTCTGCTTGATGTAATTGGTCACTCATGAAGCTAATTAGAATACAATGACAATCAATTTACTGTCCATCTGCTTATTATGCTAGTAAACTTTATAAAGTTTCTTTGGCTTTCACATGAAAATCACTCTAATCACCCACGTTGGGGTGCCATCATTATGCTTATCATAAAAAGAAGAGAATTATTCAAATAAAGAATTTCATCGACTCATGTCCTTCATCAGTTAACAAATTTTGTTTGCATACTTCTAAATTTATAGCGTTCACAACTTTTTGATATCTCTTTTGTAGTGTTTGTGATAATTCTTCCTTCCCTTTTTTTTTTTTTTTTTTTTTTGAGAGGAGTAGTGTTTGTGATAATTCATTTACCAATTGAAATATATCTTTCATTAAATTTAAACTAATTAAAAAATAAGGCATAAATTATTGCAAACATTTTGACACATCTTTTGCAATTATTTCAAGTAAATCATTTAATAAACTAAAACTATAATATAATGTAAATCCCAACATGTATCATTGAAATACTTCAAATTATAAATTTTTAATTAGTTTTAAAATAAGGTTATATTCAAAATCAATATTTGTTTACTAGACATCTTTTATAATTATTTCAAATTTATTAGTATAGATAAAAACACAATAATTATGCTCTATAATGTTACCATGATGTGAACCCCAACATATGTCACAAGAATGCTTCAAGTTATAAGTTTTAAAATAGTTTTAAAATTGGTTTTGAATTGAAATTAATTTATAATCAATAGTGCACTATTTGTGTAAATGTAAAACAATTTATGAATTTTAAATAATTATAAACGGCATTAAATTTAAAAATAGATTTAAGCGCGTGCCCCCGAAGCTAATTAAGCAAGAAATACATCAATTGTACTCAAAATCCAAAACATGAAAGCTTTAAAATATTTGTTTTTCTTGTCAATAAACTTGAGCCAGGTCCAATTCAGCACAAATACCCCGACCCAGTCCAAAACCCAAACTAATACAATTTGGTTCTAGACCCAGAAATTCAGACAACCAGGCTAGGTCCAATTCAGCATATGTACCCAGACCTGTGTCACACCCAAGTCGGCCTAGGCGTATTTTTTATCATCTCCTAAAGTTTGCTTCAAAATCTACATATAATTTCCTCGTCCACAAAAACACTTTACAAGTGTTTGTAACAATAAATATAGTTAATGTGCACAAAACAAAAATCAGACTAGCTGTACACTTGTGGATGGCATTTACAACGGATTGTAGCAGCCGTTGATTAAGTAGCCTTGTTTTGAATTTCAAACCTTCACTTCTCTTGCTTGCAAATTCCATGCCTTCAATGTTATAATGTATTTGATTTAGGAGACTTGAAATTCATTGATAGGACATGTCCAAAGGACCAGTATTGTCTCTCAAGGAAGCTAATTACCCAAGAGTAGTAGCGTAGAGCTATAGGCGTCTTCAAGTAAAAATTTGGCTTATATTTTTTGTCAAGACCAGGTTAGCAGGTTTCTGGGTACCACAAGTTTGAGCCCCGTTTCTGGCTCAAGCCATATTGCTACGTTCAATTTCCTGCTTGAATCTTGATAATCCGAATAAAGTGGTCATGCTCGTCTCTTTCAGTCAAAAGTTGCCACAACCAATTTGTAATCTTATGCTGGTGTGGTCATTTTATAATCGAATTATAATATGATACTACACCAGAATTATTATTGCTTTTTGTGTATCTCGAGCTCACTTTTTGTCTATCAATAAGATAACCAAGCCACAGAATAATGAAGGCTAAAGGGGCTTTCATCATACCAGCACTGCAAAGGAAAGATTAGGATATTGTGATTTTGGTTAAAGTGGTCAAACAGAACTTGCAATTGGTGAGGGAAAATCGATGAGATTTTTTCTATTCAAGTCTTTTCTTTTCGTGCCAAGTATAATAAAAATATCCCAACGTGAATGATATGTTTTTGTCATGGGGTCGATCATAATATAAAGCTTCAAAAGTGTCAAACATATATGCATTATTTATCAAATTGAGCTATTATATACTATTTAAAATATATAACAATTAAATAATAAATTGTTATTTTATTTGACATGTTTAAGTTCAAGTGACTCATTTGCTCTTTTTGATATACAAAACCTCGTGAATCTTCCAAAATTTAATTAAAAAATTTCTCCCATAAAACTTTTGGCAGTTGAATTTTTTTTTAGCTTCCAACTTGTATTATAGGTATGTACTCAAACATTGAGTTTTTACTTTTTACTTTTTAGGATTGCAAGGAGTTGGTGATCTCGCTGTAGAATTATTGTAATAAGAAAGGATAAAATATCTTTATTAGTGGGAGATTAGATGTTGAATAATAACTTGTTTGTGTAGAGTTATTGTGATAAGAAAGCATAAAATATCTTTATTAGTGGGAGATTAGTGGTTGAATAATAACTAAGCTGTGTGTATTAAGCAGATGAGTTTAAAAGTATATTGATAACAAAGCTATTGTACAACGTTTTGATATTATTGACGACAATTTTTGTTATGAATTATGAAAGAATATGAAAGTCTTATAAATTTTTCGATTGAAGTTTTAGTTATTTTTTTTTCTCATTACTTTAGTATTTTAACTCTATTTTAATATTTTAATATATTTTAACTAAGCACCAGTCAAATGAAATTTCAATTTCTGCTACTTATTTTCACTATGCTTTAAATATAGATTGCAACAAACACAAGAAAAAGTGGATCTTTCCTAAAATCATCACTTTCTATCCCTACCACCTTTTTCTTTTCCATTTTTTGAATATACTTTACCTTCAACTGCTCACATTTTGTAGACGTATTATATGAATATACGTATTTCAAGAAAAGCCGTTGAGTTCGATTCGACGTTGGGCCAACTTAGTACAGTGTACTGATATTGAATGGTTTGTTTATCTCAAAAAAAAAAAAAAAAAAAAAAAAACTTCGTACACTGTACTTATATTGTCTGCTCTATGATTGGGACCTGTTTGCAAAACAGGATTGGACTATAATTAGACTACGCGCTTCAGTCCCATCGACTCTTTTTCCGCTGCAGTGACGGTATTTTGCGCCTTCACATCATTGCCTTCTTTTAAAAAAAAATATATTATTCATTATTTATATTAAAATATTAAATTATTAAATAACACTAAATCCAAAAATTTAAGGTAATACGATACATTAACATCTTCCTCCACATGCACTGTGAATAAATAATAGATAATAAATATATATTAAACTTTTCCTACCGTTTAACATGTGAATCATGATAATAAATATATAAAGGAGGGAAAAAGAGTTTAAAGTAGAAATCTCCAAACTCTAAAGTCATATTATTTATCATTAAACTTAAAGATTTAAATTAATAGGAAAAAATTCAAATTATAATATTTAAGACGTAAAGTTCTGATACACTAATATAAATAAAATTAAAAATCAATTTGATATTTATTAAAACTTTTTTAAAAAATTAATATTTTCAATACCAATTAAAAATAATACTCTTTTACTTACAATTAATTTTTATTTTATTTATAATAACTTTCTGCTTTTTTAGTTTAAAAAATAACTACTATTTTCCCCAAGGTAACTTATTTTCTCTTATATCCTAATTTTACATAGAACAAACTTCTTTCCGTTAGCCTATTATTGTGATTTGTGATAACAATGGAGTCGGTTTTATCACTTTTAAGTTTTAACAACACTATTGAATTCTTTATCTCTTTATTAAACAAAATTAAAACTATTTTCTATACCATTATTCATCATATCTTCATTATGAAAAAAACATTATCAACATCTACATATAAATGGTTTAGGATTTACTAAATTATCTGTGCTCACTTATTTTATTTAGATCATATCAAATAAAATTACAAACTACTAATAACAAGAAATATATAAATGTTAAATTACTTGTTTAAGATAATTTAATCAATAAAAAATAAACAAATTGACACTATACCTACCGGTGAGAAAATTATTAATAATTAAGCCATTCAAAATTTAAGTTTTAATACTATTTAATATTCAGTAGAATTCAAGACTGTTCATTCTTCAAATAAACAATAAACAGCCCCTTAGTAAAAATTAGAATGGAAGTTAGTAACTTAATTTGATTCCCTCTCACTTCATTTGTAATGAAAACTTGATTCATTTTCATATTCATTCTCGATTAATAAATGTACCCTTATAAATAAAAATATGGTGCTCATGCTCAATAATGTACCATGATGTGAACCCAATGTGCATCACTTAAATGCTTCCAAGTGTTTTCATAATTTTGAAGCTATCCAATTTTTGAAAGCTCATCCTTCTTTAATGCTTCAATAACTTAAACAAATTTTTTCTCATAAAAGATTACCTCCAAAAGGTTATCAAGTCACTTAATTAATTTCTATGTTTTCAAATGGGCAACGTTCGTAACATATATGATTTCCATCTTATAATATGAGATCCGTGACAGCAGATAAAATTTTAGCTTGAAAAAGGGTTCAAATATGTCCCATTTTTGTTCATACATTGAAAACATGCATTACATTATTGCAGAAAACAAGAACTCCTGAAGTTAAAATTGATGCAATATGTTTCTTAAGAAACTTGTCCAAAAAAGTTATTGGAAGTGAAAGCAACTGGATCTTGATAGCTTAGAGCTGATGTAGAATTTGAAAATATTGAGACGAAGCGGCGGTTAAGTGTGTCCATTTTTGCACTCAAAGTTTATAAAATAAGTTATAATTGCCTGAGCATATTGTTTTCGTCACCTAGGAGCATCAAGATTTTGTTAGCGAATGGAGTTTTATTCTTACCTCTGTGGAATCACTTGCATTGGTTTATTTATTACTCACTTTTAATGCAACCAATTACGTAGTCAGGGAATGCATATCATAAAGTGATGCATGTTGACGTGTATGCCACAGCCGCCACAGTAGGGTAGAGTTACAGAGATTCTTAAGCAAAAGTTCGGCATATGCTTTTGTCCAGACCACGGTAGCAGGTTCGTTGGAGAACCGCGAGTTTGAGCAATGTTTCCGGCTCAAGCCATATTTGTACGTTCAGTTCCTGAATCCTGCTTGATAATCCTAATAAAGCGGTACTGCCTGTCTCTTTAATTTCGCATCCTCAGGATAGTGGAAGGGCATATTTATGATAGGACTTTAATATGATACTGAACCAATTATTATTGCTTTTTCTGCCCCTAGCCCACTTTTCATCTATAATTACGGTAAGCAAAGCATACGAAAACGAAAGCCAAAAAAAGGGGCTTTAAAGAATAAAAAAAACTGATACATAGATAAACGACAGCCAAAAAAAATGGCTTTAAAGAAATAATTGTACCGAGGAAAAATTAAGATATTATGAATACTATGAATTTAATAGGAGTGGCAAGAATCAAAATTGATTTGTAATTGATGAGAGAAAGTGGGGGAGATTATTTATTTGATTGGAACGCAAAATTAAAATTGATTTATAATTGATGAGGTGAAGTGGATGGGATCCTCTGTCTGATTAAGCCTCTCTTTTTTGTGCCTTTAAAGAAAAAAAAAAATAAAAACTGATACATTCGAAAACGAAGCCAAGAAAAGGACTTTAAAAAAGAATCGTACAGAGGAAAAATTAAGATATTATGGATACTTTGAATTTAATTGGAGTGGCAAGAAGCAAAATTGATTTGTGATTGATGAGAGAAAGTGGAGGAGATAGTTTATTTGATTGGAATTTACAAGTAAAATTGACTTACAATTGATGAGGTAAAGTGGATGCGATTCTCTATTTGATTAAGTCTCGTCTTTTTGTGCCACACATAATTTTAATATCCCATTTCCCAACATAGATGTTACGTTTCTTTCATGGGGTCAATCACAACCGAAAGCTTCTAAGGTCACAAGCATACACTATTTTATAGAGTTGAGCTGTCATATACATATACTGTTTGGGACATGCAATAATTGAAACAATAGTTTAAATGAGATAACAATGATTGATTTATTATTTTGTTTGACACTTAAAATGATTGATTTATTATTTCGTTTGACACTTAAAATGATTAATTTATTATTTTGTTTGACCCTATTTAAGTGCAAATTTGTTTGCTTCTTTCATAAACAAAAACGTATCTGAACTAATTTTCTCCGGTAGAACTTTTGGCACTTAAAATTTTTACTTTAGATTTGCAATACAAAGATGTACTCTAACATTGAGTTGCAAGAAATCAATGATCACACGCCATATGATTAGTTGAGACTTAAAATGATAAATGTATCAATTAGTTGATTTATTGCGAACATTGATTCTACCAATTACCACTATCACAATGGAAAAATCATTTTCAGCCAGAACTTCTTTGAAACATTGTTTACAAAATCAAATGGGAAACCCGTAGTTGAATAAAGGCTTAATTATACTCACTAAAAAATCCATTCAAAAGAATTGATAACAAAGTTATTATGTAATGAATGTAATGATTAAGAAATATGAAACCATGTAAAGAATAATTGTAAATATATTAATAATTATGAGAACATATGGAAGTTCTATTTTATTATTTTATTATTATTATTTTTATTGAATGAAGGCTTAATTATATATACTAAAAAAGATACGTTCAAATTATATTGATAACAAAATTATCATGTAATGATTTAAAAAAATAAAACCATTTCAAGAATAATTGTAAATGTATTAGTAATTATAAAACCCTTGTCAATGGTGTAGGTAGCTTTCTATGAATTTAATTTTTCCTCTCCCAACATAAAAAAAAAAGAAGAATAAATATGGAAACTTTATTTATTTATTTATTTTTACTGAAGTTTTTGTTTTGGTTTCAACTTTATACTATATATGTATATATATGTATATGAGAGAGAGAGAACCAAGTTCTCCTTCCATCACCTATTTTTACCATGCTTAACATAGGTTGCATCAAAATCGTTGCTCACAAGAACAAGTGGATCTTTCCCAAAATCATCAATTTCTATCCCTCGGCAGAATATTACCTTTTTTTTTTGGTCGTTTTTCTTTTTGAATGTACCAAAATATTATTTTTAACTGCAGGCCTTTTGTGGACAAACAATATGAATAAAATAGACCATTTCAAGAAAAGCCAAGAGTTTGACATTTGGGCCATGTTGACGGCATATATCATTGGACCCTTTGCTAAGCAGATCCACTCCCGCCTTCCTCTTTTTTCCCCTGATGGGACTGGGCGCTTTTCATTGCTTCCTTCTCTTCTTTTCTTTTCTTAAAATACTTTATTAATTATTATATTTAATATTCTAAAATTAATTTAATATATTTTGTTAAAAATATTTTAAAAATTTAAAAATTTTAATATAAATTCAAAATTAAATATTATTTTATTTGAAATTAATTTAAATAATTTTTAAAAACTGGTTCAATTATTTATTAGTCAAAAATAAATTTAATTTAATATTATATTAATCATTTCAAACTGTTATCAAATATGAAAATATCATTATTTTTTATCCAATCTTATATTACACCAAATAAAATACAAATTATATTTATTTCAATTTTTTATTTTAAAAAAAATATTTTTTTTCAATTTTTTATTCGCAGCATCACCAGCCTTGATCTTCTTTACTCCACGTATCTTGTTGGCTCAGTCTTTCAATTCCTTTCTCCTTCGCAGCATCACCAGCCTTGGTCTTTTTTACTCCACGTATCTTGTTGGCCCTGTCCTTCAATTCCTTTCTTCTTCGCGGCATCACCAGCCTTGGTCTTCTATACTCCACGTATCTTCTTTGCTGCATTACCTGCAGCCTTGGTCTTCTTTACTCCACGCATCTTCTTGGCTCTGAATTTCGTCCTTTCTTCTTTGCAGCATCACCAGCCTTGGTCTTCTTTACTCCAAGTATCTTCTTGGCTCTTTTTTATAATTCCTAACTATATATATGATTTCCACATCACTTTTGGAGAACTTGTTTGATCTCTTCTAGCCCCGGAATTCCAGTTCAACGATATTTAATTTGGAGTGATTTCTTGAATGAGCCCGGTTCAACAAGACCTTGGTTATGTGCGTACTGAGGATTTGCATCGTACCTTTATGGAGAATATAAGCAAAGTTAATATAAGCCAGCAATGTTAAATCTATGAATTTTAATGAGTTGCGTATCATATTGCATATAATGTCACTTATCATAATTTGTTTGCTTCAAAGATTTATGCTTTATACAAAAGAAAACAAAAAATAAAATAAAATTTATGCTTATATTAGCCTGTTTGACGTAATTAGCCATTCTTGGAGCCAACTAGAATATGAAGACAAAATCAATAGGCTGTTCCTCTTCTGATTATGGTAGTAACAAAGCGCCTTGGCTTTCATTTGAAAATCAGTCTAATAGTCCATGTTGGGACATCATTATCATGCTTAACATAAAAAGAAGAGAATTAAATAAAGAATCTCATCACTATCTTTTTATCAATTGTTAATTTTGCTTGACCACTCCAACTAAAGCACTGTCAGCATGAATTTCCAAAAAAAAAAGTACTGACAGCATTCACAATACCACGATATTGCTTCTGTACTGTTTGTGACAATTTCATTTACCTAATCCTTCATGAAATTTAGGTTAGATAAACAAAAAATATAAAGCTGTCTAATAATATTAGTGATAAACAGCATTTATTTAAAACGATAATGTTTTATATTTAAATAGTTGCTCCATAGGTAATATATATATATATATATATATATAAACAGATAAATTCTAACAAATTTTTTCATTAAAATTTTGACATGCATCTCCCGAAATGCTGCAAAGTATTGTCATAATTTTAGCTCTATCTACTTGAGAGTTTATCATCGTTTAATGCTTCAAAAACAAAAATAAATTATTAATACTTTTTTTAAAGTTAATATTCAATAAATCAGATGTTTGTTGGAAAAAATACTGAGATCAATTATTATTTGTGTTGTTCAAGTACTAAGTAGTTGCTACCTTTGGTGGAAGACAACTATCCAATAAAACTTGTAAAGTACGTTTGATGGAACTTGGACTAAGGTAAATGAAGAAAGACATAATCACATATATTAGGAGGGGCTGATTATGTGCAACAAAACAAATTAGTAGTATCACTTTGTAGAATACCTAAAATTTTTTTAAGCAGCTTAATTCAGCTTTTGCATTTTCAAGTCCGTAAGCAACCGATAGAATTTCGATATAATATGAGGTGTGTGACAGGAGAAAAGTATTTTAAAAATTTTAAGCTTGAAAATGGGTTCAAAGACAACTTTATGTTAAGAGTTTGATTTGCTTTTTATATCCGATTTTTATTCACTACTTGACTGATACATCGAAAACATGCATTCAATTTATAACATTATCGCAGAAAGTAACAACTCCTGAAGTTAAAATTGATGCATGTTTCTTAATGAACTTGCCAATAAAAGTGAAGTGAGTCCCTTAGATTGGAAATAAAAGCAACATGGGTCTTGATGACTGATGCAGATTTTGAGAATATTGAGACGAAGGGGAGACTGTGTTGTGTGTGTCCATTGTAATCAAAGCTTAAAAAATAAGCTATAGTTTGCGTGAGTATGGATTTTATTATTTAGCTAAGTATGAGCATCAAGATTTTGTTAGTGAATGTTTTTTTTATTCTTACCTCTTTGTGCATCACTTTGCGTTACTTAATTAGTTATTGACTCATTATTGTTGAACTGACCAATTAGATCTAGGTTGGGGATAAAGCACATCATATATAAAATGGTGCGCCATGCGTGTTGACGTGTATGCCACCGTTGAGACATCGACATCTTGCTAATTTTGTTTTGGTTTTTTTTTTTTCTCTTTCTTTTAAAGAACTATTACTATTTATTTGTTTGGTTTGCCATCATAACTGAATTTATGATGAGGAATGTTCCAAACCTATTAGATGGTGTTTGTTTATTATTAAGGATTGTAGGATGTCAAATTTTATTAAAAATTTAAAAACTGAGTATTTAATGACATAAAATATAAGTATGTGAGGAATAAGAATCACGACAAAATCATAAAGGCTTTTTTTTTTTTTTTTTTTTTTTTTTTTTTTTAATTCTAGTACTAATAGAAGGTGTGAATTTTGAGACTAAAAAAACTATTTTTTCTTTTTCAGAACTAAATTATTTGCGAATGAAAGGACAAAATAGTTTGCAAACTAAAAAGTAAACAATATTGCTAAAAAACTCATTTTTTTTTTTTTTAAAAAATTTAGTCCTAGTTATAAAACTGTCATTTTTGTGTTATTTGTTGAGATTTTCATTCATAAATAGTTAAATTTTATAAAAAATAGTTTTGAAGGTGAAATCTGTGATTTTGTTTTTCGAGAAAAGTAAAATATATAATTTGGTGACATAAAATAGGACAAATATAAATGGTTAGATATTGTATAAGGAAGTCAAAATTTTGTGCATGATTTGGCTAGTAAACTTTTACTTCTTAGGATATAATTATTAATGGGGAATGAGAAACAAAGAGAATTTGAAAAAAAAAAAAAGATTTTCAATTACTTTGAAATTAATAAATTATATTAAAGAATAACAATAATATTAAATTATGATTTTACGGAGCATTTTTTGTCCTTCAATGAATCTCATTAACATTAAGCCTCCTTAAATGACTAGTTAAAAAGAGGAAACAGCCCTGTACTTTGTTTTGTAAGGATTGCTCGTTAAATTCGAAATTGACATGTTAAATGGCGAGTTTCCCATTGATAGGAGGACATGGTAAAAAAATAATCATTTGTATAATCATTTTTATTGTTCAACTAGTACTTTCCCACCGCAAGGATTAGAACGCCAGGACTAGCATGTCTACATGGTTTTTTCGTTCCTGAAAGTGCATCTCTACATAGTTTTGATATGATATTAAATGACAAAATTATTGCTTTCTATGTTTTTATCCCACTTGGTCTTTAAATACGTTTCCTAATACATGGATAAAGAGGCTTCATGATTGTGCATGTTTACCAGAATACGAAACAGTGAATAATATAAAATTACTGTGTTTTATTTTAATTTGCCCACGAGGCAGCAGTGGTCAATTACATCATAAACACCAGGATCAAACTTAATATGTGAAACTTCACGTTAAGATCCATAAATAGATTTTCTTTAAAAAAAAATAAATAAACATAAGCTTAATACACCAACTTCGGAGAAATTTATTAATAAAAGAGGAATCTCCAGGGAAATAATAAATTCAAACTGCTTCGTCTTCCGATTCATTTCGTGCTTTTGGCTTCCTATAATAGCTTCGCTTATATTCTCCGTAGAGGTAAGATGCGAATCCCCAGAGGCAGATGGCTAAGGCCATGCCCTTTTCACCACTGAAGCGCTCATGCAAGAAAAACACTGCAAAGACTTGTTGAACTGGAACTAGGAGAGACGCGACAATACCTCCAAAAAGAGATGAGGAACAGAATATCAACCCAAAAGATCCTATTACCAGCAGCTGCAGTACTAATATCAACAGCACCACTATAATATAGTACTTAGTTGGTCCAAGGTCAAACTGTTCTGCTTCTTTGGATATAGCCTACACATAATATGAAAACACACGTTTCACAGAATTAGACCGTAAGTCAATAATGAAATATTAGGAAGGAACACAAGTATCAGTCATGACAAACCTGAAAGTCTTTGTTGATGATCATAGCTATGGTGCAAAAGAGATTGGCAAACATGGATATTAGAAACTGAACTTGCATGACAAGGTCAAAAGGTGACTGCCTTGCCGGCCCTCATGTGGGCATACTCCACCGCTGGCATTAAGAAACCATGAATCGAAGCAGCAAAAAGAGTCATCACGAAACCTAGTACGTATTTTCCATTAGATTCTCCTGCCGGACGATCTCCATCCATGTTAAGCCCCAGAAATACGGATCCAAAGGTCATCAATACCACAGAGTTAATCGAGAAATAAGTGAATTTTTGCTTGACAACAAGAAATGCAAATATTGCAGTGAAGGCCAGGTTAGTTGAACCAAGAAGAGCATAAACCGAAACTGGAAGATAGGCCGAACCGAAAGAATAAAGGTAGCTATTCATACCAAGGATAAGTCCCAAAACTGCACTAGCCTTGAAAAGCCATGGCGTAACAAGTAGTCTTCTTGTTTGAGCCATAGATCGAGCTCGTACATAAGAAATAGCAATTGGGATGATCAAGATAGGGAAGCCTGCTGTCATTAACCAAGAAAGGAACCACCTCCTCTTTCCTCCATGCACGAAGTAGACCCTCTGAAATATAGGGCTTCCTACTTGACCAATTGACAACAATATGCAGTTGACAATTATAAGTATTACCTTGATGGCCTTGCCGTTTCCATGATTGATTTGCTCAGTGTTGCTTGTTCGTTCTGTCTCCATGAACCTCCCTTAAGTTGCTTCTCCTCTCTGTGTTAGTGATGAAGGTGATGAGAGTAGAAGTGAAGTGTGTGTTTGTCACCATGGTTTATCGGGGATATATATAACGTGGAAAAAGCTAGAATTAGCCTAGTGACAACTACAGTAGGCTCAGGAGCGTGACAAATATAGAAAAAGCAATTATAGTAGGGAAGTAGGAATTCTGATGCTAGAACCATTTGAGCAAAAAAGCCAATTAATCGTCTGGAATATTATGATTACCCAGAGATAAATATTCACAATATAATTGTTTCTGAAAACATGTGTGTATATATCTTTTTTTTGAAATGCATGTGTGTATATATTAATCTACATTGTCTGGAATATATGGTCTAGAATATATCATTGGCAATAATTATTATTACTACTAGTAAATATTCATAATATACTTGTTTCATAAAATACGTGTGTACATATATGTCTGTCTATTGTTTGGAATATATCATCTACCAAGAATATGTCTGGAAATATTATTAGTATACTATCAGAGATAAATATTTACAAGACATTTGTTTTAAAATACTAGTGATATATATTCACAAGAGACCTTTTTTTTTTTTTTTTTTTTTTTTCTTTTCTCTTCACACGTACGTTATATCCATCCAATTCGATACACCGGTACAATTTTAAATAAATTTCTTTGAAAGGTAATTGGTCGAGGAGACCATTCTCTAGATCTCTTCCACTGCTATCTCTCTTACCAACTAGATTATCATTTGTAGTTACCATTCTAATTCGAATCCAATGAAGCATATATATATATATATATATATGTTAGGTAGGTGGATTCAGTTGACAATTAGAACTTGGTTTGTTTGGCCTTTTTGTGTGTGTGTGTGTTTTATTTTTTTTTATTTTATTTTTATTTTTATTTTTTATCTAGGGGAAGTGCATGGGGAGAGAAAACATGATTACTACACTTTCAATAGAGCGTTTTCGAAACAAATTGAGAACCTACAAATTACAGATAGAGCTCTTTTATATATAATTAAGTAAAAGAGAACAACAATGGAGAGAAGGATTGCAAAGAAAAGAGTGCAGAAAGAAGGAATTACAGATGTTCTACTAATTGTTTTATTTTATAATGGAAGATACCCTTTTATATGAATGGAACAAAGCATATCTATGTAGAGAGAACTTAAGTTTATAATTAAAAGAAAAGCAACTAGTAACAAGAAAACATTACTAATTAAAATAGGAAACCTAACATAATGATATTCCGAATTAAGATAGAAATTCTAAGTTTCATCCCTCCTTTGAAAGCAATTTGGCATCGAGCTGAAAATCTAGAAAATGAGGTACAAACTCATAATAATTCTCTCAAGTAGTCTCCTCCCTGGGTAGTCCTTGCCATTGAACGAAAAGCTTGGTAATTAATGAGTCGGTTATCACGCTTGCTTGATCTAACATGGCCATCGGTTACCGCTCTCAGTATTACAAAATCATAAATGCTAGGTAATTGTTGTTGTGGCTGAGCGAGAGCTTTGAGCTTGCGTTTCGAACATGAAACACTAGTTGAAGTTTACTTTCAAGCGGGAAGCCTAGTTTGTAGGCAATTGAACTGATGATGTGAGAAAGAATTTTAGAAGGTCCATAAAATAAAGTAGACAATTAATTTATGAGTACCCAAAGAATTGAAGGGAGATTGCTGATAAGATTGCAATTGTAGATACGCATACACCCAATCACCAAACAGTGAATTTATGTTTGGAATGAAGTTTACTAGCAAAATTGAAAACCAACGCTAATAATAATAAGTTAATAACATAAAGGAGGAGTGAATAGGTTATAAAAAATTTCTTTTGATCCAAATTATTAATTATTAGGTATATTATTACTTTACCCCTGGTTTTGAAAATAATATCAAGCTATTTCTGGTTTTGAAAGTAATAGATAAAAAAGCTTAATTGTTAACCGAAGTAATAAATCCATCTCACAAGTAACAAATCGTTAGTTTTTAGGGTAAAATGGTAATTGGGGCTTAATGAAAGAGATGGAATACTGCTGAAAATCAATAACTAATTTTTTAATTTAAATAATTAAATAAAAATTAAAAAATCAGGATGAATAGCCCAAACATCCTTTCTCTCTTCTTTCTACCAACACCATCCTTTCTCTCTTCTCTCTACTGGCACCATCCTTTCTCTCTTCTCTCTACCGACCGGAGCTGCAGCTCTATCGGTGCAGAGAGTAACAAGGTCATCATCAAGGCTCAACAAACAGTTAACAGAGGCGGAATCAGAGAAACCTCTGTTAAGGAGAGTGGCACCATTCTAAGAGAAGAAGAACTAATATTAATAATGACGTGACCCGACCCGGATACCTCTAGCTCTGATCCGATAGGTCAGGCCGGGCACCCCAATGGATCTCTCTCAGACCCGACTCGTCGGGTTAAGCGAAACCCATGAAGCGAACCCTAAACTCTCTGATACTTTCTAAAATATTGTTGGGTTGGTTTTCTTTAAAAACTGAAAACGTGTAGGAAATTTTTTTCTTTTTTTTTTTCATTAATTTATAAACTCATTTTTCTAATAAAATTTTGACAGTATAACGACTGCATTTTTAACGTTCCAAAAAAACCTGTTTACAAAAAACAATACTTCAACTAAAATCCATCACCAACCCAACTTCTGGTTGCCCATAGGCCTCAATCAGCATTTAATTTCTCAAATCAACTTAATGAAATTCAACTCAATTTAAAACCCACATTTAAATTAAAAGAAATTTAAAAACAATTATGAGCGAATAATTACAAATCCTTTATACACTTTCAAAAGAGATTTACATGAAAATAACTTATGCAAAATCAACTGCTCAAAATATCGTCGTGTCGCGCTAGCTTGCTCGCTGGAGGTGACGTCACTGCTCGGCTACCTGTTGAGAGTACCTGAGGAGGTTTTTATATAAAAACAGAAAAATAATAAGCTAGAAACTCAATGAGTGATAATCTTTCTTTTCTTTGAAAATCTGATTTTCTAAACTTTCTCCTACTTTGAAAACTATTTTCTGTTTCTAAAGCATTTCAAACTTAAATTTCTTAAACATCAACTTAAATAAGAGAATTTAAATATAAACATAGGCTTGCTGTTAAATTCAAAATTTGTAACTGTAAATATAAATAACTTGAATAATAATTTTAAAACTTATTTTCTCTCAAATATGATTTTCTTTTTAAAACTGTTTTCTGATATCTTTCAAAATTATCACAGTATCCCTAAATATGTGCTCTTGCGGCTATGTGCGGAATTTCTCAACGCTTACCATAGCTCGCCTGCTCTGAGACATCTCGCGGCTATGTGCGAAATTTCTCAGCGCTAACTATAACACGCGAAATACTATCCCACATCAGCAAAGGCGACTCGACTGACAGACTCGAACACTTGTCCCCCTAGGTTAGTAACTTATCATTCCTTAGGACTGTGCCAACTGATGTAGGATAGACCGACCGAGTCTAATCTGATCTGGAATCTCTAAAAATCTCTAAGGGTATACTTATGGTTTTGAAAACACTTTTCTTTTCTGCTTTAACTTTCTAGGTGCAAAAGCACAAATTTCTTTTCTGGGTGCATAAAGCACCAAAATATGATTTCTGAGTACAATAAGCACTAAAACTCATTTTCTAAGTACATTAAACACTAGATATTTTTGGTGAGTGCAAAAGCACAAAATAACATCATTTTAAGCTCTAAATTCATGCTCATATTCATGCATTTAAAATAAACTCAAGTAAGCAATTAATTTATCAAATCAAACTTGATAATTTGAAATATTCTTAAAATCTTTAAATAAAACTCATTCACAAAACTGATGACTGAAAATGGTACGTGCGGAGCCCTAATCCTTTCATCTCGATTCTCGAGCGCCCTCGTCATCCTACACAACATATGGAAATGTAAATTTTCGTTTGCATCAACTTCTGAAAACTCGAAATTGTCAAATTACACAATCGCCCCTCAAACTAGTTTATCATGCGATTCGTTTTATCTTTAACTTTTCACTATTCTCTTGGTTTCATAAGCTCCCAATAGATATTAATTCACTTCTTTCTCAACTTATTTTCACTCAATATCAATCAATAACGAATCGTAACAAACTCCGCTTCGAAATCAACTTAATCATTAACAAAATCTTCAATGAAAACACTTTCGAAAACTTAAACACTTACCTCTTTCCAGTTGAGCTTGATTTGGGGCTCTTTTGGATGCGTAAATAGACTGATTCGGGCTAGGGCTCGGGCTGGATCTCCTCTCTCTTTCTTCTCATCTTTTTCAAGCGATTCTGTTCTGGTTTTTGCTCACAGCTTCTGGTGCCGTTTCTGGAGTGTCACGGCTTGCGTTGGAGGCTGGTTTTGGTGCGGAAATAATTGGGTTTCAACTGAATCTTCTTCTCCTTCTTCTCCTTAGCTCGATCTATCTCGATCCATCATTTCTACGTGCTGGTTTGACTTCATTTCTGCTCATTTTTGGGCGATCTTAGTGGCTGGATAGACTGGGTTCGATGTCGGCTTCAGGTGGTCGTGATGGCAGCTCGTCGTCGCTGATTCTGCTCCGGTCTGGTCTGGCTTACGTACGACGTCAAGCTGGTCTGGTTCAGCTTTTAATTTGTCTCGATCAACTTCGGTTCATGCATGGGTCGTGCGCGGTTTGTGGCGAGCTCCTTGATCGGGCCGCTGAGCTGATGATCGACGTCGTCGTCTGGTTCTCGTGTAGCGACGGGTCTGGTTCGCTTGATCAGCGACTTCTGCAACTGGACTTGGTTGCTTCGCGACTGGTCTATGGTAGCTCGAGCTGGTTCTACATATGGGTTGGACATGCAACGGTGGCTAGTCGACGACAAGGTCTTCTTTTTCTTCTTTTTCTTCTTCTTCTTTTTTTCTCTCATTCTTCTTTCTGGTTCAGCTTTGCGTTGACTGTCATTGGTTTGATTTTGTGATTCAACTAACTTTTTGGTTTCTATTTTCCTCCCCAAACATTCTAAAAATGACGGTCACGTCCCTTAAAAATTTCAGTCTCTTCATTTGACTTTTAGCTTAATCCTAGTTTGACTACAACTATTAAAACTTATCTTCAATTTAGTCTCTTATCACCTTAAATAATTACTTGATTTCGTTCACTACTTTATCCTTCCGTTTAATCTCCGATCGAGTTTAAATCGATCTATAAGAGTTCTCTATACCCTTAGGCACTTCTATGGACCATTTAGGGTCTCTAATAATTATTTAGGGACTGTTTCTAGGGAGATTCGTAAAATTATGTTAGAGGGCTTACAAATAATTTTGCCAGTGTTGGAATCCTTGAAGGCTGATTGGAAGACAACGTTATATCCCATTTGAAATGTGTACTTCAAGGTTAGGTGAGTCGTTTTGTGACCTTGTCAATGTTGGAGTCCTTAAAGGTTGATTTGAAGAAGCCATTGGACCCTATTCAAACCCACAAATCGGATGCATGGGAAAGGAGAGAAAAAGAACAGAGAAATCATAAACCAGAGATGGTGATGGTGAGAAATAAAAAGACAGTGAGGATGACAAAAGGTGCGAGAGAGAAAAGGACGGTAGGGGTTAGATGGTTAGCATGACTTGAGAGTATCAGTGAAAAAGGGAGGTCACAGTAAGAAGATAGTGAGAATCATAATGAAGGAGGGAGAGAATCAGCCAGGGTGAGTTGAGAGATGGTGAGAAAAAATAGTTTTATTTTATTTTTGGTTTTTTGGATTGATATTGGTTTGATGAATCGGTGATGGTGATGATGGTGAGGGGTGTGGTTCATCTCCATGTCTCCATCTCTATCTAGAGATAGAGATGAACAGTTGGTTGGAGATCCAATCCAAATTGGATATTCACTAAATATTTATTTGAAGATTTTCAAGAATAAGAATTGAGTATTCTATATACATTCTAATGTTTACACTTTGGTTAAATAAGAACTAACAAGCTAACTTGTAGAACTATATTAGGCTAATTACATAAAATTAGGCTAATTGAATCTTCTATGTATAGAAAGATTAATTAGGAAATTAGTGAAATTAATTCCTAAAACATCTCCTTCCCATAATCAAAAGATTTTGTCAACTCTTATTTCCAACACTCCCCCTCAAGCTGGCTCAAAAATATCTTTCATGGCCAGCTTGGACACTAAGTCATCAAATTGCCTTCTAGGGAGACTCTTTGTGAGAATGTCTGCCAACTGTTCTGAGGTAGGTAGATAAGGCATACAGATCTGTCCACTGTCTATCTTTTCTTTAATAAAATGTTTGTCAATTTCCACATGTTTGGTTCTATCATGTAGAACTGGATTGTGCGCTATGGCAATAGCTGATTTGTTGTCACAGTACAATTTTATTGGACAGGTAGTTTGAATCTTCAGGTCTTCAAGTATCCTCTTAATCCATAGTCCTTCACTGATTCCTAGGGCAGCTGCACTGTATTCTGCTTCAGCACTACTTCTAGCTACCACACTTTGTTTTTTGCTACGCCAAGTTACTAGATTTCCACACACAAAGGAGCAATATCCGGATGTTGATCTCCTGTCTGTGATGCTTCCAGCCCAGTCTGCATCTGTGTAGATCTCAACCTGAAAATGTCCATTGTTAGCAAAGAATAGGCCTTTCCCTGGAGTCCTCTTTAGATACCTGAGAATCCTCAATACTGCCTCATAGTGTTCCTGACCCGGTGCATGCATAAATTGACTTACTACACCAACAGCAAGGGTGATGTCTGGTCGAGTATGAGCTAGGTAGATGAGTTTTCCCACTAGCTTTTGATACTTCTCTTTGTCCACCTGTTTTTCAGGGTTAGCTGCCTCAAGTTTCAGATTTTGTTCCATAGGTGTCTCAGCAGTCCTGCATCCAAGCATACCTGTTTCCCCCAAAAGATCTAACACATATTTTCTTTGACACACAAAGATTCCTTGTTTAGATCTTGCAAACTCCATCCCTAGGAAATATTTAGCTTCTCCTAAATCTTTAACTTCAAATTCAAGAGCTAATAGTCTCTTTAATTTTTCAATTTCATGGCAATCATCCCCTGTTAGGATGATATCATCTACATAAACAATTAGCACTGCTCTTCTTCCTTCATTAGAAAGCTTAGTGAACAATGTGTGATCTCCTTGACTTTGGCTAAACCCCAACTTCTTTACAACCTCCCCAAATCTCTCAAACCACGCCCGTGGTGATTGTTTGAGTTCATATATGGACTTAATTAACTTGCAAACTTTCCCTTTACCAACCAACTGCTCAAAACCTGGAGGAGGTTCCATAAACACCTCTTCATCAAGATATCCATTTAAAAAGGCATTTTTTTACATCTAATTGATATAAAGGCCATCCAAGGTTCGCAGCCAATGAGAGTAGGATGCGTATGGAATTTACCTTCGCCACCGGTGCAAAGGTTTCTTGGTAATCAAGGCCATGAGTTTGAGTGAACCCCTTAGCTACCAAACGAGCTTTATACCTTTCTATAGACCCATCAGCCTTACATTTGATGGTAAACACCCACTTACAACCCACTGTTTTTTTCCCTCTAGGCAACTCAACACCTTCCCAAGTTCTGTTTTTGATTAGTGCACCCATTTCATCCATAACAGCTATTTTCCAGTTAGGGCAGTCTAGGGCTTCTTGTATGTTTCTAGGAATTGTAAGGTGGGAGATCTTTGAGGTGAAAGCTTTATGGTCACTAGATAATCTATGGTAGGATAGATATCTGGCTATTAGAGTGATTGGTACAAGATCGAGTACCTTTCCTAAATGCAATTGGAATATCAAGGTCTGAATAATCTGTTCTGGTGTTGTGTTCAGTGTCATGAGAGGAACCTGACTCTATAGGGACTGGATTAGAGCTAGATGGATTAGAAATTGACAACATAGGAGTCGAGTTCATAGAAGTTTGGGTATTACCTGAAAGGGGCTGGACTGGAGCAGGATCAATTGAGGCAGTTGATTGGCCTTGATCAGATTGATGAGCTCTATTATTTTGAAATTTGTTCCTTGTATAAACTTGTAGCTGCCGTTGTAGGTTGATTTCCTACAACTAAGTGCTGATCCTGTGATGATAGTTCTCCCCCTGAAATGGTTACATTTTGGTCTAGTTCTATAGGAGCTGGTTCGGTTTCCTTTTCAGTGGGAGCTGACTCTCTAAGGTTATTTGGAAAGAAGAATTCTGATACAACACCAGAAACGCCAGTTTTTTCTTTAAAAACAGGAACCTCATCTTCATTTTCACACTTGTTCTCCCCCTGAAGATGAGATTTATCAAAAAAAGGTGTTTTTTCATGAAATATGACATTCATACTGACCTGAACTTTCTTGGTTTTAGGATTAAAAATCTTGTATCCTTTTTGGTTACTAGCATAGCCAATAAACACACCTTTTTCAGCTTTAGGGTCTAGCTTTGATCTGAATATATCTGGAACATGTATAAAGGCAGTACACCCAAACACTTTAAGAGGTAGGTCAGATGTGAGTCTATTTTCTGGAAATGACACTTTCAAGCAATGTAATGGAGTCTTATGATGCAAAACTCTCGATGGAATCCTATTAATTAAATAGGCAGCAGTCAGTACTGCATCCCCCCATAAATATTGGGGCACATTCATAGCTAGCATGAGTGCCCTACTAACCTCAAGAAGATGTCTGTTTTTCCTTTCCGCAACCCCATTTTGTTGGGGTGTATTGGGACAAGTGGACTGATGTTGGATGCCTTTATCATTTAAAAATTGTCCTAAATGTTGGTTAAAATATTCTTTACCATTGTCAGTACGTAAAATACTGATTTTTGTGTGAAATTGTGTTTCAACAAGATTATAGAATATTTTAAACAAGTTTTGAACTTCAGATTTTTGTTTCATTAAGTACACCCAACATAGTCTTGTATGGTCATCAATAAACGTTACAAACCAGTTTTTTTTAGACAAGGTTGAGGTTTTGCAAGGCCCCCATACATCGCTATGAATTAAATAGAATGGTTTTGAAGCCCTATAAGGTTTAGGAATATATTGTTGTCGAGTACTCTTAGAGAAAGAACAAATATCACATTGAAATTGATTACTTGACAACCTTCGAAAGAAATCAGGAAATAGATGCTTTAAATAAGGAAAACTAGGATGTCCTAACCTATAATGCCAGGTCATTATTTGTTCTTTAACAGAAAGAGACCTTACATCACATGATAAACCTAGAGCTGGCTTATTCAAACTGTCTTCAAAATAATAGAGACCATTTTCTTCTCTAGCACTGCCAATCACCTTCCCCAAGCTCCTGTCCTGAAAAACACATTTGTTTGATGTAAAAAGAACAGAACAATCAGAATCCTTAGATATCCTACTCACAGATAGCAAATTACAAGATAGGTGGGGAACATGTAAAACAGATTCTAAAGTTATGTTGTTTGAAATTTTCACAGAACCTTTGCCAGCAATAGGAGACAGACTCCCGTCTGCTATTCTTACTTTCTGGTTACCTGGGCAAGGACTGTAATTTTGGAACATGGATGATATACTTGTCATGTGATCAGACGCACCCGAATCAATGACCCAGGGTGTATGATTTTGATGAGTTAAGAAACTAGTGGAGAGGTTACCTGTGTGAGCAAGAGAACAACTGGGTATGGATGAAGGGTTAACCAATTTCAGAAGTTGATCAATTTGCTCCTGGGTGAGGCTGACTTGTTCGGCAGAATTTGCACTAGAGGGAGGTCTGTCTCGTGGCTTCCAGTTATCAGGTCTGCCATGTATCTTCCAGCATGTTTCTCTGGTGTGACGGGGGCGATGACAGTGGTCGCACCAGATTTTTTTCTTCTCTTCAGGCTTACGAGTAAAAGCCTTATATGCAACATTATCTTGAGAAATTAATGCTGAGTTCTCCACAGTACTAACCACTGTTTCTTTTTTTCCTAACATGACTGTCCTTCGGCTTTCCTCCCTTCTCACTTCTGCAAAGACCTCATTAAGAGGTGGAAGAGGCTGTCGTCCTATGATCCGGCCTCTTACATCATCAAATTCCACATTCAAACCTGCTAGGAATCGAAACACCCTGGTGTTCTCAACTTCCTTCTGATAATGTACTCCATCTGTTGGATCCTTCCATGTATAGTCACGGTATAGATCCAGTTCTTGCCACAATCTTTTTAGGGCAGAGAAATACTTAGGAACAGTCTCTGCTCCCTGTTTCAGTTCTCCAATCTTCAGTTGTAACTCATAAATCTGAGATTGGTTGCCCAGATCTGAGTACATCTCAGTGAGGTTATCCCACATCGCCTTGGCTGTAGGATACCCCAAATAATTCAAGCTGATGTCTTCTTCCATCGAGTTGATGAGCCATGCCATCACCATTGAGTTTTCAGCATCCCAGGTCGCATATTGGGGGTCTTTTGCATCTGGTTCCTTCTTAGTTCCAGTCAAATATCCGATCTTCCCACGTCCACGTATATACATATGTACTGACAGCGACCAGCGATGAAAATTATCCCTATTGAGTTTTATTGTAGAGATTCGGATGGTGTGGTTGTCGGACTGATTGGAGGAATTCTCAGTATTGGCCATAGTAGAAGGAAGAAGACAAGAAAGAAAAAAATTGCCTAGGTTTCAGAGTTGGAACCAGGCTCTGATACCATGAAGATTTTCAAGAATAAGAATTGAGTATTCTATATTACATTCTAATGTTTACACTTTGGTTAAATAAGAACTAACAAGCTAACTTGTAGAACTATATTAGGCTAATTACATAAAATTAGGCTAATTGAATCTTCTATGTATAGAAAGATTAATTAGGAAATTAGTGAAATTAATTCCTAAAACATCTCCTTCCCATAATCAAAAGATTTTGTCAACTCTTATTTCCAACATTATTTATTATTATTATTTTTTTATTATTGAGACTGATTTTGAGAATTGTCAAGACCAATCGGGATGAATACTAGTAACACGATCTAGAGAGTTACTCCTATACGGGAGGGATCGATCCACATGAGGGTGGAGGGTCTACCCACACAAATTGGTGGGGAGATTGTTGTTTCTGGGTGTAGTACCCATGCCATAAGCATGAGGACTATGGCTTTTAACCCACTGCGCTAATAGCCATCTACATTTAATTTTTTATTCAATTTATTTAATTATATTCAAAATTAAATTAATTTTTTTTTTTAAAAAAAAATATAATCTTCACCCATCTTAAAATGGATGGTAGAGATCTGTGAATTTTTTATATAATTTATTTTTAATTTGAATCTCTACCATCGATCTTAAATTGAGCAGTGGAGATCTGATGATTTTTTTTTTTAAATTTAATTTAATTAATTTTTTTTTATCTAAATTTAATTAATTAATTATTTTTTTTTTCAAATTCATAAAGGTATTTTAGTCTTTTCTTCTTTTGATCACAAAACCACCAAAAATTGGATAGAAATTGTTTTTGGTTGACGGTAGAGGGTTTTTTGTTTAATATTTTGAAATGTTAGGGTAAATTGAGATTATTTTCAATTCTAGGAGGGATTTTAAGTTTTTCACTTATTATTAAGCAACGAAATAATTAAGGAAAATGAAAGAAAAATAGAGAGAAGAAAGAAATCCTGTACAAGGATTTTCAGCATTGAAAATCCATTAGGGTCCGTTTAGAACCCCGACAATTCAGTGGGATGTGAAAAGAAAAAAAAAAAAAAATTCTTACCCTTTAAAAATTGTATATACACCCCTTTTGTTTGCACACTCCATAAAATATTTAAAATTTCTTTAATTTGTTTTAAATTTCATTTAATACCAAGATTATTCTTTTTGTTTAATTTTATTATACCCTATTTTTATAGGTACAACTCATCTATACCTATTTTATTATTTACTTAATTTTACAATACCGATATTTTTTCAGCATTGAGAAAACTTCATATTCTCCTATATATTTGGGTGTCTACTTTCTTTTGAATTGGAAGAAAAACTTCAACTTCCATTTTATACTAAAACTTATCTACTAGTACGGATTAAAGACCAAATCCAGTTAAGCTACCAATTGCTATAGGAGATTCAACTATGGCATTTTGTAATATTGATTTTTTTTTAAAAAAAAAAAATCTATTTATTACTTAAGTTATATCATCCATGTTTTCAATGAATTGTTTGAATAATGTTTATTACACCAAGAAGCCTACAAATATATACAACTTCTCAACACTATAAATTTTAGTCGGGAGATATGTCAACAATATGTTTGATAAATTGTTTGAATAAAGTTTTCTATAATAAGAAGCTTGCACCTATATACATCAAACTTCTCAGCACTAAACAATAATTAATTTAAAGCTTACCCTTTGGCAACTAATTTTATTTAAAGATTTTGTTTTATTCTCCATACCTTACAATCAAATTGTATTCCTTAAAAAAAATTATTGATTAAGATTAGCATTTAAAAGAAAAATTATATGATACTTTAATTAATAACTTATGGGTCTATTTAGAAAATATTTACCTTTTTAGTAATTTTACTGAAAGGTAATATTGGATATTTTAAAAAATATTAGTTTGAGATGTACATATAAATTTTTAGAGATGCAAATATCGCCACTCAATCCCAAATTAATGGGAGTTATAAACCCATGTGGACACATAGGTTTTCAAAATCACATCTTGGGATTTTTTTTTTTATTAAAATATAATATTTTATTAAATTAATAATAATTTTAACGATATTCCTAATTTTTCCCTATAGTTTGATGAAATAGTCAAAATCTTCCCCTTATTTTAAGAAATCGCTAATATGCCCTTTCTAGATTTATAAAATGGATAAAAAAAAAAACTCCTATAGTTTATGGAAGTAGCCAAAAACCCCCCTGTCGTTAACTTGGATGTTAACTGTCAATGTAAGTCAATGTTTGACTATTAAGCTAAAAGGTCAAAAACATCAATTTGATTTGAAATAAGTTAAAAAAGAATGAAACTAATAAAAGTGGAGAAGGAAGTGACACCTGTGCACCTGTTGGGATCATCAGAAGAATAAAAGAATGGAGATAGTCTCAAAACGATAACAGCAGACCTGACTGACCCCTTTTCTCTCCTTTTTCCCCTTCTTCTGTTTACTGTTCATCTTTTCATGCCGCCAAAAAAAACCTCTAAACTACTCATTGCCAACTTCTGCAACATTTAAAACTCATTGCATGTGTGTGTTTTCGTCACTTAAACTGATTTTTTGGAGTATACCAGTGTGTTTAAGGAGGAGTGCGAATGAGTTATTGAGACAGAGGGATCGCTTAGGCGTTGGAGTAAAGGTTAGGTTTTGAAGGCTTTTTTTGTTTTTTTTTTTTAGGTAAATGTTGATTTCTTTGTGTGTGGCTTGCATGGTTGAAGTTTATGTTATTGGATTTCGCTATCAGTGTTGTGTGAGGGTTTTAATGAAAAAAAAATGGGGGTTTTTCAATTAGAAGATGGAAAGAGTTAATTGATAGTGTAAAGGTGGTTTGTATAAGGGTTCCATGTGTGATGATTGTGTTTGAAGGCTGCTGATGATTGTGTTGATTGTTTTTGAAGGTTGCATGCATATGGTTTGTATGTGTGATGAATGTGTATGAAGGCTGTTGATGTTTTGTTTCTACTGCATGTGTATAGAGATAGCAGTTCATATAAAGCATCTACAAGCAGTTCATATATATACATTGCTTTGGCTTTGTTCAAACCAACAACAAGATTGTTTTACATGAGCGGTTGAACTATCCTATATACTGCTATATATATATATATATATATATATATAAACTGCAAATATGGGGTTTTCTTGTCTTGTTTCTAATATTACTTTGTGTTGTTTCCTTGTCCTATTTTTTATAGACATGGGGTTCTTGTCTCTCTTTGATTATTGAAATCTAAGAATGTCCTAAGTTTGTTTACAAAATGAAGAAAACTAAAAGGTTTTTGTCAAGATCTTATATATATGTATATATATACATACATATATATATATATATATATATATATAATGAACTGTTATATCTCAATAGTTTGTGTTGTTTTGGTCTTTTTGGATGGGTGCTGCTAGATATTTTATGAAAGTTTTGCATGTGTGACTAAACTAAATGTTAATTGGAATGAGCAATTTTTCGTATAACAAATTCGTGTATTTGTTTTAATATCTTATTTTTAGGATTGTGTTGTTGTTCCCACTCTCTTAATTTTTTGTATTTAACTATTTTATCTGCAGTTATTTAAGATTAGTGAGGAAGTGGTAATTGATGCCGCAACTAAGGGGAATGTAGCATGATTAATCAATCATTCGGTAAGTTCTTGGTATTTGAATTTATTTTATGAATTCTATAAGAATATAAATAAACCTTCCTAGATTCATTATCTGTATTAGATATAATCAATGTTTACTATCAAGAATTGGGGATATGAGGTTTATTGATATTTTGATCTGTAATGCTTGTATTAAATTAATCAATTCAATTCCTGTTTCATTTCAACTACTCATTCCTAGGACAACGAAGTTGACCAGCTTGTTGAGATTATTAGGGTAATTATAGCATCTTAAGTTTGGTAAATAAATACTGCAATTTCGTTATGTTAAATAATTACCTTACAAGTGGATTTAACTTGTGGAGAAAAAGATTTTATATCAATTTGACTTGCCCTGATGTTGGAATGATGTCAATTTCAGTGCTGTGGATATATTATTTGGTTGTCAGTTATCACTTGGATGATGCCCATGTTTCTGGTGGAGTAGTAATAATTGGATTTTTAATCACATTATTTTTGAATCTTTTTCATAAGTTCTGGTTATATATTCTATTATCTAGAATGGTGTTAACACAAGTTGAATTATTAAATTTTTATTTAGAAAATTTGTTTCCTATTTTATTTAAGGAAACTGGTTTTCAATTTTGTTTATAGAATTTTAATTTCCTAATTTGTTTAGGAGTGACAATTTCCTAATTTCATCATAGGATTTATTATCAACAATTTTTCTGCTTTATGTATTTGATATGCTATATTTTCTGATTATCTATTTCTAAATTCACTTGCAGTATCACTTCCAAATATCCTTTCATGGTCTCTAATTTATGCAAGGATTGGATGATATGTGTGTGGTTGTTTGGATGAAATATGTGATATATAGTTTTGGATGATACATGTGTGTTGGGTGCAAACTTTTTTTTTTTTTTTTTTTCAGAATTTTGGGGTAAATTGTGTGGCTCTGTGTGACTAGAAATAGGCTACTTTTGCTTGAGAAATGTTTTGCTTTTGGTTGACAAATGATGGTTTGGCAAAAAGCTCTTGATTGAGATTTGAGGAATGTTCCTGATGAGAATGGCTACTTGTGATGAGAAATAAACTGCTATAGGTGTATGTGTGTGTTTTGCTTGTGTATTGGATTGAGAAAAGGCTTTTTAAAGGCCAGCATGACCGTTTGCTCTCACAACGGTCATATGGGAAGTAGACTTTTCCAGTTTTTTTTTTTTTTAAATTTAGGGGCAATTTGGTCTTTTTACAAACTACTATTGTTAGAAATCTACTGCTTATTAACAGAGTTGATAGAAGGGTAAAATGGGATTTTGTCAAACAATAAGGGGTAATTAGCTATTTCGTGAAACTACAGGGGGAAACTGGGATTATTCCATAATTTATGAAGTTTTACAAATTGAAAATTTATTAAAAAATAAAGTTTTATTTTTATTTATTAAATATAATTAAAGATTCATTTATTATTTTTATTCATAAAATCAATTTATGCAAATATTATATTAATTTAATCAAATCTAATCCAATCTCAATTACACCAAACATTGCATAATATTAATTTAATTTTGTCCCATCTCACCATATCTTATCTCATCCTATCAAATTTATCTCATTCCCTCCTATTCAATCCTGCACACCAAACAAAGCTTTAAGATAAAAACTATAGGATTAATACCCTCTCTAGTTACTTTCGAATGAAACTCTACTAATAGTATATGAATTACAAACAAAGTTTGTAGCAACTTGTTTGCCTAGTTATCTATCCTCTCTCTATCAACTAGGTCCTTCACATACCTAAAAAAAAAAGTCCAAGTTTGCTACAACTTTGAATCCACCTTCATAACTCACACGCAAGCAAAATGAATCCTCCTTACTCCTTGATGACATAAGAAAAGAAAGGTAAAAAATGACAATCAACCAATCAATCTAAATGCATATTCACAAGTATGCATGAAACAGAAATATAATGCTTAATCAATACACCTAACGAGAATCTACATGCAATAGTGCTCTCACATAAGACATCTAGACTCTGGGAATAGTTATCTTTTAAAGACCCTCCCAATAGCAATATATGAAAATACATTCTATAACTAAATGATGTGAGAAAGAAACATTCTCAATTTAGAATCCCATTTTAGTTTAAAATAAACTTTAAACTTGATTCGGAAAACTAATTATGAAGTTCTTAAAACAAATCAAAATGTCTAAAATATTTTTTCAAAAATAATATGTATTTTCAAAAAAAAAAAATCAGGAAAAATAGACGGGAAAAATGAAAACAGAAAAAATTGTGAGAGTGTCAAAGCAAACCGTCGACTTACCATTAGTTAGCACCCAAGCATACGACTTACCACTAATTGACAATAAGCCAAAGCAACCTAGTAATGTTGCTTACAAGTTGCATCAACCTGCCACTATCCAACAACAGGTTTACGCTTTACGACAAACGCCTGTCTAACTGTACGACTTTACAAAAAATCTCATAACTTCTCCATGCAATTTCAAAATGATTTGTCGGTTTTTTTTTTTTCCACGATTAACTAACATTTAGGGCAAAGGGTTTTTTCTTTTCTTTTCTTTTTTGTTTTTTTACCATCATCTTAAAAAAATTCTTCTATAATAACGAAACTGCCCCTCGAGTCAGAACCTTAGACATGATTGTTTAAAAACAACATTTAAACAAACCATATATGTTAGGAATATACACCTATGAGTCCAAAAACTATATGTTCAAGTTCCGAAGGCATGAAACTCAACATAATGTCCATGAATTTAAAATTATCTGAAAATTAATAAGTTAACATTTATATCATTTTTACTGTTTATTGTTATATAATTTGAATTAATTTAATACAAACATCTAAAAATAAATAATTTAATAAATTCTAAAACATTTATATATATTAATAATATTTTATTCATAATTAAAACATGATTAAAAAATATAGTAATATTAACCATATTTATATATTTAAATATATTAAGAAAACAATTAGAAAAATAAATGTTTAAATTATAAATTAAAATATATTAGTTTAATTCCAAGACAATTTGTAATGAGATGTATTTAGGTTTCTTTTCAAATATATATTTTTTAAGTATCAAGGAGAAAAAAAAAAAAAAGGAAATTTGAGTAATATAAAATTAGGACAAATTAGAAATTATGTTATTTTAGATAGGATAGATTTGGAATAAAAACTTTTAAATATCATTAAATGATTTGTAATTAAGTGTGAAAAGTTAAAAATTCTTACTTAATTTTTTTAGTTGTTTTTTGGTAGATTTAAATAGTTTGACCACTTAAAAAACAAACGAAAATAACTTAATAGGTACAATTCAGTACTATTAAGTCTTAAGTGGAAAAAACAAATGACCCCTTAGTCTAATTAGAAGGCTTATCTATGATCCAGTATGCAATATAAGTAATATTTAATGAACAACTAGTAACTTCGATTTGACCATCTGATTATTGCTGGTAAGCCAAAGTTTGACACAAAAAGCTTCCTTACAACTTAAGGAATTTCTCTCAAAAACTTAAACAACAATATAAGTTGTGTATGGATGAAAGAGGGTACTAAAGTAAGCATATTTGGATCAAAGATCTACCATCACAAAAAATGATGTCTTTCTTAATGAAATATCGATGAAATCTAATGAGATATCTTCCAGATTTTTGTTAGGATGTGGAAGCAAACTTGGATGGCTCACAATTTCACCTTTTTATATGACAAACATTACTCAACAATAAACAAGTTTATTGCTTGCTCGACTTTCAGTTTCAATTAGAATTTTTCCTATTATCTATTAGTGGCTTTGATATTGTGTTGGGAGCAGAATGGTTTCTATCTTTAACTTATATGCCATCGTGGGACTTTTCAAAATTGATCATGCAGTTTTCTAAGATCGGCCAAACTATCTAATTAATCGAATATAGCTGCTTACCGAATTCATGAGTTCCATTTCACTCACGCAGATTATCGTTCTAGGTTTTTAGAAGTTACAAATAAATGGCTACCGATTTCTATTGGAAAAGTCTTAGGGGAGTTTAATCTAGACTTTCGCAAACTTTATTTAAATGAATGATTATTGTAGAGTTTGTAGATTTTTATTAACTTTTATAGATTTTACAAAATTGTAAATGGTTTTAATAGACTTTTATAAGATTCATTTTAAACGACTTTCATAAATATTAATAGATTTTCATCATTTACTTATATAGAGTTTTAATTTAAATGATTTTCATGAAATTCTATCGGTTTTATAGACTTCACAAAATTCACAAAATTATGAAAAACTTTTATAAATTTTTATTTCATAGATTTTTATAGACTTTCATCTTAAAAATAAAAAATAAAAAACATTGATAGTCTTTTGTTGATTTGTAAAATATAACATACACTTCATAAATTATATTTTTCTTATTAATAAAATTTTTTCTTAAAAAAGTAAAAACAAAAAAAAAAATTATCGCCATTGATGTAAATGAAATTCAATGAAAACATCAATCCTTCTACAATAGAAAAATAAAAATTAAAAATTAAAAAAAAAAAAAAAAAAAGGATGAGGTTGTTGCCACTCAAGAAGCTACTTCTCACAACCTTTTTTAAATAAACTTTTTAAGTATAAAAATATCCATACTTACAATTACTTATAAGGACATGAGAATTTAATGAAATAAAAATGAGATTACTTTTCAGGTTTCACAAATTTGTCTATTCATAAAGTACTTTATCATGTTCTTTTACGATCTTTATACACAATCAAATATTTTTCTATCAATCTAAGTTCGTGATGTATTAACCAAAATCTAAATTATATATGACTTAAATAAATCTGGATGGTAAAGTTTTGTATATGCTTTTTTTTTTTTTTTTTTTTCGCTCGCTTTGCTTTGTGTTTGATATTGGTTAGATAAATTAGATTTTAGGAAGAACATATCTTGATCATACATAGATAAACACATTTTAATTTGATCCAATAAAAAAAAAATTGAGATCTAGGTTTTATAAATCTTTCTTACACAAAATATCGTTTTTGTATAAACACAAGCATGTGTGAAGAATAATAATTTTTTCTCTTTTTTTAGGCTAACATATTTTGAAGTCATTGATGAGAAAGAAATAAAAATAATGAAGAAGGAGATTGAACCCAAAAAAAACAAAAAAACAAAAAAAAAAACAAAGAAAGAACAGAATAATAGAAGATGATGGATTGGAGAAGAATGGAAGAAAAATAAAAAAGAGAAAGAGACGAAAGAAGGAAACCAGAAAAATAAAAAATATTTATAAATGTACATTTAATAACTTACATATATAAACTGGTTTAGAGTTATTTTAGATTTTCTAAAGGGTGGACAAAGAAAATAATAAAAGTTTAAATCTTAATATTAGGTGCAATGACACGTGTGAGTAGTAACTTTCTATTGCTACCCAAAAAAAAAAAAAAAAATCATAGAGGAAAATGATTATACTAATAATATTATTAGATTGTACAAATAATTAAAAAAAAAATAACATAAGAAAAAAATGAAGTTACAAGGGATAATTACTATATACAAACAAAAGAACTTGAAAAAGAAATATATTACAGAATGCTAGTTATAATATACAAATATAAGAATATATATGAGGAGTAAAATATATTCACCATGACTATTACAATTTTGGGAAGATTCAGATATGAGAGAGAGAGAGTTCAGTTTATTCATCCCTTCAAAAATCTATAGAAATCTTTGGGAGGAATATAGAAGAGAGATTGTGAATTTTTTATATACAAATGTTAATAAAAGTCATTGATAGTTTAAAATTTATGAAAATCATTAACAAATTGAATATCTCCTAATTTTCATAAATTCTTTAATGATCTTAATTGAATATCTCATAACTTTTATAAACTTTTGAAAAATCATTAAAAGTTTATATTGAATATCTCATGACTTTTATAAAGTCTTTAAAAATTTGTATTAAATATATTCAAATTTTTTAATTCTATAAAAGTCTTTGAAAGTTTAGATTGAATATATTTCCTTAGATAATTATAAGGACATTATAACATTTATTAAAGCTATTAATTAACTAATTAGTATTAAATATATCCTCTTAGATAATTACAAGGACATTATAACATTTATTAAAGCTATTAATCAACTAATTAGTAGCAAAAAGGGAAAAATCAAGGATAGAAAAATAACATAAAGAAAAAGAGTGTAAAGAAAAGGAATTATCGAAATTCTACTACTTGCTTTATTATAATAAAAGATAATAAAATATACCTTTTTTTTATAGGGAAGGAATAAAGCCTATTTATGCAAGGAAAAGCTAAGCCTACGATTAGCAGAAAAGACACTTACAGCAAGAATACATAGTAACTAAATAAAATAAGGAACCTAACATTCTAATATTCCTAATTAGATTTTAAGGAAAACAACTAATGACATGAAAACATGACTAATTAAAATATGAAACATATAATTAAGATAGGAATCCTAAAAGAAATATAATCTCTTGCTCCTAACAAAAATCGTGTGATACACTGCATGAACCACTCAATGGAAGGCATGCAAAAAGATGAAACAACTATAACTACAACCTTTGATCAACTAGTAATCTACCATGCGAAACATTGTCTATTCTTAATAAGGAATCCTAACACTAAATAAAGGGTTCTCCACACAAACAAAGGGACGATTCCCTACAAACTTTTAAAAACTCTGCTAAAAATACAACTTCCCCATCAAGCAATAATATAACCATGGACATAGACTTAGACTCTGTTCTTTTTGACTGAATCACGTTAAAAATCCCTTTGTTTCATTCTTTAATTGTTCTTACATCTTCATTGTTTTGTCGTTTCATCATTATTATATTTAGTCAATCATCAATTATATTTAACTTAAATTTATTCGGGTGTTAACTGATTTTTGACGTCAACGGTAAAACAACCGAAAACTTTATTTTTCAAAATACTTTTTGACAATCATAACTGATAAATATGAATAGAATGTATATTTCACTATAATTTTACAATATACAGTATGAAACCTATTTATAAGCTAAAAAGGAAAATAAAATAAGTAAGTGAATATTCTATACAAAACAAGTGAATAATATATTATATATATAGAAACTAAATATGTCACAATAATGATAAGTAAGGAAAATAAAATAAGTAAGTGAATATTCTATACAAAACAAGTGAATAATATATTATATATATAGAAACTAAATATGTCACAATAATGATGTGACATATGTGGAAAAGATTGATATATTAACTATCCTCCGCAACTCAATATGACTAGATAGATGCAAGCTCGAGTTTAGAAACCAATTCATGAAAACATCCTGGATGATAAGCTTTGGTGAAAATATCAGTGGGTTGATCAGTGGAAGGGATCGTGCGAAGTTAAATAGTACCCTAATGAACATGTTGTCAAATAAAATGACAATAAATTTCAATTGTTTGGTACGTGATGACAAATTTCTAATGTGTTTTATAAATTAATTTTAATGATAAGCTTTTTCTAATTAAAACACAACACTAAATATTTACACTAGAAACTCGTACAAATAAACACAGTCCATAAGTAATATAGTAGTGAGTAGAGTACTGTTCCTATGAGAATCGTCTAAATCTAGTAAAGTACCAACCCAATCAAGACCACACCTTATTCAAACTATTGAAGTTGAATTGATTTCAAGAAAATAAAAATTAAGAAATTAAACTAATAATTTAAATTAAAATTAATCAACAGTTGAATATTATCTAGGCATACAACTTCACTTAACCATATCATTTAATTTGTTCTCCTCTCCATAAAGATAATTTTTATCTTGTATTTAATCGGATAATTTTAAAGTAGTAACTAGTGTCTCTCAATGGTCAAGCACTTGCCCAAATTAATTAATTTGATTATATCTCTATGTAGATTAACTAACCTGAGTTTATTAAATTCAAATTATCTCACACGATTATACAACCATATGAGTATATCTCTATCCCATATAAATTATGTTATTTTATTGGTTTCCGATCTCATAAACTTCTCGCGATAATATCAAATTCCTAAGATCTAATCAGTTAACGAATTCAAATTAATCGACTAGCATTAAACACCAATAAAATAGAATACAAAAATAAAAATAAATTATAAAATATTACTGAATCATTACATAAATTAAAATCATGATCAAATGACATTATAGTCTAGATATGAGAATTTAGTTTATTATCAATTTGCTATAAAAATAACTAAAGTACAAAGGCAACAACATATTTAATTAGATACAAATAAAGTGTTAGGAAATTCTCATTGAATAGGTGCGATCCTTTTGTCTCCAAGGTCGGTTTCGTCCCTCCAACTTAACTCCAAATATGTTGTAGCCCACGTGCGTCCAATTGTTGCTGATGACTCGAAAGCTCCAAAGACTGCTGTTGAAAATTGGTGATTAAAAGCAAAGCCTCACCCCACTGCAAAGCTCTCTCTCTTCTCCTCTCTACTGCTCTTTCTCCTTTGAATTGTGTTTTCTTGAATGGTATGAAAAGCACTGCCTATTTATAAGCATGAATGGGTAGGCAATTACAAGAAATTTTTAAGTCAGTAATGAAGGACTAATTGCAATAATCAATACGCGCAGAACAAAATTGGAATCTGAGACAAAACAGGAGTTACAACTTATGGTCGTAGCTTGCATTCTATGTCAACACCTACCACAAAGTGGTAGCTTGTGGTCATAGGTTGTGATCAATGCAACTCCAAGCTGCGACTGGGTCGTATGCTGTGATCCTATGTCTCCAATCCTATGATAGCATTGACCTTCAGTCACTAATTCGGCCATGACTTTCTCTAGATAATTCCGATTGATGAACCATCAGTGGCTATGGAAACTAGACATCTAGGGTTTTAAATTGATAGGTTATGACTCATATAACTCTAATTGTGCACATTGTACAAGTATAAATAAGTCGACTTATCTTCCAACTCAAAAACTCTGAAATTTCAACTCCAATTGTCTTAAAACTTCAACTTGCAAGGCTCTTGGCTCTTTTGTCTTGAATTTGCTTTGAAACAAATCAATTTATTTGTCATAACTTTCCATGATTCACCTAACTAAAATAATATGAAAACATTAAATAACTAACATGATTTACTCGAATATTCATCACAAAGTTTAGATAAATTGATATAAAATAACGATATATCTTAGCGTTATCAATACGTTCATAAAGGACATCATTGTAGGCAATTTGAATGACATTATGATTGTCACAATAGAGAGGAATAGTAATGGTGTGATGGATTCTCATGCCTGTAAGTAGCGACCGTAGCCAAAAAAATACTTAAATAGTATCAACGAGGGCCCAATGTTTAGCCCCAATATTGGATCAAGCTATAACAGTCTGTTTCTTACTATGCCACTAGATGAGTGAATCTTCAAGAAAGAAGCATAAGCTAGTGGTAAATCATCAATCAATTGGATCTCTAGCCTGATTAACATTTGAATAAGCACGTAACTCTAAAGAGGACTTAACAGAAAAGTGGAGTCCATCAAACGTAATGCCTTTAAGATATTGTAGAAGATAAAAAACAACAAAATGAATGGAATGTGAAATAGACATAAACTAGTTGACAACAAGTACAACATATGCAATATTAAGTTGAGTCATGGTCAAATAAACAAGACTACCAATAAGTTGTCGATAAAGAGCAAGATTGCTGAGTGGTATGTCTTTGAAAGGCGCTAGCTTAACATTGACTTTCAAAGAACTAGCACTAATTTTAATATTAGTTAAGCTAGCACAAATAAGAAGATCCAAAATATATTTGGCTTGTGAGAGATAGTAACCATCAAAGTCAGAAGAGATCTCAAGACCAAGAATGTAACTGAAAGAGCTAGTTTAGAGACTCTAGCAATATCATCATCGGTAATAATCATGTCTTCCATATAAATTAATAGAAAAATATAATCATGACTGGTCTTGTGAAGAAACAATGCAGAATCATAAGAGCTAGAAGCAAAACCAAATTCCATGACTGGTGGAGGAGAATTTAGGCAAACCAAGCTCTATGAGCCTATTTTAGCCTATATAACGTTCGACGAAGAGGACAAACCTTGTGTGGAGGGTGTGGATACCCTTGTGGTGGTGTCATGTATACCTCTTAAGTATGATCCCCATTAAGGAAGACATTTTTCATATTCATTTGAAACAAGTTCCACAGTCTGATTGCAAGCGACTTCCAATAAAGCTATAAATAGATGTAATCTAGGAACTAGTGCCAATGTCTCCTCATAATCAACATTATACTCTTGGATAAAACTTTTGGCCACGAGACAGATTTTATGTTGTTCAAAAGACCTATCTGACTTTGTTTTGATCTTATTTACCCATTTACATCTAATGACAGATTTATTAGGAGGAAGATCAACCATATCCCAAGTATGAGTCTTTTCCAAAGCTTGCAATTCTTCAGTCATAGCTTGTTGCCAAACAAAGTTAGTGACAGCCTTTTTAAACTTGTTGCCAAACAGGGTTAATGATGACTTTTTTATATGTTGAGCTCATACAAAGAAAGGATAATAGAGAAACAATGAAAATCGAGCAAGGTTATAGGTAGTTCCTTTACCTAATTAAAGTAACAAAAAGAAGGAGCAGTAGGTGAGATTGGGCAAGAGGACTCTGATGTAGGATCAATAAGTAGGCTGAGATTGCTTCAGAATAGGCCAGATAGTAGCAAAAACATCTGTTTAAGTCTCAGAAATACTTGAAATCACTATTATTAGCGAACAAAGAAATAATAAGATCTATAAAAAGTTTATTGTGAGAAGTATGTGATGTGTCAAATTTGGATGTGGATGAAAACATCTTATGTTCCCAAAAGACAACATGATAAGAGATATGAAGGATATGAAGGCAATTTGAGATAGAATTCCAATAATGATAACTTTCATGTTCGATGCCATAAATAAGAAAACAACACAAATGAGCTTAAGACTCTAATTTATTTCGTCATGAGGATAAAAAAGAACGAAGTAAACATATCTAAAATTTTTGAGATTTTAATAATTTGGAGGAGTGTCATATAGTCTTTTATAAGGAGTTTGATTATCTATAACAAGGAAAGGCACACAATAAATGGTACAGATTGTTGTTAATGTAGCATTTCTCTAAAACTTTCAGGATAGGAGACAAATATGAGAAGTGCACGAACAATTTCAAAAATGTGTTTGTGTTGGTGTTTAGCATGACCATTCTATTGGGATGTACTGAGACATGAACGATGGCATATGGTACCCGTTTGAATTAACTGATTAAGAAATGCAGTATACTGATATTCTATGACATTTTAGTACGTAAAACTTTGATAAATTTAAAGAATTGAATATGAATCATTTTTATAAAATCAGAATAAATCTTAGATAATTCATACCTATTATGTATAAGATAAAGTAATGTATAATGAGAATAATCATCCATAAAGATAATAAAATACTTAGATCCCCTTATAGTAGTTGTTGGTAAGAGTCTCAAATATTTGAATGAATTAAATCAAATGGTGCTTAAGAAACTAAATCACTAGTATTAAAAGGTAAAACATAATTAACAAGATAAAAAATCAATGTGATAGTCAATTATAGAAGGGAAAATCCTAGTATCCCCCCTGTAGTTTAACGTAATCACTAATTACCCTCCTGTAGTTTCTGAAAATCCTATTTTATCCCTTCTGTTAACTCTGTTAGTGAGAGTTGATTTTTGACTATAATAGTGAGTGAAAAGACCAAACTGCCCCTCGACACAGTAACCGTCCAGAACACGAAACTGCCCCTCAACCCGAAAACCGTCCAGAACATCATCACCATCCATCATCCAACCCAGACACATTCACTCACGTCTATTCAATCAAACCATCATCAAAGGCAACAACAACATAACACAAACAACATCATCAAAAACACATAAGAGCAACATAACAATAAAAAATCAAAACAAAAAAAAAATTCTGGGTTGGAAACCCCAGAAATCCTATGGTTTCTAGCACTGGAAACCAGGTTTCCAGCGTTGAAAATCGGTAGATCTATGGGTTTCCGATGCGGAAACTCAGAGATCTCTGGGTTTTCGCGGATCTGGGTTTTCGACGCGAAAACCCTGATCCGATCTGGGTTTTCGACGCGAAAACCCCGCTCTGGGCGGGGTTTTCAGTGTTGGAAACCTAGATCCGATCTGGGTTTCCTCAGAGGAAACCCAATTCGATCTAGGTTTTCGCCCGATCTGGGTTTCCGTAGCGGAAACCCAAATTCGAGTTGGGTTTCCGGACGTGGAAACCCAGCTTCGAGCTAGGTTTCGTTTGGGTACTGCCGAGGTCTGGGTACTGTCGAGAGAGAAGAAGAAGAAGAAGAAGAAGAAGAAGAAGAAAAAGAAGAAGAAGAAGAGAGAGAGAAAGAGAGAAAGGGAGAAGAAAAAGAAGAAAAAGAGGAAGAGAGAGAGTGGAGTTTTTTTAAATTTTAAACTTTTTTAATAGTTTTGATCACCACCGTCCATTTTAAAGATGGACGATGGAGATTCTTTTCAATTTTTTAAATATTAAATTATTTTTTTATTAAATATTTATATTTTTTATATTTTATTTCACTTGGACGGTTTTCCCCTTCCATATTAACGGTCAACTGTTGATTTTTAACGTTCAAATTGACGGTAGGGGTTTTTTTTTGATATTTTAATAAACTACAAGGGGTTTTTTTTATCCATTTTATAAATCAACAGGGGGGATATTAGCGATATTTTAAAGTAAGGGGGGATTTTGGACTATTTCATCAAACTACAGGGGGGAAATTGGGATTATCCCATTATGGAACCTCATATGCACTAGACAATAAAGAATGTAAACGACTGAATGAAACATAATCTAACTATGAGTGCTAAAAACTTAATGGTAAAGACGAAGAAATAGCTGTAAACTGATATGAAGATGAGGCCCATGAAGGTAGTTAAAGATAAATGAGCTCAAACAAACATCCAACTTTTACAACCTATCTCATGAATCTTCCTTGTTTGTGGATCTTGCATACGACAACCGGAAGAAGTAAAGTGTACATTTAAACCAAGTTCACATAATTGACCAACAGAGATAAGATTTAAAGTAAGTTTAAGAATGAGATATGCATTTTGTAAGGATAAGTTATCTGTAAAGATATGACTTATATCCTGAACAAACATAGATGAGTCATTGACTATAGAAATGTTAGGTAAAGAGGAAGATGATGAATGTACAGAAAATTTTGTAAGGTCGAAGGTCATGTGATTACAATAAACTGAATCAAAAGACTAAGAGAAATTACCTGTTAACACAAAGGAAGCATAAATGGAAGAATTACCAGATTTGAAAATGATTTGGTGAAGCATGGATTCAAGGTCATAATTGGAAAATAAAGAGGAACCAGCAGTGCCCTGTGTGTCATCAGCTATAGCTACAGAAAATTGTTGATTGTTCTTGAAATGCTTAACAGAAACATAATTAGATTTGGTTGAAGACCCTTTATTATTAGAATTCTGAGGACGATCATGATTGTAGTGTCCTGGTCTAATTTTGTGACAATGTTTACAATGTCAAGTAAGGCAATGAATAATACTATGTTCTGATAGCTTGCAATAATTACATGAAAGTTTCTTGATGTCAAACTATTTAGAATAAGTAACAAACATGATGTTTGTACGAAGAGGCTGCAATATGATAAAATGAGTATCTTTAGATATTAATTCAAAGATAGTTTGCTTAAGAGTAGGTAAAGGATGACAATGAAAGAAAGATGTACGGAAGGCCTTAAAAGTATGCATGAGAATCGTGAGAAACTGTATCAAATATTGGTGATCTCTATAAATATTGAATTTTTCAGCATTAGCATTATTAGTCTAGGTGAGCTCAAAAAGTGTTAGTTGATCCTAGAGAAATTGCATCTTTAAGTGAAAATCAGGTAATGGATTGACTAGGTTCTTGTCGTAATTGATGAAGATTATGTAACAAATGATACTGATGAGAGAAATCTAAGGTAGTATATTGTAAGCCAAAAAATCCCAAAGAGATTGAGCGGTTTCAAGGCAACCAAATTAAAGATTGAGAAATTGAATTGATGTGTTACGAATTCCAAATGATAATTTGATGATATTTATTGTTCCAATCATCAAGTCGTTCATTGTATTTTTCATTAGTCTCATCTTCAAATTTTATAGGCCGTTTATTATCACCAATAACGTACTGCCATAATTTTTTGCTTTTTAAAAGAATTGACATTGCTTGAGCTCATAAGATATAATTTGGGTCATCTAAAATAATTTAGATGGGTTAAAACACATTTAACTTCCATGAATTCTCCGTAAATAAGCCTAATGAGTACTAACAAGTCCAACAAATAAGCTTTTTACCTAATCCAAACACAACAAGCCCAATGAGCAGCAACCAACTAGCCCGAGCAATAAAATAAGCCTCAATAAGAGAAATAAAAATAAGCCCAATAAAATTTGATATTCGGTCCAATGAGTCACAAGCCAAAGCTTGAGAAAATCAACCAAACCAGTAGTGTTAGTGGAACATGACAGAACAACGTGCGGCGACAGCGGAACAATGTGCAGCAGGTGACAACGGAACAGTATGTAGCAAAACAAGTGGTGACCGAAACAGTGTAGTGGTGCAACGGTGGCTATAGTGGCAACAAGAGACAGAGTGGTATGACAAAGTGCAATGCCAAAACTAGTGACAGTGGCAAGAACATGATAGCACAAAGAATACAGCAACAATGGCAGAATAGAACAGCGACAGATTGTGGTGCTAATTCGTCAACACAACAGCAACGGTAGAACATAACAACAACGAACTTGGAGAATAGAGACAATAAATGGCCTTGGAAAGCGGCGGTCAGCGGCAAACATACTAACGGCGATAATGGTGCGATGCGATAACAGTGGTGTTGTGGATGACTATGATGTCATGCGATGACAGCACGAAGAAACATAGACCAATGGTGGTGGCAGCGAGTGGCAGCAAAAAGAGGCCAGCAAGAAGAGATTGATACGGCACCAGCGAGTGGCAGAGGTAATGGAATAGAGATAGTGATTTGACAGTGTTGGGGACAACATGAAGAAACATAATCCAACGGTGGTAGTAGCGAGTGGCAGTAAAAAGAGACCAACAGCCAACAGGTAGAGATTGATATGACACCAGCGAGTGGTAGAGGCAGCGGAACAGAGATAGTGATTCGACGGTGCTGGGTAAACAAAGATGACGGTCAAAGTGACAAAAAAAACCTACACAACCATATGCTCTGATAGTATGATATGTATGAATAGAATATATATATATATATATATATATATATATATATATATTTCACTGTAATTTTACCATATACAATATAAAATTTAGGGAAAAATCTAAAAAAACCCCTGAAAACAAAAATAATATCAATTCACTCCTACTTTTGAAAATATTAGCCAAATAACCCCCTACCGTCTGGGAAAAGCGGTTTCCATCAATACATTTAGTGGTTTTGTGATAAAAATAGTAAAAGACCAAAATACCCTTATTAATTAAATAAAAAATAATTAATTTTTATTTAAATCAAATAAAATATTAAAATATTAAAAATTAATCTAAACCTCAACAAAAATTTGAAAAAAAATTGAAGAAACCCAGATCTTCAATGAACAGTTGCAGATCTGGGTTTCTCATTGAAACAAAAATTATAAAAAAAAAAAAAAAACTCTTCAATAAATTTAAAAAAATAAAAGAAAAAATTTGAGAAACCCAGATCTTCAACTGTTCATTGAAGATCTGGGTTTAATTAAATGAAAAAAATGAAAAAAAAAAACTCATCAACAAATAAAAACAAAAAACAAAAAATAAAATTTAGATTGATACACACCCAGGCACCATTCACAAACAAACAACAAAAACCACAAATAAACACACACCCAGGCACCATTCACTCTCATCACCATCACCACCATTTTTCACACACCCACTGTCCATCAAACCATCATCCAATACCAGCGATGAACACCATCACACATCCACTGGATCTGATCTGACAGAGATCCAAAAGAGGTCGCCGGTGGAGGGAGGAAAGGGAAGAGAGAGCAACTGCGGAGGGCGGAGAGGGACGGAGAGACGACGGAGGGTGGAGAGAGAAGAGAAAGCGACGACAGAGGAGGGTCATCAACGACGACAGAGGAGGGTCATCCAATACCAGCGATGAACACCATCACACATCCACTGGATCGGATCTGACAGAGATCCAAAAGAGGTCGCCGGTGGAGGGAGGAAAGGGAAGAGAGAGCAACTACGGAGGGTGGAGAGGGACGAAGGAGAGACGGCGGAGGGTGGAGAGGGAAGAGAGAGCGACGACAGAGGAGGGTGGAGAGGAAAGAGAAAGAGGCACAGCGGAGGAGGGTGGAAAAGGATGGCGGCGGAAGAAGAAGAATAAGAGGAAGGAGAGAAAGAGGGCGACTGACAGAAGAAGAAGAGAGAGAGGAAGAGAGAGAGAGTGACAAAACGAGAAGAGAGAGATAATGAGAGAGAGAGAGAGAGCTTTTTTTTTTTTTTAATTTAGCTTTTTAATTTTTTTGATGAAAATTTTTTATTTTTATTTAAATTTTTAATTCAATCCAAATATATTGACGATTATACCCTTAAAATTGACGGTTCTGTTATATTTTGATCAATTTACTATTCCAATTGACGGTTAGACTTTTTTAGCTAATATTTTTAAACCAGTATTGGTTTGATATTATTTTCATTTTGAGGGGGTAAATTGATAATATCCCTAAAATTTATTTATAAGCTAAAAAAAATATAAAATAAATAAGTGAATTCTCTATACAAAACAAGTGAATCATATATTGTATATATAAAAATTAAATATGTCATAATAATGATGTGATATATATATAAAAAAGATTAATACGGTAACAATAACAATTGCAGCAATAATAATAATACATGATGAAAGAGTTTTGTATTCATTGATTGTTTTTAAAAATTAAAAAATAGAATACTATTCAATTTATTTAACAAAATTTGTGACATATATGAAAACGTATATAAATATTAAATTTTCTAAAAAATATTTATTTTAAAATTATAAAAATATTATTTAAATGAATGAAGGAGACGAAGCTTTGTATCTACAGAGTTGTTTTTTTAATAAATTATTTATTTAATTTTACATTTTATAATTGGTTTATTAAATAATAATTTTGTAATTTTTTATTATTAGTGTAAACTAAAATATGTAAAAAATATTGAATGTATCAATTTTTTTTTGAAAGATTAAATTTATAAATTATACAATATAAACTAATAGTCAAAGAGGCATGTGTCTTTTTACAAGTTATCAAATACTTTTATTTGAACACCATAACAGAAAAACAGACATGTTACAATTTATCAATTCAAACCAAATCATATTCATATTATATTCAGATGTGTTCAGACTTCAGATAAAAATCAAACCAATACAGAAGTCTCAAGCATAGCTATATTTAGTTTCAATACACTATAGAATTGCTTAAAAGTAGATGAGCATGTACCCGCTTAAATTCAAGAGTAACCACGACCTCCCACAATGATGTGATTTAAGACTAGGCGAAGTTATGTAGACCCCAAGATGATTAACCATTAAAATGTTTTACAATAATGGTTTGCAAGTGACTAAATGTCTTTCTTATATAAAATTTCCGACATAACAAATCAGTCCTTTTTTTATAGCCCAATCCGTTGTAGTGGAAGCAACAGAAATTACTGTAACCCCTGATTTGTGGTTGTGCACGGAAAGGAGTGGGGGTGGGTGTGTGTTGAAGCAGAAAGAAACAAATAAAAAAGAAAAAAGAAGGGAAGATGTATGCTGCAGTTTTGTCAAAGTACAATATCAATTCAATTCAATTTCTTTTTTCGACAAATGTCAATTCAATTCTAATGCGATTATTAAGACTAGCTTGACTAGGAGCGCACAGGTTGACTAGGAGCGCACATACACCTAAATGGTTCTCTATTGGAGCAATTGTTGGAAAATAATCCAGACATTTCTGCAGGCTATAGATTAATTTATTAAATTAGCATACACTTTTCTACCATAAGATTATCTAGATCAGTACTCCAAACTGTTGTGCCTTAATGACACAACACACCCGCGTTATCTTTACCTAACAAAGAGCGCGCATTCGAGTAGCAGACCGCACAAATATGGTCATATTATTATTTGGCCCTCCTGTATATGGGTAAATTATATTTAAAACTCTTTAAAATGGTAATAACTATTTTTTTCCTTGAAATGGGAGTTATCTCTCCCGATTCATCGAGAGTAAATTATATAAAAAATGTTATGATCCCCAAGTAGTATCATCAGCATCCATCATAATGGATCCGATAATTATAATTTATATGAGTAATGTTAATAAAAAATAAAAAATAAAAAAAAAAAAAGATTATCTAGACAAGTACAATTGCAGTGATCACTAATCTGCTTACATTTTTTATTAAGACAAGAGATATTATATGTTTACGGGGTTTAGCTAACTTATTGGGATTCCATTTTGAGTAAGCTTGCCCATACACTCAATTTGAGAGTCATTATTTATTTAGAGAAATGGTTCTTTGTTAGGTTTTTGATTTTGCTACACTTTTTATAAAAGGAGATTAAGCTTGAGTGGTGCATGAGAGAGAAAAAATATAACAATCTTGATCATCAATCATTTTTTATGTTGATGTGTCATTTGAATATCAAAAATCTAGCAAAAAATAGGATGACAGAAAATCCTTACTCATTTATTTTGATTGTCATGAAGTGGCCAAACTTTAATTATTAAGAGACGGTAACTTGTTATAACAGGTTATAGTGTGTTATCATTCAATACATTAATCAAGTTAAATATTTAATGATTTAAAAATTAATAAATTAATAAAATATAGTTTATAATGAAAGTGCTCAAAATAATAAAGTTAAAAAAAAATCTAAATATAATAATTATAAAGATAGTTTATTAAAAATATTCAAGTAAAAAAAATAAAAATAAAAAGTATTTATAGTTTAGAAATTAAGGAATTAATGAAAATAGTTTATAATATTTATATATTTTATGATAGTTTATAATATTTATAAAATAATTTAATATTTTGTTCAATTAATACATTAAATATACTCATTTTAATGTAGTTATTTACCAAATAAACATAAATATTGCAAGTTAATATCATGCTACATGTAAAAGTAATGTTGTAGGAAAAAAGTTGAATATACTCATTTTAACGTAATGAATTACCATACAAACATAATATTGTAAGTTAACATCCTGTTTCATATAAAACTAATGTTGCAAATAAAACTTTGAATATATTTATTCTAACGTAATTAGTTATTGTATAAACATAAATATTACAAATTAACATTATATTACGAAGTAAAATATTGAATAGATCTCTTCTAACGTAATTAATTACACATAAACATAAATGTTGCAAGTTAAAGTTATGTTGTATGTTAAAGTGATGTTGCTAGTCAAACATAAAATATACTCATTCCAATATAGTTAATTATGAAATAAACGTAAATGTTATAGATTAACATCATGTTACAAATATGACATGACTTTATTTATTCTAACATAGTTAGTTATCATATAAACATAAATGTTGCAAGTTAATGTTGTCTTGTAAATTAAAAGTTGAATATATTGATTCTAAGGTAATTAATTACCATATAAATGTAATGTTACAAGTAAATCTCATGTCGCATAATTACCATGTAAATGTAATGTTGCAAGTAAACATCATGTTGCATGTTAAAGTGATGTTGTAATGACAACGTTGACTATACCAATTTTAATGTAGGTAGTTATCATATAAACATAAACATTGGAAGTTAATGTTAAATTACAAGTAAAATATTGAATATATTCAATCTAACGTAATTAGTTATCATATAAATGTAAATATTACAAATTAATGTCATGTTGTATTTTTAAATAAATATTTGACTTTAATTTTATTATTAATGGATTTTTAATATAATATTTGATTTTCATTTAATTGTCTAATTATAAAAATACCATATTTAATGATTTTTTGTTAAGTATATTACAATATTTTTAAAAAACAGAATATTATATCCTTTAATAAAAAAAAATATAGATGTACATGTAAAATCTCTTACAATGTATTTAGCAAAACAATTTTGAATTTTAAATTTTATAATTCTTATTAAATTCATTTTAGTTTTATTGTAATTTATTACTTTGTACAATGCTAAGACAAGTTAAAATTGTAGGTTATACTATGTCATGCAGTACTAATCTTGAATACAATATACAATGTACAACTAAATTTCTATGTGAAAAATCTATTATATAATATTTGACATATTAAATAGTTATTTTGAATTTTTTAAATTATTATTATTATTATTATTATTGTGTATAAAGAGATTGTATAAACTACATTATATATACTTAAAATGTATTAACTAATGTATTGTACAAGCCGAATCAAACATGAGAACTATATTACGCAATACAATGACAGTCTTTAATAGAATAATAGAGACAATCATATATTTATGTAAAAATTTTCACCTTATATATAACAGATCAATTTTGATTTTGTGAATTTCACAATTTCTTTTTAAATTTTATTTTATTCTAGTAATATTATATTTAATGATGTTTTGTTCAATTAAATAGTAGCATCATAAAAGTATTTGCATAATATGATCCACAAGACCAACTGAATATGTGCATTATCTGGTCATGCAATCCTACCATCAAATATAATTATGAGACTTAATATCAATTTGTATATGTAAAAACTCTTGTCTAGCATTTCATATATTACATTTTAATTTTGAACTTCACAATCCTTATTCACATGTAATAATTGACACTTAATAATTAATTTTTACAGTAATATAATACTTTTTTGAAGATTCAAATTTAAATATAATTTCTAATTAGATATAATATTAAGATCACCAAAATTATGGCAATAGTTTAATTAAGTTATTTTTTATAAACGTCACGCTTGATAAAGTTTCATAAATTTTAATCACTAATTAATTAATTTGTAATTGATAAACGTATGTTAGAAGGAAACTATGAATTTTAATGAAACTCAAAAGGGTAAATAGTTGTACCAAAAAAAAGAGTAAATAGACGTTTTAATATAATGTCTGCTCATTTGCCTCTATTCAAAATACTCATTTGTTTTTTTATAGTTTTGTAAATTAATTGCTAAGACATTTAAAGGTATTAATTAATGTGTTAAAATTTAAGGACTAGCACACATCAATAATAGGACAGGCAACAGATTTAATAGGTTATAGGTTAATATAATTTATTTAATTATTTTTAATATTCTTCAATAGGAACTCTTAAATTGATTCTAAATCATCCAACAATTGTAATCTTATTGGGTAACATTAAGTATGCTAGCCAAACCCATGTTTAACTATCACCTTAATAATGAAAATTCAAGGCTGCAAATAAATAATGATCAGGAGAAGCCCTTGTAAGTGTTCAGTTCTCCCCAAACCGTTAACTCAACTTCTTCCCATGATTTAGCCATTCTTAGTTCCTTCCACAAGCTAAATATAGCTCCCAAGACGTTCTCATCATGCATGATACAGTAGCACCTGCATACATGAACCATTCTAAGAATTAAACCTGCTTGTTATGCATGAACAGTTGCATCAAATGTCACTTTATGATGCTGATGATATCTCAACACAGACACAGAGTGGAAACAAGGACATAGCAGTGAGCAAACTATCTGTGGACACTTTATTAATTTGTTCAAATCCACAGTTGAAGACATTTATATTTATCAAACCAAGGAAAGTTCTAAAGCAACTCACCAAATCCACTTATAGCAAAATTTTCTATTACCAGCCATATCAGATACTCAAATGGTGAAATTCATGTTACATGGTCCTAAGGAAGATTATTCTGTACCACATAGTGAGATGACTGTAATGCTATTTGCTAAGCGCATGCCAGTGCTGTTGTTTAATTTTATGTGTACCAGGTGCAAGTAAAAGGGAGTGAGCCACATTTTTAATCTTAAAGCCCACCAACATGAACAGCTGAACAATTAAGAACATATTCAGAGTAAAACCAAGGTGTCAGTTCTTTCAAATAAAAATAAAAAATCAAGGTGTCAGTTTGTAAGCCTAACAAAATTTTATGCTCAAATATTCCACTAGAAAGGCAGACACTTACTGCTGCACGAGATGAAGCAAATTTCACGTCATATACTAGCTTTCTCCACCCTATAGCACTCAAACAGTCCAGGAGGCTATAACTCTACAACATGGCGAGTTTCCCTACCAAGCACAATTAAGAGCCGCTTCTATGTATAGGCCCAAATAGTCAGATTAACTCAAAGTACTATTACATAATCTAATTGTGTCAGCCATTGCACACAATATGGTAATGGATGGGTTCAGAAGTTGCGTGATGCTTGTCTATAGGATCATGCTCGCCAAAGCATCACTAAAACAGCTAAAAGCAAGTAATTATAAGCACGGATGTGTGCTCATGGACCCCAACTGACAATACGTATTTTTTTTTTTTTTTATAGGAAACAACTTTATTAATGATAAAGAAACAAAGTTACAATTGTGAACCAGAAGTCCATCAAACCAAAACTAAAACTAAAACCAAGATTGGAACAAACATTAAGAAACAGCAGCCTTCCAATCAAGGTGTCAGTTTGTAAGCCTAAAACTTTATGCTCAAATATTCCACTAGAAAGGCAGACACTTACTGCTGCAAGAGATGAAGCAAACTTCACATCATTTACTAGCTTTCTCCACTCTATAGCACTCAACAGTTCAGGAGGCTATAACTCTACACCATAAAAACATGGTGAGTTTCCCTACCAAGCACAATTAAGAGCCACTTCTATGTAGAGGCCCAAATAGTCAGATTAACTCAAAGTACTATTACATAATCTAATTGTGTCAGCCTATTGTACACAATATGGTAATGGATGGGTTCAGAAGTTGCGTGATGCTTAGTCTATAGAATCATGCTCACCAAAGCATCATTAAAACATCTAAAAGAAAGTAATTATAAGCACAGATGTGTGCTCATGGACCCCAACTGACAATATGTAATTTTTTTAATCAAACATGCCCCCTCACAAACAATGGGAAAACCTTTTCTCAAGGTGGCATGCTGTACCAATTGATTCACACAAACCATTTCATACACCATACAGCTCAGGACTACAATTTGTTTTTAATAGTACTGCTACAAAGTACAAAATATTGCTATTTTCCACAATAGTTGTCTCATCTGAAGTTAATATCATGACAACATTAAAAAATGATAATATTGTTCATATAATATTCCAAAAGTGATTATTGATGGATATCAACTAATAATGTTATCATGTTATGACAGAACAAGCATGAGAACATTACTCACATGGCATGGTATGAAAGTCGTGCAAACTTGTCTCCTCCTGATTCCTCTTGTGGCATTCCTCTCACTAAAGGAAGTTTATACCTTTCTAAAAATTGCTTTAAAAGAGAGGAATTACCTCTGAAGACATCTAAATATATCGGTATCAAGTCATAAATAGGGTCACCTGCAAAACAATTAATATTCAATGAGGAGTTGCTTAATTGAGAGCATATTCATGTTTCATGCACAAGATATATACATGATTATAGTTGCTTAATTATTCCCTATACTTGTATTAAGACCATGAAGTTCAAATCAGAACATTGCTGTGACCTTTTGACATTCCCTGCAACAGAGCTACTTAGAGATGTGTATCTGGTGAATTTATGGACTTCCATTGCATCATTGTATACTGGACAGAAATGGTGACATATTTTCCGAACTTCTCAAGTCAAAAATAGTAGATGTGACGTGTAGGATCCTAGCTTAATAGAACTTTAACAATAACTAAAAGCAACAAGGATTCATGTGAAAGATGGGATATTGCTTCTCTGTTTGTGTGTGTGTGTATTCAAAGGGTTCAGAGCTAGAGACTACTGTCAAACTTTACAATCTTAATAGTCAACCTCATGGAATATGATATATCAGGTAGATGGCTGCAAGGGCATTTGAATTATTGACCTCTTCGTTGGAGAACATAGGTCCTACAATCAACTCATCCTTATGAGTTATGTTCTGGTTATTTGTTGTCTTTTGGTATTTTAATTTCTATGCATGTCAGCCTTTCCAGAAGTTAGGCAACACCTTTTTTTCTTTTCTTTTCCTTCTCTTCTTCTAAGATTTTATTTGTTCAAAATGTGATGTTGATGAGGCATGATTCTGAACTTTGCATTGACATAAACATGTGACTATATGTCTATGTAGGAACTGAACAAGTAGAACATCAGAATAGAATAGAATACTGGGGTATGGCATAGGATAGACATAGAACTATGAAAAGCACTAACCAATAGAAAGATTACTAAAATCAAGAATGTGGCTAAGACGCCATGACGTTTTTTCTGCATGGTGATCGTAACCATTCATAATATCATTGTCCCTTAAATCAGTATCTGCAGAAACTCCACACAAGCATGAGCTAGGATGACATGATTCCATGTGAACATTGTCATCCATGATATCTGAGTGTATCCAGGAGCAAGGTTTGCAAACTTTATTCAGGCCATTTTCATCCTGAAATAAAACAGAACTAAGTTCCAACCAACAATGAAAACTAACAAAGCCTCAAGTTAACTGGGATTCTATCTCAAAAAAAAAGAAAAAAAAAAAAGAAAAGAAAGGTTAATTGGGATTCTACCAAAAAATATCTTTACACAAAAAGAAATAAATATTAACAAAAAGGAATCGTAGGATGTGAAAACAAACCTTGTATAGGCCAATTAATTTCCCAAAATCATCTGGGATGTATTCATCAACCTTCTCTATTAGTGTTTTAGGTATTGGATCACCCCTAAAAATTGCAACATAATAATCTTAGAAGAATCAAATTTTATTATTTTAAAGCAGTGCTAAACATATAAAAGATGAAGCTCTAAATTCAAAACAGTGATAACAGAGTCATGTATACAAGAAAAATATCAATTGTACACAAAATCCAAAACATGAAGCTCTAATATTATTTTTTTAAAAAAATTTGGGCCAAGTCCAATTCAGTTTATGTACCTAGACCCAGTCCAAAACTGTTAGGCCCCAATTAACACTTACCATATAAGGAAGAAGCAAGTCAAAGATTTGAAGGTTTATAAAAGGAACGTGCAAGTCAAAGATTTGACTAGCTTGATTAGAGGAATTAATTTAGGAATGGGATCAAAGATTGTTGGGATATGTTTCTTGATTGTTGGGATTTGTTTTGCTTGTCTTTTATTATTTATAGGGAAAAGGTTAGGAGTATGAGGGCATCTTTTTGTATCTTGACAATTGTAAGTAGAGTAGCTTTGTCTCAGGGTCAAGTGTAGCACTTGCCCTTGTCTCTTGGTGTAGCACTAGGAGAAACTATCCTTGTTATTTTTGTTATTCAGTAATAAATTTCCCTACTTTTCCTAAATTCTACTCTGAGTTAGCGAGGTTCCTAACAATTGGTATCAGAGCCTTACGCAAAGGACCTAGTGAATGGTTAGTACTCGGAGAGTCATCTGGAATTGCTCGAAAAGGATGTGTCGGAATTGAAAAGTCAGATGGTGGTCATGGATGGAAAGCTGTCCGAATTGGTTTCGATTCGAAATTTGCTCACTAAGTTGAGCAAAAAAATAATGTTGAACGAAATGGAGGCTGCTAGTGGTGAGTGTTCTTATAGAGGGCTGACTGAAGCTGTTACGACAGCCGCAATGGCTGCCACGCCAGAATGGAATGCGGAATCTATAGAAACCAATCGAACTATTCCAGCCAATGATGAGTTTCGATCGGCGGTCAAGAAAGTAGAACTACCAAATTTCAATGACCAAGATCCTGTGGGGTAGGTTTATCAAGCGGAACAATACTTCGAAGTTCAAGGAACTAAACCGGAAAATAAAGTCTAGTTAGCGTTTGTGGATATGGAAGATATAGTCGTTCATTGGTTGCGATGGTTGAAAGGCAAACACCCTAAGATTACCTAGGAACTATTGTCTATAGAAATTATGCAACGATTTGGCAGATGGAAAGTTGGAAATCCATATGAACAAACGACCGATTGTAACAAGTGTCAACAGTAGGGAAGTACATCCAACAATTTGAATACGTCGTCGGAATGATACTTGAAATGTTGGAATATGTGGGCAACTTTATCAATGGGTTGAAGGATGAAATCAACAAGAAGATCAGGGTGCATAACCCTTAAGAGTTGGCACGTGCGGTGAAGCTGGCTAAGGATTAGGAAGAAGAAATTTCGGGCATGAATATATACCAACAAATGACTCGTGGGTTCGGACTCATATCTAGCAACCCACGCTTCATGAGTGATCCATTATCTAACCCGATTCCTATTGAACCCACCAAGTCATTCTCTGAACAACGGTCAAAAAGTGTCATTCAACCATCAACCTTTTCGACTCCAATGACTCAAGAATTTCCACGAAATGAATAGGGACAATACTCACCAAACCATACCTGTCCTAAGACACACCTACAAGTCATGATTGTAGTTGAAGACAAGGAGAAAGAGATACCCAAAGTTCCACCTCGAGGACAAAGCGGTTGTTGAGGGGGATAGAACTATTAGGCCCCAATCATCACTTACCATAAAAGGAAGAATTATGTCAAAGATTTGAAGGTTTATAAAAGGAAGGTGCAAGTCAAAGATTTGACAACTTGATTAGAGGAATTAATGGGATCAAAGATTGTTGGGATTTGTTTTGCTTGTCTTTTATTATTTATAGGGAAAGGTTAGGAGTATCTTGATTGCTTGGGATTTGTTTTGCTTGTTTTTTATTATTTATAGGGAAAGGTTAGGAGTATGAGGGCATCTTTTTGTATCTTGACAATTGTAAGCAGAGTAGCTCTATCTCAAAGTCAAGTGTAGCACTTGCCCTAGTCTCTTGGTGTAGCACTAGGAGAAACTATCCTTGTTATTTTTGTTATTCAGTAATAAGATTCCCCTGCTTTCCCTAAATTACCTTGAGTTAGTGAAGTTCCAAACAAAAACCAAAACCGTGACTCAGAATTTGGTCCTAGACACAGAATTTCAGACGCCCAGGCCAAGTAATACCCGGATACATGACATGTAAGTTCAACAACATTTTTAAGCTAAGTCCCCAAGTCTAATTTTGATGTTCTCATGTTAGACCAGCCATGTCCAACAAAATAATTATATATGTGAAAGAAGTGAATGAGCAACACAACATATCTATCTTAAGTTGGTATACAGGATGCCCTCACCAATGACAAGGGGACCAACCAGCAAACATAGGTAAGTATAAATAAATACCATGTATAAAAATTGAGCTCTCTAACACACCCCTCACGTGCTAGACCAACTAGCTTGGCACGTGGACCAAACCCAAATACAAATACACAATAAATTCAAATATCAATTCATGTGGAAGAATCAAACCCAGGTCTAATACCATGTTAGTAACCATCAGACTTCAAAAGTTTAAGCTATTAGAAAATGACCACACATTAATATATAACCTCTCTAACAAAAACATATTTTGAATATTTAATCATGTAAAAAGAAACCTTTTCAGCCGACATTAGAACACTAGAACAATGCAGGTGCTCACTATGCATGTCAACCTCCAAACAACTAAACAATATAGCAGTCTCAAGTATGCAATAGTCACAAGGTGTCAAAATAGAAGAAATAAGTGAGGGATCTTCCTCACAGAAAGTTCTGATCTCGCAACTAAAGTTTTACTGGCACTTAGTGAATGGCACTTATATATGTAGGCATACCAATTAGTCAAGCGGCTAGTAGTATCCTTCTTCCTCCTGTTCAAAGTTCTGATGAAGATTTCCCATTCTGCTGGAAGGTTTGATTTACTGAGAACATCCTTCATACCACAATTGGTAAAGGTTAAATCCATTTCCTGTTCAATACCAGACAAAGTTGACTCATTGAAAGGTGGATAACACAATAGATGAAGGTTATGCAGTTGCTCTCCCAGTGATGAAGCTACATTTAGCATATCTTCCCATTGGAGTGTATCTCTCCTGCAGAAATAATATAAATGAATGTAATGCTCAACACTGTGCAAATCTACAAATAGCATATTTGAAATACTGAAATCGAGTTGTATTAAAACTAAACAAAGAAACTATTACATCAAAACCACTTACAAATGGCTCAGTATCTTCCCTCTGCATCGTTTTGTTATAATATATGGCCATACCCTAGTGCTTCCATCTGAAGTTGTTAATTCACCTAAGTTCATTCCCACTCTTCTGTATTCAAACTGTTTCTTGTTCCATATGCCAAAAGAAAATTTGTCTTCTGCACACTTCGATGTAATCAGATTGCACTTTTCAATTACATCAGGCACTCCTTTGCCATCCCAAGGCACAATTGTATATGATCCATTTTTAAGATAAAGAATCCCACTCGCCAAAACATCCGGGATATATTTTTTCAGGGGGGAGTTAACTTTACACAGTAAACCATAAAACTCAAGCTGCAAACAAGCAAAGGAAATCACAAGGCATGAAAAATGTATGAGAGAACAAGAACAAAAGTTAGACTTTACCTCAGTGCCTAAAGCATAAAGTGAAGATTCCAGTCCGTTTTCAGCAAAGATTTTGACCACACAATCGGCCATAAGATAAACCTGTTACAGCAAACAGTTAGAGGAGCAACAACAAAACTTAATTTTGTGAAACAATGAATAGTCTATCGTGCAAGTATATTGTATCCGTATCTTTGACATCAACAGCTCACTGACACAAAGCATAGATGCTTTAAAATTAACAGTTCTATCTCAAAAAGCCTCCTAACTTGGCAACAAACTACATACTGCAGTAGTGCCAATTCCTTTCAGGGCTAAATATGCTCCTTTGTTTTATTGATAATTCGATAATCGTACCATCAGCCCTCATTCATCATAAGTAGCATGCCTTGCTGTGTAAATTTAGTCAATTTCCTTCCAGGAACATTAAGGCTAGATATCTCATGTGCTTGAGTATATTGGAGAACATAAAATGAAAGCAACAGAGAGAACATGACAAACAAAAATAGTAACTAAACAAAGGAAGAAGCAAACTACATGATGCCCAGGAGTATAAAAGGTCAATAACAATCAATAAATAACAAGTGCCTTAATCAATCAAACAATCAGGATGCTGACAACTGACTTTCTCTAATAGCTCAGCTTTAGGTCTCATGTACTTTCCTGTTCTCACATGACCAACAATCCCTCTCCTGCCATACACCAACATATGGATAGCCTTCTCGCCTTCTCTGAACGGCTTAACTCCTCCCATGTCCAGACCGAACTTGCCTAGATTTCAACCACCCATCTCAGTGTCATCTAATCCACTTTAGGCCCAAAAAAACTGTTGACCAAAAATCACCATTTACAATGTAATAAGAAATGAAGTTGCCCTGTCACTGTAGAACACCCATTCATATTGATTTTACCCTGGTTTTCAACAGGTAATCCAACCAAGATACACTCTCTGCACAATAAACAAGACCCCACACATTGGATAGAGCATCAATGCGACAATCTTTCATGGGAAAAAAAGGGTTAAAAATTGCCATGTAGAATTTAAATATTCTTACAACTTGCTCAGCAATACTTTATCTCCATTATGTGTGCTACTGGGCTTCCAGACATTAAATTATCTGCAAACTGCACAATTACACTCTTAACTGACATACAATCTAGCAAATCCGAGGTCCCAATAGGTTTCTTGTTGCAGCTGCAGACAACCATTCAGGAACAAATTCCTTCACCAGACATCCTCAGAACAAAAACATCTCACCAGTCACCAAAAGTACACCTTCCTTTAATTTCCCACCAAAAAGTAAATATTTTTTGCAACCACCCATTTACACCCAATTCCCAAGTCCCAACCATATGGTAACCCCACAGTTGATTTTATCCTCATATTGCCAAACAGACTCCATCCCACTTCGTCATGTAGTTAAATTCATCATTCATCTCATGTCATTAAACCACAGTTCTGAACAGTGCAAGACAAACTGAGGTACAAAGGGCCCTAAAGCTTAAGGTGTGAGATGCGCCTTTATAAAGCAAGGCACACCTTTTATAAAAACAAAAAACAACAAAAAAAACAAAAAACAAAACTTAAAATATTATAAAATCATAAAGTTGCAATTTTTTTTATATATGTATATAGAATTGTAGGAATTTTTTAATTATTTTTCAAAACAAAAGGTCTAATTAGGTATTTTTTTCAAAAGTTAGGGGTTATTTACAATTTTTCCTATATATATATATAGAGAGAGAGAGAGAGAGAGTTGTAAACCCTAATCCACAGCAACCACAGCAACCAAGCAGCCATCCTACCATTCCAGTTTGCAACCATAATCCCACAGCAGTCAAGCAGCCATCCACTGGAACGCTGGAACGCCGGTTTCAGGCAACACAAGCCCTTTAAAAACTAGGGTTGCATGAGACCACAGCCTACTTCAACGAGGTGTGCACCTTACAGAAGTCATTGTGCCTCATCACCGGTGAGGACCAGCCACCATACCTTGTGCGCGCTTTTAATAACTATGCATTAAACATTCCATTGAAACTTTTCCAACCTCTTAGCAACTCAAAATTCATTTTATAATAATAATAATAATGATAATCAACTTCCATAAAGCATGGTCATGCATTGATTATTCACGTTAAAAAGAATAGTATAAAGTGGTAGATTTGACTGAGAAATGAATTCAAACAGGAAACTACAGGATAATATAATTTGCCATAAAATGATGACTCACAGGATTGCTACCACTGCCAATAGGAAGCCTCTCTTCAACAGTGAGAGAAGGAAAATTGTGGAAGGCACAAATTGCTTCAAGGCACTCCAACCATTTGCTTGCATTTAGAGCAAGACATGCTCCCTAAGACAATTAAGAGAAAAGATTAGAAATCACAGGGTGGAGATAGAAGAACAGAAATAATTGGCCCTCAAATTTCACCATATAGCAAAAACATAAAAAACAACAGCGGATAAACTAAGCATGAAAATGACTTGCTGGCATAGATAACCTGCCAGCCATGATGATCACAAAAGGCAATAGAGGCCTGGAAGGGTGTCCAACACAACTACATCTCCTTCACTTGTACCTATTTAAAAACTCTTGTTCAAGAGTTTCTGCTTCATTGTTTAACATTATAGAATAGATTTTTTATCAAAAAAAAAAAACATTATAGAATAGATTCTGCCAGAAGGATCGCATTTTCACTCTTGACCAATGTGTATGATCACTGGTGAGCAAAATCATTGAGTTCACACATGATCAAAGTGATCAATTGATCATTAAAATTTCCGAGATAACAAGGATAATAAGGTAACTCAACACTGGTGCTATGATTATACATGTCTAGCAAAGACTATTTTTCCTATGTTTCAAGAGTGCTCATAGTGATCTAAATTTGGGGATGGGGGCAAGAATGTAGGTGAATTTTACATATTGTCTTTAATAAATTTATCTTCTTGTCAAGCAAAATGCATAGTTTCTTCTTCATTCAATTTATCTAATTCAAAAAAGATAAAAATAAAAATAAAACACATACACACACACACACACACACAAAGAGAAGGCTAACAAGAAAAAGTATATACCTTCCATATCAGCTCTCTTATTCCCGGTTTTTGTGCCCAGAGCTGTGGATAACCATTCTCTCATTTCTCGTTGTCCTATGCAATTGCCTGGACTCCATGGAAAATTATAATGGTCTCTCTCTTCATCCAAGAACTTCTCCAAAATATTTATATCATAAGGAAAACCTTTTCTCCGCAAATGATAACTTTTACAGGCACCACTAGTAGTAGCATCTTCATAGTTATGATTCTTCCCAGATTTTCTAGTTTGGAGCCTCTTCTTGTTCCTACCCAAATCTGGGTAACTCAAGTCATAATCATCACTTGATATATTCTTTTTAACATCTTCAAGACTGTCTTCATCAAGGGCAAGCGTTCCAGCACGGCAAACCCCTTTGTGAAGATAACCAGGAGCAAAATCCAGACAAACAAATGGAAAGTTTTGGGAATCAACAAAATTCTGGGTAACAGCGACAGTTGTTTCCAAATTAAGGACACAAGTGCCACCATCCGCTTGGAACAAAAATGGTCTCCCCAGGTAGTTGGGTACACTCAATTGGTTTTTCCTCATCTGTAAGAAGTGGGTAAAAATCTAGCCACCACTTTATAACCAAAAAAAAAAAAAAAAAAAATTTACTAAAGGTGATTGTATGAATTTGATCAGTAAATGAAATCAATTCTGTACAATTACCTGCAGGGATGATGGCGTCTCAATATGGACATCACCATCTTCATCGCTTACATGTACAGTAACACCTAGAGGTACTCGTCCTGGAGGGTATAACGCCCACCTATTCAAAGATAAAGAGAAATTGACTCCTAGATATTAGCTGACTCAATTACAGTCATCAGGCAAACATTAGTCACCACAGTTTTCTTGATTGTGTTAATTTCCTTTTAACTTATCAAATGTACCGTATGCAGAATGTTCAATTGCAAGTAAACCAAAAAAACTTAAAGATTTGAGCAAGTACTAGCTTAACTATTTTCCTGTCACAAGCTGGTGATAATACTAATATTTCAAGAAAAGACAGGTCCAACATTCAAACTCCATTTCTACCATATGGAAGCTCTCGACGGAAGTTGGATTTTCCTTTCATTATAAACAGTAGGAAGACTCAGGTTTTCTAAGTTTATTCATGGTCACTGGTATTTAAACTTTACATCAAAGCTGAACTGAGTAAATAACTGAAGTCCTAGCCACCCATTGGTTATATAACTGATCTACAGCTCAAGACCAAATGACTATACCAAACTGGGTGAACTTAATCTTTAAGCTTGGTAAAGGCCAGTTTATTTAAAGAAGGAAAAGAAAACGGGAAAAAAGGTGCACAATCTCTGGCAAACCACCCACCCAAAGTGCATTTACACGTTATATTGGCAGTACATGTTATGATTTGCCCACAGATCGGTATAAAGCTAAAGCTAAAAAAATTCTAGGATCCAAAGAACAATGTGACCTAAACAATTCCTTCAGCGAATTATTTTCTCTTATAACTTTTTGCCAAACAATCAATTATGAAAACACAAGAACTGCAAGGTGTTAAACAATGCTGTTGTGGCAGGAACATGGACCATCAGATATAACATGCAAATATATACATTTTCTTTTGTAACTGTTCATCAAACTATCAATTATGAAAACACAAGAACTGCTAGGTGTTAAACAACGCTGTTGTGGCAGGAACATGAACCATCAGATATAACATGCAAAGATATACATTGGTGTGAAATGATTAAAATCTCATATGCTAGAAAGTGGCAAAGTCCATACACCTGTGATAGATATGAAATTGCAGCAACAAATTCAATAAAGTAGAACCAGATCTGCATAGTATTTTTGAGCAGTTGAAGTATGAGTTTACCTCTTACGACCACACAATAAAGTATTCCAGGCACTAGTAAGTGCTGGGTCAACATGCCATGAAGCACCAGACCTTTCTGGCCCAATAATAAGCCATCTATATGGTGGTCGATCTTTTCCATCTAAAAGTTCAAACCAGTCTTCTTGAAACAGCAGAGGCACAATATAATCCTTCAACAATTCTGGGGCAGCTTCCCCGAACTGCATAGGGTGAAAGTTACTATCAAAATTTTTATTTCAGCAAGACAGAAAAACATTGCACAATACTTTATACCACACTATGAGAGCACCTTGGGATCAAATATATATAGGGGATCTTCATCATGTTGAACATTGATGTACGAGACATAGTCCTTAAATTTCATTGAGATTTTATGAGCACTCTTTTCAGAAATCTTAAATGCTGTATCCCCACATTTCTGCAATAGCTCGTCAATTGTCCATGCAGTCCTTGCCGGCCAAGTATCAGCCAACTCTGTAAGTAAAACCTGGTATATGGTTTGACAACACAAACCCATGTACGAAATAGACACACAAATTAGTGATTCAAAATTTCAAATTTCCATTTAAAAATCATATAAAATATGAAAAACAAAATAATATACAATTTTGTTATAGGCTCAAAAATTTGCACAACTTGAATGTTTACATTTTTCACTCATAAAGAAAAAGTGAAACGATGATGCTAATTACTAGAAAATTATCATGTTAGGTTTTCTTTATCTGTTTAATCATTAATATTATGTTTTAGGGCTATGAATTAGCCTATTATATAAGAATCAACAATACTTGCCCCTTTAACAAAGATAGTTAGAATGATAAAACAAAAGTTGGTGAATATTTAAAGTTGTTGTTGTAATAGATTCATTTAAGAGTAGGTAAGGGCAATCATAATTGCATAGTAAGGATAGATAAATAAAGGTGATTGACTATGACAGTGATCAATGCAATGTGACACAATGGCAGTATCATTGATGTAAAGGTGGCAGTCTTAGCATGGTAATAATGATGGCTAAATTGGCAGCAAGAGGGAGGTTGCAGTATCCTTGTCCTCAAGGATAAAATCTTCCATCATGAACAGTTGTGGCTGCTCGCAACGGTGCCCTTGAACAAACTGTTCATTGCAGTAGTAGCAAAGTGCCTTTTCGCGATGCTCTTGAGCCTCTTGGCTTGAAATTTTCTTGAAGGAGATGTTTGGGTTGTTAGAGCCACTTGATCCTTGTTGAGTTGGTGGAGGTCCTAACACACCAGCACTTTGATTTGGTGCTGTCTTATGGACTATTGCAGCAGTTTGAGCCTTGTATGGTGAATCAGATTTCTTTTGCAATGAATTTCTCTCCTCTCTAAGACAAGTCACCCCTATCGCATCAGCTAGAGTTCATGGTTGTTTCACTTTAACATCCAATCGAACTTTGTCTCATAGGCCTATAACAAAACATCCAATTAAGAATTTTCAGGCAACCCATCTACCCGATGAGAGAGCTTCTCAAACTCCTCTTGATAGGTAGTCACCGTGGTGGTCTGTTTGAGACACATCAAGGTTTTTAACAGGTCTTCCTAATCAGTTGGATCAAAACAAATGAATATTGCCTTGATGAACTCTGTCCATGTGAGTGGTCTACGCAATTTTGCTAACCATCTATGCCTCAGCAACGCGATTCCCTCTAAATGGAGATAAGCAAATTGCACCTCCTGTTATGCTGCATCATTCTTGAAATTAAAATACTGTCGGCCTTATATATCCAACCTATGGGGTCTTCACCATCAAACTTAGGGATGGAAAGCGTAAGGTGGCTGTTAGGTGATCATTGTAGTTGTCATTAGTGGCGTTGCTGAAGGGTGAACGTTGGTTTCGAGAAGAATCTCCAGGTGCAAAAGGGTTGATTTTTGGGTCAGGGGCAGGTTGAGTGGATTGTAGTCGCAAAGCTTGCAATTCTGTCAAGACGGTTTGCAAGGCAGCATTAACTTGGTTGAAATTGGTAGTCAAGAGGCCGAAGTAGGATTTATGTCAGGCTAGGATCTCATTGACCTCATTGCGGAATTCCACATTGGATTTGCCTCAGGGATCCATGACCATAACCGGGCTCTAATACCAAATGTTGTGATAATTTGAGAAAGGATAAGAATTTAAGAGAAAGAATGATTGATGGTTTAAGGAACGGAAAGATATAACAGAAAGGAGATTTTTTGGACTCCAATTCAACAACATTTTATTCAATGAGAGTTGGCTATTTATAAGCCAATTCATAACCATTACAATCGACAAGCATAATAACAGCAACAAAGCCCACTACTCATGCAACTAACACTAATCTAAGATGTCCACTAACTTAACATAACCACTAACAGCAACACAAAATCCGCCATTACCCCACTAACTAAGAAATTATGACCATTAACTCTAACTTGACAACTACTTTGACCAAGTCTTAGACTATCCCACGTCCATGACAACCCTACATTCATGCCTTGCACATATCAGAGGTGTCGGTCTATACAATGTGGTTGCAGGAAATGTGATAAGGTTGCTATGTCATTAACAATGGCTGTTGAGGTACTGCTTTCAAAACAACCACAAGATTTTTTTGAGTTGGTCTTAAGTATCATGGCAGTTGTGTGGAGCTTTTGATGATGTTGCAGTAGTAGACTAGTAGCTTTCACCGGTGAAGTGGTCAATTGATGAAGAAGGGATAGCAAACAGACTCAAGAAGCATCACCTCTACTATACGCATATATAATTAACATCCCAAAAACTAACACCAGTTTAATGCTTTTAATCTAACATTTATAAATCTTCTAAGTTTTAAGGAATCTATATTTATAGAAACTAAACATACCAGCCATGGAAATTACAAATTACAAATCAAATGCTCAACAGAGACATATAAACTTTAACATGACTCTAGGTAAACATAGACAGTTCAAATTTCTGAAAACGAGCAAGAAGATGAAAGGTAATTACTGATAACAAATATAACAAAAGAGCTAAAAGCACAATGTATTCTGTACATGACCAATGTTTCACAACATACCGGTTCCATCCCACCACACTGACGATCAAACTCTTCCCGTGTTAGAACTTTCTTTCTTTCTACATTTCCCTCATCAAAAGAGAAACCACTCAATGAGGTATGGCACCTATATAATCTTCTGTACAAGAAAGTAGAATAGAATCCTGTGGAAAGGTAAATGCCCAATTTAAACATTTTACACAGAACAAAAAAATAATATGAAGAAAAATCATACAAATATCCTTACAGTGAACAACCTCTAAAAGTAACAATAATACACTGTAGTCACAAAACCTTACCATCAAAATGCAATGGCCTTTTGCAAGATTCTTTGTATTCAACCTGGCGGTTCTTCACTGTATTCCAAAACAGAATAACAAACTGTTCCGTTATATGTCGAAGATATAACACGAAACTAAGTAATAAGAATTAAGCACAATTTGGTGACATACAAATGCAATGTTGTTTTCTTCCAAGAGCCTTTGTACTGAAACTGACCAATTGATGTCTTAAGGCATTGAGTCATCCAGAGTGGTTCTTCATTGGAAAATATGTACATCACACTGCATATTAGAGACACCACAAAAAATATATATTTATTAAAATTGAATAAAATAGCAAAAAAAATCAAACAAGAAATACCAGCTAAACATGTTTAAAAGTTGAAATATTTTGCACCGGACAAATCATACAAACATGAGGAAATTGAAATGAAAGCAATTAACAAGACCTGCTAACGCAAGCGAGACGGCCGAGATCACGAGGAGTGAGTTGTTCCAAAATAGAGCAGATGATTTCATCGGGAAGGACTCTTAGGTCGCCAAGAGCGTCTAGTCGGCGATCTCTCATTGCGAATCCTCCATGAAAACTCTCCATTTAAATTTGAAATGCTTAGCTTTGAACAATAGTTGAATTTCAAAACCCCTCCCTCTCTCCGTGAATTGTATGTCGTTCGCCTTTTTATATGTTGGCTTAGAATTTAGATGGAACGCGGCGACTTCGAAAGATGGCGCCTCGGGCTCGCTTCAAGTCCAAGCGACCATATCCGCGCGTGTCTGCACAACAACCGTGTTTTTTCTTGTCCGCGGTGTTTTTGTATTTTTCTTATTTTGCACTAAATTTCTTGTCCTGCGGTTTTATCTGATGCTTGGGCTTGGCGGTGGCCGTCACACGTAAGCAAATATATACTCTTTTTTCCGGGATTAACATGTTCGTTTTCGCATTGTCTTTCCTTTTATGTTTGTTAGAACAGTCTCCTGCTATGCAGTTTCTGTTATGCAATTACTTCAATTTTTAATTTAGAAAAATTCTTTAAGTTTCAATGTATTTCACAAAAGTTCTCACTTGCCACAAAAGTTATTAAAATTGTAATATGGGAGGATATTTTTTCTTTCTAATGCGTGTGGGAATAACTTTTGGAATTGTACATTTTGGAACGGGAAAAATTCAACATTGATCACTCTATACAAGAAAAATTTGTTTTTAATGACAATCAAAAATTCATTCGTTTTTAATCATTTCAAATTCGCAAATAATCACATACCCCTCTTTTTATATGTTCAATTCCACCAATTTCGCCAATCAAGAAAGTTTCACATTGATTTCTCATCACCATCATTTCCTAAAGAGAGAATTATGGCTTGCAGAGGGAGAAACCATCACGTACACAAAGAAGATGTCGGCGAGCCACTCTACTAATGCCAAGGAGTAGTCCTAATGACATCGGCAAGGAGGTTGAACAACAATTTCAATCTCAAGTCATTTTTCGAAGGCCTTATTTGTTATAACGGATTGAATTGTGATTGGATAAATTTTAATTTAATCCCTTATTTAGTTGTTTAGTGGTTGCATGAGATTGCATTTCTTCAATCTCATGCTATCATTTTATCCCATGTTAGTAAAATAAATTTAATCCAACAATTAGCAACCATTTTATCCCATATTAGTGGGATAAATTTAACCCACCAAATTGATGGGTTAAATTTATCTCACCAATATGAGACATTTTATTTAATCCCTTCCTTGAAATAATTATATAGAGTATAAATCATTAAATTTATTTTTAATATTATTTGTATATACTTTGTTAAAATATTACTAAATAATATATTTCAATAATAATAAAATAAAAAATATTTTAAAATTAATTTTAAAGAGCTAGATTTTAATTTTTAAAATAATGTTAAAACATTTTTAGTTTTATTTTATAAAAATAATATAATACATAATTATTTTTTGTCTAATCCCATAATAAATCAAATAATAACAGTATAATTTTTAATCCAATCTCATATAGCATCAGATAAATCAAAGCATTAATTATCCAATTCAATCCAATCACATGAAAATAATTTAATTCCAATCTCGTATGTCAAATAAGATCTAAAAGATTAATTATAAGAGCAGTCTTTTCACAATGTATGTCACTAAATTGTGCTTGTATGATAAATAAATCCCAAAAGATGGTCATGAATCTTTGCTTGTATGATTTTTTGAATTTGCATAAATTTCTAGGTTTTACTTGTATAATTTTCGACTCTTCAGTGTTCTTCATTTTTTTTTTCTTTAATTTCCCCCCCCAAAAAAAGGGCTTTGATTTACTTGTATGATTTTTGACTCTTCAATGTTATCAATGTTCTATGATCGTCTGATAGTCATGAGAGTGTTGTTCAGCGGATGATTAGATTGCCTGAAAAGATTCTTAAGGGTTTCCATTAGTTGTCGTATACCACAACCATCATCGCTTGCCTCATTACTTGGTAAGCTTTGTGTTTCTTTTACATGTTCATAGAATAGTTTTCATGAATGGTAGTTTTTGTTTTGTTATGTTTGCATCAAATGGGTTGTTTTAATTTGAGTGTTTGTTATGTTTACATGGTTGATGATGATGAGGATTTAAGCTTATCTTCTCTTTCAGCTTTACCACTAACTTGCGTAGGGTGGGGTAGCGGAGTGGTAGCCACCCCACACCCATGCCTTCTTTCCAACATTACGAATTCAAATGTGCACTCCTCACACTAATAGTATATGGATAATTTTCAAGGTGTTTCTCCTCCTACTTGAGAGCTTTTGTCCCCTCCCACTTCTGAGAGGGCTAGTTCCTAGCTAGAACCTCAGTGCTCCAATCAAGAGAGTTGACAGTTGGTTACTATATATTACGGTAACATGTTAAAAAAAAAAATCACCATTGACTTTTTTCCCTTTCATGAATTTTTTTTTTAAGAGAAACTAGGAATCTTAGTCCAAAAGATAAGCTCTTACACGACTTGAAATAAAGATTGGGCAACAATTCACCCAAATCTAATAAAAAAAATAAGTAACAATTGAGGAAACCAGGAATGGGCCACCATATTTCCTAGAAGGAAACCATGGTAACAAGAACCATTCCTAGTCGAAATTAACAGACTCCTAATATCTTCAATAATAAAAAAATCAAAAAAGAACTCATTACAACTTTGAATTAGCTCTGATTGCATTTAAAGCATCAAACTCCACTTTTGAGACTAAGAAACCATCATCAATAGCGACCTACAATCCTTCACGAATGGCAAGAAGTTCTCCTTCAATAGTTGAGACATTTCTTGGAAACTTTAGCACCCAACACAAAAGAAAACAGTCCCTGAGGAATCATGCAAGACTCATCCAATACCAAATGAGTTCGCACCAACATGGACTGTAGTATCAACATTCAATTTGAGACTTGAACTACAAGGCTATTGTTGAGGACCTAACTCTAGATCCAACAATAAGTTAAATTGCCCTAAGATCTTCCCAAGACAAGATAGATTTTGAATCAATCAACCCATAGAATTTGGCAAATTGTTTCTCTAAATTAGATAAATAGAATTTACTCAACCCAAGCCTAAGCAATCCTAGTATTCAACTAAGAAGAACCAAAAAAAAAAAACAAGGTAATTATCATGCAAAGCTTGTAGGATTTTATTAATTCTTCTAGGCCAAAAACAACATAATGAATTCTCAAGTTCTTGGGCTATTTATAGTCTCACAAGTTTAGTTTAATTAAAAAAGACTAGCTAAGATAATTATCAAAAATTATCTTAAAGATAATTATAATCCTAACTAATCCCCTAAATTTAACAAAGATAAATATGATAAAATACTCCTAATTTATCTAAAACTAATTAAAGATATACTAATTCTAATTATCTAAAAATTAAAGATAAATCCAATCCTAAATTATCACATGACTTAAATAAAAGATAATTACAATAAAAAATAATCCTAAACATAAAAATCCTGATCAAGCTGAAATTGCAATTTGTTGAGGTTCTCATCAGCTGCCAACAGGAAAGTCCGGACGGACCAACAGCAAAAAAAGGCGCAGAAATAGAGGTAATTTGTTGACAATGATGAAATTCAGTAAGATAGGAAGAAGCTAAAGTAGGCAAGTAAATGGATGTCTAACCAAATTTTCATGAACCTGCACATTCATATTATTCCAAATGCACCAGAAAATTATAGTTAATTGCTCAAACAACTCAATCGACTATTTGTCAAAAAGAATTGAAAGGGTTACAGGCGTATCTGCTTCTAATTTGTCTTTATAAGAGTCCACAAACCTGATTCATGCCATAAAGATTAAAGTTTGTTGCAGCCAATAAGGCAATGAATTGAAGTCTCTACTTCACACCTACAAAGCGAGCAAACACTAGCCACGGGTATCAGCCTTCTCTGCAGATTCACACGAACAGACAAAACATTATGATAAAGCCTCCAAACTAAAATACGAACCTTCTCTTTCATGAATTTCACGTACGACAAAACTGATATAGTCACGTTGAAGTTGTTGAGCACATAACCAAGTCAGCTGCAACTCATCAGTACTTGCAAATAAACTACTCCTATTTTTATGCATGTGTTGTTTGTTACTTTTGTTACTATCTTTTCTGCATTGTGGTTCCTTTATTTCAGCAAAGTCAGTTGTGTTTCTTTGGATATAAAGCCTATTTAAAGGCTGTTGATTAGTTAAATAAAAGAGTTAGCATGAGAACTTAGTTTAAATCACTTCTTCCACCTTTGTTTTTCTGCTCTCCTTCTTTATCTATTTCTTTCTTGACAGCATGTGTATCATTTTTGGTATCAAAGCCTAGTTTGTCACTCATGGACACCCATGGCAAATCCAACAATGAGTTTCGTAACGAAGTAAGCGAAATTCTCACTCGACATGAATCCAATCTTGAACACCTGACTTCCAATATTAACCGAATTAATGCTGCTCTGCAAACGATAATGACAGACCTTTAAGCCTTCTGTCTCGCTCGCACTTCCAACCCAATTGAAGCTTAAACCAATCATTTTGCTTTAAAGGAATCATCACACCATCCTACTCAACCAGAAACCAATCTTTCTAGCACCATAACCAACCGAAACCACCATCATTTGAAATTATCTTATCCAAAGTTTGCTGGAAAAGACCCCACTAGATGGATTTACAAAGCTAAGTAGTACTTTGACTTCAAAGATGTTGCACCCGCACAGTAAGTACAACATGCATCTTTTCATTTGGAAGGAATTGATCTCCAATGGCATCTATGGTATGGCAAATTCAAGGGACCTGTCATATAGGATGAATTCACCAAAGCTATTTTGTTAAGATTTGGGCCTACTGACTACGACGACCCCTTCGAGGCTCTTACTCGTTTGAAGCAAGAAACTACTATGGAAAACTATCAAGAAGCTTTTGAGAAGTTGTCTCACAGAGTGGATAACTTACCTGAGAATTTCTTAATGGGATGTTTTGTTGCTGGCCTTAAAGATGAGATTCATTTGGATGTTAAAGTTAAACAACCAAAAACTTTGTCCGGATGCAATTGGAGTAGCTAGATTAATTGAAGAGCACAACTCCTTACAAAAAAGAATATCACTCCTCTTCATTTGCAAACCACTACTTCTTCCAATTGTACTAACAGCAGGCCTTCTCGGTCCTCCACCAGTTCAATGAAGCAATCTTTCAACAAATCCAATCCGACGTCTAACCGGACAAGAGGTGAAGGAACGTAGGGACAAAGGATGGTACTATTATTGTGTTGAGAAATACACTCTAGGTCACTATTGCCAGCGATCTCAAGTGTTTATGAATGAAGACTTGGACTCAACAGAAGACTTAACATTTGAAGAGAAACCTAGTGACATTGTTGTAGATGACCCTTTTTCAAAAATATCCTTCCACGCTATGTCCGGAAACCAATCACCCTCAAACCATTAGGGTCAGCGGCAAGCTTAAAAACAAAGACGTTATAGTTTTGATTGAAGGAGGAAGCACGCATAATTTCATCGATTAGTCGATGGTGAATAGATTGGGTCTGTCTGTAATCCATGATAAATCCTTCCAAGTAATATTGGCTAATCGAGAAAAGGTTGAATGTCTGGGACATTGTCTAGCACTCACTATCACTATTCAAGGGCAACCGATCCAAGCAAATTTCTATATACTACCTATTGCTGTATGTCAAGTGGTTTTAGGAGTACAATGGCTCGAAACATTGTGACCAATTGAAACAGATTACAGGCGGCTTACAATGACCTTTATTCAAGATGGACATGCATGTACATTCTAAAGGTTGAGGCAAGCTAATCTTGAATCATTAAAAGACAAAGAACAGTTAACTTAACTGGAGTTGGCTTCCTTTTGCAGATTATACCCATCCTTAGTATAACGGATACAAATTCTATACCTCAAGATCTTAGCAGAATTCTTGACGAGTTTGAATCAGTATTTGCCCATCCAAAAGACTTGCCACCAACAAAGAGTCAAGACCATCGAACACCATTACAACCCTATCAAGGACCACTTAGCGTACAACTCTATCACTATCCATACTATTAAAAGTCTGAAATCGAGCGCCTGGTTTAGGAGTTCCTTGACTCTGAGATAATTTGGTCCAGTACCAATCCCTTTTCTTCACCAGTCCTATTGGTCAAAAAGACAGATGGTACATGGCGGTTTTGTGTCGATTATCGCACCCTTAACAATATCACAGTAAAGGATAAATACTCAATCCCTATCATTGATGAATTGTTTGATGAGTGACATAGAGCCAAATATTACTATAAACTAGATTTGCGATCCGACTACCACCAAATTCGAGCGAAGGATGAAGATATTCATAAAACAGTCTTTCGCACTTACGAAGGCCACTACAAGTTCGTTGTCATGCCATTCGGATTAACAAACGTGCCTTTTACTTTCCAAAGTCTCATGAATGATCTGTGTTAATATATGTTAATATATCAATCATCATTATTGAGATAATTCTCTTACTATTAGTGTATATATTATTATTCTTACCTTTTTTGTATCATGACCTTTCACCTATAAATAGGTTCAACATTATACAGTGAAACATACAGTGAAATAAAATATTATTTCTTTATATTTAACATGGTATCAGAGCCCAGGGTTTAGAATTTTTTTTTTCACTGTCATCTTCCACCATCACTCACCAACAAAATATCACCGCCGTCATCATCAAGCCACACCACCGCTGCTGTCTCTGTTCGCGCGCCACCGCTGCTGTCTCTGTTCGCGAACCACATCATCGTTGCTGCAGCACCACCGTCCCTGTCGCTACTGTCTCTGTTCGCGACTTCCTCACCGCCGCTGTTCCCAGCCACAGTTTTGTTACCGCACCACCATCACTGTCGCTGCTGTTTCTGTTCGCGAACCACATCGTCGTTGCTGCCGCACCATCGTCACTGTCACTGACGATTACATCTGGTTTCTGTTCGCCGATTACAACTGTCGCTGCTGTCTCTGTTCGCCAAGCCGCTGCTGTCTTGCGTATCTCTCCCTGGTTTGCTACCGATTCCATCTGGTTTGCTGCTGCATACTATTCATCTGGTTTGCTGCTGCACACTAATCATTTGGTTTGTTGCTGTGCACTGTTCATCTGTTCATCTGGTTACTGCTGTGCACTGTTCCTCTGGTTTGCTATTACGTACTGTTCATATGGGTTGCTGTTGCGTACTGTTCATTTGGTTACTGTTGTGCACTGTTCATCTAATTTGCTGCTGCGCACTATTCATCTAGTTTGCTGCTGTGTACCGTTCATCGGTTTGTTGCTCACACCAAGTCTGTGTTCATTAGGCTTTATTACTTTGGCTTGTTTATTGGATATTTTTAACTACTTTATTGCGTTGGATCACAAGTCTTTCTATTGGGCTTATTTTGGTTGTTGGACTTGCTTATTTTATTTTATGGATAATACTTGGAAATTGGACGTGTCTCAGCCCATTCAATTATATTTAACAATCTGTTTCGTTCCTATCTCAGGAAATTTGTTCTCGTCTTCTTTGATGACATCCTAGTACACAACAAAACTTGAAAAGATCATTTAATCCATCTGCGAACAATACTACATATTTTATCAACTAACTCTTTGTATGCAAAAAAATTCCGAATGCTACTTCGGAGTATTGTATGCAAAATATCTGGGTCATTTGATCTATCAAAAAGTAGTCGTGGTTGACCCGATGAAATTTCAAGCCGTAGTAAATTGGTCAGTACCTACTTCATCAAAAAGCGTATGAAGTTTTTTGGGATTAGCAGGATACTACCGAAAGTTCATCCGTGGCTTTGGAGGTATTGTGGCTCCTCTAACTCAGTCGTTAACAAAATATGGTTTCAAATGGAATTTAGAAGTAGCTCTTGCATTTGAGCACTTAAACAAGCACTCACCACTTTTCTGTTCTTAGTTTACCCGATTTGTCACAACCATTCGTGGTAGAATGTGATGCTTACAAGGCTTGGAATCAGAGCCATTCTCCCTCAACAAGGACGACCAATCGCTTATTTTAGTGAGGCTTTCAAAGGTTTCGCTTTAACTTTATCAACTTACGATAAGGAGATGCTGACGATTGTAAAGGTAGTCCGAAAATGGCAACCATACCTTTTAGGAAAACCTTTTACAATCCAAACGGATCAGCAAAACTTAAAGTATCTATTGAAGCAACGCATAACAACTCCTACCCAAACTTGTTAGCTACCAAAATTAATGGGGTATGATTGCATTATCAATTATAAAAAAAGGAAGGAAAATCAAGGCATTGATGCTCTTTCTAGGTTAGCTGGATTCGAATGTGTAGCAATTTCTTTGCCCATAGCTAACTGGTGGGCTACTCTCTAACAAGAAGTTGCAACTAATCCTTATTATAATAAGCTAACCACTATAGAACACCACTTGGACAAAACACATGTGTCAAAAGAGATGGAGTTTGGTTCAAAGAATTACGTCTCCTTTTAAGTCCTAATTCTACTCTAATCCTATTATTTTAACAGATTGTCATTCTTCTGCTGTTGGAGGACATTTTGGGTACCATAAGACTTTAGGACGCTTGCACACTTCTTTTTCTTGGCCAGGATTACGTGCTAAAGTGAGAGAATTTATCCGCACCTGCGATGCCTGTCAACGTTGCAAATATGACCACTCATCACCTGCAGGTGTCTAACAACCTTTGTCGGTTCCACAAAGAGTTTGGACAGAGATCACTATGGATTTTGTTGATACACTACCACCATCTTAGGGACACATAATAGTCATGGATGTTGTAGATCGCTTATCGAAGTATGCTTATTTTGTCCCAATGTGGAACCTGTACACTGCTCTCCCCGTTGCTAAAGCTTTCATCAGCCAGATTATTCGTTTGCATGGGGTGCCTACATCAATTGTCAGTGACCGAGATAGTGTTTTTCTTAGCAACTTCTGGAAGAATTTGTTTCAATTACAAGGGACAAAATTATGTATGAGTTCCAGTTATCACCCACAAATAGACGAACAAATGGAAGTGTTGAATCAAACTTGGGAATAATATCTTCATTGTTTTGCACATGAACAGCCGAAGAGATGGCTCGAGTGGATTCCGTAGGTTGAATATAGTTACAACACTGCAGTCCATTCAGGCACCAAAATATCTCCATTTGAAGCCGCATATGGAGTGGCTCCACCAACGCTACTTTCTTCTATTCTAGGCACCTTAAATGTTCAGGCAGTTAATGATTTTTTACGGACTCACGATACTATTTGTGAGACTTACAACAGAACTTGACACTTGCCCAAAATAGAATAAAGGTTTAGACTGACTAGCATCGTCGTGACATACAGTTTAATGTAGGAGATTACGTATATCTTAAGTTACAACCTTATCGTCAACAAACGGTTGCTTTCCACCGCTCATTAAAGCTATCTCCTCGCTATTTGAGACCATACAAAGTTCTTACTAGAATCGGATCAGTGGCTTACAAGTTAGACTTACCACCAAGGGTCACAGATACATGATGTCTTCCATGTAAGTCTCTTAAAAAAACAACTGGGCTCTCAACTGCCTATTTCTCCACAGCTTCCACCAGTTTCAGATGATACAATCAGTATTCCCCAACCTGAAGCCATATTGGATAAGTGCCTCATTCACAAAAGTAATTACCTATCGAATGTGGATATTCTAGTCAAATGGGCTAGCATCTCTAGTAAGGATGCTACTTGGGAAAATGAACTGACGATTCTCACGAACCTATCGAAACTTCATCCTTGCGGACAAGGATAATTTTAGGGGGGAGGAATGATATAGTCACGTTGAGGTTGTTGAGCACATGACCAAGTCAGCCATAAGTCATCAGTACCTGCAAATAAACTGTTCCTATTTTTATGCATTTGGTGTTTGTTACTTTTGTTCACTATCTTTTTTGCATTATGGCTCTTTTATTTCAGCAAGGTCAGTTTTGTTTCTTTGGATGTAAAGGACTATTTAAAGGTTGTTGATTAGTTAAATAAAAGAGTTAGTATGAGAACTTAGTTCATACCACTTCTTCTACCTTTGTTTTTCTGCTTCTCCTTCTTTATCTATTTCTTTCTTGACAGAGTGTGTATCACCAATAATCATCATACTCAACAAAACCAATAATAACCTACTACCATATCTTTATTTTATTTATAATCTCAAGGACAACAGTATTTTTCTTTTCTTTTCTTTTTACTGTCAAATTTTTCTGGTTGTCTTTTGTTGCTTCTCATGTTCTTTCCTTTTTGGGAAAATCCTAGTTGCCCCTCTGTAGTTTAATGTAATCGCTAATTTCCCCCATGTAGTTTCTGAAAATCCTATTTTACCCCTTCTGTTAACTCTGTTAGTGAGAATTGATTTCTGACTATAATAGTGAGCGAAAAGACCAAACTGCCCCTCAACACAGTAACCGTCCAGAACACCAAACTGCCCTTCAACCGGAAAACCCTAGAACATCATCACTGTCCAGAACACCAAACTACCCCTCAACCCAGACACATTCACTCATCTCTCTTCAACCAAACCATCATCAAAGGCAACAGCAACATAACACAAACATCATCATCAAAAAAACACAACAGCAACATAAGAAAAAAAAAACCAAAACAAAGAAAAATTCTGGATTGGAAACCCAAAGATCTTTGGGTTTCCAGCGCCGAAAATCGGTAGATCTATGGGTTTCCGCGTCGAAAACTGATGTGGAAACCCATAGATCGATCTGCAGTTTCCGACGCGGAAACCCAGATCTGGGTTTCAAGCGTCAAAACCCAGATCGAATCTTGGTTTTCGACGCGGAACCCCGATCTGGGCGGGGTTTCCAAGTAAGAAACCCAGATCCGATCTGGGTTTCCGACTTGGAAATCCCGATCTGGGATCGGATCTGGGTTTCCTCTGTTGGAAACCCCGATTTGGATCTGGGTTCCTGCAGTCGGAAACCCAGATCGGATCTGGGTTCCGCAGCGGAAACCCAGGGATCCCGATCTGGGTTCCGCAGCAATCAAGGTTTCCCGCTGCAGGAACCCAGATCGATCTGGGTTCCTGCAGCGGGAACCCAGATCCGAGCTGGGTTCCGCAGCGGAAACCCAGCTCCGAGCCGCGTCCGAGCTGGGTTTGGTGTGGGCACTGCCTAGAGAGAAGAATAAGAAGAAGAAGAAGAGAGAGAGAGAAAGAGAGAAAGGAAGAAGAAGAAAAAGAAGAAGAGAGGAAGAGAGAGAGTGGAGTTTTTTTAAATTTTTTAAACTTTTTTAATAGTTTTGATCACCACCGTCCATTTTAAAGATGGACGGTGGAGATTGTTTTCAATTTTTTAACTATTAAATTTTTATATTTTTTATATTTTATTTCATTTGGACGGTTTGTACCCTTCCATATTAACGGTCAACTGTTGATTTTTAACAGTTCAAATTGACGGTAGGAGGTTTTTTGGATATTTTAATAAACTACATGGGGTTTTTTATCCATTTTGTAATTCAACAGGGGGGATATTAGCGATTTTTTAAAGTAAGGGGGGATTTTGGCTATTTCATCAAACTACAGGTGGGAAATTGGGATTATCCCTTCGTTTTTATTTTAAGCAACAAAACCCACCTTTCACATCTCTCGCCCGATTGAGTGAGTGAGGCAGGGGGCATAAAATTTAATTCAACTCAATTATACTTTGTTCTGTTGTTAGCAGTTGACTTTATCTTTCAGTATTTATGTTTATCGTAGGTTTGACTTAGTATTCTAAAACCACTTTATATGATTACACTTTAAAAGAATATGGATGCGGTAGACATTTATCACGAGTATTACCTTAATTAATAAGCGCTTTTGTTATAATGATTCTTCTTTAAATAAAAGAGATAAGACAATTATGCCAGCCTATCCATATTACGTAGTGGCTTCCACGCATCATTGACTGGCGGTGAAAGAAACAATTTTCTAGTACATTATACACCTCTTGTTAAGAGTTTGAATGACAAATTTATCCCACATTGATAGATTATAAACAACTAAAACTGCTATATATGGAATCAAGTGGGCAGCCTGTCATTGGCTTGCAATCAAAGAGCATTATGGGCCTTTCGTTTGGGTCTAACCCCAAGTTTTTATTTTCATTATTATTTTTTTTTTTCTGAACTGGGCCTAACAAAAGGCTTTGTACTAGAGAAAGACACTTTGGGCTTTATAAATAAACAAATTTATTTTTATTTGAGGTGTGAGTTTACTTGCATGCAAATTCATATACTAGTTGAGTTCAAAATAGGAAAATAGTGAGTTTGATGGATCTTGTGTTCAAGTGATTGGAATTCAAGACATTAATGGTTAATTCCCGGAAGGCAATCTCCAAATTATCCTTGGATCACTAGGAATGGGATAATTTTGTATTTAAAACATTGATGTATACCGCAAATCTCTATCATTCAATTTAATCTATCTACTTATATAGTTGTTTTATATTGTTTTGCACTGTTTCAATTACTTACAATTTTTTTTTAATTTCCCGATACATTTTTAAAGTTAAATAACTAACGAGATCAGTCTAGATGAAACTCTTGTAGCAGTGCTCGGATAACCACTTTCAAAACTGCAGAAGAGAGTTAACCACACCTTTTACACAAAGGATGGGACAATTATTGCGTTTGAACTTGCAACTGGGAGCAGAGGTAGAAGGGGCCGTGAGAGTGCTACTATTGCACCACCCCATGTGAGCAAATTAATTACAATGTTTGTTCATTAATCAATCGTCTTATTCTGTATTTTTAATGTAACTATTCATATTCACTTACTGTTGTTTCCAACTGCTCTAGCCAACCATGTGAGACACTGAGAGCGTCCTTTAATCTTGGTAGGTATGTTGACATGCATGTGATCTAGCATAGCGCACACTTTAGTTCGTTGTCTTGACATCCGTTCTTTTGGCTTCCATGCCTGTCATGCCACTGTACCTGAAGATTTTCGATTTGTTGAGCTTTCTTGCTCACCCAGTTTTATCTCGAGAAAACCTTTTAAGGGTTTCCCCAAATGCATCTTTTAACTTCGACACATCATCCCAAGTTTTTCTTTTAGAATCCTTTGATAGCATCTCATATTGATTTGATAGTTATGATTAAATTACCAAAAAGATACGCAATTGTTCTCGTTTTAATAATACATCATTACATATGTGTTCATTTATTGAATGAATTAATGTACATTAATTACAAGCGTTTGGATATTTAAAATGAATTACATTATTTGTAAGATTTTAGATATTTAGAAGTTAAGGACATGTTCTATAATATATTTTTTTTCTTTCTTTTATTTTCTATTTTGTTCATTTTCAAATGAAAGCAACAAATTGTCTTTCTTTTTATTTTTAGGATTTGACAATGCTTCTAATAACAATTATTAAAATTGTTATTACATATTACATTAAAAAAAAGGGTCATATTTCATTAAAACATGTTAAAAAAATGGGTGTTGCCCATTTTAAGGACTTTTTTTTTAAAGAAATTTAAGGACCCATTTTTATTTAGAGATCTTGGTCGAAGTGGATCAAGATGAATTCATAAAAAATAAAAATAATAATAATAATGATACTTGAATGAACGAGAATTGAATTAAAAATTTAATTTTCAAAATGCAACTGCTGGATTAAGTATAATAAATGCAGTTATTGAATTTGGAAAAATATAACTACAAAATTGAATTGTAGTTTTAATTTCCAAAATATAACTGCTAGATTTGATTGTCGAAATTGAATATATAAATTGTAATAATTGGTTTTAATTGCAAATTTGAAATTTTGAAGCGTAACCGTTGATTCGGTTTAATGTTTGGTATTAAATAAGTTGTAATCACCCCTCAATGGAGACTATAAATTAGTTCCAAATCTTGAAGAGAAGGTATCTTGGAAATTAGCTTTAGCTTTCATTTTTTTCTCTCTATTGTGTTCTATATTCTTCTACTCTAGTTTAAGGATTTTTCAATGATAGATTTAGGTATAGTTCAGTCCGTCAAACGATTTCTGATTTAAAGTGTTATATACTGAGAGACAGATACTAACCTTAACAGTATGAGACGAGTCTGTTTTAAGGACATTGTGGTTCCACACATACCTCAATTTATTGATTTTTCACTTACTCTTTGTATTGAGATTTTTATTGTTATTTGTTTTTTTTTTTTTTTCATACATTTGTTCTTTTATAATTTATTATTGATATCAAGTTGCAATTTCTTGCCGAAAATAAATGTGATGGTGTGGAACTATATGATTAAGAAAGGCTTTTGCTAAGAAAAACTTAGTATTTAAATGAATTTATTGTGACCGACTTTTCATTCTTAAGAAATTATCTGGTGTACTATTCACAGATTACATGCATCATTCTAATTTATAGTTTTGATTTCAAAGATAACAGGGTATTGCCCAACAAAACAATCTTAAAATACATTATAAAAATAATCCATTAAAAAAATCTTAAAATATGGGGTTTGACTACCTTACAAATGGGATAAGGTTGTCCATCATTAATAATCTTTAGATATTTTTAAATAATCATTTTTACAACCAATTGTATGATTGTTATTAATAAATATAATCTTATCCAACAGTAAATTAGTAAAATTCTAAAAGATATTATGAATGTAACATATTAAAAATTCTCTAATGAGGAATCCATCACTTTCGCGTAAGTAAGGAATCTCTTTTCGGCCATTGCATGTGATGGACGGCCCACGCACCCACCTATCCACCCAGATTGAATCCAATGGCCAACAGGAGATATCCCTCTCTTACACTAAAGTGAGAGATCCCTCATTAAAGAATTCTAATGTAACCCATTGAAAAATCTTAAATTATATTATAATAAAAGTTTTAGTATCTAAATAATAGTAAATAAATATAAAATTAATATGGTAGGTCCATTCCCACCCATCACTCATTGCATTTCAATGGTAGTATCTAAACAATAGAAAAACAAGATAAACATGACGAGTCAGCGTTGTTTGAATATGCATATTCCCCCCGAAGATACTCATTCCTCTCGGGGCATGGTTTTCCCGCATAGAATCGTCAATATCTTTTGCGGTTTTCTGGGTACAAAATCCAAATTGCTGTTATAACGAAATGATATCGCACTAAAATTTGTGATCAGAAGTTGCTCCATGATATGGTGCTAGTTTCCTTTCTACGGCCAGTAAGTTTCGAAATTAGATGGCTTGTTAATGCAACGCTAAACCAGTTGAAGAAGACATTTCCTTCCTAGTGTGAACATGACAACGTGTTTGGCATTTTTCAATTAATAAACCCAAATACACCAAACTCCTAGTCCAACACATGATATAACATCTACGATTGACTCACCAACCACGGAATTCACCACATTTTAAATGCAGCTGTAACTTCACATCTTTTATTCGTTTGTTTCATACTTTCAAACCATCACTTCGGTTCCAGTATACACGTACGGTACACAATAACATAAATTAACTCAAAAATCCAAAACTAATACAACTACGAAGCCACTAAATTTGGTAAAATGAAAAAGAACATAAGATATATATTTCCGGGCTTTGAAGCCAATCTACACTTCCGTGGAGGTAATAGGCTGCTGAGATCTGATCCTCCTCTTTCTAAGGCGCTCTGCAATGATAAAGGCAAGCTCAAGGGATTGTGAAGCATTGAGCCTAGGGTCACAGTGAGTGTGGTAGCGAGAACTCAAGTCATCAAATGTCACTGTTCTTGACCCACCAATGCACTCGGTCACGTTCTGGCCTGTCATCTCTAGGTGAACTCCTCCTGGGTGACTTCCTTCTTGCTCATGCACATCAAAGAATGCTCTCACTTCAGCCTGCACAATCAAGTAAGACACATAAACAAATGATACTAAAATCGTATTGTTCCATGTCCATATGAACGAACATTCATGTACAACATATTAGTGTTTTAAGGAAAAGAAAACTCCCATCTCGTAATAGCTGACCCTAAAAATCCTAGAGGTCCTGATATTCGTATTAGTTACCAAAGTGCTCTCTACAGTCTCAATTGGATTCTCAACAAGAAACGATTAAAGAGATAATTTTTAATGTCAACTAGCCTTCTAACCTAACTCAAAACTTAGTGACAGGGAAATACAACTACCCACCTAACAAAAGCTTTCTTAACTTATATTATCATAAAGCTGTTTAAGGCACCTCATTTGTCTGTTTAGCTTGAAAAATTCTTATAAGCTGTCACTTCTCACCTACTGCCACTCAGTTCTATTGTTTTGACGTTTTCCTCAATTAAAATTTATGATTTTATTTGATAACACCAAACACCCACACCTAGGTTGGTAAGTTAGCTGCCCCGCTTTATGAAGACAAAGTGACAAACAGATCGAAACACACTGAAATATAACTCTCTAATTGCAAAGCAAGCTTATAGGCACGGAATAAATGGTAAGCGCTGCTTTGTGACCTCAGCTCATCTACGGCGAAAACTGTAAGGGCATGGCAGACAGGGAAAAGAACTTCTAGTTTATTTGCACAAGATTTAAAGTTGTTACTTTTTCAATAGAATTTAAAATATTACGGATTGTCACAAGCATATTAGAGTTACTTTAAAGTAAATTGTTTCTCACATGTTAGGAACCGATGAGACTTCAATATTATGTAATATTAAGAAATCTGTTTTGCATTCCAAATTATCACTTTCAATGACTTCCAATAATCTCTTGATAAAGAACCAAAAAAAAGTGAACGAGTACTTTACCCTGATGGAATCGAAGGGACGAGTTTTGAGACCGCAGGGAGCCTTTATGGTGTTACCATGCATGGGATCACTGACCCATGTGACAATTTGGCCTGCCCGACGGACTGCCCTAATCAGATGAGGAAGCTTCACTCTCATATTCTCAGCACCCATTCTTGTGATGATTGTTATCCTCCCTGGTTTATTCTGAGGGTTCAAAATTTCAATGAGCTTAACTAGCTCATTTGGATCCATCTTATCACTAACCTGCAGAAAGAATCCAATCCATGTTAGCCTGGTTAACAATTTTTTTATCAATCACTTTAAGTTTTGTCCTTTACAAAAGAATCTAACATTTATGAACAATTGAAAATGAGGCCCTTGCCAATCTAGAGTTCGCCTTAAAATGATTTGATTAAATTCAGCCATAAGTTCTAAATGAAGTTCTATCTTAGACAAGCGCCATGTAAGGCAAAATAAAGGTTATACTGAGTCTGATGGCCAAAAAAAACCAGCTTAGACTAACATCTTAATTGATTTAACATGTATGTTTCAAGCCCCTAGGTTTGCTAAAATATGAGGTTGCATTCACTTCTGTATACCTAGCATACTATAATTCATTTCAATGTAGCATTAGACTAAATTAAGACCAAGTGATTACCTTAATGCCCAAGGGATTTGCAACACCTTTCAGAAACTCAACATGGGCACCATCCAGCTGCCTGGTACGTTCCCCAGCCCAAAGAAAATGGGCAGAGCAGTCGTAGTAAAGGCCAGAAGTTGAATCCAACCTCGTAAGTGACTGCTCATATGGCAAGAGCAAGCACTCATGTGATGTCCAGAACTCAGTTGTTGTCATAATAGGATGGTCAACAGTGAGTCCAGCTGCAGCCATGAATCCAAGGGCCTCATCAACCCGGTTAGCAAGTTCCCGATACCTACACCATGTCACGACAATAATAGATAATAAAACCGTAATTAATACAGAGACACCGAAACGGTCCTAAAGTAGTAAGATTACAAAATTAGAAACCAATTAAAATCCAGCCATCCAAGATAGATGGTTAGGCATATTCCTCAAGAATCAATCATAAGAATTAATCAAACACCAGAAAGTCGGATGCTTGGAATCATTTTAAACAACATATTTGCAAATATACAGTCTCATGAGAATCACTAAGAGGCAACCTTATCAAGCACCGAAGAGTTGCCAACAACCAAGTGAGGCTATTTTGGACAATATGAACCAGCAACCATCACTATTGATGTTGATGGAGATGGCATATTCAGTATGAAACACGTTTTATTCAGTCAAAGCTACGAATAAAAGACAAAAAAACCAATCTTTATATAAAGTTTCCAGGACTAAAAAAAACACCACAAAAGTTTAAACCGACAGTCTCAGCAATCCAAAAATGAATCAAACAAGGAGAGTGAAATGAAAAAGTTACCTATCTCCCTGCTCGCTGTGTTCGGTGAAATCCAAATTCCACTGTGTAACTCTCTGCATAGCAGCATAACCACCAGTAGCGAAAGCCCTGAGAAGATTCAATGTAGCAGCAGATTGACAATAAGCTCTAATCATTCTCTGGGGATCAGGAACTCTCGATTTCTCATCAAATGCATCTCCATTCACATTGTCTCCTCTGTAACTGGGCAGCTTCACGCCGTTTTTCTCCTCGAACGGATCCGATCTCGGCTTCGCGAATTGCCCCGCCATTCTCCCCACCTACAAGCGCAAATCAAAGCCACCACGTTGACAAACACACAACATAAAGAGAAGAAGAAATGAGATGAGAAGAATGGGACGGACCTTGATAACGGGCATTTGACCACCGAACATTAAGACAGCACCCATCTGGAGGAGGATCCTGAAAGTGTCACGGATGTTGTTAGCGTGGAATTCTTTGAAGCTCTCAGCGCAGTCGCCACCCTGCAGCAGGAAAGCCTTGCCCATGGCGGCCTCCGCCAGCCGCTCCTCCAAGCTCCTCGCCTCCCCCGCGAACACGATCGGAGGGAACGCTTCCAGCGTCTTCAGTACCGATTCAAGCTCCTCCTGGCTCGGGTACTCCGGTAGCTGCAAAGCTTTCTTCGATTTCCAGCTGTCAGTCGTCCATTTCCCTGAACCCACATTCATGCTCTTCTTCACTGGCTCGCTTGCCGTTTTCAAAGTCGGCGAAGGTTTCGCCGAATCAGCGGCGTGGACGGCGGAGACGGGAAGGATGTTCGATCTGGGTCTGGAGACGGACGGCGGAGATTTAGTCTGGATAAAGGCTGATTGGGAGGAAACGATAGAGGAGCTGCTGGTAGCGAGAGCCATGTTGTTGTTGTTTGTTTGGAGAATCTAAGAAGTGGTAATTAAATTTAGAGTTTGAGGACTTTACCTGAAGAGACATTGAGAGAGGTCTCGAAGGGTTTTATAAGGAGGCGAGGTGTGTCTGGTGAACGTCGTGGGGTGGTGGTAGTTAAGGGTATTTTTGTAAAACCATCAAACAAGGGTATTTTCGACAATCTGCTTTTTCTATTTTCAGTTTAATTGTAGTTTTTAAGTTATTAATGCCTACCTTACCAGCTAATGATGGTCATTAGGCGGCGGCACGGCATGAAATGGATACGCTGCTAAGCCGCATATGGTTTTACACCTTACACTGTATAAATTAATTATAACAGTGTTTGGTAAACACGCCTTTTGTTCGCACTTCCTGTTTGATTCACTTCCACGCATACAACTTTTGGAACGGTCCCGATTAGAGTAGGGTTTATCGGATTTATTAAGATTCGTTTTTATAAAGGTGTATTTAATTTATGATTTCATTAAAATTCAAAAAATTTGAAAAGTTTAAGTGTATTTAATTAAGATTTCTGAAAAATTTATCAAAATTTTGATGTATTCAATCTAAATTTATATAAAATCTATTGAAATCTATATAAATTGTGTATTAAATTCATAATTGTTTGGATTCTATTAAAATCCATGTAAACTTAGGTATATCTAATTTAGACTTTTAAAAAGTTCAAACAAATTTAGGTGTATTAAAAAAATCATTAATTTTGTATATTTTATGTAAGTGGTGAAATTTATGGGTCGTTTGTTTTTACCATTTTTCACTTAATGGATCTGAATTACATCTTTTAAGTGATTTTTGTTTTTGTTTTTTTTAAGTGATCAAACCATTTAAAACTACCCAAAAATCACTGAATATAAAAAAGCTACAATTTTTGACTTTTCACTTAATAACAAATCATTTAATGATTTTTTATATATATTCTACTAAATCTATCATTCTCAAAATAATATATTTTCAAATTAGTTCTAATTTTAGATTATATAGATTTATTTTAAATGTAATCAATAAAATATTATAATGACTAAAATATATATTACTTTACAGTTTCTAACTTTTGTTACAATAGTTCTTATAACTTAAGAACATTTTATTTATTTTTATTTAAATATATAAATTTAATTTACTTTACTATGATAATTTATTTTTGTATATATAATTTTAAAAAATTATTTTACTATAATAATTAATTATATTTTAATTATAAATAAAAAATGTTATTAATATATACATAAAAGTGTTTTAGTATTTTTTAAATAATTTATTATAATTGTTTATATTATATTAAATGAAATTTCAAAACAACTAATAGTAAAATGATATAAATGTCAAATTACTAGTTTTCAGACAATTTTAACTTTAAAAAACAAACGAGATTACTATATATTCAGAAGTAAAGGAAAAAAAAAAAACAAACATATCATTTAGATTTCAGATTTCAATCACTATTCAGTCTTCAGTTTTCAGCAGCACTGTTCAGTCTTCAGACCAAAAAAAAAAATGACCCCTTAATTGATTTTGATAGATCTGAAAATAAAATCTATCACAAATCTTGTTCTGTTCCCAAATATTTATTGGATTTCACAAGAAATTCTAATAATATCTATATAAAATCTATTTTGTCCCATCAAAAAAAAAAAAAAATCTATTTTGTGAAGAGGGTTTACATATACTTTCATAAATACATAGTTAAACTTTATTTCCACTTGGATTTCCCGAGCATTTCCAAGCTATAGGATTTGAATGGTATACATGCTACATTTTATCATTAACACAATAATTGGAATGTCTATATAATTTTTTTTCTTTTAATTATTATAATTTGAGTTCTAAAAGAGGAGGATTATTGAAGTGGTGGAAAAGAATATACTATAGGTCAACTTCATCTTGTCGTATTCCTATTTATAAAGAAAGACATCTAAATGTACTAAAGGGAAGTTAATATATGTATATTTATATATAATTGGAATTTAGGGATGTCAATATATATATATATATATATATCATTAAAATTAATTATCTTACTTGATCTCCTCCTTACCCAAGGCCGTTCGTTTCTTGGTCTAAAATTAAAATTAATTAATTACTAATTAATATTTATTATCATCTCTCTTTTTTTTTTAAGAGAATTATCATCTCATTTTAATAACATAGTAACTTACAATAGAAATTAAGGTAAAAGAATAATTTTAATTGATTTAAAAATTAAAAGTATTAATTTATTGGTACGTGAGTTGTATTCCTTCTCCCCTTAAGATCTCAAAATTACTAAATTATTAGAGATCGTTTGTTTTTTTTTGTACTTAATACTCAATTGTACTAAATTAGGTCAATAAAGCAAATTTTTATTTGTTTTATTAAATGGTCAAACCATTTAAAACCACAAAAAAATCACTAAAAATAAAAACTACATTTTCTAACTTTTTCACTGAATACCAAATTATTTGATGATTTTGTAAATTTATTATTTTAATTTTATCCTCCCAAAATAACATATTTTCAAGTTTGTTATAAGTATTACATTATACAAATTTCTTTGAATACTTTAATAAACATATTTTCAAATTTATCATAATTTTACATTATACAAATTCATTTTAATGATACTCCTTTTAATGTTATTTTATTTAAATATATAATAATAATAATAATTCAACTCAATATCATTTTGTTTATTTTTATTTAATTTACTTTACTATAATAATTTATTTATGTATGTATAATTTAAAAAATATATACTTATTATAATAATTAATCATATTTTATTTATGAATAAAAATATTATTAATATATACATAAAAGTGTTTTAGTATTTGTTAAATAATTTATTATAATTGTTTGTATTATATTAAATGAAGTTATATAACAACTAATAGCAAAATGATATAAATGTTAAATTACTAGTTTTTAGACAATTTTAACTTTAAAAAACAACAAAATTATTTTATATTCAGATGTAAGAAAAAAAAAATAAACATGTCATTTAGATTTCAAACTTCAGTCATTATTCGGTCTTCAGTCTTTAGCAGTATTGTTAAGTTTTCAGACAAAAAAACAAACAATCATTTAATATCATCATTAATCTTTTCAAAAAAAAAACAATATTATCATTAACCAAAGAATAATATAAATCATTTTAAAAAAATGTATAATTAATATCATTTACAACTTAAATGCCTTACAGATTATCTGAAAACTAATTCTTGTGTTCATAGTATTTATTTGAAACAATTTTGAAATATCCTGTGTTCATAATAATAAAATTTGGGTAGAATTGCACATCAGCTCTCAGTGACCACCTAAGAAATTTAAAAACCTTCTTTTTTCTTCATTCAACTATATAAGATATTCTTTTTATTCGACATGGTGTTAGAGGACAAACACATACAAAATCATAGGAAATATATATGTTTTCTTGATTTTCATAAACAGATTTATAAATAGAAAATTCCATATTTATTTGATAGATATTTATTTTTCCTTCCACATCTACGAACTACGGTCGAGAACTTTAAATTTTATTATTTGTATTTTTTAGTATGCACGGAAGATTTTTCCTTAATATTATGATCCCAGAAAATATCTCTTGAGATAAAATATTTGAACCATCTCAATGGGTTCAAGTATCATATTATATACTTTTGGAGTGATTTTTGTTTTAATATTATTATAATATATTACTGGATGGCTACATATCTCTAGCTAACTCAATTAATGTCCAACAAAAAAATGCGTTGGCCAGTTTAAAAGCTGAAAAGTTTGGCTAATGAATAAACCAAAAATGAACAAGACAGGGTGGACCTAATAAACCAACAACAATGAACAAACTGCCTATTTCTTAGCTATTAATCGACCAACTCGTATGAATTTTTCATGTGCTCTCTGTTACATTGTAACTATTAGACTAATAGTGTATTGTTTGTATTAACTACACATGGCATGCCAGATCAAACTTGGACATAACTTACAAGCATTACTCAGTGTATTATATACGGCGGTTTCAATCTGGCTAAGCCAAGTGAAGCCTAGCTAAGCACAGCCGTGGCTTGCAAAAGTCACTAAACCTAACAAGTTGATTAAGTGTGTGTCCGACACGTCTGTCAAGACGAAACGACTCCATCAAATTCCAAAGCGATAAAACGTATATGTAATTACGAACATACCCTTAATGGTAGAGCAAAAATGTACTTACATTGCATGTGAGTTAGGGTTAGAAACGACAGAGAGACGTCCAAGTCATTACACCTACCCCCTCCACCGCTTTCAAGTCTCCAGTCTACCCTCTCCTACCCCCAACAATCCAAAGCCCCTCTTCGTCTTTTGACACGTGTCCACCTGCACGTAAACTTGGCATATTCTCTCTTTCGTTTCTACTCTTCCCTTCCATGCACTTTCAAGATGATGTCTCGTGAGCTGACACTCGCCAACTGCTGATCATTTATATACACAAGGTCAAGCTCCCTGAGCTCTACTTCTTCTCTCTCTCTCTCTCTCTCTCTCTCTATATATATATATAAATATGTTGGTCCAAGATTGAAATTTTCAAACAAATAAATATGTTGGTCCAAGATTGAAATTTTCCAATTGTTTGATTAGTTTGACCTTTTTAAGTGCAGAAATTGTTTTATAACTCACTCACTACAGCATACATTCGTAATTTTTAACAGTTAAAATTTTAATCCTAACGCGGTCCATATTTCTCTTGAATTAATTTTTAATCTATATATCTAATATTTAATATCTATAAGTTCTGCTTATAGTGAATGGTGATAATTGATGTGTAATAATTTCTCTTAAATTAATTTTTAATCGGTACATATAATATTTAGTTTAACTAGTTTAACTAATCACTAACATTATCTCTCAATTGTAGCTCTTCAATTGATTATAAAGATAGTTATAGTAATCAATACAAGGGCTCCTATTAATGGATAATGGTAGTGGTTTGGTGAGGTGGTCAAACTCACTTATTTAATACTTATAAGTTCTATTTATATTGAATGGTGACAATTGATGTGTAATAATTTCTCTTGTATTAATTTTTAATCCGGTGCATACAACATTTAATATCTATAAATATTAAGTTCTACTTGCAGTGAATGGTGACAATTGATGCAGTAATTTCTCTTAAATTAATTTTAATCTATGCATTTACTACTGAATATCTATAAATTCTACTTATAGTGAACGGTGACAATTGATGGTGTGTATATATACATGATATCTATTCTTCTTAGAATATAAGGATTGAGGAGATCAAACTCCCACACGTGATAAATATTCATGATAAAACTCAATCATTTAAATTATAAATAAATATATTTATTAATGAATAACAAATTAATCCACCAGCATTATTGTATGATTACATATAAGTGACAAAAATTCAAATTGCATATCTTATCACAACTTCATTTCTCATTAAAACTACATAAATTTGTAATCTTAACATTAGGGGTGGCAATCCGGGTTGACAGATTGGATTGGATACGACACGAACACGACACGATAAATAAACGGGTTGAACTCACTCAACACGAACACAACACGATAATAAACAGGTCAACACGAAAACTACATGATTAACCCGTTTATTAACGGGTCGTTTAGTTGACCTGTTAAGCTGATCTGTTTAATTGATCCGTTTATAAATTTAATCATATTTAATATATTTAAATTTTAATTCACATCTAATAAAAAATAACATTAAAATACTCAAATACAATCTAAAACCTTAAAAATACAATCATCTATATTTCAAAAAAAAAAAAAAAATACAATCCAAAACCTAAAAATACAATCATCCACAAATTACAAATACAATCCAAAACCTAAAAATATAATCATCCACAAATTACAAATACAATCCAAAATAATCCACCTCATAGAGAGAACAAGCTTCGCGGAAGAGATGCAATAGCAGTGTTGCGACAACGCTGTAGCAAATGTGTTGCGACGACGCTGCGCGGGATGGCGGGAGAAGATGCTGGACGGCGGAGGTGACACGGCGCGATAGGAGAGAACAAGCTTCGCGGAGGAGATGACAATGCAGTGTTGCGACTATGCTGTAGTAGATGTGCTGCGACGACGCTGCTCGGGACGACGAGAGAAGACGCTAGACAGAGGAGGCGACACGACGCGGCGGCAGATCGACGTGTGTGGACGGACAGGACAAGTGGACTGTGGTACAGTTGCTGCTCAGGCTTGGGTTGGGTGGTGTCGGCTAAGAGAAAAAAGAAAAAGATGACAATGAAATGGTAGGGTTGTGAATCTTGTGATTTGCAAAGGATATATGTATTATCAGTAAAATTACATAAAGACCTCTCTAATGTAAAATTATCATTTTACTCTAATTAACGGGTCAATCCGTGACACGATAAAAGGAATACGAACCCAACACGATTATTAAACGGGTTAGACAGGTTGACCCGTTAATTTATCCAACCCATTAATGCTTCAACCCTAACCCGTAATATTCATATCGGATTCGTATCGACCCGTCGTGTCGGGTTCCAAATTGCTACCCCTACTTAACATTTAAAATTGTAATGTAATGGGTGATTCGTATACTCCAATGTACCAATATTGTTCAATGACTGTATAAATGGTTAAATTAAGGTTGTCATATGCTATCCAAAATATAAATACAAATTTTATTCCCATTAAAGACTACAAAACTAGGCAGAATTTAAAAAGGGATACTATAAAAAGACCCCTCTCAAAAGTAAAATAATGGTGAATGGATCCCCATGTTTTTTCTACTAGGTAAACCGTTCCATACTTTTTACTTTTCATCCAAACAATTAACATTTTCTATCCAAAACCATGAAATGATAAAAAAACTCTTACTAAAATTCTATAAAATGCCTATCATACTTTTCAAATTTATGTAATTACCAAAACACCCTTTAAATTATTCATTAATAACAATATTAAATAAAAATTAAAAAAATAAAACTAATTAATCATCAATCATCCTCCTCCACATTTTGGGTTTCCAGGTTAGAAACCCATAAAATATAATTTTTCAACAACCTAGGTTTCCAGTTTCATGTTGTTTTTAAAAAACCAAAATTAAAAACCAAATCAAAAATCAAATGGCAGCAATCCAACAACTAAATAAAGCCAAAATTAAAATTTAAAACAAAATAAAAAACCCATAAGTTAAACTCAGATTTTCATCTTCAAACAACCTAGCTTTATTAACAAATCCATCTTCAAACAACCAAACCTAGTTCATCAACAAAAAACCCAGCTTCATCAACAATAACATACCATCAACAATCAATCCCTATCAAAGCCATACAAAAAAAAAAAAAACCCACAAAAAAAAAAAAACTACAATCCACCAAGTTCATCATCACCAATCATCAACCAAAAAAAAAAAAAACATAAAGAAAAAAAAAAGAGTCTAACTAGCAACCTTCGGTTGTCGCCATAGCTCCACTACCGATGACCTCTAATTGACGCCATAGCTCCACTATAGCACCACCAGACTAGTGAAAGGGACAGTTGATCTTGGGTTTTCTTCATCATCAAAAACCAAAAATGAAAAAAAAAAAAAAAATGGAGACTAGGGGTCTCCGGTAAATGAGAGTCTTGACTCTCCATAGTTAGAGACCAAAAGTCTCCAATAAAGAAGGGTCTCTTTCATGGAGACTCGAACTGACCTTCGTGCGCAATGGAGACCATATATGGTCTCCGTTGCACATGAATATCGTTCATCATCTTCAACATGCGATGGTGATGACGGAATTTGGGTCTTCATCGTTAGCGATGGAGACCCATAGCTCCATTGCCAACTATGATAGAGAAGAAAACCAGAGATGGATCTAGAGATCCATTTCTGAAATGGCTTATGTTTTGATGTTTTTTATTTTTTTTATCAATTTTTTTATTTTTTTAAAATTTTATTTTTAACTTATATTTATATTTTTAATTTTTAATTTTTTAATTTACATTTAATTTCTTATTTTTTAAATTAATCTCTATTTTTCATCTTTAAAATGAATGGTAGAGATATGATGAATTAAATTTTTATTTAATTAGTTATTTTTTTATTTTTTTTAAATTTTTTTATTTAATTTCTTAAAACAAATTAAATTATTCATTCAATTATCATTATACCATTCAATTTTAACGTCAACTAATTTTTTTAACCAATAGGGGTGGTACACCTAATAAAAAAAAATAGTTTATCATTATTTTTACTTTTCAGGGCCTTTTTAATAATTTCTCATTGAAAATCTTTCCTGTTCTCTCTCCTTAGGCCTCCCCCCGAGCTAATAGAGATGAACTGTGGCAGCATGACCACATCTTGTGTGTGTAGACCTCCCTGTTTATTTGAGGTTTTTTTTTTGTTTTTCTTCTAGTTTCTTGCTTTTTCGACTCTCCTTTCTTTGAGTTTTCTTGTTTCTCCTCTCCCCTTTGTCTAGGGATCGACTTTTGCTTCTCTATCATTGTCAAAAGAGTCTATGATATTGTAGTAAGAGAGGTTTGATTTTGGATCCAAAATGAAGAAAAACAAAAAAGAGAATAGAATGGGCGCCATATATACTTGGAAAGGAATTTAAAGCTGATAATAGAGGGAAAAGATTGATAAGGGAGAGAGTAAAACCAATCCAAAGACAATACTAGGCTAATAAGGGGTGATTTCAATGAGATACTGAAACTGGAAGAGAAAAACAGTGTTGTTCTAAAATTTATAGAGCGATGGCAGAATTCAAGGAAGTTGTTAATGATTGCAGACTCCTAGATTTAGGGTATAAAGGACACATGTTTACTCGGTCTAATAGGTAGGAAGTGGAGGGATACATTGAGGAAAGATTAGACAGATGCCTTTATAATATGCAATGGAGATCATCCTTTCCTAGAGCGCGGGTGATCCTCTTGGATCAGTGGAGTTCTTATCACCATCCTTTATTGATCATAAACGTACGCCACGAGCAACCCTTGCAAGAGATAGGCAAACAACGCAGATCGAGATTCTTTTTCGAAGAAGCTTGGTTGGGTGGCGCAAATTGCAAGCCTCAAGTAGAAGTCACGTGGATCCAAAGTATAAACTAAGAACCAATCTCAGATCTTCAGAATAACCTCTCAACAGTGGCGCACAATCTTAGGCATTGGAATTCTGAAAAGAAGAGAGCCAATGACCAACATTAAACATTTTAAAAGAACAACTGAAGATGGGGCAACGCATTGCAGAGGAGAATTTGAGAAATTGAAAGCGAAATTGACAAAATCTTAGAAACTAGAGAGATTATTAAAGGTAGAGGTCTCGAGCCCTTTGGCTAAAAGCAGGAGATAGAAATACAACATATTTCCATTCTAAAGCCTTCAAAGGAAAAAGATAGTGGGTTTATTTAATAATGTGGGTGAGTGGAAGGACAAAGAGGAGGATATACAAGAAGCGGTAATAGAGCTCCGACTCACTATATGGGAATCTTGCATGATGTGGGGCAATTTATAAATAGGCGGGTTACTGGGGGCATGAACAGAATATTAGACAGACTCTTTACTAGCCAAGAGGTGCTCGGTGCATTAAAACCAACGGCCCCCCTAAAGGCATATGGCCTTGATGGGGTGCCCACATTGTTATATCAACACTTCTGGGACATCATCAACACTGTATATAGGCCAATGGCAAAGAATATGGCAAACAGGCTTAAGTTGGTCTTAGAAAAGGTTATCTCTCCAAATCAAAGTGCTTTTGTTCCAGGAAGACTCATAATCAACAATGTGGTAGTAGGTTTTGAATGTCTTCACAATCTTAAAAAACAAGACAATAAGAAGAAGCGGTTACTTGGCTCTCAAGCTCGATATGAGTAAAGCCTACAACAAGTTAATTGGTGTTACCTAAGGAAAGTAATGGAGTGCATGTGATTTCAGAACTCATAGATAAACAAAGTGATGAAATACATAGAATCGACGCCTTACAGCTTCTTAATAAACAAGAAACCCAAAGGAATGGTAAACCCAACTACGGGCTTGAGATAAAGATATTCACTGTCTCTTTACCATTTCCTCATCTATGTTGAGGGATTATCAGTAATGTTGACCCAAGCTGAAAAGGATGGCTCCCTCCATGGTATAAAAGTGGCCAGAAGTGGGCCTTCAATATCTCGTTTATTTTTTGTCGATGACAACCTTATGTTTATTAAGGCTAGAAAGAAAGAGTGTGTGCTGCTTAAGTCCATTCTAAATAAGAGTGAGCAACTTTCTGGCCAATTGATGAACTTAAAAAAATCGGCCCTAACCTTCAGCCCCCCAGCAACTAAGGACAATGTCAAGTGGATCTACAAGATAGAGGTTGTTTCATGTCATGAAAGATATTTGAAACTCCCGTCAATGGTTGGTAAAATTAAGAGGAGGGTTTTCAAGTACATCAAAGAGAGGGTGTGGCAGAAAATCAACTGTGTGGGCTGGTTGTTATCCAAACTGGCTGCTGCGATTAGTTAATTTCGATGTACTAACTTTCTCCTTCACTTGATTGTTCTTTACTCTAAGAAAAAAGTTTGTAAAGTAGCCTTCTTTTTATTATTTTTTATCTCTTTTACAACTTTCTCTAATCGACTTTTCCAAATAAAGCAGCAGGCCCAGTACTCCATTTCAGATTAGATCTTCGCTCTTGTAATTTGGTTGTGGTATATGGTTTTTTAATGGGAAAAATTTCCTAATTATATTTGCTTTACTTAATTAATGCGTTAAAATCTTGGTTTCTCTTTTTTAAATAATATTTTTGACCTAACTAAAAGAACTAGTGATCTTTAGCTGCAACATCTTTGGTTTAATTTTCTGAATAACGTTTCACAAACAAGTTACAAGTTTTCTTTGTCCTTTCACTCAGAAAGTTATTCTTTATCACTATCTGTAGTGGTTGTTGTAATAAAGCAAACTGTTCTTTTGTAATACGCTTTTAAGTCTCTATTCCTTTTAATTGTAAGGGGATTGAAAAGGCACACCTTAATAAAGAGTTAAAGACTAATTTTTTTAAGACATGAGTGTATTAAGTTTATTTTTATTAAACTTGGAATGTTTCAATAAGATACTTGCATTAGATTTGATTTATTTGCTTTACTTAATTAATACTTCAAAATATTGGTTTTTATTTTTTTTTCAATAGTGTTTATATTGATATCTAATTAATAACTTAAAGTGTCTCTATTATAGATGGCATCTTAAAATAAAAATGATATTTAAAATCGACATACTTTTATAGAGTAACAAAATATTTTAATTTTTATATTTTTAATGTAGTGACAATTTAATATCAATAATATATAGATAGTGAGATAAAATCAAAATTAATATAAACCTGCATATTAGTGAAATCAAATACAATTGCATTTCTCAATTAAAAAAGCTAATGATTGATTTCAAATTGCTATAATTATGAAAAACATTATCAATTATTATATTTTAAATTCAGTTATATTCAGTCAAAGACATCAATAAGACATTGTATGGTATCTGTCATCTTTGATATCAATGTTAATGTATGAAATCATGAAAAGAACTAAAATTCACGTGAATCTTTGACGAATCGGCTATATAAAGACATAATCGTTGAAGACCGTATGTCGTTTTAAATTAGGTTTGGATGTATAATTTGGCAAGAGGTCTAGTGAAGTAGCATATTCTTTCACAAGAGCACCATTATCATTCCTGGTAGAGCCCATATATATATATTTGGAATATATTACAACTACCGAAACCACAATGATGGACATTATGATACGACCTAGAATACAAGCTCCTATTCATGGAAAAACTGTGTTTATCATGCGGAAGGGACTTAAACGTAATTAGTCTATTGACATAAGAGGGGCCAAGTTATAAATGTCCTTATTGTTGTAGAGTATCAAACCTGTGCACTCTCGTGGGGCGTAGGATGTGCTTAAAGATGACAATATAGGTCATGACACAACATATCGACATGAATTCGTAAAAAATAAATGGATGTGGGTTTGAGTTAAACGAATTCGTGTCGGAATCATGTCAACCCACTTAATTTGTTTCTTAAATGTATGGAATTGGGTTTGTTTAAACGAATCATGAGTTGACACGATTAAATTAGTGATAAAATTGTAATATTGACATATTATAGAGGTTAGTATATAATTATCTATTTACACACCACACACACACACACACATGCACATACACACACACACATTTAATCCAACCTTAGATCTAACTTATTTTGACAACTACCATCCCCCATTTATTCATTTCTTCCATTCTTCTCCTCCCTCACGCCTCACGTATGGTCGATCACCATTTTTGATCCATTCCACCCTTCTCTCTCACGGTTACCACCACCCATTCCATCTCTCTTTCTCATGGGCACCACCACCCTTTCTCATTTCCTGTCCCTTACAGTCATTATCACCCATTCTACCCCTCTTCCTTATGGTCACTACCACCATTTTTCCCTCACGGCTCACGCTCACCATCTCGCCTTCGTCAAAACATTTTCGTCTAGCCTCCACTAGCGACTTGCACCCCATCAAGTGCTCGATCTGATTGTCTTAATCCTCGAGTGCCGATGTCGTTTCACTATCTACCTTAAATCACAGCAGATCTACCCCTAGGTTCTTTTTTCTCTTTTAATGTTGTTGTTGTTATTATTATTATTTTTTAATTTGTGTAAATATATTATTTATTTTTTTGTTTTATTTGTAAAATTACGTGCTCTTCAATATCAGGTGATTTTGGATGCGATGGATATCTATAATTAAAATTGGCTTATGTTGGATATTTGTGAATAATGGTTCTTAACTTGATCTGAGCTTTTCGTTATTTGTTTTTTCTGGATTGTATGTTTTTTTTTTAAAAAAAAAATTGAGTTCATGGTAGATTAATTTGGGTAATATGATGAAGGAGAAGATTATGAGTTTTGATTGGTTTAATTGAAGTGCATTTTGGCTGGCTTAATTGAATTTACTCAAAAGTACAAACTGGATTTTATGTTAATAAAGATTTAGAATTGATTTTTGTTAAACGAATAAAATTGGTTAAATGAATTAACAGGTTAATGAGTTTGAATCTTTTATGATCTAACTAATAAATGAATTAATCGTGTTGTGTCGTGTCGTATTGTGTCATTCGTTTATAAATGAATTCGTGTCAAATCCAAAAATATTGAACTCACTTCTTAAACAAATTCGTGTTGAATTGATTAAGTTCATAAACGAATTGAATCAAATTCAACTTGATCTGAGACGTCAACTCGTTTTGCCACCCCTAGATGTGTTATGCCTTGAAGTGGTAAAACCCATATTAATAACATCACAATTTCACATCCCTTCACCACCTGTGTAAAAGACGTGGGCTTGCTTATTACGTTGCATATAAATGGCAATGGTGGTAACATTGATGCCACGGGCTTGTCTCAACAGTCAATGGAGTCAACTACCTAATGAACTAATCTTAATCTTATTATGTATGTATGTATACCAAATAATAATTAAAAATATTTTCTTTAAAAAAATTAAAAATATTTCATTTTTATATTTATTTTAGATATTATTTAAATTTGTAATAATAATTAATATGAAATTTATCAAAATTATGTATGTTGTTTTTTAGTTTTATAAAAAAAAAAAAAAAAGGTCCACCTTTAATGGAGATCCACCAATGGTGGTGATCCACCAATTTTTTTATTTATTTTTTTTCAAAATTAATTTTTATTAATTTAAAAATTATATATTTTAATTAATTACATGCGTCAGTATTTTATTGGTCAAATAACATGTAATATTTTGGTTTCATTAGGGGCAAAACGGTCATTTTAGATATGAGGGACAATTGAGTATTTTTTAATTTTCTGTTTAGTTTAACTGTCAGTTGACTAACGATTTGGATTTTTTTGAAAAGTTTTAAAAAATTTAGTGAAAAAAAAGAGTTATTTTTAAAAAAGTTTTAAAAACCTTATAATTTTTGATATGTCAATGACTAAAATAAAATTTTTCCTAATAGTTTTAACAATAAAATTTAGGAAGAACTTAATTTTGGTCTCTATATTTTTGAAAAACTTCTTGTTTTTAAATGTGAATCCATTTATTATAATGTTCATGGTCCTTTACGTTTTAAAAACTCATAAAATTAGTCTCTACCGTTAGTCAACAACATGTAGTCAAATGTTACATATGTAGGGATAGTTTCATCTTTTAACACTAATTGGTAATATAAGAACACGTGTCAGATGGAAAACTAATTTTGAAAAATTAAACAAAAACAATAATTAAATGTGTATATAAAGTTAAGAGCAAAACAATCTTTTATAATTTTCATTTTATGTTGACCATCAAATATCATGTCAGATGAATGAATTTGATGAGTTTCTAAAATGTAAGGAACCATGTTGTTTCATTTCCAAATATATATATATATATATATATGAGACCATGAATGCTATAAACGAATTCGTATTTAAACATAAGAAATTTTCTAAAAACATATGGACCAAAATAAAGTTCTTCCTAAAATTTATCAAACAGTCGTTTGATTAATTTAACTATAAATTATTTTTTCCATACAACTAGTGGCGATTATTTGAAAAGATACAGTTGAATCGTAGACCTTAAACGTCTTTTGGATGTAAACCTCTTACATCAAGATAACTTTTATGTTATATATATATATATATATATATAGTCTTTCTATCATCAATACTTTATAACTTTAAAAAGTTAGGACGAATCAATCAAATTTATTCATTATATTCTCTTTCCTAAAATAAATTATCTCTCATATTTAATTTAAATGTAATGGATAAATTTGATTAGTTCGTTCTAACTTTTTAAAGTTAAGAGATACTAATAGTAGAATTACTTGATATATATATGAGGCAGGATCGGAGGACACAAATTTTAATATAAATTTTAGCACATTTTTTCAACTATTGGATTGAAAAACAATAAATGGTATAGATTAGTTGTTAATTTTGAATTTGTACACCTCACCATATTTCAGCTCTATCATTTATTCAAATGAAAAAATTATCAATTCAATTTTCATTTAATCTTTTCTCTTCATTTAGTTAACCAAATCATGCAAACAATATATGGATTTATAACTCTCAACATGAACTTTCAAATAAGATTCATATTGCATATATATATATATAGATATATATATATTCATTCATAAACAGTTATTTCACAGATATATGACTGCACATTTTATGCTATGGATCTTAAAAACGATCAACTGTATTTGCTTAGTTTTATGGGCAAATTGCAATGGAGCACCCTAACTTAAGTATAGTTGCAGAGAGATTGCACTTTTTGTTGAATGATAGATTAATACCTTTGACCAAATTGTTGATCATTTAAGTTAATATTTGACTAATCATATGTTATGAAGTATCCAAATCACCGTTAAATAACATATTTCATCAATATTATAATTTTTTTAATTACATATTAAAATAATTAAAGAAAATTAAAAAATAAATTTTTTAAAAACTATTTGATGATCTTGAAAAGTTAGATTGTTGAAGTCCTTCCTTGGAGGAGAGAGAGAGAGAAAGAGAGGAGTTGCTAATGAGGGTCAGGATGTGAGTGGTTATGATCTTTTTAAGAGAAGTTTGTTAAAGGATGAAGAAGCGTTTTTAGAGTGAATCAGATATTGATATGAGGAATGGGTCTCCTTAGTTTACTTGTAGGGACTACCAAGAAGTGTAGCTAGTGTTTAAGAAAAGTGGAGCTGAGGCTTTTGTCAAGTGTTTTTATTTGAGACTTTGAGTGTGGCCATAAAATGGATGGTGTTTTAAGCTTTGAATCTCTCATTGAAAGATGTAAGTGATTTTTTGTTTTTCCTTTTTTTAATAAAAGATAATTCCATGGAGCAAATGCTCTAGTGCTCCTCCAGAAAACAATTGAAGGTGAGGAGATCTAGAATCCATGGAGATAGGCCATCTCCACTGAAGGGAATCCGGCCACATCTCTATATATATATATTTTTTTATATTTTTAATTTTTTTTTTAAAATTTTTATGATTGTTAAAAATATATATATCTAGTTTATTTTTAATTTTCTTTAGTTTCTTTAGAATTAAATGACCTTATTACCCTTGTAACATAAAGATTTAGTTAACTATAACGATACAATGATTTAATTAAAGGTACTAATCTGTCATTTAAGGAAAAGTGTGATCTAGCAACAATTTTACCTAACGTCAGGGTGCTCCATTGCAAGTGACCCTTGATTTATTTTACAAAGATATTTTCCTAGAATGAATGAATGATTGAATCGGAGCAGCTCTTAAATTTTTAGTTTTTTTATACATTATTATTATTATTATTTTTTGAAATTGCTCTCATCAATCGACTCTTGAATATGTTTATGGTCTCATGACTCATCAGTTTTAAGCCCACTTATCCGATTAATGGGCCCATTCCCTTGATGGGTCACAGGGTCATTGTCTTGTACTCTTGTAGACACAAAAACTCACAGGGCCGGATTGTGATTGTGTCGCTAGTGTAAAAACCAGGTTCATTAACAAGTTCAAAAAAAAAAAAAAAAAAGAGCCAGGCTCATTAACATTTGTATAGTTTAAACCCAATAAGGCCCTTATACAGTGTCCAACAATTTTCAAAATAAACCGTATGCTATAGTTTAATTGTTACGCCTCAAGTTTTAAATACCATAATTGAAATATTTTCTATCATGTTAAACTTTTGAATATGAAGGTAGCTAAAATAGTATCAGAGCTTGAAGGTCTCTGGTTCAAACCCCTCTCTCTCCCTTTTATCTGAAAATCTTCTAGTTACATATGTTATACGGTAGGAGAGCGTTTAGCATATGTTCGTTATCTATTATCTGTTCATGTTACACGTGAGGAGATGTGTTACTGTGTAAACCTCAAATCTTAAATACTATACGTGTCAACCTCAAGTTTTAAGTACTTTAATTGGTCTTTTCCTATCAATTTAAGTTTTTGGATCTAATGGTAACTAATACTAATATTAATATTAATATATAATCACTTATAGCTACAGTGTAGTGTAGTAATGTAACTTAATTTCTGACTTTACAGTGTAGTGTAGTAATGTAACTTAATTTCTGATCTACAGTGTAGTGTAGTAATGTAAATTTCTAACTTTTTTTCTTTGGAACGTTTTTTCAAACTAAAAAGTGCATGAGTTGTACTACCCAACTTCTGGGCAAGCAATAATCAGAGCTTGCCTTGATTGGTTGCAAAGAAAGTTACAGCTTTTTGTTTCATGCAGCAAGTTGTGTATTCCAGGAAGACAATAACAACAAATGAGAAACCAAAAAAAAAAAGCGAAAGGGCATGCGAATCTTACCACTGATCATTGCTTCTTTTCTTCAGAATCGGGACCACTGTCATACCATCATCAAAATGGACACTTAAAATGGTACAGATTTATCTGAAATTCCAATTTTGTCCATCATCAACCGATAAAGGGTGGTGGTAAACAAGTAAATCTAACCCCAAATAATTTTATCCTAGGCCTTGCAAGTGGTTCATTTTGTAGGTTGCATTAAGTTGGTAGGGTCACGTGGGTGGTGTACTGGACAACGATAAAATGGAAGGGACCATGCATGCTAATCAAGATAGATATAAAAAAAGAAAGTTGTCTTATTTTTCTTGTAGTCGGGTTTATGGCATGTCTGCCACTCACAATGTAATGTATAACTTGTAAATTTTTTTTTCTTCGAAAGACAAATCTATAACTTGTATTTGATTACTTATACTATATAATATGGTATGAACTAATCATCCAGGACATTTGAGATACAGCCAGTTTTTTCTCAAGATTTATGATGATGAGGAAGAAGCAGAGTGGACCAAGGTCCACATGGTAACAACAGTTATTCCTATTGTTAACCCTAGAAATGTGACAAGATCCAAAAACATGAATGTGAAAGAGAGGAGGGTACTGCTGCTTGTGGGCCTATTCTCATCCAATCGCCCTTTGTACTTTTGGAAGCAAGGCTCTACCATTGTTACCAACTTTGTTAACTGGTGTAACTGTATAAGAGTTGAGTGTAAAAGAAGTCTGCAACGTTTACTGAGAGTTTGTAGCGCATGAATTTGTATTAATATGAAAAGCCGAATGTTTTATTTATAATATTGATGGTAAAATTTGTATAATTTAATGTCAAATTTGTAAGTCAAAAATTGGATGTTCTTTCTATGAAGTCTTAGTAATCCCACATCACCTTTTACTAGAGGTGCTTGGGAACTTTTCCATTCACTAAGGTATTGAAAATTCAATTCCTACTGAGCACATTAAATTCTGTGTTGATAGTTTCACCCTTTTATTATAGGAATAATTGTCTTCCCTTTATAGGAATACATATTTGAGCCAATAATTGGTGTTAATCCTAACAAAATCTATTAAAAGAAATAATAATAGTTTCTTATTCATTAATATTTTAAAGTTTGATGGAAAGAAATGGAATTAATTCCATATTCTAAATGGGTATGATATTGTCACATTATCTTTACAAAATCTATTAAAAGAAGTAATAATAGTTTCTTAATCATTAATATTTTAAAGTTTGATTGGAAGAAATGGAATTAATTCCATTTTCTAAATGGGTATGATTGTCACATTAATCTTTAGATATCAAGATAGGTTTTTAGGGGTTATATATATATAGTCTCCTCAATTTGATTGATTATTGTTAGTTCCAAAATTATGGGTCGCTGATTATATTCAAGAAGATACTAATATGAATAAGTTAATAGATCTAATGACCTATAATCTTAGAACCGATAATAATAAGATCATTTCGAAACTAAGGAGATAATAACTCTATATATATATAATGTTACACTTCATAAACTTTTATCCAAATATTTTACACAAATGATCTGATAAGATAATTTGCAAGCAATCACACAATTTATGAGATGCCATATTGATTATTTGGTGATTATAAATAAGCTTGTTACATCGTTTGAACAATGAATTTGAGTAAGCTTTAAGATAGTGTAGTATTATTCATATTTAAAAAATAATCGGAAATTTATTGACATAAATGGTTAGAGGTGTGCAAGGAGTTATCGAAATTAAATATTACACATATGATCTAAAAATTTACCTTTATAACACCAAAAAAATATCAACCCCTACAAGGAGAGAGAATTGGCATGAATTATTGTCGTGTATTTGAAAGGGAAGTATACTAATTGCTTGAGCAATAAGTGAATATACAATTTTTTAGTATTATTTATGCATATTAAGAAATGATTCTTTTTTCTTTTTTGGACTTGAGGGAGAGACAATTTGAACTTGGGATAGTCTGATTACTGATCAAGCTATACCCACGATCAGTCAAGATGCTATCTTTTATTGAATTGTATTAGTATGATTTTTATATTAATTTATAACTTAATTTGTAAGAAATTGAACTCTTAAACTTTGTTAAAATATTTTCTATAGAGAGAATTACCCAAAACCCTTTGAACATTTACCGTGTTGTAAATGGAAACTACTTTTGCTTTTTGTAACAACTGTCCTCCCTTGCATTAATAGTCAAACCATGGTTGACCATTTGATATAACTTAAAATTGACAAATACTGCAAAAAGATGATATTACCCTTTATTAACTCATTTTTAGCTAAAATGACATAGTTACCCCTATTTTATTAGGAAAAAAAATTTAAAAACTTAAAAATATCTCAACCATTCATCTTAAAAATGAACGGTTGAGATTTATTTAATTCTAAATATAAAAAGTAGGTTTTTTAAATGGATCTAAATTGTCTATCTCAAATATGGATGGTCAAGATCAATTTGAAAAAAATAGAAAATTTAAATTACTTTTAAAATTTAAAAATAATTAAATTTTAACTATAAAAAATAATTTTAAATATAAAAAATAATTTTGAAATGGATTTAAGCCGTCCATCTCAAAAGATGAATGGTCAATATCAATTTGAAAAAAAATTGAAAAAATTAATTCAATTTTACAATTTAAAAATATTTCAATTTTAACTATATAAATTTTAAATATAAAAAATATTTTTTTTCAAATGGATCTAAATCGTCCATCTCAAAGATGGATGGTCAAGGATCAATTTGAAAAAAAAAAAAAAGATAAGATAAAAAAATTGAACAATTGACAAAAAAATAATAATAAAAAAAATGGGTGGAGATCCAACCTATAGTTGGTTTGGATCTCGACGTTCATCAATCAAGATTGATGAATAATGGATCTTGACCCGTTTTCAACATTCACTCAATTCATATTCAACACTAGCATTCATCTTCAATCCATCATAAATTCTAAATTACCACCAGAAGATAAATTTTGTTTTATTTCATCTGAACCAAATCTCCACTAAAGTTCAAACCTAAATCATCCCTAACTCATTTCGATCACCATTAGAAGAGACTCATTTTGATCTCTATAGTTCTCCAAATCTTCATCAATATCTTTATCACAGTGACGAAGATCTGGATACCTTCACCTTTATATCCAAAGCCAAAGCCCTCATAATCAAACTCAAAGCCCTTCAATTCAACATCATCAACAAAACTCAAACCTAGAAAACTCAACATTATCAACTAGTTTAAAAGATAAAAAAATAAAAAATAAAAAATAAAAAGCAAAATCAACATCATCAACCTCTCCAGCTCTGCCATTGCCAACATCGTCCTCCACCTTGCTCTCGCCTATGTGACTATCAACATTGGATTTCTGATCGAGTCACAAACAGAAGACGAGCTACCAAAGAGGTTAATCGACGCCGTTAGGGTTTGCCAGATACTATGGTGGTAAGCGATTTTGGCATCGACCCCATCTTTGAATGGTTTGTAAGAGAAGCAGTCTGGGTTTGCAAAAGAAGATCTGATAGGTTTGTGAAGAAGCAATTCTAGATTTGTGATGTTTCTAAGAAGAAGACTTGATGTTGGAGAAGAAGAAGATAGATGTTTGTGATGTTTAATTAGATAAAGAACATCTCATTTTTTCATCTTTTTTTTTTTTTTTTTCAATTGTTTTTATTTCTTGATGTTAGTATGATGATGAACTGGGTTTGATGACGATGGATAGTGTGAGGAAGATGAAGAACTGAGTTTGTGATGGATGGGGAAAAGAAGACGACTTGTCAAGAAGAATATCTAATTTCTTCATCTCTCTCTCTCTCTTTTTTCTTTTTTTTTTTTTTATCAATTGTCTTGATTTTTTTTTTAAATTTTTTATCTCTATTCTTCACCGTCCATTTTAGATGGATAGTGGAGATCCATTATTTTTATTTTTAAAGAAATGTTAAAAATTATTTCGATTATATTTAAAATTATGTTTTATTTTTTAAAAATTCAAAATCATTTAATTTTTATTTTATTTTATAATTTTTGAAATTTAAATTATTTTAAAGGGATCTCCACCATCCAAATGGACGGTGGAGATCTAAATAACTTATTAATTAATATAATTTTTTAAAAAAATAAGAGAAAATATTGCAAATACTCTTACTACAGTTAACTCAAATGGTCAATTATAATCAAACCATTAATGCAGGGGAGGATGTTATTATAAAAAGTAAAAGTAGTTTCTATTTATATTAAGGCATATATCTAGAGGGTTTTTGCTAATTCTCTCATTTTTTTTATATATCTAAAATTTATCTTGAAATTTATTAAAAACTTTATAGTACTACGAAATTTTGTTCTCACCAAGAAAAGCTAATAAAACAAACCTATTAGTACTTATTAGTAATACAACATGATCAATAATAGTAGTAATACAAAATCATCAGTAACTTAATCACACGAGACACATATCAAATGTTCTTTTTTTTTTTTTTTTAAGAAAAAATGAAACGTATTATTCTTTGTCCAAAAATGTACTGCATTAATAATTGAATTGTGATGAGAGATGGTGACAAGGTGGATTGGAGCCGGAAAGGCCTTCTCACCCAAATTAACCCCCTTTTGAGTGAGGGTGCCCCCAACCCAAAGCATGACTCAATTGGATTTTCAGTGCCCCAAATCCGAACCCATTTGGAGCGAGATGTGCCATACCCAATTTATTTCGTTCCAATTCAATTTTTTTTTTTTAAAAAAAAACATATTTTATGTATACTTAAATATAAATTTTAACTTACATTTAACATATTTTATGTATACTTTAATGTAAAATTTAACTTACATTTAAATGTAAATGTATATTTAAATTAAAAAAAAAATCTTAATTTAAATATATGTTTAAGTTGAAATATTTGTTTAAAATTTAATGTTTATTTAAATTCACACATAAACTTGAATTCAATTGAGCTATCATGTAAAACTAATAAATCTTAAATTTAAACATAGACCAAGGACATTAAAATAACTTAATGAATATAAAATTCATTAAATTTAATACAACAATGTCAATCTATTAAAACAATTATTCAACATTTCATTAAAGAAACTTAATTATCTATATGAATAGTTTGTTTTTAACACAAATTGATAAATATAAAATTAAATTAATAAAAGAATAATATGCAACACTTAAAATAAACTACAACAACAGCAACAACAATAATCAAAACAATATTAGTATATAATAAAAATATAAACCAAGTTGAAAACTGTTAACTCAAACCCGACACAATCTGGTTTCAATGTTGTACAACCACCTTTGAGTAACGATATTTACACCCTTGAAAAACTATATGTATAGCTCTTTATATATATATATATATATTCAGATGAAAACCAAGATAGTAATCATGGAGGACAATGAGATAATTGGACAACAAGACAATTGGACGACGAGAGAATTAAGCTTAATCTTGAAGGCTATTGGACTTAATCTTGAAAGCTTTGGGTGCTCATTGCAAGCAATCAGAGGCAAAATTGAGTTAATTGAGCTTTAAATAATTTGGACTGAGTTTAATTTAATTGTAATAAGTTTTAAATTAAGATAGTTTATTTTACTTTAATTAATGTTATTTGAACTGAAACATTTAATTTAATTTAAGCCTATAAGTGTGTTTAGTTAAACCCAGTTGTTAGAGGGCTAGGGTTTTATGTTAGGTTTTATTTTTTTTCGCCTATAAAAAGACTTGTAATCCTAAACAAACAGAAGAACAATGATGATGTAGCCGACTTCTTGATTAAAAGAATAGAGCTGAACATGTGATCTTATCAAACTATGTTTGTGAAGATCGAAATCATGACTTATCTTCCATCTTTTCATCTCATTCTTGAGAGTGGCATTAATATCATTCTTTTATAATTTTGGTTCTTGATTGAGTTCTAATCATTAGATCAAAATTCTTTCTAACTTTGATTATTGATTGACATATAATCAATGGCTCAATTTTTTTTTTTTAAATAAATCTAATTTAATCTTTCTTAGGGTTGTGTTTTAATTTGACTGTGAGTATTGTATTTTTATATATGGGGTTCGCATCATATTCACCTATAGTTTTTTCTTTTTTTCAAATATTATGTCCAGTAAGAATACCCCATTTAATACCAAATATATCCTTGCTCATAAATTTTAAAAACTATTATAAATAAATAAGTTATAAAATAAAAATAAAAATTTTGAGGAGGCAACAATTTCTTTATAATTGTTAGTTTGATCAAGGTTGCTACCTCCTTCATTTTTTCCTACGTAATATGAGCAGTAGCCTCTATCTTAAGAGGTTTGTGACTCAAATCCCTTTTTCTGCAAATACAATGGAAGAATCCCAGAAACAAACTCCCCTCATTGTCAAACCTCAAGACCTTGGTGTTGACATCAAACTGAGTGATGAAAACCAAAATACCAATCATGGAGGACAATGAGACAATTGAACAATTGGACAACAAGACAACTGGGCTTCATCTTGAAGGCTATTGGGCTTAATCTTGAAAGCTTTAGGTGCTAATTGAAGGCAATCGAAAGAAAAATGGAGTTAATTGGACTTTAAATAATTTGAGTTGAGTTTAATTTCATTGTAATGAGTTTCAAATTAAGATGGATTTATTTTATTTTAATTAATATTATTTGGGTTGAGACATTTAATTTAATTTAAATCCATGAGTATGTTTAGTTGAGTCCAGTTGTTAGGGGGCTAAGGTTTTATACTAGGTTTTATTTCTTGTCTAAAAAAATGCTTGTAACACTAAACAAATAAAATAACAATGATGATATAGCCAACTTCTTGATTAAAAGAATAGAGATTTATTTCTCTTTTGTTCATTGTTAAACATACGATCTTATCAAGTTATGATTGTGGTTATCGAAATCCTGACTTATCTTCCACATTTTCATCTATATATTAGAAGTGGCGTCAATATCATTCTTATTATAATTTTGGGTCTTGATTATCTTATATTCAATGAGTCAAAATCTTTTATAATTTTGGTTCTTAAATGACATAATCAATGAGTTAAAATTTTTGTATAAACCTATTTTAATCTTTCTTAGGGTTGTATTTCAATTTGACTGTTGGTATCATATCATTTGTTGGTATCAAATTATATTTTTTTGTTTCTATTTTAATTTTTTTTTGGTCATATAATATTAATTTATTCTAAGTTCTTTATTCATTAATTTTGCTTATCAATCTTTGCTCATGCCTACATAAACACACAAAAATCCACCATCAGCCATTATTTTGTCTTCTTTTGGTTTCTTGAATTGCCACAATCCGCTCACCATCCTCATTAATTGGTATCAGAGCTTTACGCATTAACTCAGGTGTGATCTATCAATTTATTTTCTTGTTTCTATTTTATTCTTTGGCCATGTTAACTTGCTCCATCTTTGTTTCTGCACCATAATTTCTATTTTTTTTCATCTTGCTAGTCTATTCGTTCATTCAATTTGTCTTTCTTTTATCATATATATATATATATATATTCTTTTGTCTCTAGTGCCATTCCGACTATCACCAGGTTAGTGTTCTTTAATTTAGGAGAAACTTCATTTTAGTGCTTGAGATTTTAGAAAATATCAAATTTTTAAATCTCTTTTGGAAAAAGTTTTTTTCATTCATAACTTTTCCAAAACTTTTCAAAAAAATTCAAACCATCGATCAACTAACGGTCAATATAGAAAGGGCATTCTAGTAATTCCAATTAAAATAGTTGTTAGCAATTAATTTTAGCATCTCACATGACAAGACCATCTTACCTTCCCACCCATACTTTCTATTACTGTTAATTGTCAGTTGATTGACGGTTTGGATTTTTTTGAAGAGTTTTAAAAAGTTAAGGATGAAAAAAACTGTTTTCAAAGAGCTTTAAAAAATTGATATTTTTTGAAATCCCAAGGACTAAAATGAAGTTTTTCCTTTAATTTACAATTCTTATTAGTTGCACTAACCACCAACAAGTTGCTTTTCTTTAATTGTTGCACACACCCATCATCAATTTTCCTTTAAAAAAAAATAAATAAATTAGCCGTATCACCAAGTCTGTTTCATCCTGGTTGCAGCCGCATCATAGTCTTTAATTTCTTGTTATTTTTATTGCTTGACCATCTTGATTCATCCATCCATAAGCATTCATCATTAATTCTTGTTAATTCATCATCTTGGCCGAATTCTTGAAATTCTTTGAATTATTGTTTGCTTTATCAATCAAGTTTTGTTTGGCTTATCATCTTCATTGATTGCCGAATTAATTATTTTCGGGCCAAATTTAATATAGTCATCATCTAGGGTAAATTATCTTGGGCGAATTCCATCAATGTTGTTATTTCTTTGGTTTAATATCCTAAGGTTTCTTGATTTGCAAGATCTATTGTTTCATCGTGATTCAATCTGCAAATTTTGCATTGAAATTATTGAGTGTGTTTTAGTTTATAAAAGAAAAAAAAAAAAAAAAAAGAGAGAAAAGAGAGAGAGAGAGAGAATAAAAAAAATAAACAGAAGTGAAACACGTGAGGGAGAGTTGTATAGTCCTTTCTAACATTCTTCCCAAGTTTCAATCATATCTTCGAATAATAATAAAGATGAATAATGATTTGAGGACAAATCATTTTGTAGAAATGGGAAATGATGGAAGCTAAGATAGCAATCATGGAGGACAATGAAACAATTGGACAACAAGACAAATGAGCTTGATCTTGAAATTTTGAGTACTAATTGAAGGCAATTGGAGGTAAAATGGAGTTAATTGGACTTTAAATAATTTGAGCTGAGTTTAATTTAATTGTAATAGGTTTTAAATTAAGATAGTTTATTTTATTTTAATTAATGTTATTTAGGGCTAAAACATTTAATTTAATTTAAACACATGAATGTGTTTAGTTGAGTCTAGTTGTTCAGGGGCTAGGGTTTCATGCTAGGTTTTACTTTTTTGCCTATAAAAATACTTGTAACCCTAAGCAAACAGAAGAACAATGATGATGTAGCCGACTTCTCGATTAAAAGAATATAAATTTATTTTTCTTTTGTTTATTGTTGAACATGTGATCTTATCAAGCTGTGCTTATGGCGATCGAAATAATGACTTATCTCTCACATTCTCATATATGTCTTAGGAGTGACGTCAATATCATTCTTATTATAATTTTTGTTCTTGATTATCATATATTCAAAGAGTTAAAATTCTTTATAATTTTGGTTCTTAAATAACATAATCAATATGTCAAAGTTTTCGTATAAACCTATTTTAATCTTTCTTGGGGCTGATTTCAGTTTGACTGTGGACGTCGTATCTTTACATACGGGATTCACATCATTGACTTTTAATCATTCTATGAAACAATTTCATAGCGGAAGATACTTCATCTTTTGAAATCGAAAGATGAATTGCATGTGGAAAAAGCCTCTCACTTTTCAATGTGAATCATATAGATTTATTAAGTCTTGTTCGGATGCTGAGAAATTTAAAATTAAAAGAGAATGCCTTTCGATTTTGGTTTTGGGAAATTTGACGATTTGGATTGTTGCTAGATTTTATTTCTCACGTGGGTTTCCCAATTCTGTTTGGATGATGAGAAAGTAAAAGAACATAAGAAGAGGCTTTTTGTTTTTGGTACTTTCTTTTCTCTTTTTTTTTTTTTTTTTTTTTTTTTTTTCTTTGTTTTACTATAGTTTTGGAGATTTTGATAATTTGGGATTGTATATATATATATATATATATATATATAATTTAGTTTAGTTGGTTTTTTAATTTGAGAGAATTTAGTTTGGTTAGTAAAATTGTAAAAATTAAACTAATTACTAAAAATTTTAATATGTTTAATTAAAATAGTAATAATTAATTTAAAGGTAATATTGAGACTTTTAAAAATCAATAAATTTTGGGGTGTACATATAATTTTTAATGGGTGGAAATATTGCCGCTCGTTGCCTTAACCTGATAGAGGCCCATCTATTTAGGTCGGATTTAGAATTTTTGTCATCCTTAGTTCCAACAAATTTTAATTATATGTAATTATCAAAGAAGATAAATATATATATAGAGAGAGAGAGAGAGAGCATTTTTACGATCAGTGCGTCCTAATTTTTAAATTGTTAAAACCACCAATCAAAGTTATTCATTACATTCTTTATTCTATTTAATTCAAATGTAACAAATAACCTTGATTAGTGATTCTAATAATTTAAAAGTTAAGACGCACTAATTATAGAAGTTATATATATATATATAGTATTTTTCTAATCAGGACATCTTAAATTTAAAAAGTTCAAATGAACCAATCAAATTCATTCATTCGATTTGAACTAAATAGAAGAGAGAATTTGTTTTAGAAGAAATAATGTAATTGATGAATTTAATTGGTTCGTCTAACTTTAAAAAGTTAGGACATTCTGATTATAAAAACATTATATATATATAATAATTTCTTCCTATCATATATTTGTGGTGTAAATCAAATTTGCAAAATATACATACCTTTTTGTAATCAAAATTATACTTTTTACTCTATTCAAAAAATATATATTTTTACCATTGTCTAATAAAATTATAATTTATGGTATTTAAAAATATATACATTAAAATTTATGGCACGTGGGACACTTATTTGAGGGGAAAATGTTAGAGCCCTCCAAATGGGTGGTCAAAACACACATCTCAAGACAACCAGTGCAAAACTGCAAATGAAAAAGCAAAGTACAAGATCCAAAGGCACGAATCACATGTAATCATGTGACTTTTTTTTTTATTTTTTAAAACTCATGTAATCATGTGACTTTGCTCAACTTGCTACAACTTCAACAACTATGAGGAAACTTCCCTTCATCATCGTCTTTAATCTTTTTTACAGACAAACACACTAACAGACATCTCTTGCCATTAGGACCATTCTCATGTCTTTTATATACTATAATCTTAAAAAAAATAATAATAATCTGTTAATAAAATGTCTTATCTTACCAATCAATTAGATACTCTGTTGGTACAGCTTTCATCAAGATTTTAAGAACTAAAAAATTAATCGTAATCCCATGTATTAATATACACACTCTTAAAAGAATACATCATTACAAACTCAAATTTGACCCAAAACATTAAATAGATATAAATTTTTTAATGTACAAAGTATCGAGTAGATATTATTAATGAGACCTAGTAGTAGAGAGCCTTTATTTTCTGATTATACTATGTCTTGAATCACAACCCCCTATATATTATAAAGGAAAAGGAAAAGTCTCTGGATTTGTTCCTTATAAGGCCCTCTGCATTTTCTGGGGTTTATGTTGAAAGCCTTTAATAATAAGACAATGAATTTTATTCTTTAAAATGTAGACCTAGACATTCCTTTTCAACCCTGAAAATTCTGTACTTTTTATCGTAGAACTTTACTCTTTTCAATGCATTCAAGGCATTTGGTCTCACATGAAATATTTTATATAGTTAATCATCTCATGCCATCATCTAATCATGGACATTTCTTCAATATTCTAATTAAAAGTGTTTCCTTTTTTGTACTGATAAATTGATAATCTAACAATGGACTCTCTGGGGGCAGGCAAACGGCTGTTACGGTGTTACCAGAACATCTGACCAGAGTCTCGTTCCACCTATCATTCAATTTTGTAAAAGACACGGAGTGAACCCCAAATGACTCAGAAATTAGGACTTCCCCAACAAGCAAGACAGTAAAGTTTGGAATTCCATGGACACAAGTCAAGGACTCCTTGAGAGGGACAAGTATTTTTGATGATACTAACAAATCTGCTAATTCTCATAAAAAAAAGAAGGCCAACTCAAGTGGAAGTTCAACATCAGTTTCAGGGGATACTAATGGGGAACATAGAGAAACTGAGACCGAAAAGATAGGTTAAAGTTGATTGCAAAGTGGCAGGCAACCAGGCAATGGCATTCGAAGTCTACCTAACACCAGAAGCATCCTTGAGAAAATTATCAATGTGGGCCATCGGTCCTATTTCAAAATTGACTGGGGTTAGTTTTGTGGCAATAAGAAGATAATTTTGCTATAAAATATCTTTCCATTTCCAACTAACAGGCATGTGATGAGATCTGAGTGCAAATTTCCAACTAAACCACAATGAGCCCAATGCAAGCTAGCTAAATTATACAAACAGCTTTTCACTTTCGGAATTTAGATTATGAGAGAAGTGAAACATACAAACCATAGAAGAAGTTCATTCCTACTGAAACATGTACTAGATGAAGCGAGGATGTTGAAACAGTTCCAAACTAGAAACATCAAGCTTTAGTAAAAGTAACAACTAGACAAGGAAAAATGAAAACACAGAGCCTAAGGTGATGGAGGCCATCCATAGATTCCAGCATCTTCATCAATTCCATGATAGAACCTTAGCTCCAGCTCTTCTAGCCTTCCATCATACATTCCATCATAGATTTCATCATCATCATACTCACCCATTTCACCAGCAAGGATTTCCCAGGCCAAATACTCAGAACCATCCGAGTAATCCGAGCAATCCTCCCAATCATTTATTTCATAGTAGTCCACGACAAGGGGTCCCAAAACTTTCAAGTTTGGGTAGTTATTCTTGAACTTGTCATCAATTTTGACATCCCAGCACCCTCGCAAGTCCAAAAATTCTAGCTGGGAACAGCTGGAGAGAATCTTAATAATGCTTGCAGTGCTAATAACATTGTAAGCCATCTCAAGGCGCTTGAGCTTAGGCATTGTAGTTGCGATGGCATTGGCCTCATCATCTTGTGAGAGCTTGTCTGCTGTATCTAATGGGTGCTTGTTCCGGCACAGACCCACCAGCAACTTACAGTGCTTTCCTATGGCCTCCAAAGCACGAGCACCTATTTTACTGCAGTAACTCAAATCCAAGAAAGTGACTGTAGAGAGTCTTCCAGCAATCTGTTCAGCAATGGAATCACTTATTTCACTTCTTGTAAGTCGCAATGTCTGAAGGGAACCAGCACTTGCACAACCAGGAAAAGGATACCCATATCAGCAAAAATCTCAAATACACAGAGATTCTTTCATGATGGAGTAATAAGTTATATCATATAAAAAGTTGCCCAATCCAAAGATCTGAGAGTATCAGCAAAAATCTCAAATACAGAAAGAGTCTCGCCACAATGGACTTAAAAGTTTTATCACAGATTGCCCAATTCAGTGATCTGAGGGCTTCTAAAAGTGACTCCAGTCTTCCAGTCAAATTAACAAAGAAATAATAGACTCTAGGTTGTTCTCATGACAGTATAAACCAATGAATTGAGTAAGGATATCAACATCGTCAATGTAAGATTTGTGAATATGAAAAACTACTACAAATTAAGCTGCAAAACAGTCTGTCAATAAAACAGAATTTAACTTCGGTGCAATTAGAGTGTTGGGATTTGCTTACTTTTCAGCAATAAAGGTGAACATCATATAGCTGTGCAGGCCAGAAACACAAAGTTTTCGAAGAGATCCAGAACTTCTCGTGATCAACATCTGAAGCATGCGATCAAGGTGGTCAGGCTGGCATCGATTACTCCATTCCTCAATGTCAATTTCTTGCCAGCAATAAGGTCCTGCCACCGCCTTGCCCCATGATTTGCAAACCCTGGGAATCACTGTTAGTACCTCCTTAAGCGATAGATTCCTAAAGATTAACCCCAGTGCATCAGGTATTAGTTCATCCCAACGCCGAAGATCACTTTCCCCTTCCATCTAATCTGCCTTCAGACGAACAGGACACAAAAATCATAATCAGTCACAGAGCCTTGTTCAAACATAATCAGACATTATCTATGCAGACAGGATTTATATGAAGGATAGGCCGCAGCAGTTGGCTAGCAGATATCCAACCATCCATGAATCAAAACAAGATCTATGTCACATTTAAGTCATCATAAGAATTCCCGTTACGTTAACAAATGACCAACAACTATTCTTTCTGTTCCTATTAAGCATAACAAATTTAACATCCATACAAACAAGAAATGAACTAACAAATTCAACATCCACACAACAAGAAATATATATATATATAGAGAGAGAGAGAGAGAGAGTAAGAATTTAAAGGGCGCAACAACAAACATAAAAGAAGAAGTCTTTCATGAACAGGAGAACACCACATTCCTTTTATCCCAATAATAACAAAGCACGGACCAAAATTTAGGGGAAACAAATAGACCTACAAAAGTTGAGTAATTTGGACCACAAAAACTGATAAGGAACCACAAATTAAAACAAACAAGACCGAAATAAAGCAGTCCTTGTAGATCCAACAAAATAGCCTAGTAAAACCATCAAGCATGGACAGCAAATAAACACACATACAAATACAAGAAAGTTGTTACTAAAAAAAGCAAAACATACAGTAATTAACTGATCAAGAAGAGCAGTTGCAAGAACAGAAACAAAATAATTAAAACATAAACAAAATCAAAGCATGCAAATTAGAGAGCAAACCCCATCAACCCACCAACAAATACCCCCTCTGCAATATATGAACAGATGAGAGCAGCCCAAAAAAAAAAAAAGAATAAAAGATAAAGAAAAATCAATATTTGAACAGGGTATCGATTTGTTTGCATTAACCAAACAAAGGCAAGAGAAAGAACAAAAGTTCACAAACATCTACACGAAGTGGGAATTTTTTTCAAAAGGCAGAAACTCAGTTTCTTGATTTGGATTGAGCAAAAGAACTCACCGGTTTATCCGCCAGAAACTGAGGGAAAAAAGAGAGTAAAGAGAGACTCAGAGACAGAGAGCGAGACAGAGAGAGAGAGTGAGTGATAGAGAAAGGGTAAAATAAAAAAGAGAAAAGAAAGCAACAAAACCAATCCTATCTGCCCACCTAACCAAAAGGCATGAATTCAACCAACAGCAAGAACAAAGAACCAAGAGTAAAAACAAATACTTAAAAGCAAGCCTAGTTACGTTACTTACGTATGTGGTTAAAAATTATGTAAAATAAAAAATTGCGATTGGTTGTCACTTTTACTTTACACACATTCGAGAAGAAGATTTGATGAAATGATGAGAAGATGACAAAATGGGTGACAAACTCTGGTTAGTCAAGTTGGGGGGGTGTTAATTAATGAGAGTTTTCAATATGGATTGCATTGGTAATGCGTATTTATGATTTGGTGAAAGATAGATTCCAAAAAAAATGAGCCAGTGAGTGATAGTTGTGTGTGGAGTGTAATTACGGTACGCACGCTGCTGAAAAAGGCATTTGTGCACCGACACGAGCCGGTGGTTCAAGCCGGGTCTATACAGAATGGTGGGTTGGCCCATGTGAAACGGGCTTGATTTTAGTTTTTAAATATTTGGAGAGTTATTATTAGGTTATTTATTGACAAAAAGGTTGGTGAAAGTTTGAACTTGAGTCTCCTGGTTTCAATGCGTTTGATACTATCATACAGGTCAATGTTTTTCTGAAGATCTGACTAACTTGGGAGTTGGGTTTCTTTGAAAAACTGTGATTTTTTTCTCTGTTGCGGGTTTCAACAAGGCCAATTTAGCATGGGCATAAATACCATTCAATGGATGGGTCACGATAGATAACTGAGGTCAAATGTATGGTTTCAAGACAAATCAAGTCCTGTAAGCAAGACGTGCTTGTGCCTACGAGCTCCAAGGTTGATTGTTTAATTAATTATGTGCTAACAATCTCATTCATTTTGGATTGATACAAATTCTGAGATCTATTTTATAGATTGCAATAACATGTGCTCTACGGCACATATCAAGAATAAAAATGAATAATTTGTTTCCCTTGGTTAATTTATACAAAATAACTAATGGGAAAAACATGGTTCGATAGGGTGGTATGGAATTATGTTCATATCACGCCAGAGGAAAAAAAGAAATCAAATCCAGTTGTGTCAGAAGAAGAGCTGTAAGCTGACATAATACATACGATCCAAGACTCAAAATTTGGTTCATGTACTTAACAGAGGGTCCTAACCATTTGAGTGAAGTTAAAGGCTTTGAAAACAAATAAGTTCAGTCCAGCAAGCAACAAAGCAGGTAAATAAATGCTAGCAGCTTTTTTCTTTTTTCTTTTTTCTTTTTATAGCTAATTAATCATTACAAAGAAAATTCCTCACAGCAGTTAAATCCGGGCACAACCTACACCTGTAAAGATAAATCATGATTAGAGTTATCAAAATAAAGATGCTTGCAGCAGTGGCATACAATCAGCTATTCACGCATGCTTAAGTGAAATTTTAATGAATCAGTTAAGCCCTTGGCCCAATATAATGATCGTCGAAACCCATCGGCTTAGAGACTGTGGAATTTCGACCCACAATAATTAAAAGAAGGTATTTTTGCTTCTATTTTCTTAAAACTCACTTCACTAATTATCATTGGTTTTGACGAATTTTCAAATAATAGAACAACACATTTTGCACTTTTTTAAAAAATAAAAAATAAAGGAAGAAGAAGACATTTTGCTAGGGTAGTTGGCAAAATTTTATGGAAAAAAGTGAGTTTTAAGGAGGATATTTTGGTCATTGAGAACATAGTGGTTGCTTAGTTCTGGTAAGCTTGGCAGTGGCTACAGACTACGAAAAAGGCAGATAGATAGTTAGGATTCATTTGGCATGTGAGATTCAATTGGATTATTTTAATGAAATTGGATTCGATTGATCCGTTTGACATACGGGATTGAATTTGATTGGATTGGATTGGATAAGTTAATATTATGTTGTGTTTGATGCAATATGAGATTAAATAGAAACAATACTATCTTTTGTTTGGTAAAGGTTGGATTGGATAAAAAAATATGAATAATATAAATAAATCTTATATTTAAAATAATTAAATTAATTTTAACATAATACGATATATTAAATTATTTTAAAAAAATAAATATAACTATATATTATCAATTTTAAATAAACTACTTATTTTATAATTAATATAAAAATATTACATTTTAGAAATAATTGATATATTAATCTTTAAAATAATTAAATAAATTTACAATTATATTTACAAGAAAAAGGCAAAAAAAATTAAAATGATGCTTTATCCCATATAAACCCACCCCAACTGGATTAAACGAAAAAAAAACGCATGCGATTGACTTCTCAATCTCATGGCTTTGCCAAACAGATTTTGAACAAAAAAATTATTCAAATCCATATAACAAAAAGGGCCTTAAAAGGGTAAAAGTAGGGTGCCCTGTATTATTCGATTTCTTTTTGACAGGGCAGCCAGTTAGGACCAGAGAGAGGAAGAAGCATTTAGCTGGCATCGTACTGCACCCCAGTCCACTCTACCAATTCCCATTGTCATCATGTAAATCAACCCTAGACTCCTCTCAAATATTCTTGCTAGATTTATGTACAACACAACTAGTTACTTCTAAACACTACGCAAAGATGCTCTTCTAATTTCATAACCACAAAAGTCTTTAAGTAAGCGAGCCAACTTCATCCCAAGTTAACCTACACACTTTCTGAGAACCAAAGGAAGAAATGAAACAACCATCCATACAAACTTCCACGAACTGGCATTTTTACAAGCTAATAATCTTCATATATTCTACTGTCCATTTGTTTGATTTTCACCTTTAAAAGTTGCTGTCAGATCTTTAAGGTCTCAATATTGGAGCATAAAAAAATACAAGTGGAGGAACAAGATCAACCAACTGATGCACAAACATACAAAACACATTATCAGAACGTGACCAATAATTTTATACTTCTGTTAGACGTAGTGGGCCGTGGGAGCATGTGAGAGAGCAGTGCATTGCATTGAGCTTAGTTCACTATAATTCTATAATATGTATGATTAAATGCCTCCTATGCTTCGGTCATGCCATATGGAACACTAGAGACAACATGTAGTAACAGAAAAAATTGTACAATATATGCTCTACATACAGACATTCATAATAGGAAATTTCATTACATTAAGCATTCAACAAAAGACTGCTAGACTTACATCAAATGCAGCATATCATTGGCAAAAAGTAAGACAATGAGCTAACATTGTAATCTGCTACAGCCATCTAATAAACCAAGAGTGAAAAAAAGGAACGACTCAATAAATTCATTCACTCTTGAGTTAATAATTAAATTTTCAACCTAGTAAATTTCTACCCTCGTAAATGTCAGATGAAACCTTCTGGAAGATGATTCTCTTGTCACTGCATACATTCCAACGGTGCCCAAGCATTGTCTAATCCCTGAATTAAAAAAAAAAAACAAAGGAAAAAAATTAGGAAAGTATAAAGAAATATATGAACTTCACACTAAGCTTTCTATGATGAAAAAACAAGCTAGAATTCACGAAATGCAATGAAACAAGGCAACCAAACTTTTAAGTGCCACAACAATTCTATAATGATCAAAATGACTAACAATGTACTAAACGCCAATGGCCAAATGGCCATTAAGAGACAGGACCTTAGCTTGGACAAATCATCTTGACAGTCCAGATTCATAGTTGCAGAAATAACAATATCAACAAAACCCCATTCACACGAAAGACACTTAAATGTGCATAGTAACATTCAGAAACATTCAACAACGTGCATAATAATCACAGAATGAGGAATCAGCATCGTACTATACGATAACAATCCATTAAGTAGTGACTCGAGGAAGCACATTCAACAAACTGTTTCATGTAAAGCAGCTGTCACCAAGTACACGGTTCATGTGTTACAAGTAGTGGTAATTATGATGCTACTGGCACAAGCAGAGGCTAGCATTGTCAACAAGGCCATCATAAATAATTTGCACCTATGCCAAATCTAAAGTGGTAATATAAGTAACACAAAAGGCAGGCAGCAGAACCACCAAAACTTTAATCATATCACAATACAAGATGAAAATATTGAATGCTACGAAAATACAGAGTTCTATAAGGGCAGTGTTGGCCCCAAGCGGATTCTTGAATGCAGCTAAGATAGAGGCACTGTCAGTAATTAGTTAGCAACTTTAAACCAATTTATGCTTTAAGATGGCATATGATACAGTATGATTATGGACTACTGTAAAAAGTTTTGTTAAAGTAGGACCATTAGAGTATGAAAGGGTGGCAAGTAAATTGCACAGGAGTGGCAGCAAATTAAGGACTGACACATGATTGCTGCTCATCCGCTAATATATATATATATATAGTAATCACAAATACCAGCTCATAATTGCCGTTAACCTTTTCTAAAACAGTAAATCCAATTTGCCATCTTGGTTTATCAGCCAATTTTGGCTCTTGATAAGTTTTGGGATCGAATAATGATTAACTAAAAGAAACTAAGAAAGAATACCACTTATGAATAAGAAATCATGAAAATATTTTAGCAGAACTCATGACAAGGCAACAGCATACCAAGGTCTCAGCACTAACATCAGGGCCAAGAGCAGTGAGAGCACCTGTACTTTACTGAGACCTTGTTTACAAAACTTTAGAACATAGCTTACTGAATCGACACTGATAAGACAAAGTTCAAACATATTTTAAAATGTAAAAGGGAAGCAAGCTCCTGGATGCATAGCTGATAGTAAAAAATATTTACCTTCCATTAATTTCACTAATGTTTACCCTGATTGAGAATTATTCACTTTATTAATTCTGATCAAAAAACAATACTTTATTGATAAAACTATAACGCTTTCAAAACACAGAATACCATAGAATGTTTTAATAAAATATTTTTCAGAATCTAGCATGAACGTCCTAAACCGACAAATAGCCTCTTGAGCCTAGCAGTACTGTGTTGCATGGTCTTCATACATTAAGCAACGAACCTAACCTCAGAAAATGGCTGAATAAACATATAAGAAACCCAAACCTAAACCGAGCACGAATAATTATTAAACAAAGACTAGAGTCATCACTTATGACCAGAATTCAGCTCAAGATGGTGCCCGAAACTCATATTTAGTCATCCATCACTTACTTTTTAACCATTCTCACAACTAAGAGCATTGCATCACAACTATATCGTATCTTACAGCAATCATTTGTTACAATTAAATTCAATCTAGATCATATCAAGCAACATAAGCTTCACAAACACCATACCAATTAATAAGCCAGCCGAAGAGAAAATGCTGCATTATGGGAACCTTCTCGAGCACCTCAGCCTTGTACATTTTCAACAACCCACTATTGACCTTATTCCAATTGGGCACACCACTAATATCATCTAACAAAGGCGAGTGCTCCGCGAACAACCCCTTCTTCACCTTCTTCACGAAGGCGATACACGAAAGGTACATAAACTCGTTCGAAAAGTTATCCAAAATGTCCTGATTATGAATAGACTTAGGCTTCATATACTTATGATCAATCAACTGCGAAGAACCAAATATAAACGGCAAGAAATGGTAATCATCTAAACCCCAAACACCATGTGACCCCGCAGGCTCCAAATTATACACTAACTGCAATTTCCTCATCAACTCTAGATACTTGACAAAAACCCTAGCAACGACTGCCTGATAATCCTCTTCTTTAACCACACCCATTCTAGCTAAGCAATATAACCAAGCACCGAAATTGGTTTCGTGACCGGTACCGTAATCGATACGACTCGAGTTACCGAAACTGTCAGTGAAATATGGGACGATCTCCGCCGTCGCAGCTCGAAGCTCTTCCGGCAAAAACCGGAGCATCAACGACTCACTGGTCTCGACGAGACGGCTGTGCCAGGTCCGGTACGCGACGTTGCCGTACCGGGAAGATTGTTCGACGGGTGGGATTTCGTCGACCCACTGGATCAAGTCGGCGATTATTGACACGATGGTGTTGATGGTTTGTGATTGGTGACACGCGTCAGAGATTTTGTGACGGCGGATGGATTCGGAGAGGGCGACGACGAAGCCAAGGAAGTTCTTGCCGGAATCGGAGTCGATGAAGTGGCGGATGTCGTCGGGGTATTGGATTCTCTTGGAGGGGGTTTGGAAGCTAAAAGGGGAAGAGATGGTGGGGACCTTTTGGGATTGGGGGACGGGGGCGAGGATTATGGCTTGGGAGTTGTTGTTTGGAGGGAGGTTGATGGCAGGGGATCGGATGGGTCGATACGTTGGAGGAGGCGATATTTCTGCTGATGGTGGAGCGAAATTGGTTGGACCGCCGCATTTGGCGCAGCATGTGACGGACGTGGTGGCCGATGGTGGGGTTTTGGGATTGGGGGATTGGGATTCAGACTGGGGTTCCATGTTGTGATTCGTGAGCGAAACGTTGGAGCCGATGGAATTTCCACTTTGATCTTCGAATAGTGTTTGAGCGGAATGAGTCGGTTGTTCCATTGTGTAGATTGGGCTTATGGCACTGGGCCATCTGAGATGCGAGTCGTTCGCTTACACTGCGCTTTTTTGGATGCGGCACTTGAACATCTACCAGCCCACCCATTTTGTTTTGGCTTTGAAAGATTTTGTTCACGTTCCATTATAAAAGTGTAAATAAAATAGAAATGTTATACAATGAATAAATAGAAAAAAACAACAGGGTAAAACTCAAAATATAATAGAAGGTGGTTTCTTCTTCTTCTCCTTCTCGTCGTTTTCTTCTTTTTTTTTTTAAAAAAAAAAAAAAAGAAAGGAAAAATTTGTTCTCACACTTGTTACAATCTTTAGCTCTTTTCCCTATTGTATTGTACTTTTCAAATTTTAGATAAGTCGATAAATACCAAACTCAAAACAATCCTTTTGTACGAGGTGCGGGAATAAAGATGATAAATCTAGTTCAGAATCTCAATTAGAAGCTAGTTTTGTTACGAGATCAGTAGTGGAATCATAGATGATTAAATAGTTCATCGAACATTAAAGCATCTAGAATGTTGCCGAACTAGACAAATTTAGGAGTCATTAATACAATACTTCCTTAATAATTCTTAGAAAACCCAATCTAGATTAGTTTTCTAGTTCACCTTCCTACTGTGAGGTCAATTTACATTTTGCTTTTTTCAAGGTTGGATTACTTCTTCCTTTTGATCCACTTAAGAATTATTGAGTTACGAATGAGGTAATGACTTCTAAATTTATCAAGCTTGACAAAGCTAAAGGAGAAGAATAATCAACTCAGGGTTAAGGAGGCAATGCTTGAAGAAAAAAGGCAGAAAAATTGTTATATTCATATAGCTCATAGCTCGTAATAAAAATATTAGATGACTATTTTTCTATTATAACCATGTGACAAAATAAGAATATTAAGCAATTAGTAATCATGAGATTAAGCTCCGTATTTTATTTGCTCACAAAACATAGTGCAAATTGTGCTCTACACATAATCAGTGTTCTAGAAGGTGCTAGTCAAGTGGTAGTTAGGCACCTAATGCCTAGGCGGTTCATCGGTGATTAATAATCAATTTGTTAACAGCCGGTTAACCTAAAAAAATTGTATGTATGTATGTACATAAACGAAATGAGGCGTAGAGATCCTATAGCCCAGAATCGCTCTATCGTCAAAACCATAAAACCATAAACTCTAATAATGTTTTCCCCCATTTTTTTCTCTTGCTTCTACAACTCACTACCATATCGCTTTGTAGTAGGAGAAACTCTCTCTCTCTCTCTCTCTCTCTCTCTCTCTCTCTCTCTCTTTTTCTGCCCCCATGTGTTTCTCTTATATATCTATATGTTTTTCTCTCTTTATATCTATAAGTTCATGCCTTCTATAGTTATCATTGATTGAGGAGAGAAAAAAGAAGAGAAAAAGATGAAGATGAAGAAAAAGATAGTGTTGGAGAATTTGAGGGAGGCAGACTATTTGATGGAGAAGAAAGAGATGAAGCTGAAGACCGCAAAGTCCGACAACCAAGGCGATTCGACAAAGAAGAAGAGTAAGAAAGAAAGGTTTCAGACTTCGTCAATGAAGAAGAAGAAGAAGAAGAAGAAAAATAAGAAAAAGAGCACTGCAAGATGCACTCAAGTTAAGTAAGTCGATTAATTTAAAGAAGACGAAGAAGAAGGCAAAAGTTACCGATTTGGAAATTGATTTCTCCACCTAGGCGACCCTAATCGACCACTAGTTAGAGACCTGCATAAAACTCTCTATTAGAGAGTTTTCAGGAGACAGTCATCAAATCCAATTTTTTGAACATTGCATATTATTCATCCATGACATACACTTTGCGCTCACGAAATATAATAGAGTTAAGGTCCATATATCATTCCTTTGCCATTTCTAGGAAACTAGTATAATGATAGCCTAAACACTCAATAATAAGGTACATAATTTTCTTTCAAGTAGCTAATTACTTAACACTTTACATATTGTATTAAGACTTGAGTGTCGAAGAGGTTACACCAACTACACCACCATGCATTTCATAATAGCTTTGGTGTTGTGGTTGCTAAAAATTCTTAGGATTTTTTAATCCAAAAACCAAGTCTCTGAATCAACCTCCAGATTTGGGTGCTAACAACCTTGATTTCAAATTTGATGATTCTTTTGTTAAAGTATTCACAAATACATATGTACTACTTGTATTTTACTTATTTATTTAATTCTATACATACAAAATTTTTTATATAACTTTAAATTATTTATTTCAGACAATTTAAATCCTTTAAAGATTTTTTTTTTTTAATAACTAAATCAGGTTTCTACACAAAAAACTATCTTATTTTATGCAAAAAATTATATATCTTTAATAAGTTCTATGTCATCAAACTTTTGGGTTACAAATCCAATATTTCAAGTTAACAAATATAGCTATAACGTTTTTTTACTATGTCGACCTATTATGATCAAATATTACTTGTGTAACTTAAATATATACTTTCATAATAGAGAGATATAACTACTTTCAGAATGGAGAAAACATTTATACTCTTATAGCAAGGAGATAACAATTTCTAGAACAAAAAATGAAAATTACTAATATATGCTTATAAGATTAATATGGTGGGATTTGAACCTTTACTATTATGATGGATAACAAAGTATATAATCGCCTAAACAAAGAGCAAATATGTTATAACTTATTTAATATTGAAATTTTATTATTTAATTTTTATATAAATTTAACTAACATAACCTAAATCCCGCCCATTTACAATGTATTACATAATACTATATATGATATTACTAAACTAATACAACACAAATGCCCACCAAACATGGTAAATATATTATTTTACTATATTTTAATTAACTACTTTTAACACAATACACTCCCCAAATACGGCCTTCTTATGTTAAATGGTATAAAAGTTAATATAGAAAGTTATAACTATTTCGCAAGTGATTAGTGAAATGGTTCAAAAATCAAATACCTTTTGTAATTAAACATAATTTTTTTTAATATTATTTACAATATAATCATTTAACTATGAAATACTAATAGGTTTTTAAATAAAAACTCTTTACTACCCAACTACATCAAAAGATTAGTAATAAACTTTCCGTAATTGAAGTAAGCAAAGCTCATTAAAGATAGTAACTGGTTGTTGGCACCATTGGCCAAGCCTTAGCCCCAATGCCTTATATGGCATGAGTTCTACACCCAAAAATAATACCTCCCTCAAATCAATTTATGTGGATAGTCTTTCACCCTCATATGGGTCACTCTTCCACTTCAGTGTTAACTCATCCCTCCTGTATGAGAGTAATTCTCTGGATCGCGTTACTAATATCTTATTTCGATTGATTCTAATAGTTTCCTAAACCAATTTTGGTAGTTAATTATAAAAAAAAAAAAAAAAAAAAAAAAAAAAAGCGCTTTCGTTGAAGATAATTCAATTCAAACCAGCAATTTACACATGTAAACCTTTTATTATGAAAAATAACAGCTCCACCCAAAAGTATCGCTTTACAAGTTCTCCATGAAACCTATCTACAGTAAAATTATTACATAGACACGTGGCTTTTGTATTTAGTAAATTTACACAAGAGTTGTACAGGTGAATGTCTTGGGGTCCCACATGGCTGGCAGCAAATACTTACGGCCGTTCACGCCCAGCGCGTTGTAGCTAGCTCCGGTCGTTTTGTCTACCAAAACCTCCCCTGGATAGCCAGGATACGCACCTTTTCCAAACATTCCCGTGCACGCGCTCACTGCCTCCAAAGGCGCGTCTGATGTCCCCTGAAAGTATCCGTTCTTGAACGGATTCGTCACCGTTCCAGCCAGAACCGTGGCCAAATTGATGATCATCCCGTCAATCCCCACGTCTCCGTTAGGAGAAATCAACGGCGGTGTCTGTGGCCCGTAAATAGGTTGGTGGAATGGCCACGCGCACTGACCTGGGCACTGACTCACCGAGTTACCAACCCACGCGTACGCGAACTTGTTCCGCTTGTCCTCTCCAGACCCGTGGGTCCCGCATCTGCTCATGCAGAACCCGTCAACCGCCACGTCAGCAGAAGTCAAAACGACGTTGATTGCATGGTTGCTGTTGATTCCCGGTTTCGAAGCAAGAGCTATAATCTGCTGGGATGTCAACGATTTCCCAAGTGAGTACTTGTCGTCGAGGATTTGATTCCCTACAGCGACGGAGCATGGACCACCTTTGTAACTCTCGATGGTTTGCCACCAAGAAGAGACCGAGGGAGGTGGGGTGGTTTTAGCGTGAGAGCCAAGAGAATATAGGAAGTCAACGATTGTGGACCTCTGGGGTGGAGAGAACTTGCCATACCAAACGATGTTAATAGTGACGTTGCCTTTAAGAAGTGGACCTTTGTGGTAATTCAAAACAAGTCGTTGTTGATCAAGAGCACCAGAGAGTTTTCTGGTTGTGGACATACAAGGATTGGGAAGTGAAAGAGAGGACAGGAAGAGAAGCGAAGAGAAGAGGGCGAGTTGGTGATGAATATAAGCCATGCTGCAGAGGTTGCAAGAGACAAGTAAGAATTGTTTTGTTGAAGAGAGAATGGGTGGGTGTTTCGGGCTTTTATAGTGAGATATTAGGCTGGTGTAGAGACAGCTGGATGGAAGTAGAGTGTTCAAAGAGTGACGGAGTTGACTTGTCGGGTATTAAACACGCCAAAGAATTGCATTCAATTATTAATGACGTGGATAATGCCACCAGAAAAGAGGATAGGAACAGAAGTGTGTTAGTCGACTTTCGCCTGTTACGTGGTGCAGCTAAAGGTGGTTAATAATTCTTATGTCATCTGAAACTTCGTATCATACTTTACGTGACGGTCAATAACAACGCTCTCTTAGTCAAATTTTATTGTATATTATTTTGCATTTGTTGTTAATTGTAAGCTATAAATCTACCCAAATTTTCTCGTGTCAATTAGAGGAGGCATGTACTGGGGATGATTAAATTAATGTTTCTTTGGGGTTTGATCTTATCATCCTATGGGATAAGCCTCGTGGGGACATGCTAATAATTCCCATTGTATTCTCGAGTTGTTTAGACCGGGGACATGCTAATAATTCCCATTGTATTCTCGAATTGTTTAGACTGGGGACATGCTAATAATTCCCATTGTATTCTCGAATTGTTTATATTTAGGTCCAAGTGTCCTGTACCTGATTTGTATTGCATTTACTTCTTTACAGTAGCCAATGCAACTTCAATTTGCAGCATGTATTGTCGAAAATCGGAACAAGTTGTGGCCAATTGGATTTATTATGAGAAAAGCAATGTTAGATCTTAAAGTCGTTTAAAGTCAAATTAAAGGAGGTATGCATATGAACACTAACGCGGTTTAGCCAACCCTCAAATTGTGACTATCGATGATGATCATCTCTTTGGTCTTTAATATAACTTCACAACTGTCCTGTTCTTCATGTCAATTCAGGTGTGCTGTAAACCTCTGTAATAGTGGCCACCAGATAAGCCTTCATGATGAATCATTATCACCTAGTCAAAATGTGTAATTAATTTAGAGATTATTTATTTTTTTATCCGAAGATTGAATAATGTTGTTGAATATTGAAGATTGAAAATTAAATAGTGAATGAAACCTAAAATCTGAAAAATATATATATATTTTTCTTTATCTCTGAATATTTTGTAAACTTATTTATTTTTTTAAGTTAAAATTATATTAAAACTAATAATTTGATATTTATATATTTTTTATTATTTGTTATTATGTTATTTTAATTAATTTAATATAAATATCTGAAAATAAATAATTTAATAAATTCTAAAATATTTTTTATATACATATTAATAATATTTTATTCATAATTAAAATATGATTAAAAATATAGTAGTATTAATCATATTTATATATTTAAATATATTAATATATTTAAAAAAAACAACTAAAAAAATAAATATTCAAATTGTAAATTAAAATATATTAGTTTGTCAAGACAATTTGGAATGAGATGTATTTATGTTTTTCTTTTCAAATATAATTTTTACAAGTATCAATGGAAAAAAAAAAAAACGAAGAAGAAGAAAATTTGAATAATATAAAAAAATGATAAATTTGAAATTATGTAATTTTGGAAATGATGGATTTGAAATAAAAACTTTTAGATTTCATTAAGTAATTTGCAATTAAGTGAAAAACTTAAAATTCTTACTTAATTTTTTTAGTTGTTTTTGGATAGTTTTAAATGGTTTGATCATTTAAAAAAATAAATAAAAATAATTTAATAAATATAATATAGTATTATCAAATTTTAAGTGAAAAAAACAAAAAACTTCTTACTTGACCACTGTTGTTAAGCGGCCTTTAATGAATTACCATCCATTCAATTGTTTTTCCGATGGTCCTATTATCTGGCCAAATTAAGTGAATTATCTTTGGTAAATCCTGCTTAATGTTAAATGAATATATGCATTAATTACTCTTTACATTTCAATCATAAAATCTTTCTTCATTATATTATCTTCACTTAACCTGCAGCAACTCATGATGCATGCTAATATATATAATATGTATATAATGCAAGAATATTAGTTAGGATTGCAAGGTGGGACGTATTAGCTCGGAATCCATGCAATTTTTATACAATAGATATTCTTAATTTAACATAAATTATATATGATCTATATATCATTAAAAAAAATGGTCTATATGTATCATTAACAATAATACCATACATGAATCTTCTACATAATAAAATAATCTCTGCTGGTGCTTCCCAGCCTGTTTCTTAGCTTATACTCCCGAACTTTCAAGATGAACCTTACATTTTAGTCGTTTACTTTAGGGTTGCTTTGTGTTTTGGGGAATAATGAAACCAATCAGCCGGACCCCAAAATTCCAATGAGCTAAAAGCTAATCATATTAAGTGAAGATCATTATTAACAAAATATTGATGAATTAATTTAAATATTCTGAAGCCAATAGGGATTGCGTTCGTGATTAGTGATTAATAAAATTAGTGGAGATCCATGGTGAGGAGAATGATGCTTCTATAATAATATTCTTATTCTAGCTTTACGTAATTGAACAATGTTATCTTTACTTCTTAATATTTGTTCCGTTTATTTTTACGAGAAAAGGAAAAATTGGAAATGATTATTTTGGTGGGTTGATGGAATTAATATTAAATTTGTAATAGATTATAAGCAAAGCAACATACTGGTTCGTGGCTTTTTTGCAGTGGTGGTCGGCTAAGTAATGAGGGTTCTAATTTATGTCATTATCCATTAAACAGACCTCAAGAAGAGGACATCAATGAATTGAAAAAAAAAAAAAAAAAAAAAAGAGGGCATCAATAATGTTCGACTCAATTAACATTATTTTTAAATACTATATGAATTATAGCTATATTAAATCTGAAATATTACCAATTTAAATGTATATTATTTAGAATCGAAACACATTAGGTGGTAACTCAATTAATTTTAATAATTAAGATTTTCGTATAAGTACCATTTTATTATATTGAAATTAATGCTTGGAGGTTTACAATGTGATCTAGCTAGTTAATTAGTTGTAATTAATATTGAATAATTATTGTTTGATAAATTAAATAATGAATTTGTATTACCAGAAATAGTTCAAAAATTCAGTTCCTTCAATCTAAAATGAGTAATATATATATATACATATTTCAAACTGATTAATTTAGCTGTATTTAATTTATGTATATGAACAACTATTAAGTGAATTATTATTATTATTAAAAAAAATCTGAAAAACCCCCTAAAATGAACAACAGTATCACTAAAACTTCATTTTTTAACATAAAATTGAGTGGTTTTACGTTAATTTTATTTTTAGGAGTATTTTGATAATATCCGAATTATACAATGTTAAGACTGGGTTGAAGACTTTAATTAAAACAAAACAAACAATCTAACATTCTAATCCACAACTATATTTTGGAACAAAGTTTGAATAATATTAAGTTAAAAACATCCAAGGGAGGAAGACAAGAATAAGTTCATCAAGCAGTTGCTTAAAGTCACGGGTGGGTCGGAAAGCTGTTGAGAGCACAGTGAAGTGAGAGACCAAACATAACTTTCGAAAAATAAAAATTGAGAGACGAGACAGGTTGGCAGTGGTCGGTGCTTCCTTCTGACATTTAGATTAGTGAACAGGTCACTACTCGCATGATCCTGGGCGGGCTTCGGGCGAACGTTATGGCTGGTACGTGGCTACTATTAGTGGACGTGCAGCAAGCTGCCTGGTCGTCGCTTGGCGTACATGTACGTGTATGGTGGTCCATGATCAATGTTGAGTATTGTATTGACTCTCTGCAATTTAACGGGTTAGTGTCTGCAGGGGCGCACCACTACCATTGGAATATGATTTGTGGGTGAATTTTTAGAGGTTGCTACATATGTTGTGTAATGGATGGTTTTTTAATTTGCCGAAACACCTCAATATTTGAAGAAAGAGGCTAAATTATCATGAATCATGAATATCAGAGATTATTTTCTTTTTTAAAAAAAAAAAAAAAAATTGGCGGTTTAATTTAGATCTTTTTGAACCAAATTCAGGATCAGGGACTTAGAAATTAATAACAAAAGAATACTTTAATGAATTGATAATAATATTAAAAATAATAAAAATTATAATAGTCAAATATGAAATTTTCTTTTTGGTTGATCTCTGAGTAGTTTCCATCAACTTTAGAATAACTAAAAATAAAAATAAACAATACATTTAATTATACATATATAATCTTATAATTTAAAAAATCCCTTATAAAGCATAAGGAAAAAATGATTTTTTTTTTAAATTTTTTATCATAATATAATGTTTGACAATCAAATTATGTAAACTTTATATTTAAATTAGAAATTAAATTTTTACTAGAAATATTAAGCAAATATAATATAAAATATTTTTTATGCAAAAGAGTTTTTTAGATCACTTTATTGGTTACAAATAGATATAAATTATTAGAATAATTTAAAAATAAGAAACAAAATTTAAATCATGATTATATTTTAAGAAATTAGATATAATAAATTAAAATTTATACTTCATAATTTTAAGATTCATTAATTTGATTGTCAAGTCAAGTTAGAGATATTAATATTATACTTAGAATGTTTAAAAAGATATTAATATTTCAATAAAAAAAGGTAAATACATTTAAATATATATTTTATCATATATATTATCATAATAGAGATTCTAATAAATAATAGATAAATGTTTGAATAAAAATAAAGAAAATAATAAAAATTAAATATTAATAAAGATAAAGATAGAAAATTAAAATTAATACAATGATAAATCTACACTTTAATATTATATTTAATACATTTAGGGATATATATATATATATATATATATAATTAATAAAATTTTGCAAAAGATAAAATTGAAAAAAAAAAAGTGTAAAATTTTGAAATATTCGGAGGAAAGGGGTGAAGGGGGGTGGACAGGCGGGAGGGCGTGGAGGGGCGCAACACGTGTTCCCCCTGAATACACAATCGAACTAAACTCGCTTTTAATATTTTATAAATGGGATAATTCTAAAAAAGTTTCACAGTTTGTAGAATACCAAAAAAAAATTTTAGTTTACAAAAATATCTATTTTATCACCTAATGGTTTTATTTTTGTCCAAAATCCTTCTTGATATTAATAAATTAATAGAACATATTCATTTTACCCATCCCATGACTTTATCATCAATATGTAACCATCATGAGTGTTGTTGTCCTTTCATATACCTCTAGAGGATACTTAGCATGCTTTTATTTACATCAAGGGAATTTTAGACAAAAACGAAACCATAGATGACAAAATGAATATTTTTATAACCAATAATAGGTTTTTTTGGATTATCCCTTTATAAATTGATATGTGATTTTTTTTTTCTAAGTTATTATTTTTTCTAGAAAAAACTTTATTTTAGTCCTTGAGGTTTCAAAAGATATCGACTTTTAAAATTCTTTTAGAAATAGCTCTTTTCATTTGTAACTTTTCCAAAACTCTTTAAAAAAGTTTAAACCGTCAATCAACTGATAATTAAACTAAACAAGAAAGTGAAAAAACTCAATTGCCCTTCATAACTTAAAATGAATATTTTGCCTCTAATAAAACTAAAATATTATATATCATATGACCAATGAAAAACTGACATATGTATAATAATACGGTTATATTTTTTTTTTGAGATTAAATCTTATTATTGTTTTTTCTTTAAATTAAAAAACAATTTAAAAAAAATAAATTTCAGGAAAAAAATTCAATTCAGAAAAAAAGCCTGGTCATAATTTCCATCCATCCTCCATTCAACCATTAAAAATATTAATTTAAAAAATAAAATAAGTTTTTTTTAAAAAAATAAAATAAAACAAGTTAATTTTAAAAATATAAACAAATAGATTTATATTTTTCTTTGATCTGGAAGAATCCAGAACAAAAACAAAAATCTTTTATTTTTTTCTTTGATGTAGAAGAATCAAGAACAAACCTATAAAACCTTTCATTTCGTCTGAATCGTTTCTCTGTCATCTCCTTCCTCTCTTTTCCTCTTCTTTCATCTCCTTTGTTCTTCTCATTCTCCTCCGTCTTCTCCATCTCCTTCTCTACCGTCGCTTCTCCTTCTTCTTTAGTCTCTTCTGCCCACCATCTCTTCTGCCTCAAATTAAGTACCTCCAATATGATAGAGGCCATTTCCATCGAAAATGGAGCCGATCTACTCTATCTCTAATAGGTCTCTATCTGAGCTCGATGCGATAGAGGTCCTCTCTTGTTTTGGGTTTGATTAAACCTAGATGAAGAGACTTTTTGTAACACCCCTACATTTATAAGCATGAATATTATTGTTATTATTATTATTATTATGATTAATGAGATATGACATGCAAAAGAAGATTTAGTGTTGATATATATATATCGTAAGTCTCAATTCTATTTAGGGTTTTCTCAGTAATAATCTCTAAGTGATATTAAGGGATTCTAAATTATTAACGAAAGTGTCTAAAGAATATAGGAAACCTCTAGGAATTGATTGAACCTAATTGAAGAATAAATATGAGAGTAAAATGGTGAATGACCTTAGGAGATTCTTAAGAGTGATAAGGGACTAAAATGAAGGAAATAAATTATATTTGGGGTGAAAGTAGAATTAAGCAAAGTTAAGGGATGAAAACCAAATTTTTAAAAGGATGTAATGGTCATTTTTGGAAAAGATAAATTTATAATGTTGACTTGTGTGTTCTCACCATAAACCAGAAACCAAACATAGAAACTAAAGGCCAAAAAAGAACAGAGAGAAGGAAAGAAAGAGTGATTTTTGGCCATGGAGAAAATAAGCATAATCAAGTGAGATTCAAGCCAAATTTTGAGTTCCAAATCAAGTCCTCAAGCCAACTTAAGGTAGATAATGAAGTCTAGAGCAAGAAGTCAAGCAAACGAAGGTGAGTTTTATCATTTTTTTTAAGTTGTTCATGATGTTGGATTGATGTTTATATTGAGATTTGAGTTGGATTTTGAGGTGAGTTTTTATTTATGATGATAGTTGAGCATTTAGAGAACAAAATCAATTATAAATCATATAGAGCTATGAATGTTGGATGAGCTAGGGTTGTGTTGGAAATTCTAGGATTTGATTTTAGTTTGTTTTTGAATGAAACATGTTGTTTGATTGGTGTTTGATTAAATGTCTAAAAGAAATAACATGAAAAATTTGAGGGAAATAGACTTAGGTGTGTTATGCCACGAAAGAACCTAGTGATGGGTATAGGAATCTTATGAAATTTGAGTCTTTTAAGCATGATTCCATGTGGAAAATATATTAGATAAATCTATAAACAAATTAGAAATCAATTTAGTCAAGTTTTATTTAAAAAGTCATATGGAGGGCAGTGTTAGATATCATGTAATATCACTTCATATATGTGTTTGAATACATTGAATGAGTATATTTAAGTATGAATAACACCTAGTAAAGGAGAATTGAAATTAGAAGTGGAAAATATGAAAAGTGCACTAAAATTAGTGCCAAAAAATGGGGTTTTTCCTAAGTTTTATCACCCGATAGTTAGAATTTTTCAGAACCGTTTTACGGGTGACCTAAATGTGAGTTAGAGAGATGAATGGAGCAAGAATTGAGGAAATAAAAGCAAGGGAGGGGGCTATGAATAGTGTTCGATCAAATGGGTGCAAAAAATTTGACTTTTCGTTTCGGGCTCCAGAAACTTATTTCGGGCATATGAGGATGTTCCTGGGTATATATAAATAAGGTTCATGAAAAAAAATTGGAATTATAGAGCTTCGGTTAAATAGAAATCAAGTAGGGAAGTTTTTTTTTATGAAAAGTGTCATTTTATGAGTTACTTGAATTAGAAATTATTTAATGAGTTTTGTGAAGTTAAAGGTAGTATATTCTAAGCAAGAATGTGATATATAGGTGGAAAGACAGCTCAAGGAAGCCAAAGAAAAGGAAAGGAAAATGTTTGAGTTTCCGTAGAAAGTAAAGTAACTCAAATGAGAGACCAAAAGTTGGTGTACATTTAATTTAAATTTTGTTTTTAATTGTATGAATGTGGCTTTTTAAATGTTTAATAATTGAGTGTTTAATTAAAGTGATTTGCTAAACATGTTTGAAATGTGTATTTTGAGTAATTATATGAATTTGAGAGAAATTTGGTATTTAATATGATGTGTTTGAACGATTTATGAAATCTTTTAAATGAAAGAAAATGAAGACTTTTATATGTATCCATATGGAAATATTAAATGAGCCCTAATAAACTTGAGTATTGGTAGGTGGGGATTAGAGTTTGGCATGCCAATAAGGTTATTATAGTAGTACTGTGCCATTGTGCTTGAAATAAAATGAAAACCATTAATTTAGGGACCTTGAGAGGCATCGAGTATCCGGTTTCAAATGATTGATTTTATATATGTGTAATGCAATTTGATGGGTAGGCACCGAGTGTCCGATATTGGAGAGTCCATTTCCAGTCCAATGTATCATATTAGTGTTTACAAAAGGTAATGGAAATTGATTTAGACCAATCATTAATGTATGTGTGATTTGTTTATGTTTTTGTTTTTTTTTTAAATGTGTTTAACAAATTGTTAAATGATTTTGAATTGAAAAGTTGTTTATTTTTATGGTATGAAAATATTTATATTCAAAAACTATGAATTCGAATTTTATGTACACCCACTAAGCAAATATGCTTAGCGTGTAGGTAGTAGATTGCACTAAGAAAGCGAAGATTGAAGAGAAAGTACATCTGGAACGAGTTTATTCAGTCACATCTATCTTCCATATTTATTTTTGAGTATATATATATATATTATATTTGGTTTTGTATATAAAAGTTTCAATTTATATGCATGTGCATGAATGTATGTATTTGGTTTTGAAAATGGAAGCATTTGTAAAGAAAATGAGTTTATGTAAATATTTTGGTAAATGTGGTGTACATGGATACTAATGAGCCAAACGGAGTTTGGTTCTAGTTGTTGAATTTTGATTGTGGATAACTATTGTGTTGGAAATGAAAATATTTAATTTGTAACAGGTTGGTTAAGTTCGAATTTTAGGGGAAACTCTTATAGTTTGTCCGTTTGAAATAAAAGAGTTTTGTATTATTTGTAAAGTTTTTGAAATTTCGTATTTTAATGTGAATAAAATGAATATATGGTTTTATAATTACAAATTTCGTGAAAAGAATAAGAATGTAGCACCCATTAGAGTCATCTGGTGAAAGGATGGGTAGGAGGTGTTACACTTTTCATTTGAGTTCGTTGAATCTAAATGAAGGTCATCAGGCCTCCTGTTTTGATTTTTTTTTTTTTTTTTTTGATATGTAGTTTTTTTTTCTTAATATTTATTGTAAAAGATGATAATATTGATGATGTTGTAATGTTGTTAATGATGTTAAAGACTGTGGGGTTGTTAATGATGTTGATGAAGTAGGTTGTTGATGATGTTGGTAAACGGGATTGATGAACAAACTTGATGCATTGAAGATAATGGAGATCCACCAGATTGAATATCCACCGTCCATCCATGGATGGGGGAGATCCATCAAATTGAATCTCTACCGTCCATCCATCATGGATGGACGGTGGAGATTCAATCTAGTGAATCTCCAATTTTTTTTTTAATTTTTTTAAATTTTTTTACAAAATTAATTTTATGTGTATAATAAATTATTTACATTAATTTTTTTTAAATTTTTTTATATGTTTATAATCTAATGGATCCACGTATCATAATCTTACCCTTTTACATGAAAAGACTATTTTATCCTTCTTATCCAAATAATCTATCATCGTTGATCATTAATTGACTGACAGTTTAGATTTTTTTAAAGAGTTTTGAAAAAATTAAAGATAAAAAGAACTGTTTCTAAACAAATTTTTAAAAGTTAAACATTTCTTTAAATATTAAGGACTAAAATGAATTTTTTTTTAATACTTATACAGCTAATCAAAGCTGAGACAATATCAAAATGGTTGACAGCCCTCTATAATTAAATCACATCAGACCAGGTAAGAAAGAGACAAAAAATGTTGAAAAAGACAATTAATAATAATTTTCAACCATTGATGACACGTATCACTTGATTGGATCTATAGGCATAAGTCTGTAAAAAGATCATCAACGAACCAAATTTTCCATTGTGTTTAGAGTGATTAGTTTATACAAAAGCATTTATATTTTTTTATATATGTTTCCATTATAAACAAACTCTGGAACGATTTTAAAACGTTGCTTCAGTTTATTAAATTCTGCACAATATTAAAAGAATTCGTAGAATACATGAACTTTTAGGTTCAACTATGTTGAATCTAAAGCTCAAGAAGTCAATTAAATTAAAATTTAATCCATGGCCAGTAACATGATAAATTCAACTGTATAGTCTGTATGTTAATTTCCACGAAATTGTTTTGTTTCTTTATTTCAAGCTGCGAGAAATAGCATTAACATGTTACAATCTACGTCAAGTATTAGTGCTATCACGGTAACCTGAAACGAATGATAATGATACAATTTTCTATGTTAATGAAAACAAGGTTTGCTGCGCTTTGGGGGTCAGTGGAGTGGTAAAAATAGCATCCTTTCCCAGTCGTGGTTTCAAACACAGCGCACCTCATTTTCATTAATAAAAAATGGGATTTTCTTTTACATACATAGCGTCTCTCCCATTCAAACGTAGATGGCTCCTTGTCTTTGGGCTTTTTTTATTTTTCTGAAAATAGTTGGACTTTTGCTTCTCCAATTTTTTTTTTTATTTCTATTGTCTATCAGAAAGAAGGGAAAAAAAAAAAAAGGACCGAACACGTTGTTGAATAGTGAATATGTGAGATAAAGCAAGAAAATCTGCAGTTTTATTTTATTATATATAAATATAATTTATCTATTTCAGATAAATGAATAAATGAATAATAAAATCAAAAGAATCCCTCATCATACATTCATACTGCCTACGTATTATTCTACGCCAGCGTGTGCGCACGTCGTACGCAGATGTTTGTTTTCAAACCAAGGTCGCACAAGTTGATGTTTTAAGGTCAAACAAAGCAGGAAGCAAATATTTTCTCCCATTAAAACCATTAGCATTGTAGCTGGCACCGGTTGTAGGGTCCGCCAACAAGTCCCCAGCGTAACCAGGGTAGGCCCCTTTGCCGTAGATACCAGGACAAGCCGATGCGGCCTCCAGGGGTGCGTCCTTGGGACCCTGGAAGTAGCCATTTCCAAATGGGTTCGTGGCAGTCCCAGCCAAAAGGCTAGCCAAATTGATCACCATTCCATCTACACCCACATCATTATTTGGTGCAACCAAAGCTGGGCTCTGTGGTCCATAGATGGGTTGGTGGAATGGCCACGCGCATTGACCCGGACACTGAGTCTCCGAATTCCCGACCCAAATGTAAGCAAATTTCACCTGCTTCTCGCCTTTAACGGATCCCAAAGCAGAGCCGTGAGTCCCACATCTGCTCATACAAAACCCTTCTACCGCCACGTCCGCTGCTGTCAAAACTACGTTGATTGCATTCTCTTGGCCACCCTTTGATGCCAGCTTCACCAATTGTTGACTAGTCAGTGATTTTCCCAGAGAGTAACTCTCATCAAGGATTTGCTCACCCAATGAGAGAGCAAGAGAAGATGGTTTCTTGCTAAGTTGGTAGTACTGCTCAGTCATTTTCCACCAATTAGCAACCGAGGGTTGCTCTGTTGTGGGTTTCGAAGAAGACGAAACCGAAGTTACGAAATCCGAAACTATGGCACGTTGAGAAGGCTTGAACTTGCCATACCAAATGAGATTAACGGAGATTTTCCCACTAAGTAGAGGACCATTATGGTACTTCAAAAGCAAGGGTTGCTGCTCATTTTGAGCTGACTCAGCCGCAAGTCTTCTTGCTTCTGAATTGAACTGAAGCAAAGAAACTAAAAGAACAAACAAGAGAGGAAGCACATGAGAGGAGACAGAAGATGCCATCACCGAACTGGGTTCTTAGTTTTTACTGATATGTATTCTGAGGTTTGGAGTGAAGAAAAAGAAACACAAGGAGAAGATATATATAGCGTCCAAAAGGAAGGTTCGAGGGAAGACAAAGTCAAGCGACAATAACGAGTGACGGCTGTGCCAGCAAGACACCGCGTTGGTTGTTTTAATGTTGGTGCTACTAATTACTGATTGTATCAAGCAATACAGTGCAAGGCCAGCTAAGGCCGAATAGGACGATGACTGTGAGGGAGGTGGATTTTGAAAGTCAACTGACAAAATCGAGTGCTTTCTAGTCAGCTCTCGGGCCACATTAAGGAAAAACGCGCGCAGATAATTAGATATAATAGCTGAGATGTTTATTCTGTTTGTCGAGACTTTTGTGTGGGTCTTTATTGCAGCAGGACTTGGATTACAATGATGCGTAAGTTGGATTGTAGCGTTTTTATTTATTTATTTTAATTAAATTATTGAATATGCACAAAAGCATATACAGATTTTCAAAAAATAAAAAAGAAGTATATATGTACAGGAGCATATTACATATGCTATGTTAGTGGTGGTGGATTAGTGGGTAGCAGGTTTTTTCATTTTTTCTTTTTCTTTTAAAAAAAAAAAATCAGTGGGTCGTGGTTTTCTGTGTAGCAAATTATGTATACAAAACATGAGCTTGGTTCAATTATTTGCTATTTTTTTTCCTTTTAGTAGGCAATGACAAAGTATGAATAATGGTGCATAACTATCTTTAAAAAAATAATAATGCATAATTTTTAATTAAATTGACATTCTTTGTCTCTCGAATTTTTTTAGTATACTGATTCAAAATTTATCGCAAAGCTTAAAATTTTTTAAACATTTACGAAATCTATACTAAATCTCTAGAAATGTATATGGGATTTTGTATGAATTTAAATCTAAATTTATTTCTACATAGCCTAAACATTAAGATCTTTAATATATTTTTTTTACTGTCTATTTATTTTTATATAATCGAAAGTAAATTGAAACCAATGTTAAGAGATTTTTCATAATTAAACACTATATAATAAAGACAAAACTCCTCACATATATTGAAAAAACACTAACTATACATGTTGATAAATATAATAAAAGTTGAATTTCTATCATGGATATGAAAAGAAAGTATGCTAATCACATGTACTATGAGTGGATGTTTTTTGTTTACCAATTATAACTAGCATAATCAAGTTATAAAATATTTTCACATGTAAATTGTATAAATCTGCAGAAAGAAAAATTGTGCTTATGATAAGTTTGTAGTGATATTAAATTCTACATCGGGGCCCGATATACAAAAATTAAGTTAGACAGTGGTTGGCCATACAAAGTGCCATATGATTTGTTGGTGTTATCAAAAATTGTTTGGTAGGTTCGGTATCACTACCCACCATTCTTAAAACGTGGAAGGTTGATGGATAGGAAAAAGCAACATTCCTTGCCTAATCATGTCTTTATGGCTATTGGGTAGTGCTGTGATCATAAGGGGTTTTAATAATTACTTTGTTCCTTTAAGATATGATACAAATTTTGGGATGCTAGATAAATGTCTCTAAAATGGTTATAAAACACAAATTTTCACTAAAAAATCCATATTACATTTTTTTTAAGAAAATGAACACCAAGTATCCATATAAAATATATTTTTAACAGCTGGAAGTGCCTTCATAAATTTTGCGTCTACCACTGATCCTACCCAAGACTTTAGGCATTTTTTTTTTTTAATAAAAATTTTGAACTATTACATCCAAGGACCAAAATTTTGTAGGATCAAAGGCCTTATTGTTGCACAACTTTTGAACCAAATTAATGTAATTTACATACTTAAGGTTAAAAATTAATGTAATTTATATACTTAAAATAATATTTTATATATTACTGTTATTCGATGGTAGAGAATATTAATTCAGTACATTAATATTTTAAGTCATTATATCATATGTGATATTTAAAAAAAAAAAACAAAGAGAATGAAAGAGAATTGTATCCTAAAGGGTGTTATTTTTATTATGCATTAAATATTAACAAAAATTTAATTTAGGTCTTTCGATGTTTGTCTTTAGAAACATTAATAAAATTTTTTTACAAGAATATGCTTTGGTATGAAGAAATCAACATATTTTAACGCGCTTTTATAAGTGAAAAAAAATAAAAATGCTCTGTTGTACATATCTAATCCCTTGTCACTTAGAATGATATTAAACTACTTGAGAATTTTTATCATTTTCCAAGTACCATAATGCTTATTTAATCACGTTGAACTAACTAGATCATTATAAACATGAATGCAAATATCATATTTTATAAAAATCACTCACAATTAAAATAGTTAGGGGTCGTTTGTTTTTTTGTCTGAAGACTGAATAGTGCTATTGAAAATTGAAGACTGAATAGTAACTGAAATCTGAAATATGAATGATATATTTGTTTTTTCTTTTCTTTACGTTTGAATGTATAGTAATTTTGTTTGTTTTTTAAAGTTAAAATTATCTGAAAACTAGTGATTTAACATTTATATCCTTTTATTATTATTAGTTGTTATATAACTTTATTTAATATAGTACAAACAATTATAATAAATTATGTAGTAAATGCTAAAACACTTTTATGTATATATTAATAACATTTTTATTAATAATAAAAATATGATTAATTATTATAGTAAAATATTTTTTTAAAAAAAATTATATATACATAAGTAAATTATTATAGTAAAGTAAATTAAATAAAAATAAATAAAATAATATTAAATTGAATTACTATTATTATATATTTAAATAAAAATAATATTGAAAGAAATATCATTAAAATGAATATGTATAATATAAAATTAGGTCAAATTTAGAAATATGTTTGTTGAAGTATTAAAAAAAAATTATAATGTAAAACTAGAACAAACCTGAAAATTTGTTATTTTAAAAAGAATAAAATTGAAATAATAAACTTATAAAATCATTAAGTAATTCAGTATTCAGCGAAAAGTCAGAAAATATAGTTTTTTATTTTCAGTGATTTTTGGGTGGTTTTAAGTGGTTTGATCACTTAAAAAAACAAACATAAATAACTTAATTGGTCTAATTCAACATCATTAAGGGGTCGTTTGTTTTTTTGTCTGAACATTGAATAGTGCTGCTGAAAACTGAAGACTGAATAGTGACTGAAACCTGAAATCTGAATGACATGTTTGTTTTTTTTTCTTTATATCTGAATGTATAGTAATCTTGTTTGTTTTTTAAAGTTAAAATTGTCTGAAAACTAGTAATTTGACATTTATATCCTTTACTATTAGTTGTTATGTAACTTTATTTAATATAATACAAACAATTATAATAAATTATTTAACAAAAGCTAAAACAATTTTATGCATATATTAATAATATTTTTATTCAAAATTAAAATATGATTAATTATTATAGTAAAGTATTTTTTAAAAAAAATTATATATACATAAATAAATTATTATAGTAAAGTAAATTAAATAAAAATAAATAAAACAGTATTAAGTTGAATTACTATTGTTATATATTTAAATAAAAATAATATTGAAAAAATATAATTAAAATGAATATGCATAATGTAAAATCAGGTCAAATTTGGAAATATATTTGTTGAAGTATTAAAAGAAATTTTTATAATGTAAAACTAGAATAAACTAGGAAATTTATTATTTTGGGAAGGATAAAATTGGAACAATAAATTTATAAAATCATTAAGTGATTTGGTATTAAGTGAAAAGTCAAAAAATGTAACTTTTTATTTTCAGTGGTTTTGGGGTGATTTTAAGTGGTTTGACCACTTAAAAAAACAAACAAAAATCACTTAATTAGCCCAATTCAGCATCATTAAGTGTTAAGTGTAAAAAACAAACAACCCCTAAGTATTAAGTACAAAAAACTTCTTTGCTATTAAGTGTTAAGTGCAAAACACTTCTTAGCTGTTAAGTGCAAAAAACTTCTTAGCTGGTAATATATGTGAGAGATATATTTGTAAGTATGAACAGAGATATTTTTCCCCTTTATGAAAATAGATTTTTACGGACATATATAGTATTTAATATACCAGGTAACTCACTACAAATTCCGCCCGTGGTATTAATTTTTGGTAAATCTCAACATCCAGCAACTCTAATTGGTAACTGATTTTGCACAGGACATTTTGCATAACAGAAAAGCATGTGGAATTATTGTTTTTTGATGTACATCGTGAAAATTATTGTCCATAATGGTTTCAAAGTGACAATTATTCTAGCAGGGGTCCCATCTTGTTCGGGATTTAGGATATAGTCTGGTTAGATCTACTGTCTGGGCTAGCCGGCCCTAGCAAACTGGCAAAAAACTTATCGTTCCCACTTTCAGGTTGCATAGAAGAATAACAATTGAATTTGGGCAAACTGATCTCAACGACATTGGCACTACAAAATGCCCAAAATTCAACCAATCGCATTTGCGAAGCAATTCATTGTGCAAAAATAGAAGAATAAAGTTGACAAAGATTCTGATTAAAGAAAGCAAACCAAAGCAATTTGCTCTTCTATTATTAATCCGCATAAGTAAAACTAATAACAAATCAAAGAATTACACTATCTGTTCCTATAATACGTTTACAGCACACTGCTAACAATCTTATTAAGAAAGTAGCATATTTAGACCAATGTTGAGCAAGACGATGTAGAAGGGTCATACAAGGCAGGAAGCAAGTACTTCCTGCCATTAGCACCATTCGCATTGTAGCTAGCACCAGTTGTAGAGTCCACCAACAAGTTTCCAGCATAGCCAGGATAAGCACCTTTGCCATAAACACCAGGACAAGCTGATGCAGCCTCTAGTGGCGCCTCTTTTGGGCCCTGGAAGTAGCCATTTCCAAATGGGTTTGTGGCAGTCCCAGCCAGAAGGCTAGCCAGGTTGATCACCATCCCGTCAAGACCCACATCATTGTTTGGTGCAACCAAAGGTGGGCTCTGTGGTCCGTAGATGGGTTGGTGGAATGGCCAAGCGCATTGACCAGGGCACTGAGTCTCCGAGTTACCAACCCAGATGTAAGCGAACTTGTAGTTCTTGCCCTTGATGTGGCCACTGTTGGATGGAGCAGAACCATGGGACCCACATCGGCTCATGCAAAACCCATCAACAGTTACATCAGCAGATGTTAACACAACATTAACAGCATCTTTCTGGTCACCCTTTGAGGCCAACTCTACAATGTGTTTGTTTGTGAGTGATTTTCCAAGTGAGCAGTTCTCATCAACAATCTGCTTTCCCAAAGAGAGGGAAAGTGTGGATTTTTTAGAGTTGAGGTGGTAGTATTTCTCGGTGGTCTTCCACCATGAAGCAACAGAAGGTTGGTTGGTTTTGGATGGCGAAGAAGAAGAAAGAGAACTGATAAAATCGGAAATAACAGCTTTCTGGGAAGGCTTGAACTTGCCATACCAAATAAGATTGATAGAAATTTTCCCAGAAAGAAGAGGACCATTGTGGTATTTCAAGAGCTGATTCTGGCTTTGCACTAACTCACTAAGAGTCCTTGCAGCCAGAGAGATTTCAAACAGGGAAATCACAAAGAACAATTTCAAAAGACATTTAGAAACAAATGAAGCCATTTAGAAACAGAAGAAAGAACCAAGAAAAATTGCTAGTGATCACTAGAGAGTAGAAAGCTCTGTGCTTGTGTTATGAACCAAGAAGCCAGTAAATGGTGCATATATAGAGGTGGAAGAAATTGTGTGGTTAATATTATGTTAATTAAAAAGTGTTGTTATTTAATTAAGTGGAAAGGGAACCTGCTAAGAAAAAGACAATAAAGTCAAGTGAATGTGAGATGGCTTCACTTTGCAATTTCCGAGTCTCAACTTGGCCTGTAAGAAAAAGAGCACCCAACGGTACACCCAAGCGCGTTCTTTTATGAAAATAGATATGTCAAACACCAAGCGCATTAGACATCACGCGAGCATCACTTAGTTTGTAAGACAATCAGATGCGGCGCGTGGGATCTCCAAGCTAGAGCAAGATAATGGGACATGAACCCGAGAAACCTGATCTCGCTGTAAAACAAAATGCATTACAGCTTAGTCACGGTATGGTATGCCTGAACGAATTGACAAGAACACCCACCAGTGTAAAGTGATTAGAGAGTGAAAATTAGGGGTAATAATGGAAAAAAAGAAACAGATAAGAGCAAGGCAACAGGCTGGAGAATAATAGTATGGGGAAGCGTGGGAGAGAGGGGCAGCTGGCAGGAAGGGAATGGGTAGAGTATCCGAGGTGAATCAGAGCACGTGAGCTAACGCGCTCCCTTGCTAGAATGGGTGGACACACAATGCCCGTGAATTGAGATACTTGACTTCCTGAGGAGCACACCCTCCAGCTGGATCAGGCTATCAATAGTTAACTCGACAGCTGTGATGCCACACCCTCAACGTTTTCATTTGTTTTTTTTTTTTTTTTGAAAGCCAACTATATTAACTAGAAAAAGACAGAATACATGCTTCGGTGACTCTCTGCCACCTACAGACCTCCTTCGAGGACAAGGCAATTGAGGCGAGTTTGTGCGCTAAGCGGTTACCTAACCTAGGAACGGCTTGACACACCAACACCCCCACCTCAACACATAGAGCCTTGATATCGCCAATAAGGAAAGCATTACCCCCCCAACCCTCACAAAGAGAATTAATATCCCCCACAGCATTAGTGGCATCCAGTTCAACAGTGTGGATTGACAGCCCCATCCTACGCGCGAGCAACAGCCCCTCACGAGCCGCTAACAGTTCACCCACTGCTGGCGAAAAGCTCCCTAGCAGCGGCCTGGCTTCAGCAACCACAACCAGACCCTCATGGTTCCGGATGGCGACCCCCACCCCACATCCGCCTTTCTCAGGGTGCACTGCCACATCCGCATTAATCTTCAGCCCCCCAGGTGGAGGCGGGCACCAGGCAGCAGGCCTTCTGTCAACTGGAAGAGCATGCTGAGGGGCGGGCACCAACACTGCAACACAGGAATGGAACTCTCGAAGGACCCCTTCTGCCCAAACAGCCGAAGCTGCAGGCGTCTTCGAGCACAGTCCTTGGAAGGGGGCGTTTCGATTAATCCACAGCGACCACGCTATCATACAGGCTAGTTCAGCAGCGTTCCTACCGCCAACCCTCCTAATAGAGGTCAAAACATCCAAAAAAGATCCTACAGCAAAAACGCACCCTCTCACATCTTGTTGGAAAGCCTCCCAGGCCAGCTGGATTGAGCTGCAGCGGAGCAGCGCATGTTCCACCGTTTCAAACTCATCCCCACAAAGCTGGCATAGACCATCTTCTAAAATCCCACGTCTGACCAGATTAACCTTAACGGGCAGCGCATTCTTACACGCCCTCCAAATCAAAATCTTCACTTTCGGGGGGATGTTAAGACTCCAAAAGAACTTCCACCACCCTTCGCACTCCGAACTACTAGAGGACGGGCTGCACTGGAGGCCACTAAGCGCAAGCTGATACCCGCTTTTAACAGAAAATAACCCCTTCCTGTCAAAATGCCAGACTAACCTGTCACTCACCTGCCGCACACTCAGAGGAATCCCCAGAATCGCCTCCACATCCACCGGCAAGAAACGCTGGCACAGAGCACTCAGATTCCAGCAGTGGTTAGCTTGATCGATGAAATCAGCAACTCGAAGGTCAGATGCCACGCACCAAGATACCGGCAGGAAAGAGACGGGCCTCGGCATCCAAGGGTCTTTGAAAGCCCGAATCGAGCGCCCATCCCCCACTTGCCACCTAAGACCCTGACAGAGCAGATCCTTACCCCATAGAATGCTGTTCCAAACATGAGAGCTACCGCTCTTCGACCCCGCCTGAAGGAAATCGCCATGTGGGAAGTATTTCGCTTTCAATAGTCTCGCCAGAGAAAATGCCAGACTAACGTTTTCATTTGTTTTGAATTTCAAACTTTTAAGTACAACAACTCTAAGCAAAATTTCTGAGAAATAAATTTGGTCACTTTCTTTCTCTAATGTGAAGACAAATTCCAACTTTCTTTCTTTTTTTATATCTCCTGTCTTTGTACATCACAGGCAGCCGCTTAATAATTCATGCGTCATGATCATTCATTGGTTGATCGAAATTATGACGAATTTATAGCGGAAAGATATTTTAGATGCATATTAGTTTACACATACTAAAAACTATCTACTTAAAAATGCGATAATGGATAACCGAAGCTTTGAATTGTCCTAAGATTAATCTTTGTGCCTAAAACGAGTTTTATTGTCCTTGTTTCGAAAAGATATTGTTCTATATTAAGAGAAGAATGCTCAAAAGTACGTTTGTACAGTATTATCAATCCAGCTCTCTCAATCAATAAAGGATAAGGTTCGAGCTCCAACTCACTAAAAGATATGAGTAATTTTGTTATCTAACGTGGGCACACATCTTTCATTTCTAAGAGCAGCATTTTAGATCATTAGGTTTAGATAGAGTTGTCTGATTTATAATTAGAAGGTAAGGGAAAAAAAATCAAGAGAAGAACTAATAATTATTCGTGCTTATAGAAAAAGAAATCCCTTCTAATTCTGTATTAATCAGCGATTGTCACACAAATTCTATAGAAATCATTCAACCAATATAATAAACAAAACCAAGATCAAATGGCTGTCGTCGTCTTATACATATAAAGCCTCAACTCACGAGCTTCGCTTCATATTATATACCCTAGACATTATCCAAACCCTTGCCATCACGAGGCACATTTCATATAAAAATTGGTATTTTATCATAAGATTCTTATATTTAATAATGTAAAATGTGAATGGCAATGCGTCCACCTACAATGGCCTACATTCCCGATCGACGTGAACGCTTAGGAAGAAGAGAGCTCCAGCGTGTCTGATGGGAATGCAATAGCATTGGCTGCTTTGTTTCATAATTTGCAGGCATGTCATTGTATATTTAATGTTCTCTGTACATAGCTGCACCAGAGAATCCAACCCTTGTCTAATTCATATTCAATTGTGTTTTAATTTGCTTATATGCCAGTACGACATAGCGTTTTGTTGTATGTTCCTCATGGATTCTTTTTGTCTCTCATGTTCATGCCTAGCAAAGTATAGGTATCGTGTAGTTGTCTATAAATGTTTACGGAAGAAAAATGAGGGCTTGTTGATAATAGCAATAGCAAAAGCAAAATTTTAGTTAGTTTTTTTTTTTAATTGCTTTCATCAATGTTTTGGTGGAGGAAAAATTATCTGCCTAGTTCATTTAACCTTATCAGTACTAATTTAATATATTTGTTAATTGTAAAAAAAAAAAAAGAAAAAAAAAAAAGGATTTAAAAGGTCTTTTTATATAGTCTTAAAAATAAATTAAATATTCTAAAATACAATAATAAAATATTCTAAACAAATTGCCACTAACTTACATTGCTCACTAGCATTTATCTTCCCCGAAGGCGCTGGCAAGTAGTATTTATAATTAAGAATAATTAGCCTAAAAAAAACAATTTTCTATGATTGTGGAGGTAAATAAGGAACAATTACAAAATTAAAATGTATCGAAGGCCATGACTTACTAACAGTAACATGGAACGGGTCGCTTTTATTCTCTTGATTTTTTGTATCATAGTTATGAAGGTTTGTGAACTGTACTGGCTCTCTTCGTCTCCTAGTCTTAATTAGTACAAATTAAGGTTCGAATTATTGAGCAAAATTATGCTATATATGTATCAACAATTCAAGCACAACATTTTAGGCCCATTAAAAGAAATAAAGTGAAATAATTTCATTTAGGGATGACGAATAAATGCATTTGGCTGCATGTACATGGCACGTTGTGTAGCATTACATGGCCCTTGTTGCTATTAACACCAACAAGAAAACTGACATGTTTGTAGCCTCCTTGACTTGAATACTTCTACTTAGGCATTGCCAACTTGAGAAATATTGTCTAGGAGCTAATCTACAGCGGGACTAGAGCATGGTTTTATAGAATCTAGCTATTGTCTCTCACATTTATGACTGCTGTGTTAACGTGTTATAGTTTCTTTGAAATATCAAATAATCAAGAATTTATGAGATTACAGTGCATCCATGCTTCTACATTAGTACATATGTTTATATTCAATTTGACTCGCACAACTATGAGCCTCATTTTACTCTCATATACATTAAAATTTTGAATAAATATTATGAATTAGATGGAAATTAAACTTAATTAACCTAAAAACTATTTGTCATTTGTACGTAATTGAGAATTGTTTCCCTCTTAAATCTTATTAGAAGCATTTTCTATAATAATTGGTCAAAAATAGGTAAGCTTTTTATTTTATTTTATTTATTTATTTTTTAGAATTAGGACTAACTTAAAAAATTATTAGGATCAATCGAGATAGGAATACTGATGAGATGATTTGGGACAACCTTTTAGTTTATCTTACTAGAGATCTAGATTCTTCATGGTAACTTTGTATTTACTGTTCAAAGTCAAATTTAAACACGGGCCAATATAAATGTTATAGCTATGTAGACAAATAATTAAGAAAGAAGAGGTGTGAGCTGTAGAGATCACCATTAATTGGCGTGTGTGTGTAATGCTCCCATTCAACCTAGCCGGCCTGCATTTTAAAGCAATTTATACAACATGTATTTTATATATATATATATATATATATATATGAGATGAGAATCTGAAAACCCCATGCTTGTGCTATGTCACAAAGTCAAGCCTCATGGTCCACCATCCTGGAATGATACCATCACACTTATCGCTTTGAACATCCAACGTCAACCCTCTCTATTTATTTAGCTTTAATTTCTGTCTCCTCTAAATCAATTACATGAATTAAAGATGACTTACGGGTGGCAATTTGGATTGACGGATTGGATTGGACATGAAATGAATACGATACGATTAATAAACGGGTTGAACCCATTCAATCTGATTACGATACAATTTTATATAGGTCAACATGAATACGACACAGTTAACTTATTTATTTACGGGTCGTTTATTGACACGTTTATTGAACCGTTTAACGGACACGTTTAGTTGACCTATTTATGATGCATTTAATCACATTTAATACATTTAAATTTTAATAAAAACAAAATTAAAATATAATCCACAAATACACAAACACAAATCCAAAACCTAAATATGGAAAGTAGATTTGTCAAGGAAGGCTTTTGGTGTTGAACCAAGAAATCTGAAAGGAGCTTTACAATGGGTAAGAGAGCAAGAACTGCAATTGAAATTGAGTGGTTCATGTTCACGGAATACAGGAGGAGAAGCAACAATCACAACCAGGATGGCAAGAGCAACAAATGAACGATTGAGTTGAGGTATGGGATGAGAGACGGTGGGTGAGGTGAGGTGTGAGGCGAAGAGGAGACAGTGAGAGTTAGAAGATGGAGAGGATTCGTGAAAATGGAAAACAAAATGAACAAAAATGAATGATTGAGTTGAGAGGGATCGTGCAAATGGAGTTAAGAGAGTGAGTGGGTGCGGTGGCTGAAGGTAAAAATGAGCTAGGGTTTTCAATTTTCATTATACATACTTGAAGCTCAAATTACATAAGTACCCTCTAATGTAAAATTACTATTTTATCTGTATTAAACGAATCACCCCATGACACAATTAGAGAAACCCAAATATAACACGATATTAAACGGGTTAGATTGTCCCATCTATTGACACAACCCGTTTATAATCAACCCAAAATTGGAATATTCGTGTTGGATATATTTATGTCAATCCATCATGTCGAGATCCAAATTGCCACACTATGTGAATTAAACAGGATCTATAACATAGTGGACCAACTGGAGCATATGCATACATAAAACCTATATTCAAAAACAAGTTGGATTAATAAACTGTTGTCAAAAAGATATAAGAATCCATGTAAGTGTAGATTAAAGACATGGTCACTTATTTACAATACTGTCTCTTGATCCCACATTTGCTAGGATATTACATTAGATTTGTGTTACGTTAAATTTTATATCCTGTGTTCTTGTGTTAGTCAAACTAAAGATATCTTTAGTTTCAAAAAAAAAAAAAAACTAAAGATATCTTTGAGTTCACACACACACACATATATATATATTTTCATATTTATCGATATCAATCTTTCCCATGCAATATACAAAAATGTAGACAAGCTTGTTTTCTGTTCTAGCCGTCGAGAAACATCACACATTTATGGTAAATTAATGAAGAAGAATGAAGGTGATATCATATTCCGTGAGAAACTGAGCTGGTCACCTATCGAAGAGGTCGAGCAAAGCAGAATATATACAGGCTGTCTCAAGGCTAATGGATAAACAGGTTGTTCCCATATACTTGCAAACATGCATACCTTTTGAATAGTTCAAAGTCGCACGAGGGCTGCTTTCAAATTGCATCCTTGTCAAGTTATTTTATACATATGTAGGGTGCGACTTCCATTAGGCATAATTAAATGATCCCATATATATATGCAATATTAACAGTGATTATCAATAAATGTATATATGTTCAACTAAATTACTACATGTAACTTATCAAAAAAAAAAATTACTAACATTTAAAAATTATTGAACTATGAAAACAAAATTAAGATATATAAAGTCAGTGGATAGAAGGTTGGTCATGATGAATTATTCCACCAAGAGCCCATGTCGTTTGGGATCAACATAAAATGGCCTCTTTCATGGCTTTATTGGTGAGTGGATTTGGAAGGTCTGAGACTTGATGAGAGGTTCAATATGTAAAGAGTAAGGACCATTCCGTTTATACTTGTGCCATGATTAGGCAGCATAAAATTGCAGGTGAGCAACTCGATGGTATTCTCTCAATATAATGGGCATGGCAATTGAGCCCACAAGCATGGCAAAGGCTTGGATCATAATTGCCTTATCAGCATAAAAAATGTGTACGTACAGTGAATTCTTTTGCTTTTTAGTGGGGTTTTAATAAAGCACGAACCTATCGCCATAAGAGCATACAGATTCTCTGTCACGCTTACTAACACCTAGAACAAAACAAATGCTCATTAATTTATTGCAGTGAGTGAGGTCCCCAGTGGTACTACTTCACAAAATAATGGGAGCCAACGCGGTTCCTTTGATGCTACGATAAATTGCATTTTGCCACACACTAAACTAGACTGAAAAATATGCAATTATGCATCGATCCAAGAAAACTCTAATTTTGATGTGGCAAATGCATGAAATGCCTTGGAAAAAGCATTAGACACATGCCACCCACAGCTCCAGCAACTATCCATTATTTTTTCTTTTTTATGAAGCAAGCAACTATCCATAATCCATTATTGTTCCTTGTTTTAGACATATTCTGGTGCCTTCCTACCATTTTGATTTCTACCAAATCCATGGCATTGTCCAAATCTTCAGATCTCCACATTAACTGTGAATAAATGGGAAAAGTATATAAGAGTTAAAAAAAAAAAAATCAAATCAAGAGATAGACTTGCTAGACATTTCCCTTTTATATCTTTTATGAGTTCTCGTGATCTCTCTATAATAAAGTGCTCAGTTAATTATGTACAAAAAAATGAGTGGGAAGTTGCCAATGAAAGCAACTGTGCAACGGCTCGCTAGCTCAGTTCATGCATCTCCGCACCTATATATACTCTTACACTGCACATTGCATTTATCACTCATCACTTTATCTATAACAAAATCCAAAATCCAAACTCTCTTACAATAATTGTGAAATGGGTTTCTTTCAAATTTCCAGGAAAGTGTCTCTTCTGCTCTTTCTTGTTCAACTAAACTTGATTATTGGTTCATGTCTAGCTGCAAGAAAGCTAACTTCACTGTACCAGCCACCTCCCATGGCCCTCACTTACCACAAAGGCGCTTTACTTGAAGGAGACCTTCCTGTCTCCATTCTCTGGTACGGCAAATTTTCCCCAGCTCAAAAATCCATTGTTGTTGACTTCCTTCTCTCTCTCAACCCTCAAAAGCAGCAGTTGAATACTCTCTCCGTCTCTGCACAACCCTCTGTTTACAAATGGTGGAGTACCATCCAAACCTACATGAAAAAAGCTGGAAAAAAACAGACTCGTATCATTCTCATAAACCAATTTTCTGATAAAAACTGTTCCCTTGGCAAAATCTTGAAAAGAAGTCAAGTATCTGAGTTGGCCCAGAAAGCAAACTCGAAACAGGGTGGGTTGACTCTGGTTTTAACCGCTAAAGACGTCGCAGTGGGGGGATTTTGCATGAGTAAGTGCGGGTTTCACGGCTCAAACACGAAACACAACTCGGCCTTTATCTGGGTTGGTAACTCGGTGAGTCAGTGTCCCGGCCAATGTGCATGGCCGTTCCACCAACCAATATACGGACCACAGACCGCACCGTTAGGAGCACCTAACGGAGACGTCGGCGTAGATGGCATAATTGTAAATATAGCGAGTCTTCTGGCGGGAACAGTGACCAACCCGTTCGGGAACGGCTACTTTATCGGCTCAGCTGACGCGGCCCTGGAGGTGGCTTCAGCTTGCCCGGGAGTGTACGGGAAGGGGGCGTACCCAGGTTACGCTGGGGAGCTATTAGTGGATCCCAGCACCGGTGCTAGCTATAATGCGCTGGGTGTTAATGGGAGAAAGTATCTGTTGCCTGCCTTGTTTGACCCTTCTACTTCTCAGTGTTCAGCGCTTGTGTGACTGGACACGTTGCACCTGGCTGCTGCTGTTTATGTACAAACCTGTGATTGTAGATACATGTGTATGTTGTTTCAGTCAGTATATATTTTCCTCCTAAGAAAAGCCTGTATTGTCATTTCAAGTTCCAAGCGGTTGATATCCTGGGTTAAGATGTTATTGATTTTGTGAAGTAATTTACTTTATGATCGGATGCATCCTGCCAAAATCTGAATGCTTGTTTTGATAAAATACGGGAACGAACTTAATTGAAGATATTTTAAGTTTTGGATCAAGTTATTGATAACTTAAATTTTGTGATTTCAATTAGGGCCAACAGGACCCAATTTGACTAATAAAAAAATAGTAATATTTGGGTTAATTACATCTTATTAGTTTTTTTCAGAAAAGTCTAACCATTTAGAACGATGTCTTATGGATAATTTTCCTTTTTCATAGTGTAAGTTTTATGCAACAAATAGTCAATCGATTTTTGAGGGCGGAAACCGAGGACGAGCTAGATCACCCAAATGGTGGTTTTTATTTTTCCAATCTGTTTTATTCTGAATTCCCTAGTAGTCAGTCGATTTTTGAGGCTTCGTTGGCCGTCCACACAAGTTTAAGTGGGCCCAATTTAAGGGCCCTAGATGGTAATTTTCGCAAAGAAGACGTTAAGGCAAGCAACTTTTGAGCTAGGACCAACTAAGGCTCCAAGCCCGAATGACTCGGACGGCATTTTTTTTTTTTAAATTAATGGGATATTGTGGCGGAGGACTTATGTACAGTCTGTCTGAATGTAGTCAATAGAGGAGACTCAATTAGGGAATTTAATAAAACTAATGTAGTTCTGTCCCCGAATCTACTACACGTCCCGAAAGCTTGAAAGATTATCGTCCAATAAGCTTTGTGACATAGGTTTTTGTAATTTTCTATACAGAGATAGTTTGGTAATTTTCCAATGTATCTCTAAGTACAGTACAAAGTAGTTGTTCTTGTAATTTTATGCTAGGGGTTCTTTAGGTAATTTGCCATCCGAACATAAAAGGCTTTTTTTTTTTTTTTTTAATCAAAACTTAAGAGAGTGTACATTTAATGTTTGTAATTTTTGGTTACTAACTGTAGCATGTGTAAAGACTAGATTTTTTGGGTTGTGTTTTTCATCGTTTTAGTTTCCATAGTGTGTAGATCTTGCATTCTGTCTATTCATGCATTCATGAGCATATAGATTATTTTTCTAGCTTGTTAAGTCCTTGTTTTCCAGAGAGAAACCGAGAAGACAAGTTAGTTAAAGGTTTCTAATTTGTGTAGAGACAAGAAAAGAATATAGGATAATCGAGAAGCACTAGTAAAAGGCTTGCAGCCAAGTAGAATAGATAATAGATCAATAGGAGTGTGATCGAGGAATCAACTTGAAGTGTAATGGTTCTATTACCGAGTGGATTTTGAGATAAAGAGGTTATAAATATTTGGTCCCATAGTTTCCATCCTTTTGAGTTTTCAGCATAAAAATCAATATCTAATTTTCTTTTCTTTTTAACTTGCGGAAAAAAAAATAGTTTGACACCTATTCTTCTATTGATTAATAATTAGCGAATTTTAGTCGGTATCAAATATGTTCAAACACACGTTAAAATTAATGTTATGTTTTGTTAATGATATATCTCTTTGCTAAGATAATCAATCGATTAATCACAAACTACATCAACTCTTTTTTCCATTTCTTCTAAATGATTTTTGTTTTCGATTTAGTTGTTTGATTGCAGATAAAATATTAACCAAAAACCATAACATTAGATTGGGTTACCCATACTTATAAACTCAGATTGGTTTACTGTTTTGTTACCTACCAAACCAAAACATCAAAATTGGTGCTAAATTGGCTACTCTAATTGATTTAGAGAATTTGGTTACCCACGGTAAGGTGTGCCGTATACATGAGAAAAAATAATTGGTGTTGGATAGTTAAGCTTCTAGAAAAGTCTTCAATGCCTTTGATCGTGCTCTGCAAATGTGTCATGAATTTTGATGTTGATGTAAAAATTGTCCTCGATAGCCACGCCAACAATAATGGAATAATCACAATCAAAGCATAATGTATAAAAGGAAAAGATCCTACTATTTTATTGATTTGATGATAAGATGGAATACAAAAAGGGGGATGAATTTTACGAGATTCTTTTGGATACTCAACTCTCTTCCACCAGAGGTGTTTCCCCCTTCTTTTGGCTAGTTTCTCTTCCTTTTTTGTTAAGAAAAGGGGACGAAGAGCCTGTCTGATCAAAGGAAGGGGAAGCTTAGTCTATCTCACGGTAAGATTCCTAGATCTCCAGCCTTAATCTAATGTGTACATTCTCTTTCACATGACCCTATTCCTTCTTGCTTGTTCTCTAATTGCTCTTGTTCACTTGTTTTGGTTCTTAATAGTAATTGCCTTTTATACTTGTTCTTCTTGGGTCTAAGGCTCACAATCTTTCCCTTTCTTTTAGTCAACTTTCTTCTATTCCCTTTAACATGCTTTTTTGTACCTTGTCACCTGAATCTTCCTTTGGCTAGTTGCTTTTTCGTTTTTTGGTGTCTAGTGCCTTCCCGCTTCACTTAGCTTAGATGTTGTGTACATATGTCTTCTTCTCCTCCTTGACTCCTCTGGTCCTTGTGCCACGTGGCACGGACATAACCTTGCTTTTTCTCATCTACCGTCTGACATCCTTCCTTCCTTGGTGTGTCAAGCCTAGGCCTACGAGTTTTGCCATGCAGACGTAAAGGAGATCATGCACCAATTTCAAATTAAATCTCTCTCTTGGCTGATTTTCCTGCCCCTTGGTAAGGGTAATTATGTCCATTTGCCATTTGTTCCTAACTTGTTGGGCTTGGGCCTATGTTTTTTTCCTCCTAATTTTACTTCATGGACTTGTCAATTGGGTCAATCAATTCAATTTTTGGCTCAATAAGTTTGGAGAAGGGTCAATTTCTCTCCCAACAATTGATATAATTAATTATATTGTTCCATAATATATAGCTTAAAATGGGTGAAAGATATATATGGTGCACTGAATGCATTAATACCTCAAAAAATCATTTAGCTAATATTCTTTTCATAATCTTGTATTTGTTAAATTTCAACTCATACTAGATTTTAAGGGTTCTATTGAATTAATAGGTATTGGTGTGGTGACCGGGTTCAATTTTTTTTTTTTTTTATTCAAACCAAAAGAATACCCAACTTTATTTTTTTGGAAGTTGACACCAAGTAGAGACAATATAATTTGATCTAAAACCTTTTCCGTTCTATTTTGGTTGTAAAACAATTGATGTTGGGCTGTGAAATTGAAACTAATTCACTTCATAATCCATTATTAAGCTCACATTAATTTGTTGTGGTGTTTGATTTTAGATAAAAAGAATATTACATTTTATATGAGAGAAAAGATTCGAGCAGAAAAAGGCATAAAGTAAAACAATTTGTTCATGTACGTAGTTCTCAATAGTCATTCGGCTACACTATTGCTAGCAAATAGTTATTTAAGAAGAGGAAAAACTTCATTTTATCTCTTAAAGTTTTAAAAAATATCAGTTTTTTAAAACTTTTTTAGAAAATGACTTTTTTCATTTTTAATTTTTTTAAAACTCTATAAAAAAGTCCAAACCGTTAGTCAACTGACAATCAAACCAAATAGAAAAATGAAAATGACTTAATTGCCCCTTATCACCTAAAATGACTATTTTACCCTTAATAAAATCAAAATATTACATGTCATTTGATCAATAAAAAGTTGATACATATACAATAATATAATTATTGTTTTTTTTTTTCAAATTTTGATTATTGATTTTTTAAATTGAACAATAATTTAGAAAAAAAAAACAAATTTCAAAAAAAAAAATTTCAACCCAGATGACTTTTTTTTTAAAAATAATATTAATCCCAGATGAAATCCCAACAATTTAAAAACATTTTTTAAAGATATATAATTTAGAACTTTTTACTTAATTATAAAATTATTAATAATTAAAAAAAAAATCTCCAGATTGTTTTGGTTGTTTCCATCCATCCTTCATCCAACCATTAAAAATTTTATTTAAAAAAATAAAACAAATTAATATAAAAATATAAACAAATGGATTTCATTTTTATCTTTGACTTGGAAGAGTCCAAAACAAAACAACCAATTCGTATATTTTTTCTTTGATTTGCTCTTCTCCTTCTCCTCCGTCCCTTTTTTTCTCCTCCATCTTTTTTGTTCTCTCATTCTCCTTCGTCTCTTCCATCGGCCTCTATCCCATTCTCTTTCGTCTCTTCTACTTCTTCTCCAGTCTTTTCTACCTACCATCTTCTTAATCGACCTCCATCTCATTCTCCTTCATCTCAAATGAAGCACATCTGATGGGATGAAAGTGCTCTCTATTGAGAATGGAGTCGATCTGCTCCATTTGAGATGGAGCCGAGGCTCTATCTGAGGTGGAGTGATCTACTCCGTCTCAAATGGAGCAGTTTGCTCCACGTCTGATGCTCCATGAAAATTTTTAGTTTTGCTTTTTTCTTGTGATTCTTTTTAAATGATTGTAGTTCTCCATCATTAGCATGTTTGCTAGGTTGGTGTTTGGGATTGTTGAGTGTATTTTGGCAGATTAGCAATTCGAGATTTATGGTTCAAGATGAGGCTGGGTTGTTGGGTTTGGCAAAATGAAGGTGAGTGCATTTAGGATTGTTGAGTGTATTCTGGCAGATTAGAAATTCAAGATTTATGGTTGAAGATGAGGCTGGGTTGTTGGGTTTGGCAAAATGAAGGCGAGGTTGGGATTTGGGTTTAGCAAGAAGTGACGATGAAGTTGACATTTGGTATTTAGGTTCAATGAGTTCGATCAAAAACAAATCCTCAAATCTTGATTGGACTAAAGATTGAACATGAAGGATCTTGAACATCGAATATGAATATAGATCGAGCACATGATTTTTTTTAAATTTTTTTTTTTAAATTGTTTACCCAGATTTTCAACATTATGGGTTCAAACCCACATTTAGATTTTTTTTTTTTTGATTTTTTTTTTTAATTTTTTCCTTTATATGTTTAACCTTTCACATGAAAAGATCATCTTACCCTTCTTATCCAAACTATTGATCACTGTTGATTGTTAGGTGACTGACGATTTAGATTTTTTTGAAGAGTTTTGGAGAAGTTAGAGATAAAAAAAACTGTTTTCAAACGAACTTTAAAAACTTGATATTTTTTTTTTAAATTTTAAGGACTAAAATGAAGTTTTCCCCTAAGAAGATAGTTATGCTGCTGTGGGCAATTGATTGGTGTATGATGATTGTACTGTTAATAGAATTAGTTGGCTGGGAAAATTGTATTCGATTGATATAAAAGCTTTTGTATCTTTCAATTACATTGATGTAAGCAAAATCATCTTGATCATTCCATTCTTGTAAAAGTAGAAACATACTGATCAAATATTCAATAAAAACCAAAGCTTCAAGATTCATCAGTGGTGACTTGATTGTTCTTTAAATGTTCTTTAATCAGCTTTGTCTTTCTTTTCACAAGTAAATCTCAGCAAGTTAATTAATTGCTTCTGTTACAAGGAGTAAAAGAGTAATAAAATATTGCCATTTCATTTATTTCAAGTTTATAGTAAATTATCAATATAAAGACTATTTCAGATTTTTTCTAAGGGGTCGTTTGTTTTTTTGTCTGAAAACTGAATAGTGCTACTGAAGACTTAGGGGTCGTTTGTTTTTTTGTCTGAAGACTGAACAGTACTACTGAAGACTGAAGACTGAATAGTGACTGAAACCTGAAATCTAAATGACATGTTTGTTTTTTTTTTTTCTTTACGTCTGAATGTATAGTAATCATGTTTGTTTTTTAAAGTTAAAATTGTCTGAAAACTAGTAATTTGACATTTATATCCTTTTACTATTAGTTGTTATGTAATTTTATTTAATATAATACAAATAATTATAATAAATTATTTAGCAAATGCTAAAACACTTTTATATATATATTAATAATATTTTTATTCATAATTAAAATATGATTAATTATTATAGTAAAATATTTTTTTTAAAAAAAAATTATATATACATAAATAAATTATTATAGTAAAGTAATTAAATAAAAATAAATAAAATGGTATTAAATTGAATTACTATTGTTATATATTTAAATAAAAATAATATTGAAAGAAGTATCATTAAAATGAATATGTATAATGTAAAATTAGATAAAATTTAAAAATATGTTTGTTGAAGTATTAAAAGAAATTTTTATAATGTAAAACTAGAACAAACTTGGAAATTTGTTATTTTAGAAAGGATAAAATTGGAATAATAAATTTATAAAATCATTAAGTGATTTGGTATTCAGTGAAAAGTCAGAAAATGTAGCTTTTTATTTTCAGTGATTTTTTGGTGGTTTTAAGTGGTTTGACCACTTAAAAAAACAAACAGAAATCACTTAATTAGTCTAATTCAGCACCATTAAGTGTTAAGTACAAAAAACAAACGACCCCTAAAGATTGAATAGTGACTAAAAACCTGAAATCTGAATGACATGTTTGTTTTTTGTTTTTTGTTTTTTTGTTTTTTTTTTTTTCCTTTACATTTGAATGTATAGTAATTTTGTTTGTTTTTTAAAGTTAAAATTATCTGAAAACTAGTAATTTGACATTTGTATCATTTTACTATTAGTTGTTATGTAACTTTATTTAATATAATACAAACAATTATGATAAATTATTTAGCAAATGCTAAAACACTTTTATGTATATATTAATAATATTTTTATTCATAATTAAAATATGATTAATTATTTTAGTAAAGTATTTTTTAAAAAAAAATTATATATACATAAATAAATTATTATAGTAAAGTAAATTAAATAAAAATAAATAAAATGGTATTAAGTTAAATTACTATTGTTATATATTTAAATAAAAATAATATTGAAAGAAATATCATTAAAATGAATATGTATAATGTAAAATTAGATCAAATTTAGAAATATAGTTGTTGAAGTATTAAAAGAAATTTTTATAATGTAAAACTAGAACAAACTTGAAAATTTATTATTTTGGGAATGATAAAATTGGAATAATAAATTTATAAAATCATTAAGTGATTTGGTATTAAATGAAAAGTTAGAAAATATAGTTTTTTATTTTCAGTGGTTTTTAGGTGGTTTTAAATGGTTTGACCATTTACAAAAAAACAGAAATAATTTAATTGGTCTGATCAGTATCATTAAGTGTTAAGTGTAAAAAATAAACTATTCTTAAGTCAAATTATTGTTATTATTATTATTATTTTGAAACAAAGTCATATTATTTTAAAAAAATGACAAATTGTAAGTTGTCCGGACTTGGAAATTAATGCTTTTGTTCAACTGCCGCTGCCTTTTGAACCATTTGTACATGCAAGCAATTGAGTTTGAAATGATGCATGTGATATGATAATTTTTCTTTTTCTTAAATATAAATAAAGTGGGAAATGACTTGGAGTCATAGATAATCTCGTGGTAACCACGTCACTCCTTAAAGCGGCGGTCATATGTTCAATTCCCTCTTCTCCAAGTTAAAAAAAAAAATTAATTAATTGGAAAATGAGTTAAACTGACCGATTTTAAGGCCTTGGTGTGAAGGTTAATTACTAATCCTGCCCGATCATTGACCAAGCCCAGTTATAGATCTACAAGTCACGATCGGCCCAACTAACTTGTTTCCGTTTGAACCCGGTCCATAATTGGGTCTATTGAATGGTGTCAAGATTTACCTGGATTTCTATGGTACCAACATAGACGAATATTGACTTGTATTTCCACAAACTTATTATATGAATATATATTGGACAGAATAACATATGTGAACAACTTTTTAAAATAATGGCACTTGACAGTTGACACATAAAATGATTGATTTATTTTATAGGTTTTTTTTTTCCCTCTCTCTCTCTCTATATATAAAGTCAGATTTCCTATTATCTAATTGACTTAGAGAGGGCTTAAATTCAATGTAGAAAAATAATATCTAGTGGTCTAGTGGTAAAGGTGATTACTTTCCAATTTTCACACGTAGGTTGGAACACAATTGAGTATCAATATAAACATTCATACCTGGCATCGGGTAAAAGAAAACTCGAGTATAACTTGTGAATTTTCGACTCGGGTAAGATGGAGTATCCTTGCCATCCCTAGTCAGGGAAATAATTAAAAAGTTCTGAACATATCGGGATTAAATTATAATTATCATAGCCGCTTGAATGCATAATTTTAAAAGTTACTTAATTGAACGTATCTATTGTAATGGTGATCTAATAGTTTTTTCGAATTTTTACTTACAAATTCATCTTTTTCATCCTATTTTGAGCGTTCTAAGAGCCTTATATTTCTTATTAAGATTTTGAAGTGTTCATATGATTTTTGAGCATACATGAGTCATTCTAATATATCAAGGGGTTATTAGTCCTTAATATATCTATTTACTAGAGAGAGAGAGAGAGATCCTTTTGTACCTAATCTTTCTAAATCGTATTTGAGTGTTAGATACACTTGTGAGAGTGATTCTTTAAAAGAGAGGTTGAGAGACTGATGAGAGAAAATAGTTTTTTTAGTGAGTTTGGTGTAGAGTGACACCATTTATACTATTTAAAAAATTATGGTTTGGAGAACTTAGATGGGTAGAGAATCTTCAAGTTTGGTGGATGTACAGGTGTAAATATAAGCGAGTTGACCAAACTATATCTATGGGTCTGAAAGAAGCCTAATGAAAACAAGACATGTAAGTGCAATTAGAAGAAGACACGTGGTAAATATCAAAGTTGTGGATTGAAGATGGAATTAGATAGGACATTAAATTGCACAATTAAATGAGTTACTAAAAGCAGAGAAAGTCAACCTTCGAGGGAACTGTTTCTCGAGAGGATAAACGATAGATGTAAAACATGTAGCTAACACTTGTCATCTCAAGAACAACGTGTGTGACAAATAGTGGACACGTTGGCATACATTGGGACACCTAAAAAGGCAAATCTTCTTTTCTTATAAAAGGTGGTTAAGTGATTCATTTGGACAGAAAGGGTAGTTTTAGTCAAAAAAAACAAAAAAAAAAAAAAAAGTGAACATTTTAAAACAAATAACTTGATATAAGCATTGGAGGGTACTGTTAGAGATAATCTCTGAATCATCTTAATGTAGGTGTTATTTGATTTGTAGGATTGAGCAATAGCGGAGAAACGAAGGCGAAGAACAACAACGAAGGTAAAAGTCTAATGAAGAATGAGGCCGTCTTCGAGTGTATGTTTTGGTCCGAACACTATTAAAATTATAAAATTATTGTCTTTGATCTTCTATCCCCATATCTTTTGTTTTGTACAATTTATATTTATTGACAATATTTATTTAAATTTTTTATAATAAACTAGAATTGCATTTGAAAACCCAATTTACCCCTATTGGATTGTCTTTTAATCTAACAAATTTCACCATTACAATATGATAGATATATATTTTCAAAGCAATTAGAACAAATACATTTTATAATATATATATATATATATAATTATTGTTACCAAACATGTTTTCAAATTTCAAAAATATTAAAATCAATTTTTCATTTATAATTAAAAATTGATAAGACAAAAAACTTTGAGTAGTAATCATATTGAACCAGCCCTTATTTCTGGTAAGTAAATTATCAATCAACGCCTTTTGAGACCAAATCTAACAAAATCTACTGACAGTCCAACAAGGAATCAAGATCTGTGATTTTTAGTGGGGTCCAACAAGATTTAACATTGCCAAGTAGAAATTTAATAGTTGTGCCTTAAGTTTTAGCAAAACATGTTCTCAACCTTTGAAACCACACCTTTACCTCTATTATTTTATGTTCATGGATATTATTACTGAAAATTGTATTATCTTTTGATTTTATTACAAGTATTATAAATGAATATAGTTTATAACAAGACTTATTTCTATATATCATTAAGACCAATGTTATACATCCGAGTCTTTCTTTGTGCAATGGAGAAGTTGAGATCTAACATAAACTTATTTTATGCTTTCATCACATTTTACATTTATACAGTTGAGGCTTATTGTATTGCTTTTGAGGCTTATTCAACGCATGACTCGAGGATTTATATACTGCGATGATGAGGTATTTTTGTTTAATGCGACCAAAAAAAAAAAAATGCTAATAAAACTTTCTTTGGTAATTTGATACATTTTTATGAGCGCTTTAAAACTTTTCCGTTCGAACTTTTGTTAGGTTGATCATTGTTGGCTCTAGTCGTAAGTGTAATAATTAGTATATAAAATGATGGTAATGAAGTTGACAATCATTTCCGACGAAGGTTAAATCCACATCACTGATCGAACTTATATTCAGTAGGATTTTCTTTTCTTTTTTTTTTCTTTTTTTTTTATTGGATATTATAAATATAAGTTAAAATTATTGGACTCTCTAGATAGTAACTTTTATGGAACAGCTTGAAACATTGAATAGAGAAAAATGATCCTCTAATTAAAGGAATCATAGTGTAATTTACCCTCTTATAATAAGGCTACACGTAAATTGTCCACACCTGGTGGATGACACTCGAAGCTGTTGTGTGTTGTAAGAACAAGCTATACGGGTGATTGTGGCCAACGTGCCATAGCATTTCAGAGTTATATTCACTAGGACTTATACAAAACATTTCCCATTGGTCTGAAATTTCCTCTCTACAATTATGTTTCTTTAGTAAATACTTCATTTTTATCTGAAAAAAATAAATACATTTTTTAATTGAAATTCTTTGACATATTTTTCTTCTTTGCTACCTTACTACGCAACAATCATATTTTTTTTTAGAGCAAATCACAATTTAACTATCCAATTTAAACTCTAATTCAAGAAGAACAGCACTTTCAGTTTTATTACAATTTACTCCCCTGCCATCCATTAGCAACTCTCCATTAACATTAATTAAATGAGGGACAAATTGGTTTTTTGACTTTATTTTCAGAATTAAATAACTAAAAAAATTAATAAAAATTTAAAATTTAAATTTAAATAGAAAAAAAAAAATCATTAGATTTTAAGATGAACAATAGAGATCAATTAACTAAATAGAAAAAAAAAAAAAAAAAGTCTCATTTCTTCTCTCTAACTTTAGCAGCTTTTGCTCTTTCTCTCTTTCTCATTGCTGACCTCCATTTTTTCTTCTTCCCCATCGTCGACCTACTCTTTTTCTTCCCCATTTGATATCGTATGACCTCTTCTTGTATCCCATCTACCACCGTTTGTTGTTTGATGGGTGGGTGTGGTGGGTCGCCGTCCATAGATTTCTTTAGGGTTTTTGGTCACTGTCTGTGATGTTGGTGATTGAACCTTTTTTTTTTTTTTTTTCAATTCACTTTGATTTTTGGGTTTCCAATGGAAACCTAGAATCGTCAATCGATATGAACATTGGAAACCCAGAACTGGGTGTTTGAACTTTTTTTTTTTTTCTAATTCTATTTGAAGTTGAGAGGGACGAGAGCTTGAAGATGAAATTTTCTTGGGGATTTTTATGTTTTTTTTATTTGTGTTTTTAGCGTATTTTTAGTGATTGAACATTGGTTTGAAGATTTTCTAGTTGATGATGATTTTGGTTCAAGATGAGAAGGAGGAGATGTTGAAGATAATTTCCAGTGGATGAAGATGATGAATGTGTTGATTTATGGGTTAAAGATTTTCTAGGTTGAAGAAGATGATGAATGTTTTTATTTAAAATTTTATTTAATTATTTAATTTTTTTTTTTCATATTAATCTCTACCATTCATCTTAAGATAGGTAGAAATTTAATTAAAAATAAATTTATTTAATTTTTTATAATCTCCACTGTCAATCCTAAGATGGACAATGGAGATCTAATGAAAAATTTTTTATTTAATTTTTACTTTTTAATTATTATTTTTATTTTTCCATTTTTTGTTCAATCAACTGGGTTAGCTTGAACCATCAAGGGTAATTTCGTTTTTTTCGCCATTTTGATACTGTTCATCATGGAATCTTGCTAACGGCGGGGGATAAATTACAATAATACCGAAAATATTTCTTTGCTCGAATTAGAGTTTGAATTGAGTAGTTAAATTATAATTTGTTTTTTTTTTTAAATTTTTTTTTATAAGAGTAAACCTCGATACTTTTAATATGAATTAAGATTTAATAAATAATTCACTGCAAGTCAACGAATAATAATAGAGACTGAATTTATAATTAATCAAATAAATAATTTTGTTTTTAAATATAAATACGTTTTTTAATTGAAATTCTTTAACATATTTCCTCTTTGCTGCCTTGCTACATAACAATCATATAAGAGTAACCTTTGATACTTCCAATATGAATTATGATGTCAATGACAGTTGGTGCCGTTGGTTTAGGCGCCAGCTACTCCCACGCTTTTGATGGCATGAGTTCGACACCTGAGTAACCCAAAATAACAAAGCTCTTTCACCTTATGTGTGGGTTGCTACTCTTGTATGGGTCTCTCCCCTACCTTCATACGGGTGGTTTCCTTTCATATAAAAGTAATTTTTTAGGTCGCGTCACTAATGTTTCTATCTCGGTTGGTCTTGATAATCTCTTGGATCAGTCTCAGTCCTCCAAAATTATATATATATATATATATATATATATATATGCAAGTCAACTAACAATAAGAGATTGAATTTATAATGAACCAAATGAATAATTTTGTTCAAAGATGGTTAACTTAACAAAGACTGTTTTGATTAATTGATTGAATTCGAAACAAGAAGATGAAAATGTCTCTCTCCTAACAAATTGAGAATTATTTTTTTTTTTAAAAAGCTTCATTTTAGTTCCTGAAGTTTAAAAAAATATCAGATTTTTAAAGCTCTTTTAAAACAGTTTTTTTCATCCCTGATTTTTTCAAAACTCTTAAAAAAAGTCCAAACTGTCAGTTAACTAATTATCAACATGAATAGAATGTGTTAAAAAATATTTTTACCATTGATAGTTGTTAGTTTCACATAAATTAGCGGCTTATCCTAATAAAATAATAAATTTATAAGTTAAATTATTTAAAATATTTTTGAATTTAAGTGATCAAATTACTATTTAAATGGTCTAAAGTCACCGTTAACCGTCAGTCTGACGATTTGAAAATTTTTAAAGAGTTTTGAAAAAATTGGAGATGAAAAGAATTATTTTCGAAAGAGTTTTAAAAACCTAATATTTTTCGAAACTTTGGGGAATAAAATGAAGATTTCCCAAAAAAAAATTGAGAATTATTAAGAATGGAGTTGCTAATAATGATCCTATTTTCTCCGATCTCCATGAACAAATAGATATACATATTATATTCTGAAAAAAAAAAAAAAGAGATGATGACCTAAAAGGCCGGCAGAGTAGGGTAAATCTTATTACACGCAACCCATTAAATTAAAAAATGGGCAGTCCAATGATTTGGGCGGTGCCAAAAATTGGTCATGGAGAATTGGGAATGGCTACTTGCAAATTTGTAATACCAGCCGGCAGCACCCAGCAGCATATTCTTTTTTTTTTTATAAACACTCAGCAGCATATTCTAGCATTGGGTTTGATCGTCTTGACTTAAATCAATGCAAAACTACCAAGCAAACGTCATAGATACAGTAAATGCTTTGGTTACCAACAGGCTAGTACATATATGAACAAGCAGAGGCGGAGGCGGAAGAGACTCGCAGGGGCCATGACACCCCAAACCATTAAAAATTTTACAAATGTTATCTTTAATTTAATTAAATATTAATTATATTTATCTACTTGTATTAAGAGATTTTTTTTTATATAGAATTTAATTTATATATGCTATAGTACACACTACTGCATCTCATTGTTAATTATTTATCATAGTTTTATATTTATTTATGCACATTTTTTTTATAGTTTTTTCAAACTACATCTTTTTATTTATATTTGTGATCATTACAAATATTAATATTTCCTTAAACTTAATAAATACCTTGCTTATTTTTTTTTTCAAAAAAGATGTTGAATATGTATATTTATATATTAATTTATTTTATTAAAGTGTTTTTATAATTAAGATGTCTTAACTTTAAAAAGTTAGGACGAATAAATCAAATTCATTCATTACATCATCTTTTTTAAAATAAATTATCTTTCTTAATTAATTTAAATAGAATGAGTAAATTAATTAATTTATCATAACTTTAAAAATATTATAATAAATATTATTATAATAAATATTTAAAAAGTTAAAAATTTGATTTACCTGAACTAAAAAGTTGAATTCTTCCTTTGATCCCTCAAAGTTGAGATCCGCCCGTGTCGACAAGATAACATTCTCAATTCCTTGTTTAAATGACGGTCGCATTATCTAATTGCTTGCGCATCGTCGGCTGTTATATATTATTATTAAAAGAAAAAGTCAACAATTAACAGAAGAATGGGTTAATAATTGAAAGTCGTCCAGCCCATCGAAGTTGCTTGCATCATGCCACGAGTCACTCGCGGAATCTGCAATTCGTTGTTTTTGTTTTTTTTTTTTTTCTAAAATAACAAAAATAATTAAAAAATTTGGGTTTTAAATGTCTTGGTTGGCGCGTCCATGAATACACGTCCAAATTGGACTTTGTCCTTGACATATTCACAAGTTCAAGATGTTGGTCTAAATAATATTATAATCCGAATTCAACAATCTGGACTTGACTCGTCAGTGGATCGTCTGGAGAAAACTCCCTCCTTCCTAATTAGACTTTGAACATACTCTGGCGGTGTCTCCTCCGATTCCCACTAACACTGAGAAAATCTTCTCGCATTTTCTGATTTGTACAACTGAGGTAATTGACAAGTGAGTCCTGGTGTTAAACCGAGTGGGAAAAATAAAAGAAAAAATCAGTGGAAAGAAAGAGAACAGAGAAAAGTAGAAAAGAAAGGGTGTAAAAATCGAGGCACAGTGTCATTACATGGATCCGAATGCGTCAAATCAACAGATGCATCTAATGCACGCAAAATTTGGCCGACATAAGTTTTGGTGTACCTCCCAATGCTTAATTTGACAAGGTAGTCATGTGATTTGAATGTTTACTCAGGGATAAAAGTAGGGCGAATTGAATCGAATTTAATAAAAATTAAATATGATCCGAAATTTTTGAAGAATACCTCAATTTCGACCTAAGTTTTAAATGGATCACTATTTTTCGCTCTAAATCCAACCCCGATTGGAAAGACTTGCTTCGAACTCGATCTGTTGATTCAATTTAGTTTTTAACTAATGATATAATTAACATAAAAAAACTAATATCCAAACAAAAAAAAAGAGACAGATTGACTATGATAACTATGATCCTTCTAAAAGAATTCTAATTCATACAAAAACTATGACAATTAAGAATGTAAGACTCAGACACCATTTAATTAGTTATTTTAATACACAGTCGCATATTTAGGATTTTTTTATATTTATATTTAGATTAGATTATCAAGTTGAATCCAGGCAAGAAAGCTTATCCCAAATGCAATCCGAAATTTTTAAGGGTTACCCCAAACCCGACCTCTATCCTAAATTAGTCACTACTTTTCGTCTTAAATCCGCTCTAAATAGATCGGATTTGAGCGGGTTTGGATCGGATTGAGTATTTTTATCATCTTTACTTATTGCTAGTAGTGAAAATATTTAAAAACCACATGTTTTGGTGAGATGGAACATATTGACTTGCATTTCACATTCACTATAAATAATAGAATAAAGATTATGTGATAGACTCCAAATACAAAATAAAAGATTACAGGATAAAAGTTATCGACAGAATTACAAACAGATTTACAATAAAAGCTACAACTTGATAAATGGCCTCATGTGTTCAGATACATCCAAAAAACTCTTTAGATTGGCTTGACCATTTCAACTCTTTTATCTCAAGATTGTTTAACTTCAACAAGTTCGTCAACTCCAACATTCTTATCATGCCCCCTCAAAGGTAGGGGTGAGGCAAACACACCAAGTTTATACTTCAAATAAGCAAAACGATGACCAGACAACGTCTTGGTCAAACAATCTGCTATTTCACATTCACTAGCCATTGCCAAAGCCGAAGAGGTCCTGGTTGTCCCATGCCTGGATCAGCTCCAAACTCTAAGTGTGTTTGGACAAGGGTGTCCCGAATCTACTCCGTGATTCAATTAAATTTTTGATCTTCATCCCAAACCTGACCCGTTTTAAGTAAGGGTGTCCCAAAAATTGGCCCATTTTAACTGGGTTTATTAAAAATTATATATTTGTATTTTAAAGCATAATAATATATATTTTAATGCATGATTAAATTTTAAAATTACACTTAAATTTGAACATTCACTTAAATGTAAATGTATATTAAAATATTCTTAAATTTAAACCTACATGTACGTCCAAACATACATTTAAAATTGAATATTTATTTAAAAGATAAACTTGAATTTAATTGAGTATCATCTAAAACTAATAAATCTTAAAATTAAACATAAAATATGAATACTAAAATAACTTAAGAAAGCAAGTTCATTAATCAAACACATCTAAGAATAAAATTAAATGATCAAAATGGTAGTGCACAACACTTAAAAATGGACTATAATAATGCTAATAAAAACAGTAAAAAATAATAAAATGAATCAATTCATCAGGACAAGTCAAAAGGGATTGATACAAACTTGATCCGATAATAAATTAGGTAAAATATATTTTAAATCTGATTCAACACTTGATTTCAATACTCTAAACTCATCCCAAATGGATCGGGACCTAAGCGATTTGAGACAAGTCAGGGATTCTTGCCATCCAAGTCGCAGTCCGCCTCTAATTTTGATCTCTTTTTTCATTCGATTGCCTTTGTACAATCGGCACTGTTCTACCATCTTCCAACTTTTTTATTTTTTTATTTTTATTTTTACGGTGAAGTTTCTTTACTTTTTAATCATTATTATTTTAATCGGATAAAAAATCTGATTGATGGCCCAAATTAATTCTGTTTAAATTAAATATGTTGCAATTTGCAATCTATAGTCATGGCATGAATTTTTTTTTTCAATTACATAAAAAATGGGTCAAAAGTACTTTCGATATTAATGATTATTTATACTGTTCGAATTTTTACTCTACGTAGTTTAGAGATATTTACTCTATAAAAAGGAAAATGCACATATTAAGACTTGAATCCTAGCTATTATGATAGATATGGTGGTACATAATAATCTAAACTAGCAAGAAATAATTACTATTTGCACAGATGGATAAGGTGGTACTTAATCATTTAAACTAGAAGGATATAATTACTATTTACGCAGCTCAATCTTGAATTGCCATAACTGAGAGACATTTATTATACAAAAAGTAAGAATTTCCACACAAATGTTTGTACAATGGATAAGTTGAGATTTGAATCTCAACCATTATGAGAGATGTGATGGTTCACAATTATCTGAACTAAAAAAAAATATGCATCCGGGCAAAAATTTTTGTTGCTAGTGTTTTCTTTGTTTGTAATTTTTTAGTCTATTTCAAATTAATAAAGAATTAACTTTACAAGTATTAAAAGAAAAGACAAAAAAGAGTTTCTATTGATTAGTAAGTAATTACTATCAATTATATATATATATATGTATGTATGTATGTATGTAATACATAAATATCTAGTAACGTTATCATGAATGCAGAACTTTATATAATAGCGTTTGTATACACAAGACCAAAGAACCATTCATAAGAATGTAACAATAGATCTCCCTAATTATAAAATATCCCTATCTTTTTGGCTAAAATACACAATCAAACATCTAACATAAAGTTAAAGCACACATACCACTCTTAGAAAGCATGGTTATGCACCTCCCCAATGTTGAGATTCAATTTATCAAATGTATTTTATATATTTTATACAAGTAATTTTCTTGCTTTATTGTAGTTTTGGTCTCACCAAATTTCAATATATGTTTGATTCAATCTCCTAACATCTACTTAAAAAAAAAAAAAAGATTGAGTTGAGTTTTATTGTTGTTGTTTTTTTTTTTTTTTTTTAACTTACTGACATCAGACCACATTACTATTAGGATTAGCTTAAATAGAACTATAAAACATGACCCAAATCTCGACTCCTGAAAGGTGGGAGAGGATCACCCATAGAAACATAGGAAAATATTCAAGTTCTATCAAACTAATTTTACATATTTTGTACAAGTAATTTTCTTGCCTTATTGTAGTTTTGATCTCACCAAATTTCAATAAATGTTTGATTCAATTTCCTAATATCAGCTTAAAAACAAACAAAAACAAAAACAAAACTCAATCTTTTTTTTTTTTTTGGACTTACTGGCACCAGACCAGATTACTTCTGGGATTAACTGAAATAGGACTTTGAAATACAATCCAGCTATTTACTCTCAAAAGGTGGGAGAGGATCAGCTACACAAATGTAAGAAAATTGCCCACAGAGATTTTGGTGGGTTGAACACAACTCTTGAAGGTACGTAAGTGGTGGTAAGGCTTGATCTTACCATAGGATCAAATCACTTTCCTTAAACACAATCTAATTTTACATATTTATTTTCTCTACATTGTTGGCACCTTAAGCCTTTCATCTCTCTCTTCAACCTCCCTCAATTCTCACACCTTGTTTTCATTTCTTACCATATCCACAAGACCACAAATCACAAGAGAATACGAAACTAATACCCACTGGCTGCCTTATTGCCAACACTAATCCTTGAATGATTTGTTGTATTGTAAAAGGTTTGGTATTTGTTTGCTTGGAAAATCCACTATTCATATTAGAGTAACTTTTTCCATAATAGTGTACTGAGGTAAAAGAACTTTAGAAAAAGGAAAGTTTCAAGTAAAAAAATAATAATAATATAGACTGAACTATGCTTGTTAATATTAATCTCAATCCGGCAAGCCAAAAATAAATAGACTCACTTTTATTGAATTGATTTGGCTTTTGTAATTGGTTATCTATATGCAAACCAATGATACACACCCTTTATTGTGATAAATCATAAAATGATAATGTTATATTTCTCAAAATTTTATTCAAATGATATGTTAAAATGATTTTTAGCAATCACAACAATTATGAAATGATGTATTGATGATATAATAGTTATAATTAAGTTTAGCAGATCATTATAATATATAGTTAAATAAAGGTTTGGAAAAATGACATTATTCATCATAAAATCAAGCAAATAGATAGATAAGGTTCTCAACTATCATTGTTAAATGAGATTCAAGAAAGGTTTTAGAAAGACCTAATACAATTAGGTCTTAGATGGCAATTCTTATCAATATAAAAAGGCCTCTCTACTTTTTTTTTTTTTTTTTTTTTTCTTTTTCCTTTTTTAAATTTGGTAGAATTTAAATCTTTTTCACCAAAATGGAAGGAACTGTACACAAACTACTCAATTAGAGTCTATGTAATTTAATATTTGATCCCTTTCCTCATCCCCCACCCAAACACTATTTTGGGAAAAAGGGATGGGGTTTGGGGGTGGTTTCCCCCATCTCTATCCCTATCGTCATTTCCTCATTTTCTTTATTTTTACAATCCCCATTTATCTCATTTTCCCAATAAATAAGTATATATATTTCATAAAACAATTCCGTATAATTTCAGCATATTAATTTTAAAGCTACAACAATTTCATATATAAAATGCACAATATTATAAAACAATTACAATCCTTTTACATAAAACATTATACATGACAAAAGTTTGAATAATATAAAACCTTACATATGATAAAATCATGAACAAAGAAATTATAGAAATAATTATTAAAATAAATTTAATTATTAAATATAAATAATTTTCATATTTTTATATTATAAATAGGAAAATGGGGATGAGATCACTTCATCTATCCCTATTTCCGTTTGGATTTGGGGATGAATTTTTATTCCTATCCCTATCCTCAATTCCTAAAATTCCTAAAATCCCCAAAATCTTCCCTCAAATGAGAATGAAGATTTGGAGGTTTAGGCCCATATTGACAACTCTAAATGTAACCATTGCTAACCCAATAAGATTTCGAGAATCGTTGATAGGGAGAGATCGTTAAGACAAAAAGAGAGTTGTTTATTGGGAGAGATAGTTAACAAGAAACAAGAGCTTTTATTGATAAACCAAATAATTAAAAATGACATCATGCATCTTGTGAATTTTTTTTTTTAATTTTTCTATAGTGGTAACACGATGGGATCGCTGGTTGGTGTTGGAGAGTGAAATTTTCAATGCCTATAGGATTCTAAGACGGGCGTGCAAAGCAGGGGTGCTAGAATGATAAAGTAGCCCTTCTTCCATACCTATGAGATAAGGTCAAAGCTCATACATCTCACTTAATTTGTAAATAGTTTTTCCACATTATATGAGTGACCCTTTTCATTTTTAGGAGTAGAGATATGGACGTATTTAAGAGTTTGATTTCAATTAGCTTCGGTATTACTTTGGTTTGGTACCAAAAAAAAAAAAAAAGATTTTGCGACGGGTAAAAACTTAAAAACCATTGGAAAATGGATAAATTTAAATAAAATCTTATTCAAAGGCCCAATTGTGAATTTTTGCCTTCCTAATAATTGACTACTAATCACTTTTGAAATTTTTTTTGAAAACAAATTCTGAAACGACATGACAATTTGCCTGTTAAACCAAACCGACTTCGTATCGTGGGTCCAACATAGTGAAAATGATGAGCTGCCTGACCTAGCTGCTGTGAAGGCGAATGACAAAATTTTCCACACCAAATTAGGACTATTATTGCATAGCACCGTTTAATGAGAATGATTAAATATTTTTTTTATCCAAATTAAAAATTCAAATTCTATCTTTATACTAAAATATAACGAGTGATTATTTTTCCCATAATTTATCTTTTAAAATAAGTTTTCCCTCAATTTAAGTGAAGCCTAATTCCACCGTACAAAATAATAATTATAAAAAAAAAAAAAATCATAGTTCAAGACTGCAAAGTGATTGAATTTTTCTAATTGCAGTATTTATTTGACGGCCATTTTAATTATCAGAAGATGGCAAGTTATGGGGACTATCCTTTGGGCCTATAAATGTGGAGCCACAAATCTTGTTGAGAGCATTATCATCCTCATTCGGTTGCCTGCGTATATAGAAAACGAAAAGCGAGAGAGAAAAAAGAAACATGGGTTCCATAGCCTTGAAGGAAAAACCCCATGCAGTTTGCATACCCTTCCCAGCTCAAGGTCACATAAATCCCATGCTCAAAGTAGCCAAACTCCTCCACAACAAAGGCTTTCATATAACCTTTGTCAACACCGAGTTCAACCACAAACGTCTCCTTAAATCCAGAGGTTCCAATGCTCTCGATGGCCTCCCTTCCTTTCGATTCAAAACCATTCCCGATGGTCTCCCTCCCACGGATGTGGACGCCACCCAAGACATCCCATCTCTTTGTCAATCCACTAGAAACTACTGCTTAGCTCCTTTTAGAGAGCTTCTAAGTAAGCTTAATGATTCTGCCTCCTCTGACGTTCCGCCTGTGACTTGCATAATTTCTGATGGGGTGATGAGCTTCACCCTTGACGCCGCGGAGGAGTTGGGTGTCCCTGAAGTTCTTTTTTGGACTACCAGTGCCTGTGGCTTCTTGGGCTACGTTTACTACCGTTATCTTATTGAAAAGGGTTATACTCCTCTCAAAGGTAATTTTTTTTCTTTTTTTTTTTGTTTTTCTAGTCGAGATGGGATATATTTTATTTTGTTGTTTAGAGTTATATCTGTTCTGTCATACATCAAACGTTTGATGATATTTGTTGATCTTAATTGCAGATGAAAGTTACTTGACAAACGGGTACTTGGAAACTGTTATGGACTCGCTACCTGGCATGGAAGGTATCCGGCTGAAGGACCTTCCAAGCTTTCTCAGGACCACTGACCCGGATTGCTATATGCTAGATTTTATTGTCCATGAGACTACAAGAGCCAAAAAGGCCTCTGCAATTATTTTAAACACGTTTGATGACTTAGAGCCTGAAGTCTTGGGTGCATTAAAGTCATTATTGCCACCTGTACATTGCATCGGTCCACTTCATCTCCGCATCAATCAACTTGCAGATAATGATTTGAAGCATATCGGGTCAAATTTATGGAAAGAAGAAGCAGAGTGTATTGATTGGTTAAACGCAAAAGAACCCAACTCGGTTGTTTACGTTAATTTTGGTAGCATCACAGTTATGACGGCTCATCAACTGATTGAGTTCGCTTGGGGACTTGCAAATAGCAAGCAAACCTTCTTGTGGGTGATTAGGCCCGATCTTGTTGCTGGTGAGACAGCAATTCTGCCACCGGAGTTCGTGGCAGAAACCAAAGAAAGGAGTCTACTGGCAAACTGGTGTCCTCAAGAACAAGTTTTGAGCCACCCGTCCATTGGAGGGTTCTTGACTCATAGCGGGTGGAATTCTACGCTTGAGTGTATTTGTGGTGGAGTTCCAATGGTTTGCTGGCCGTTTTTCGCCGAGCAACAAACAAATTGTCGATACACTTGCAACGAATGGGGCATAGGCTTGGAGATTGACAACAATGTTAATAGAGATGAAGTGGAGAGCCTCGTGAGAGAGTTGATGGATGGAGAGAAAGGCAAACAGATGAAAAAGAAAGCTCAAGAATGGAAGACACTTGCAGAAGAGTCAATTACTTCTCCATCTGGATCATCTTACATGAATCTCGAAAATCTCATCAACCAAGTTCTTTTATCTCCAAGCCGTTTGATATTTCAAAGATGTTGACCCGCTATTATTATTATTATTTTTTATGTCGTGTTGAACCCGTATCTTATGATTTTCTTTCTCTCCTCCTCCTCCTGTTGAGACTTAGGAACTGTATTCAATTATAATTTTTAAATAGATTTTTGGAACTGTGTTCAATTATAATTTTTAATAAGATTTTTTTTTGTTTTAGAATTTCATAAACTTTTACTGATTTTATAGATTTATAAAAAATTTTCATATACTTTTATAAACTCTTTTTTAAAAGACTTTCGTTAATTTTGATATACTTTTAAAAAATAAAATTACGAAACACTTTCATAAACTTACATAAATTTTTATAGACTTTCACACGATTTCATAAACTAAATTACAATTACATAAATTGGTAATCAAAATATCAAGTATTTTAAGCATTTTATTATTCATTTAATGTCTTCTATAAAAAATAGAGTCTTTAATATCTTATCAATAATTCTAACATCGCTCCACATATCACTAACAATAGTAGCCGTCTATTCATTAGTATGTTATCTTTGATATTTTTGAATCTCAAGAAATGAGTTAAAATGATTATTTTCATTTACTAATAATGATAATGATGATAAAGATTCATAAATATCGATAAACTTTTATAAATTTTCATTTAATTTTAAAATAAAAATATATTTCTTTGATAACTTCGTGCAAATTATATACTTTGTAAGTTATATTTATTATCTTAATGAAAATATTTTATTTTGATATAGTGTAAATGAACTAGTGAAAAACAACTATCAAAACTAATGTTTTGCAAAATTTAAGCTGGTAAATTTTATTATATTTAACAAATTTCAAAATTGATTACTATACTAATTAAAAGCAAAAAGTTCAAGCAATTCCTCCATATGTCTGTAATAGGAATAAAGGTTGAAAATATATATATATATATATCATATGTATAGATGTAATTAAACAATCAATTTTTTTTTTTTTAAAAAAATAAATCACTAACTAGAAAATCTACGATTATTAATTTTTTTCCTTCTTTATTAGAATAAGGGTTTTTCCTCTTATTTTTTAATATAAAAACAAATTCATTGATTAATTTCATCGATTTTAAAATAATAATATTTATAAGTTTTATTTTCATTATTTTTACACAATAAATGTTAAACTTCTAGCTTACAAATCATTAATAATAGTTATATTATTTATCATAAGAATAATAAGATGATTTAGATCAATATTTATCTAGACATTTCTATCTTTTTTTTTTTTTTTTTGGTATTGTATATATAAATATAAACTATAAGATGTTTCATTCTCTTAAATTTATTTTGCTGATATCCAACTCCTTAATTTTGATTCAAACCTTGAAATCTTTTACAAAATAATAAGTTGATATTTTTTGGAAAAGAAGAGGCCTAATAAGATTCAGAAACTAAAAAGCTAACAATTGAAACATAAGAAAAAAAAATATTGACCATTATAATTCGTAATAAAATAGGAGTGAAATGCACACACATATATATTGTATGCATATTTTTCAAAAATAAATTAAATATTTTTATTTATGAATATCACTGAGTTTAGAAAGATTCAAATGTAAAATGAGATTGTGAGGTTTATTTTTTATAATCAACAATAAAAGTCTACAAAAGGTTTTTAGGGGATTGGGAGAGATTTTGTAGAGTTTGATTATTCTAAATTCAATATAAAAATCTATAAAAGTCTACCAAAATCATTAAAATTTAAAATTTCATAAAAATCATTAACATTTTGAATACCTCATAACTTTTATAAATTCTTAAAAAATCTTAATTGAATATCTCATAATTTTTATAGATTTTTTATAAGTCAATTAAAGTCTGTATTGAATATTACAAAATTTTTATAGAGCATTTAAAAGTTTACATTAACTACATCTAAACTTTTAAATTCTATAAAAATCATCAAAAGTTTAGATTGAATACACCCTCCTTAATATCTTGTCGGTCCCCTGTGTTTATATTTTTAATTTTTGTTTTGGGTGGCAATAAAAGCAATTTAAGCAATTTTTTTTTTAATTTATGCCTAATGATCTACACCAATTGTATCTTAATCATTTGATTAAATACCTCATTAAATGTTCTTAAATTCTAAAAGTGAACTGTGAATTGTGCAAGAAAAACTCACATTTTGCCAAACTTTAAACTGATGCAAAAATAAAAATCATGCATTATTGTTTAAGTTAAAGATCGAAACAACATTAAAACAGTACTTGCAACAATGCTTTTGTCTTGATACGTAAGAATGCATTTAGATACGTTTTTAAAATGATATTTTTAAAAAGTATTTTAAAAAATAAAAAATATGTTTTAAAAATGATATTTTAAAAAATAATAATATGTTTGATAATATTTTTGAAAATACATTTTGAAAACGAAAAATGATAAAAAGTAGTTTGATACAATTTTTAAAAATATATAAAAACTGAAAATATGTTTGAATGAAAACTGTTTTTAAAAAGAGATAATCTCAATTTCCCCTCTATAGTTTGATGAAATAGCCAAAATCCCCTGTTGCTTTAAAAAATTGCTAATATCGTCCATCTTGATTTACAAAATGGATAAAAAAAAAGCCCTGTAGTTTATTAAAATATCCAAAAAACCTCATACCGTCAATTTGGACATTAAAGGTCAACAGTTGATCGTTAATATAGAAAGGTAAAACTGTCCAAGTGAATAAAATATAAAAAAAATATAAATATTTAATAAAATGATAATTCAATATATTAAAAAAATTGAAAAAATCTCCATTGTCCATTTTTAAAATGGACGGTGATGATCAAAATTATTTAAAAAATTTTAAAATTTAAAAATATTAATAATTTTTTCAATAATGCAAATAAATAAATAAATAAATAAATAAAACTTAAAACCTACAACACTTTCTCTCTTCCTCTCTCTCTCTTTCTCTCCATCTTCTTATTCTCTCTTTTCTTTCTCTCTCTTTCGATGATATCCAAACTGGATTTCAGTCGAAAACCAAGATCCGATCTATGGGTTTCCAACGTCAGAACCTCGTAGATCTATGGGTTTCCGATGTGGAAACCCAAATATGGGTTTCCACGTCGGAAACTCATAGATCTATGAGTTTTCGGTGTTAGAAACCCAAAGATCTCTGGGTGTCAGCGTCGAAAACTCGTAGATGGGTTTTCGACAAGAAAATCCAAAAATCTCTAGGTTTCCAGTGCTGGAAACCTAAGGATTTTTGGGGTTTCTGGCGCTGAAAACCCAACCCGGAATTTTTTTTTTTGTTTTGTGTTTTTTTTTTTTGTTATGTTGCTGTTGTGTTTTGATAATGTTGTTATAGTGTTGAGAGGTTTGTGTTATGTTCCTGTTGCATTTAATGATGGTTTTGTTGAATGACGATGAGTGAAGATGTCCGGGTTGGATGAATGGATGATGATAGTGTCCTGCTTGGTTACAAGTGTTATAGTATAAAGGAACAGTATGGTCTTTTCACTCATTATTATGATCAGAAATCAACTCTTACTAGTAGAGTTAATAGAATGGGTAAAATGAGATTTCTAGAAACTATAGAGGGGATAATTAACGATTACTTTAAACTACAGGGGAAAAATTGGGATTATTCATTTTAAAAATGATGATGTAATACTAGAGATTAATGGTTTTACTTTTTTAAGTTTTACTGTAAAAAAAAAAAAATTATTTTTAAAAATAATAGAAAATGAAAAAAAAAAAAGTGATTTTTTACTTTTGTCTTTAGTTTTATTGTATATTATTGAAAATATATTTTTTATTTTCGAAAATATATTTGTTAAAACATATTTTTAAGCATTTTTCCTTTTTAAAAATAAAAAACAGTTTTAAAAAACGATGCCAAACACTGCCTAAGCTACTGAAACTAATACCATTGTTGGAGCAAATATCCCATCCATGCCCAGTTAAATGATCTTCTTGGACACTATTAACACCACGAACAACAAATTTGTTATAAACTCTCTTCCATCATTATTATAATCAAATGTATATCTATTAATCATTATTATATTAACCTATCAAGATGCAAATGGTAAGCTACAAAGCAGAGTTTAAAAGATTATTTTCCGTGTTTTTAGAGTTAATTTTCTGCTTATCTCTTTATAAGATCTAAATTTTTCTAATTAGAAACAATTACTTATATATCGGTAAAAAAAATTACGTGAATGGCTCTATAAATTTTTATTGAGTTGCATGGATATTTTCAGTAGTTTAAAGAGTGCTTAAACTAAAATTTAAATTTTCGAATTGTAATGATAGATATATTGATTAATTGGGTGCCTAAATCTTTTTTTTTTTTTTGGCAATATCTACACTCTTTTGTTTTATTTATTTATTTTTTTTAAGTTTCAAAATTATTTTCGGTCAATAAATCAGATTTAAGTTCAATATTATTCTTAATGCAAGTTATTAATATGTGTATATAATTATGTCTTTTTATTTTGAGACACATAAAGGTATGCGTTAATTTATTAATAAACTAATTATGAATTATTTATTTCTAGATATATAAAGGAATTTATTATTTATTAAAGAATAATTATGAATCATTTATTTAATATTGTCCTTAATTAATATGAAAAAAAAAGAAACAATAGTATTTAATATTTTAATTTATTAAATATGTTTAAATTAAAATGACAAGCAAGTAGATAATCTATTAGTATTTGCACAATAAACATTAAGGAAATTGATTTGTATTCCAATTTGTTAATAGTAAATGAGCTGTCACCATCGGTTAAGATTTGATAAGTATGGGTGCTTATTTCATATATATATACACACATATATAAGATAATGGTGTAAATTCAAATTGCTTTAAGAAAAAAAAAAAAAAGTCAAATAAGATGTCATTATTTACATTGACATGACATGTGAATACACAGACCGAAAAAAGCTGGGAAATTTTAAAAGTTATCGTAAAGAGACAGGCCAAGCACAGCGCAACAAGTTAAGCGAATGGGAAAATCCCAAAAAATTCCTGATAGATTATTTATTCTCTCCTGTAGAGTTTTACTTTTATCTAAAATATCATCTTATTTTAAAATAAATATTCAACATATCTTATAAAAACTTATAAAAATACGATAATACTTTTAATAGTAACAGATTTCATGAAACTGATATATTTGACCGTTTGACTTAAGGGTAAAGATGGACATGCGAAGAAAATTAATAAAACTAATATTAATTAAAATATAAAAAATCAAAATAAATAATGTTTAATATAAAAAATAAAAAAATAAAAATATTTTTACTTAAAATTAAAAAAAATAAAGAAAATATTGAATAAAATTCAATTTTTTTGAATAAAAAATAAAAAATAAATTTCACTCTGGTCTCTTTATCTCTATTAGTCGCTCTCTCCTCTTTAATCTTCTTCATCTCTTGGTTCGCCTATCTCTCTCTCTCTCTCTCTCTCTCTCTCTCTCTCTCTCTCTCTCTCGTTTCTTTTCTTCTTCTTCTCTTTAAGAAACCCAGATGATTATGAGTTTTTTGGCGACGGTGCGATGCTCCGATCCCCCCTTCATTACCACATTCTATGTCAGAACTTCTCCCACTTTGAGCTTCGCTAATCCCTCTTCTAGCCTCCTCATCACCACCCTCTTCCAAACCACGAATTGGGCCTCTTCCAACTTCGTCTCCATCACGTTAGTTGCAACCCGACTACCAACACCATCACCTCCCACCTCTTAGTTGTCGTCCAGTGCCACCGTCTTGTCGCCCATTAAAACCCAGATGAATGTCTATCTGGGTTCGAATTGACGCACCTAGATGAGTTTTTTTTTTTTTTTTTTCCAATTTGATTGATGATTTTGATTCCAGTGATGATGTTGGGTTTGATAGTTTTGTGGGAGATTTGTTATGTTGGGTTTGATTGATGATGTTTGGTTTTGGATTGATTTTGGGGGTCTGATGATTAATGATGTTGCTTGGAAACCCAGAAAGGCTTCAATTTTTTTTTTTTTTTGTTGATTTTTTTTTTCCAATTTCTGTTGTTGAAGATTATTGATTTTTTGTAGATTTTTTTTTTTTTTTTTTAAATTCTGTTGTTGAAGATAATTGATTTTTGTTGATTGTTTTTTTTTTTTTCTTTTTGGGGCCATTTTTTGGGTTTCCAGTTGAGATGTCTAGAAACCCAGTTCTTGGGTTCCAGTGAGAATAAAGAGAGGAGAGAGAGAAAAAGAGGGAAGAGAGAGAAGGGGGGAGAAGATGGAGAGAAGAGGATGTGGAAGATGATTGATGATTCTGAATTGGAAGATGATTGAAGATGGAGATCGAAGAGGTTGAAGATGATGATGATTGAGTTCTTGTTTTTTTTTTTTTAATTAATTAATTATTATTTATTTATTTTTAATTTAGTGTGTTTTTATTTTTTTAAATATCATAACCTTGGGTGGTTAGGTCTTTTTACGTTCTGCATATGTCAAGTCTATTTTTCTGTAAACAGAGTGACAGCATAGAATTTTTCGGATAAAAATGAAACCACATGGGAAATGGATAATCTATCAAAAGTGAGGAGATTTTTTGGGATTTTCCCTAAGCAAAACATCCACATGCAGCTCAAGCCATGCACATCAAGAGCGCATGTAGCAACATGAGTGAGTGACTCGCAACAATGGTTCACGATAAGTAAATCTCAGTCACTAGAAGATCTCTTAAAGCTTCCAAATTAGACGAGAAAAATATGGTAATATGGAGTGATATTTGGAGTTGAAAATGTTGCGATTCAGCAGATTTTTGGAGATGATTTCGAGCTTGAATGAGGATGTACGTTTGTTTTGAAGCCCTACTTGGACGCTATAAAAGCATGTCTTTTAACACATACACGGAGGCTTGCACGGACAACAATATAAGCATTTAGCGTGAGACTGAATGGAGTTTTCAAAGGTGCAAACTGCAGAACTCTGCAGATTTTCGGTGGCCATTGAAGCCGGTTCTGCATCAGCCTCTTGCCCTGCTTTAACTCAGTTCTTGCAGGTCTTGAATGAGGAGTTTGTAGGCTGGTCTTGGGGTACGAAATGTGCACGAAGTCAGCTCTTTATAGCAGATTTCAGCAACCTTTGGAGGAGATTTTGGAGCCACGAAAACAGTCCATCATCAACCTTTTTAGAGATCGAACAAGTGCAACTGCCTCACCTGCAGATTTTGGCTCGATAACAATTAACAAGGAGTGGAAATTCCAGCATTGGAGGAGCCGAATTCATTGCCGAAATCAATGAGAATTTCTTTTTCCTTTACTTTTATTTATGGAATGATATTGTTTAATATTTATTTGATCGATTTGTTTTGTAACTCAGATGATGAACTAGACTCATGATCTAGGTTTACAATGTAACCCAAAACCATGAACTTACCCATTTAAATATTATTTTTATTAAATTTTCATTATTGTGTTCTTTCATATTTTATTCTTAATGCATTAAATTGTTTGATCATCAATTTATATGATTTAATAATCTTGAATGCGTTTGGAATAGTATTCATGGTTTAGACTCAAATAAAATGACATAGATTGAATGGGATAGAAATATACTTGTATAGTTTGTGTGATTTTTATGAGTTATTAAACGCTTAATGCGCTTAAGTTAATTAATCGTCATAGTTTGTTAATTAATTTAGATAATTCAACTTGACCATTCGGAAGAGACTTGTGAATAATTTAGTATCTCATCAAACACAAGATTAGAATAAATATAGGTTGATTAAATGGATAGGGTGAAGTTGTAATAGGGTGAAGTTGTAACCTTAGATTCAATTCTCCATTGATTGTTTTTAGGGATAATCCCAATTCCCCCTGTAGTTTGATGAAATAGCCAAAATCCCCCATTGTTTTAAAAAATCGCTAATATTCCCTCTCTTGATTTACAAAATGGATAAAAAACCTCTGTAGTTTATTAAAATATCCAAAAAAACCCCTTACTGTCAATTTGGACGTTAAAAGTCAACAGTTGACCGTTAATATGGAAGGGCAAAACTGTCCAAGTGAAATAAAATATAAAAAATATAAATATTTAATAAAATAATAATTTAATATTTAAAAAATTGAAAAAAATCTCCACCGTCCATCTTTAAAATGGACGGTGGTGATCAAAATTATTAAAAAAGTTTAAAATTAAAAAAAATCTCCCCTCTCTCTCTTCCTCTCTTTCTTCTTTTTTTTCTTCTTCATCTCTTTCTCTCTCTCTCTCTCTTCTTCTTCTTCTCTTTCTTCTTCTTCGCTCTCTCTCTCTCGGCAGTACCCAAACTGGGTTTCCGTCGATAACTCAAATCGGTCCGCGCCAGAAACTCGTAGATGGGTTTTCGGTGCAGAAACCCAGAAATCTCTAGGTTTCCATTACCGGAAACCCAAGAATTTCTGGGGTTTTCGGCGTCGGAAACCCAACCCAGAATTTTCTTTGGTTTTGGTTTTTTTTTTGTTATGTTCCTGTTGTGTTTTTCTGATGATGTTGTTTGTGTTATGTTGTTGTTGCCTTTGATTATGATTTGCTTGAATAGATATGAGTGAATGTGTCTGGGATGATGGATGATGATGGTATTCTGGACGGTTACAGTGTTGAGGGGCAGTTTGGTCTTTTCGCTCACTATTATAGTCAGAAATCAACTCTCACTAACAGAGTTAACAGAAGGGATAAAATAGGATTTTCAGAAATTACAGGGAGGTAATTAGCGATTATGTTAAACTATAGGGGGGAAGTTAGGATTATCCCTTGTTTTTATTGTTTTCTTTATTTTAATATTTATTTAAACTCATAATTTTAATAGTTTGGATAAGATGCGGTTTTGATCAGATTAGTACTAAACACATATATAATTTGAACAATTTTTATGGGAATAATATTTTACTTACTACTATATTATTTATGGACTATGTATACTTCACGGGTTTCTACCGTAGATTTGGTGTTGTGTTTTATTGAGAATTTTATACACTAGAAATTTATTATCAACTTGCTTGTGCACACTTGCCTCTTGTGAGTCAACCACCATTAGTTATGCCGAGTATATTCGGAGACACACAAAGAAATTTGCATCAAATAATGATCCAGACCCGATTAACATTTTCATTCTCTAAAATCGTGCTCTAAATCATCGTTTATCTTTTCATTTTCCAAAATCATACCCACACTTGAAGACAAGGGATTGGTTCTTGATGATATGTAGCTAGTGTTTCTATTGCTGCTAAGTGCAAGGATTGTATTGACTACTAACCCAAAGATGATTATTTTCTCCTTCCAAAGCAGAACCCATGACCATCGCTAACTACTCAAGTTGCAAAACTAACCTCCCCTGTTTTCAGACTCTTGAATGTAGGCATCGCACCACTGTTTCTTTCCTTTCTACCATTTTTTAGGGATATTTATAACTTGTGCCCCCAACTTTTAATCATAATGTGAAAATGATCTCCACAGTTTTGCAATTAACCATTTTTCCCTATCATTAGTTTTTCAATTAAAAACTTGACATTTGGCACGTGTAGACAATAAATGACTTTTTTTTACCCTTATTTAAAATTAATTAAAAATCAAAACAAATTTAATTTAAATAAAATTATAAAATAAAATTTATAAAAGAAGATCTCCATTGTCCATTGTCCATTTTTGAAATAAACAATAAGAGATCAAATTTAATTTAACAATAATAAAAAAAATAAATAACAAAAAAAAAATGAAGGACGGTGGGGATTAATTTAAAAATAAAATTTAATATTTACATTTGTTTAAAAAATTAATTTTTTAAAATTTTATTAAAAGTAAAGACAATAAATCTCCATTGTCCATTTTTAATATGGAGGGTGGTGATCAAAGACTTAAAAAAAAAAAAAATGAAAAAGAAAAATTCAACACCAAAACTGAAACCTAATTCTCATTCTCTTCCAATCTTATCAAAAAAACAAATTCAATAAAATTCAATACCAAAATTGAAACTCAGTTCAACTTAACTATATTCAACACTAAAACTGAAAAAGGTAAAATAAAATAAATTAAATGACAAAGAAATTTATTTAAAAAAAAAGGCTAAATGAACCTAGATTTTTGGGTTCGATTTGAACCCAAATGTCTAGGTTCGAGAAAATGAAAAAGAAGAAAAAAAGAAAAGAAAAAAGTGATGAAATCTAGATGGGTTTCCAGTCACATCTACCTATGGACAGCAACCATAGACGATGATCCACCAAGAACACCATCAAAATTAAACACTCACACCCACCCAGAACACCCAAAAACCCACCCACCCACCACCACCACCAAAATCAAACACACACACCCATCCATAACACCTAGAAACCCACCCAACCACACCCACCCAGCCACCACCACCACTACCACCAACATCAAACACCCATACAGCCATATCTACCTAGAATACCCAGAAACCACCCACCCATCACCCATCACCCATCAACACCACCAAAATCATCAAAAACACCAAGCCCAGACGAAAATAATAAAAAATCACCAAAATCATTAAAAAAAATAAAAAATCACCAAAATCATTAAAAATAAAAAATCATTACCTGGATTCTAACCTAGATGATGGGTTTCTTGTCGGTCTCGACGGAGAGAAATGAGTGAGAAGAACTAGTGATGAGAGAGGAGAAGAAGAGAATGAGGGAAATTTTATGTTAGGGTCGTCGCTGATGAAGTTGTTACCGCCAAATGGAAGATGAGTATGAAGAGAAAGAGAGAAAACGGATGAAGATATAGAGATTTTTTTTTTTTTTAATTTTTTCATATCAAATTAATTTTTAATTTGATATTCACTGTTCATTTGGATGGTAGAGATAAATCATTTTTTAATTATCTTTTTAAATAATTTTTAATTTTTAATTTTTTTGGTTTATTATTATTTTTTATTAATTTATATTTACTTATCACCTTCATTTACTATTTTACCATTTCACCCCTAACAATAATGGACGGAATTGGTAACGATTGGGTGTTGATTCTTTATTTAATTAAATTTTAGGAAAAAAAACCGCTAATTATGAAATTTAGGGGATTAGTTTCAGATTATGATCAAAGGTTAGGGGGCACAGTATACATATCCCCTTTTTTTAACTACTTAAAAGAACACCTCTTCTTTTGAGTTTTGACGGGTGGTTAAGAAAAAATGTTATTTTTTATTTAAATATATTTTTTTTCAAAAAGCAAATATGAAAAAGAGTTTATATTTAAAAGTATTTTTAAAAAAACCAAAGACTAAAATACGAAATATTAACATTATAACTTTTTTTTTAATTTTCTTAACAAATTGGATTCTCATTTCTACGAAAGTTCAAAATTTTCACAAATTATACTTATCAAATACACTTAAAAGCAAGTGTAAAATGATCATATTATAGCTAGAAGAGAATTCATAATATTTAATCTAAATAGTTTTAAAAGCTCTTCTATAAATAAAAATTCTTTTGAAGTATATTATCTAATAAATAATGAAAAAAACTAAGATTTCTTTTTTTACTGTTAAAAACAAAAAAATTAAAATTTTTCCCCAATGACACCTAAGTGTGTGCAGACTGCACAAAAAGTAAAAGCTGTATGGAACAAAAAAAAAAAAAAACTTCATTTGTTTGGTTGAAAAGTAGAGGACTGATGTAGTAATGTAATCAAAGAATAAACTTACAATAACATATATATACATATATACATATATATATATATATCTTAAAAGGGGTAGGATAGGCTTGAGCCTAGCCTAGCCCACAAAGGGTTCCGTCCACAAAGGGTTCCGTCCTTGGTGCAACTTCTAGTAACAGGGTCGGAGACCTACCCAAGCCCTCCTAAAAATTTTTTTATGTTATATTTATTTATTAATTTTTGTGATATTAAAAAAATACATATTTATTCTAAATCTATTGAATTTATTATTTTACCTATATTGATATTTTTATTCAAATATTATATATATAATAACTTTATTTTATATATTAAATGTAAAATTTTATTTAAGTTTTTCGTGTTTCATTTCTTTTTTAATCACAAGTTGCATAATTTATTGTTTAAAATCTATATCTTTGGTGTTTCTTTTAATATACTCTTTAATTTGAAGTGTAGTAGTAATTATGAATTACGATTATCAAAATATGAATTGTTTATGATTAAAGAAAGATTGTTTATGTCATATTATTAACTATAATTCATATTTGATAAATTTTATTGTTTAAATATTTTGTTTAATCTTTTTTACTTTTATTTTTGTTAATATATTTATTTATAGTATAAATTTTTAGGGGTAAAATTAATTATATTTCCTTCAACGAAATATGTTGATATTTTTTAATTTATAAAATATTTTCATACTGTTAGAATTTATTTAAAAAATTTATTCTAACTCATTCTGATATCAAATCCTAACTACGTGCTTATCTAGTAGTGTGTGCAATCTGAGTCAGAGCTCCCACCACATGGTCATGCCATGCGATAATTGCTATGCAATCAAAATTGTTAGATATCGTAAATATACGGGGTCATAATAAAAACATGCGATTTGAATACTTTTATTCAATCAAATAATAAATAAGATGATGTAACATTCGGAATTTCATATGTTTCGAGCCGAATAACTACCGACTGATCATTAGACAAAAATACATGCCATGGTGATTAACACACTAATATACAATAGTAGATATTGGCAATATATATTCGATTAATAGTGAACAAGATGATGTAACATTAAAAATTTCAAAGACGATTCAAGTTCCAATAAGAACCAGTGGACAAAAATTAATACTCTCATGGTGGGTAAAAGACTATCAAATCTTAGTAGATATTAGCAAATATACACGATTAAAATGAAAACGTGTGATTTGGATCTTGGTATTCGATCAAATAATCAAAATTTCTGATATGATCCACGTCCAATAACTATTACTTGGTTTAATGTGAGATAGTAAGTAATTCCTATCAATTATATATATTTGTATAAATATCTAGTAACGTTATCGTGAAACTTTATATAATAGCGTTTGTATACACAAGACCAAAGAACCATTCATAAGAATTTAACAATAGATCTCCTTATTTATAAAATATCCCTATCTTTTAGGCTTAAATACACAATCAAACATCTAACAAAAACTTAAGCACACATACCACTTTTAGTAAAGATGGTTATGCGCCTCCCCAGTGTTGGGATTCAAGTTTTATCAAATGTATTTTACATATTTTGTATTGATAATTTTCTTATCATATTATAATTTTGATCTCACCATATTTCAATATATGTTTGATTCAATTTCCTAATATCAGCTTTAAAAAAAATACAAAACTCAATCTAATTTTTTTTTTTTTTGACTTACTGGTACTGAACCAGATTAATGTTAAGATCAGCTAAAATAAAACTCTAAAATATGGTACATTGACCAAATGAAACCAGTAACAACAAGATTGGTATCAACTATCTTCCATCATTATTAGAATCAAATGAACATCTATTAATCATTATTATGTTGACCTATCAAGATGCAAATGCTACGCTACAAAACAGAGTTTAAAAGATTATTTCCTGTGTCTTTTAGAGTTAATTTTCTGCTTATCTCTTTATAAGATTTAAATTCTTGTAATTAGAAACAATTATTTATATATCGATAACAAAAAAAAAAAAACATACATGAATGGCTATATAAATTTTTATAGAGTTGCAGCGATATTTTCGATAGTTTAAAGAGTGCTTAAACTAAAATTTTGTTTTCTGAATTGTAATGATGGATATGCTGATTAATTGGGTACTTAAATTATTATTATTATTATTTTGGGCAATATCTACACTCTTTTGTTTTATTTATTTATTTTTTTAAGTTTTAAAATTATTGTCCTGCCAATAAATCAAATTTAATTTCAATATTATTCTTAATGCAAGTTATTAATATGTGTATATAATTTATCTATTTATCTTTGACACATAAAGGTTTGTACTAATTTATTAATAAGCTAATTATGAATTATATTGCATTTATTTACTTTTAGACACATAAAGGAGTTTATTATATATTAAAAGAATAATTATGAATCATTTATTTAATATCGTCCTTAATTAATATGAAAAAGAAAAAGATACGATAGTACTGAACAATTTAATTTATTTAATACGTTTAAATTAAATTACAAGCAAGTAGGTAATCTATTAGTATTTACACAATAAACATTAAGGAAATTGATTTGTATTCCAATTTGTTAATACTAAATGAGATGTCATCACCATCTGTTAAGATTTGATAAACAAGAGTGCTTATTTCATATATATATATATATATATATATGATAACGATGTAAATTCAAATTGTTTAAAAAAAAAAAAAGAAAAAGAAGTCAAATAAGATATCATTTATTTACGTTGACATGACATGTGCTGAGAAATTTAAAAGTTATCATAAAGAGACAGGCCTGGGTTGGCATCCCTACAAGAGCTGTTTTAGAGCTTGCAAGTGGCTTTGAAGCCTGTTTGGATTTATTTGAGAAAAGTTTTAAATGTTTGGAAGTTGGTTCGGCAAAAGCACTACTCGTCGAATGGACCTTGCCTTTTTCTCATCTCTCTCCACATAAATGAATCCATGTTACATCTCTTGCCTACCACCTAAATAGAGGAAACTCTTATTCATAAATCGCCTCAACGCAAGCTATGAGTGTGTGCATTAGGAGCAAAGATTCTCTGTTAGTATTGATATGATATTAAACTTTTTATGAGAAAAAATTTAAATTTGAGTGATGTATTAGAGGAATATAATAATGTTAATAATCAATTATTTTGTATATTAATATATCACTAAATTATCAAAAATTTAGTAAAAAAAATGATGACAAAGAATCCTTGTGATCACGATAAAATATTTTGTGATTTCATACTTTTAAATTTTACTTTTATAATGAATTTTTGAGTAATTTTGATTATTTTGATGTGTCTTTATTTGTTATTTTTAGGTGAGTCATGTGGGTGGTTAATGAGTAATTCATGGTATATTTCAAACAAAACCATGAAATGTACGGGTTGAATTAATTTCAAGAAGCCATGTATTACATGGACCGAACCAGTTGGAAGACATTACGTCCAGCCCATATTGCAAGCATATGCAGACAACTTTAAGAAAAAAGGAACATGTGTGAGTAGACCATTCTGTCCAGCAATCAAGCGCAAGAAAACAAGAAAAGGTAGTGATGATAATGACAAGTAAATGGAAAGTAATGAGACAAAATTCATGTGGCACTTGTGTGAGAAGTATAGCATAACAAGTTAAGCAAAACATGCACGTGCAGCTCAACTTATGTGTCAAGAGCACATGTAGCTACGTGAGAGAGTGACTCGCAACAATGGTTCGCAATACGTAAATCTCAGTCATTAGAAGATCTCTTGAAACATCCAAATTACAAGAGAGAAATATGGTAATATGGAGTGATATTTGGAGTCGGAAATGTTGTGATTCGGAAGATTTTTGGAGATGATTTCGGTTTGAATGAGGGACCTACGTGGACTGTTTTGAAGCCCTACTTGGACCCTATAAAAGCATGTCTTTTAACACATACTCGGATTCTTTACATTGTTGGCACCTTAAGCCTTTCATCTCTCTCTTCAACCTCCCTCAATCCTCACACCTTGTTTTCATTTCTTACCATATCCACAACACCACATATCACAAGTGAATACGGAACTAATACCTACTAGCTGCCGTGTTGCCAACACTGATCCTTGAATGATTTGCCTTATTGTAAAAGGTTTGGTGTTTGTTTGCTTGGAAAATCCACTATTCATATTAGAGTAACTTTTTCCATAATAGTGCACTGGGGTTAAAGAGCTTCAAAAAAAGAAAGTTTTAAGTAAACGAAAAATAATATAGACTAAACTATGCTTGCTTAATATTAATCTCTGTTAATTATATGACTTATATTTATAGATGTAACATGTGGGACTAACTGATGGAATGAAAGTATAGTGAAAGTTTTTGACCCGTACAAAGTAGGACGTAGGTACATTACTGAACCACTATAATTCTCTATATTTTCTCTTTTTTTTTTTTTTTTTGCTTTGTTATTTCATTTATATTGCACAACAACCGGTATTAGTGCAAGGTACATCAGGTCAGTCAGCGTTTCTCTTCGAGATGGTTGGGGTTACAACTTCTGCGTCAAAGTTCGAAGTCATGAGATTCGATGGGACTGAGAATTTTGGTTTACGGCAGAGAAGGGTGAAGAACCTGTTGGTATATCAAGGGATGACAAAGACGTTGGAGAAGAAACCGACAGATGTGCCCGAGACATAATGGAAAGAATTGTGGGCAAAAACAATATCTGTTATTCAACTTTGTTTAGCAAATAAGGTGATGGTGCATGTTATAGATAAGGAATCACTGGCAACAATTTGGTTGAGACTGGAAAGCCATCACATGTCAAAGTCGCTTATGAACAAGTTGCTCCTTAAACATAAATTATACGGGCTTAAGATGACAAAGGGTTCGGATTTGAGACAACATATAAACATTTTCAATCAGATTATTAGTGATTTACAGCTTGTGGATGTGAAATTTGAAGATGAGGATAAGGCGTTGATGTTATTACATTCTTTACCAACTTCATATGAAAATCTATCTCAACTCTAACATGGAGAAAATAGTCTCTGAAGTTAGAAGAGATTATAACAGCTTTGTTGACTTTCAATCTAAGGAAGAAGACCAACAAGGAGAGTTTTTAATAAGAAGGGCTTGTAGTTAAAGGTAGTAAAAAACGTGGAAGAAGCAAGTCGAGGAATGGGAGGCACGATAAGGATTCTTGATCTAAGTCAAGGAAGAAGAAATCCGTGCAGTGTTATATGTGCGACGAGAGAGGTCATATTAAAAGGGAATGTCCCTGAAATGGAAATAAGAAAAAAAATGGCGACAAGAATATTGGTTCAAGTTCTAGAACAATGAATGTGGTAAAGGATGACTCAGATTATAGAGATGGTGATATGATGTCCATTTCATTTAATACGGATCACTTTGGAAATTCGTGGGTGCTTGACTTTGCATGCTCATATCACACGACTCCTCATGAGGATTGGTTCGACACTTTCAGGTTGGTTAATTCTGGTTCAATTTTTTATGGGTAATGATGTATCTTGCAAAGTAGTTGGAATAGGAACTGTTAAAGTTAAGATGTTTGATAGTGTTGTTAGAACATTAAGTGATATTAGATACATATCAGAGTTAAGGAAGAACTTGATTTCATTGGGCACATTAGATTCTCATGGCTACTGCTATAGGTTTGAAAATGGAGTAATGAAAATGACAAAGGGGCTATGGTTGTGATGAAAGAGCAAAAACTATTGGGTAATATTTATAGATTGTTGGACACTATAGTTATAGGCGAAGCAGTTAGTGTAGAGTCTGATTTGGACAGTACAGTCTTATGACATATAAGGTTGGGTCATATGAGTAAGCGAGGGATGGTAGAGCTTTGTAAAAGAAATTTGTTTAAGGGTGTGAAATCATGCAAATTTGATTTTTGCAAGATTTGTGCTTTGGAAAAGTAACATAAGGTGCAATTCAAGATGGGCACACATAAGACTGAAGGTATACTTGATTACATTCATTCAGATGTTTGAGGACCGATGAAAAAATAGTCATGAGGAGGACATGCATATTTTGTGACTTTTATTGATGATTTTTCTAGAAAGATTTATGTGTATTTCATGTGGCACAAGTCGGAGATTTTTGAGAAGTTCAAAGTGTGGAAAACTGAGGTGAAAAACCAAACAAACAGGAAGATAAAGTTTACGAGAATAGATAACAGACTGAGTACACATATTTAGAGTTCTTAAAATTTTATGAGCAGTATCAGATTAAGAGATATTTTACAATACGCAAGACACCACAACAAAATGGTAAGGCGAAAAGGATGAACAGGTCGTTTGCAGAAAGAGCAAGGTGTCTCAGGTTAAATGCTGGGCTTCCAAAGAACTTCTAGGTAGGATGCAGTGAGTATGTTGTGTTTTTTAATAAATAGATCACCACATGCAAGACTAGATGGAAAGGTTGCAAAGGAGGTATGAATAGATAACGACTGTCGATTATTCTTGTTTGAGAGTATTTAGGTGTTTGGTCTATATGCATATTTCTAGTGATAAGGGATCAAAGTTAGACCCGAAGTCCAAGTAGTGTATCTTTCTCGGGTTTGAGAGAGGGTAAAATGGTATAATATTTGAGATCCTCATACAAAAAAAGTGGTAATTGGCAGAGATGTGGTGTTGGATGAGAAATCTATACTGGAGAGTACTCAAGAACAAAAGAAACAAATGTTAACAGATTGTAACAATGGTAAGCAAGTAGTGCAAGTTAAGTTAGATGGCATAGCTGAGCAGTTGAATAATCAGAATTTAGAAGCCTCTACTTCAGGTGAGTAAAATGAGCACCATAGTATAGAAACAGGGAAGACCTAGGCGCACTATTAAACATCCAACTAGATATGGTTTTGATGACTAGCTTCTTTTGCACTTGTTACTACTAACGGAGATTCTATTACCTTTCAAGAGGCTATGAAGAGTCAAATGAGAGATAGATGAATAGGGAGCTATGGTGGAAAAGATTGAGTCTTTGCATAAGAATCAAACTTGGGATTTGGTGGAGCTTCCAAATGAGAAGCAAGTAATTGGACGCAAGTGGGTATACAAGAAAACAAATGACAGGAAGTTTAAGGCTCTTCTAGCAACAAAAGGGTACTCACAGAGAAAAGGAGTAGATAATGATGAAATCTTTTCTCCAGTGGTTAGACATACTTCTATAAAATGTGTTTTAGGTCTTATAGCATACTTAAACATAGAGTTGGAGCAGATGGATGTAAAGATGACTTTTCTTCATAGAAATTTGGAGAAAATATTTACGCGGAGTAGTCAGACGAACTTACTCAACCAGAAAAAGAGCACTTAGTCTGCAAACTGAAGAAGTCTCTTTATGGGCTAAAGTAATCTCCAAGGCAGTGGTATAAGCGATTTGACTCTTACATGCTTCAAATTAGCTACATGAGATATAAGTGTAATTGTTGTGTTTATGTTAAGAACCTTGATGATAGTCTTTTATTTTCTTGCTCTTATATATGGATGATATGTTGATTGCTGCTAAGAATATAGTTAACGTCAACAAGTTGAAGAATTTGTTAAGTAAAGAATTTGATATGAAAGATTTGGGTGCTGCCAAGAAGATTCTCAAAGATAGGAAGTCTGGGAAGTTATGATTGTCTCACAAGAACTACATGCAGAAGGTGTTAGAGACTTTTAGTATGATTAATGCTAAAACAGTGAGTACACCATTGGTGAATCATCTTAGATTGTCTACCAACCAATGCCCAAGTATAGATGAAGAGGTTGAAGACATGTCAAAGATACCATATGCTAGTGCAATGGGATGTTTGATGTATATCATGATATGCACTAGGCTAGACATAGCACATATTGTTAAAGTGGTTAGCAAATATATGGCTAATCTTGGGAAACATCATTGGGATGCAGTCAAGTGGATTTTCCAATACTTGAAAGGTACCATAGATTATGGTATTATATTTGGTAGACAGCAAAATGAGCTTTTAGTTGTGGGATATGTAGATTTAGATTATGCAGGGGATCTTGATAACGGAAGGTCTACCACATGTTATGTTTTCACTCTTGCAGGGGCACCTATTTGTTAAGGTTTGGGTTACAGTTTATAGTAGCTTTGTCCACTACTGAAGTAGAGTACATGGCAGTTGTTGAAGCTGCTGAGGAAGCTTTATGGGTTACAAGGTTAGTCAAAGAGTTAGGTGTTTAGCGAGGTGGAGTTTAAGTGCATTGTGATAGTCAGAGTGTCATTTACTTGACAAAGAATCGGATGTATCATGCAAGGACCAAGCATATAGATGTGAGGTTTCACAAGATCAGAAAGTTGATTGGTTCAAGTGACCTAGACTTTCAGAAGGTGCACACTTCACAGAATGCAGCGGACATGTTGACAAAGACCATTACTGCAAACAAGTTCACGCATTACTTGGACTTGATTAATGTCTCTAAGTGCTAGAGATGAGACACACCCCAACTTATCTTGTATTAGGTGGAGCTATTTTCTCTTATAAGTGGTTATATTTGCCACGGCGGAGATTGTTAATTATATCACTCATATTAATAAATGTAACATGTAGGACTAGTTGATGGAGCAAAAGGAACTAGCTGATAGGCCTGAACCCGAAGCGGAATCATCAACTAGCCCATTGGAGGGGATACAAATAAGTCAGGGGGTACGGAGGCAGCACTCCCGCGGTACGGTGTGATATTTGTAAGGATATTTTTGGAATTAAGGTTTTGATATAAATATTATTGTAACCCTAATGAAAATATAGTTGAAGTTTTTGAGCCATACAAAGTGCACGTAAGCACACTGCCAACTACTATAATTCTCTGTGTTTTCTCTGTTTTTTTTTGCTTTGTTATCGCGTTTATGTTGCACAACAATCTCAGTCTGGCAAACCGAAATAAACAGACTCACTTTTATTGAGTTGATTTGGCCTTTGTAATTGGTTATCTAAATCCAAACCAAAGAGGGTGATACACACCCTTTATTGTGATAAATCATAAAATAATATTATTATATTTCTAAAAATTTTACTCAAATGATATGGATAAAATGATTTGTAGCAATTAAAATAATTATGAAATGATGTATTGATGATATAGTAGTTATAATTAAGTTTAGCATCTCATTTATAATATATAGTTAAATTAAGTTTTGGAAAATATAACATTATTCATCATAAAATCATGCAAATAAATAGTTAAGGTTCTCGATTGTCATTGTTAAATGAGATTCAAGAAGGGTTTTAGAAAGGACCTAATACAATTAGGTCTTAGATGGCAACCCTTACCAATATGAAGAGATCTCTCTACTTCTTCTTCTTCTTCTTTTTTTCTTTTAATTTGGTAGAATTTTAATCTTTTTCACCAAAATGGAAAGAACGTATACAAGCTACTCCATTTAGACTCAATGTAATTTAATGTTTGATCCCTTTCCTCATCGCCACCCAAACCCTATTTGGGGAAATAAGGATGGAGTTTGAGGGTGGGTTCCCCCATCCCCATCCCATTGCCATTCTCTCATTTTCCTTATTTTTACAATCCCTATTTGATCTCATTTGTCCCAATAAATAAATAAATATATATTACAAAATAATTCCGTAAAATTTCAGCATTTTAAATTTAAAGCTACAACAATTTAATATAAAAAATGCACAATATTATAAAACAATTACAATCTTTTTAGAGAAAACATTATACATGACAAAAGTTCGAATAATATAAATCTTACATATGATAAGTCATGAATAGAGAAATTATAGGCAAAATTATTAAAATTAATTTAATTATTAAATATAAATAATTTTCATATTTTTATATTATAAATAGGAAAAATGGGGATGAGGTCACTTCCCCTATCCTTATTTCCATTTGGATTTAGGGATGAATTTTCATTACCATGCCCTTTCTCAATTCCCAAAATCCCCAAAATCTTCCCTCAAATGAGAATGAAGATGTGGAGGTTTAGGGCCATATTGACAACTCTAAGTGTAACCACCGCTAACTTGATAATATTTTGAGAGTCATTTATGGAGAGAGATAGTTAAGACGATAAGAGAGTCGTTTATAGGGGAGAGATAGTTAAGAGGAAAAGAGAGCTTTCATTGATAAACCAAACAACTAAAAACGACATCATGCATCTTTTGATTTTTTTTTTTATTTAATTTTTCTATAATGGTGGCGATGGGATGGTTGATTGGTGTTAGAGAGTGAAATTTTCAGTGCTTATACGATTCTAAGACAAGTGCGCATAGCATAGGTGTTAGAGTGATGAAACAGCCTCTCTCCTAAGCCTATATGCCAGCGCAAAGCTCACTTATACCACTTAGTTTGTGGATAGTTTTCTCGTATTATATGGGTTGCCATTCTCATTCACATTATATGGGTAGTTTTCTCACATTATCTGGAGTAGAGATCTGGATCGTGTTTTAAAGTCTGATCTTAGTTGATTTCAATATAACTCTATCTTGGTGTCAGTAAAAAAAAAAAAAAAAAAAAAAAAGATTTTGTGACAAGTAAAATCTTAAAAACCATTGGAAAATGGATAAATTTAAATAATGCCTTATTCAAAGGCCTAATTGTGAATTTTTGCCTTCCTAATAACCAACCACTAGATGATTTTTGAATTTTATTAAAACAAATTCTAAAACGACACGACAATTTGCATGTTAAACCCAACCAACTTTGTTTTGTGAGTCCAACATAGTAAAAATGATGAGTTGTCTAACCTAGTTCTAAAGGCAAGTAACAAAATTTTCCACACAAAATTAGAATTAGAAACTATTATTGTATATCATGGCTTAACAAGAGTGGTTGAATATTTTCTCTTATCCAAGTCAAGGATTCAAGTCTTATATTTGTATTAAAACATAAGATGGGTTTAGTTTTCTCTTAATTTTTTTTTTTAAGTAAGTTTTCTCTAAATTTAAGTGAAGCCTCGTTCTACCGTAAAAAATGATAATGATAAAAAAATCATAGTTTAAGACTGTAAAGTGATTGAATTTTACTAACTGGAGTATTTATTTGACTGCCATTTATCAGAAGATGGCAAGTCATGGACCGTCCTTTGGTCCCTATAAATGTGGAGCCCCAAGTCTTCTTGAGAGGAGTATCATCCTCGTTCAGTTGTCTGCGTATTTAAAAAACGGAAGTAGGGAGAGAAAGAAGAAACATGGGTTCCATAGCCTTGAACGAAAAGCCCCATGCAGTTTGCATACCCTTCCCAGCTCAAGGCCACATAAATCCCATGCTCAAAGTAGCCAAACTCCTCCACAACAAAGGCTTTCATATAACTTTTGTCAACACCGAGTTCAACCACAAACGTCTCCTTAAATCCAGAGGTCCCAACGCTTTCGATGGCCTCCCTTCCTTTCGATTCAAAACCATTCCCGATGGCCTCCCTCCCACGGATGTGGACGCCACCCAAGGCATCCCATCTCTTTGTCAATCTACTAGAAACTACTGCTTAGCTCCTTTTAGAGAGCTTCTAAGTAAGCTTAATGATTCTGCCTCCTCTGACGTTCCGCTTGTGACTTGCATAATTTCTGATGGGGTGATGAGCTTCACCCTTGATGCCGCGGAGGAGTTGGGTGTCCCTGAAGTTCTTTTTTGGACTACCAGTGCCTGTGGCTTCTTGGGCTACGTTTACTACCGTTATCTTATTGAAAAGGGTTATACTCCTCTCAAAGGTAATTTTTTTCTTTTTTTTTGTTTTTGTAGTCTAGATTGGATATAGTTTATTTGGTTGTTTAGAGTTATATCTGTTCTGTCATACATCAAACGTTTGATGATATTTGTTGATCTTAATTGCAGATGAAAGTTACCTGACAAACGGGTACTTGGAAACTGTTATGGACTCGCTACCTGGCATGGAAGGTATCCGGCTGAGGGACCTTCCAAGCTTTCTCAGGACCACTGACCCGGATTGCTATATGCTAGATTTTATTGTCCATGAGACTACAAGAGCCAAAAAGGCCTCTGCAATTATTTTAAACACGTTTGATGACTTAGAGCCTGAAGTCTTGGGTGCATTAAAGTCATTATTGCCACCTGTACATTGCATCGGTCCACTTCATCTCCGCATCAATCAACTTGCAGATAATGATTTGAAGCATATCGGGTCAAATTTATGGAAAGAAGAAGCAGAGTGTATTGATTGGTTAAACGCAAAAGAACCCAACTCGGTTGTTTACGTTAATTTTGGTAGCATCACAGTTATGACGGCTCATCAACTGATTGAGTTCGCTTGGGGACTTGCAAATAGCAAGCAAACCTTCTTGTGGGTGATTAGGCCCGATCTTGTTGCTGGTGAGACAGCAATTCTGCCACCGGAGTTCGTGGCAGAAACCAAAGAAAGGAGTCTACTGGCAAACTGGAGTCCTCAAGAACAAGTTTTGAGCCACCCGTCCATTGGAGGGTTCTTGACGCATAGCGGGTGGAATTCTACGCTTGAGAGTATTTGTGGTGGAGTTCCAATGGTTTGCTGGCCGTTTTTCGCCGAGCAACAAACAAATTGTCGATACACTTGCAACGAGTGGGGCATAGGCTTGGAGATTGACAACAATGTTAATAGAGATGAAGTGGAGAGCCTCGTGAGAGAGTTGATGGATGGAGAGAAAGGCAAACAGATGAAAAAGAAAGCTCAAGAATGGAAGACACTTGCAGAAGAGTCAATTACTTCTCCATCTGGATCATCTTACATGAATCTCGAAAATCTCATCAACCAAGTTCTTTTAGCTCCAAGCCACTAGATGTTTCAAAGATGTTGACCCGGGTTCTCTTTCTTTGTTTTGATGTCATGTTGACCCAGGAATCGGGATGTTATGCTTTTCTTTCTACGTTGTTTTTCGCTTTCTGACGTGACTTAATAACTTGTCGCCCCCGTGTGCATGTTTTTTTTTTTTTTTTGAAATTCCTTGTGCTTTTTTTTTTGAACTCCTTGTGCTTGTATATTTGTTTTGGGTGGCAATAAAAGCAATTTAAGCAATTTTTTTTCTTTTTTTCTTTTTTTTTTTTTGTGTTAATGAAAGTTTATATTCGCAAAACATCCATAAAGATGAAGAATATGTCGGTTAAAGACAAGTGTCTGAATATATATATATTAAATTTATGTCTAGTGATCTATATCAATTATATCTGAATCGTTGATTAAATACCTAGATAAATATTCTCAAATTCTAAAAGTGAACTATGAATTGTGCAAGAAAAACTCACATTGTGCCAAACTTAAACTGATGCAAAAATAAAAATCATGCATTATTTGTTCAAAAAAGAAAAAAATCATGCATTATTGTGTAAGTTAAAGATCGAAACAATATTAAAACAGTACTTGCAACAATGCTTTCGCCTTGATATGTAAGCTACTGAAACTGATACCGTTGTTGGAGCAAATATCCCATCCATGCCCAGTTAAATGTTCTTCTTGGACACTACTAACACCAGTAACAAGAAGACTGGTAGCAAATATCTTCCATCCTTATTATAATGAAATGAATATCTATTAATCATTATTATATTAACTTATCAAGATGCAAATGCTAAGCCACAAAACAGAGTTTAAAAGATTATTTTCAGTGTCTTTGGAGTTAATTTTCTTCTTATCTCTATATAAGATCTAAACTCTTCTAATTAGAAACAATTATTTATATATCGGTAAAAAAATAATAATAATAATTACGTGAATGGCTATATAAATTTTTAGAGTTGCAGGGATATTTTTTATAGTTTAAAGAGTGCTTAAATTAAAATTTTGTTTTTTGAACTGTAATGATGGATATATTGATTAATAGGGTGCTTAAATCTTTTTTTTTTTTTTTTTTTGCAATATCTACACTCTTTTGTTTTATTTATTTATTATTTTTTTTTAAGTTCAAAAATTATTGTCTGTCAATAAATCAGATTTAAGTTTAATATTATTATTAATGCAAGTTATTAATATTTGTATATAATTATATCTATTTATTTTTAGACACATAAAGGTATGTATTTATTTATTAATAAACTAATTATGAATTATTTATTGTATTTATTTATTTTTAGACACATAAAGGAATTTATTAATTATTAAAAGAATAATTATGAATCATTTATTTAATATCGTCCTTAATTAATATGAAAAAAAAGGAACAATAGTATTTAATATTTTAATTTATTAAATATGTTTAAATTAAATGACAAGCAAGTAGATAATCTATTAGTATTTACGCAATAAATATTAAGGAAATTGATTTGTATTCCAATTTGTTAATAGTAAATGAGATGTCACTTCCATCTGTTAAGATTTGATAAATAGGAGCGCTTGTTTCATGTATATGATAATGATGCAAATTCAAAATGCTTTAAGAAAAAATCAAATAAGATGTCATTTATTTACGTTGACATCGCATGTGAATGCACATTGACTGAGAAAGGTTAAGAAATTTTAAAAGTTATCATAAAGAGAAAGGCTTTGGTTAGCATCCCTACAAAAGCTCTTTTAGAGCTTGCAAATGGCTTTCGAGCCTGTTTGGATTTTTTTTGAGAATAATTTTAGGATGTTTGAAGTTCTTTTGGCGAAAGCACTGCTCGTCAGATGGACCTTGCCTTTTTCTCGTCTCTCCCCACATAAACGAATCCATTTTACATCTCTTGCCTACCACCAAATTAGAGGAAGCTCTTGCTTATAAATGGCCTCAACGCAAGCTGTGAGTGTGTACACTAGTTGTACACTTGCCTCTTGTGAGTCAACCACCATTAGTTATGCCGAGTATACTCAAAAACACACAAAGAAATTTGCATCAAATAAAGATCCAGACCCGATTAACATTTTCATTCTCTAAAATCGTACTCTAAATCATCATTGATCATTTCGTTTTCTAAAATCATGCTCATCCTCGAAGACTAAGGATTGGATCTTGATGATTTGTAGCTAGTGTTTCTATTGCTGCTAAGTGCAAGGATTGTATTGAACACTAACTCAAAGATGATTATTTTCTCCTTCGAAAGCAGAACCCTTGACCATCGCCAACTGCTCAAGTTGCAAAACTAACCTCCCCTGTTTTCACTTTTCAGACTCCTGGATCTATAGGCATTGCACCACTGTTTCTTTCGTTTCTACCATTCCTTTTAGGAATATTTATAATTTGCCCCAAATTTTAGTCATATTATGAAAATGATCCCTATAGTTTCGTAATTAGCCATTTTTCCTCACCATTAGTTTTTTCGTTTAAAAGTTGACATTAATACATACAGACCAATAAATGACTTTTTTGCCCCTGATTTAAACTTAATTAAAATAAAATTGAAAAATCAAAATAAATTTAATTAAAATTAAATTTTATAAAATCAAAATTATAAAAGAAGATCTTCACTGTCCATAATTGAAATTGATGATAGAAGATCAAAATTTATTTAATGATAATAAAAATTAAATAAGAAAATAAATAACAAATAATTTTAAAAAAGATATCTTCATCGTCTATTATATGATTAATTTAAAAATAAAATCTATATTTATATTTGTTTAAAAAATTAATTTTTAAAATTTTATTATAAATAAAGACAATAGATCTCTACCATCTATCTCTAATATGGATGGCGGCGATCAAAGAATTAAAAAAAAAAATTGAAAAAAAAAAAAAACAAATTCAACACCAAAACTTAAATTCAATTCAATCTAGCTCTCCTTCTCCTCTAATCTTATCAAGAAAATAAATTCAACCTATTTCAACACCAAAACTAAAATCTAGTTCAATTTAATCATATTCAACACCAAAACTGAAAAAAAAAATAAAATAAAATAAATCAAATGTCAAAGAAATTTATTAAAAAAAAAAAAACCCTAAATGAACCCAAATTTGAACTCGAATGTTTGGGTTCCAGAAGCTAAAAAAGAAGAAAAAAAAAAGAAGAGAAGAAGAGAAGAAGAAGAAGATGATGATGATGAAATCCAAAAGGGTTTCCCATCACACCCATCCATGGACAGTGACCCACTCAGAACATCACCAAAATCAAACACCCACACTTATCTAGAGTACCCAAAAATCCACCCATACCCAACCACCACCACCAAAATCAAACACCCACACCCACCCAGAACACCCAGAAACCTACCCACCTACGACTAATATCAAACACCCATATGGTCACCTACCTAGAACATCCAAAAACCACCAACACCACCACAATCATCAAAAATCACCAAACCCAGATGAAAATCATCAAAAATCACCAAAATCATAAAAAATCTTCAAAAATATCCACAATCATCACTAGGGTTCAAACCTAGATGATAGGTTTCTTTCCACTCTCACGGAGAAAGAGTTCTTTCCACTCTCACGGAGAAAGAGGAGTGAGGAGGACCGACGGCTAGATAGGAGAAGAGGAGAATGAGGAAAATTTTATGTTACGGTCGCCACTGATGAAGCCGTCATCATTAATGGAAGATATGAAGATGAAATAGAAAGAGAGTTTACTTAGTAGAGAGGGAAAGCAAATGAAGATAGAGAGAGAGTTTTCTTTTTTTGTTAAAAAAAAAATCATATCAAATTAATTTTTAATTTAATCTCCATTGTCCATCTGAAAAGTAGAGATTAATCATTTTTTTTTAAATTTTCTTAAAAATAAATAAAATTTAAAATTTTTATTTTTTTTGGTTTTTAATTATTTTTATTAAATTATTTTTATTTATTACCTTCATTTACCATTTCATCCTTCCACTCCTAATAGCAATGGACGGAATTGGTAACAACGGGGTGTTGATTCTTTATTTAATTAAACTTTGGGGAGAAAAATTGTTAATTACAAAATTAGTGGGATCAATTTCAAATTATAAATATCCCATTTTTTTAACTGCTTAAGGAGCACCACCTCTTATTTTGAGTTTTGACAGATAGTTAAGAAGCAATGTTATGTTTTATTTTTTTATTTAAATATAATTTTCAAGAATCAAATATAAAAAAGACAAAAAATAGTTATATTTAAATGTATTTTTCAAAAACCAAAAACTAAAAAAACGAAATATTAACTTTATAACTTTTTTTTTTAAATTATTAATAAATTGGATTCTCATTTCTACTAAGGTTCAAAATTTTCACAAATTATGCTTGTCAAATATACTTAAAAGTGAGTGTAAAAGGATCATATTATAGCTAGAAGAAAATTTATAATATTTTACCCGAATAGTTTTAAAACCTCTTCTACAAACAAAAATTCTTTTGAAGTATATTACCCAAACAATCATGGAAAAATTTAAACTTTTCTTCCCATCTTCTAATATCAAAAGTCAAAAGGAAAAGTTATCTCAAATGACACCTAACTGTGTGAAGGCTGCACAAAAATTAGCATCATAAAGCAGAAAAGAAAAATATCATTTGTTTGGTTGAAAAGTAGAGGACTAATATAGTAATGCAGCCAAAAGAATAATATATATATATATATATATATATATATATATAACTAGGCTAGGATGGGCTTGAGCCTACTCTAATCCACAAAGGGCTCCGTCCTTGGAGCAAGTTTTAGTAACAGGGATGGAGGCCTACCCAAGCCCCTCTAAAAGAATTTTTATGTTATATTTATTTTAAATTATATATATATTTCATTTATTAATTTTTATAATATAAAAAATACATATTTTTCTAAACCTATTGAATATATTTTCTTATTTATATTTATGTTTCTATTCAAATATTATATATGTAATAACTTTATTTCATATATAAAATATAAAATTTTATTTAAGTTTTTCATATTTCTTTCTTTTTTTTTTTTATTACAAGCTGCATAATATATATTATTTAAATTCAATATTTTCAATGTTTTTCCTAATATACTATTGAATTTGAATTGTCATAATAATTTGAATTTGAAATATAATAATAATTATAAATTATGATTGTTAAAATGTGGATTGTCTATACTTAAAAAAAGATTGTTGATGTCATATCATTTAACCATAATTCATATATGATAAATTTTATTGTTTAAATATTTTATTCAATCATTTTATTTTTATTTTTATTTTTATTAATATATTTATTCTTAATATAAATTTTAAGAAGTAAAACTTATTATATCTCCTTTAATTAAATATACTGATACCTTTTTAATTTATAAAATATGAAATCCACCCTCGTATCAAATCATGGTTACATCTCTGTCTAGTAGTGTGTGCAGCCAGAATCAGAGCTCCCACCAAATGGTCACGCCAAGCGTCAATTGCCATGCGATCAAAATTGTTGGATATGGTAAAATGTACGGGATCATAATAAAAAAGCGATTTGAATACCTTTATTCAATCAAATAAACTATAAGATTATGTAACATTCAGAATTTCATATGATTAAAGTCGAGTAACTACCGAGTGACCATTAAACAAAAATAAATGCCATGGTGATTGACACACTAGTATACAATAGTAGATATCGGCAAATATATATTCGATTAATAGTGAACAAGATGATGTAACATTATATTTCAAAAAAAAAAAAAGATGATGTAACATTAAAAATTTCAAAGATGATTCAAGTTCAAATTAATACTCGCCATGATGGTTAAAAGACTTGCAAATCTTAGTAGATATTAGCAAATATACACGATTATAATGAAAACGTGTGATTTGGATCTTGGTATTCGATCAAATAATCAAAATTTCTGATACGATCCACGTCCAATAACTATAAAGTGAGCCAGAGGTTAGATTAGTTGGAGAATATCTAACAGTCTATTTAGAAAAACTCAGTACATTAAGAAAAAAAGGCGACTCAAATGGTTATGTACTTATGCTGAAAGAGTGCTATGTAGTATACAAATTCATGAATAAATACTTTCTCTCACTAAAAGAAAAAACATATATACTATTTAATTATCATTTTCTTTGCATTACAGTAACAATATTCTATCATACATGCAATGACAAAACATAAACATACATAGAGAGAAAAAGAGACTGCTAAAATAACTTAATATTTTAACTTAAAAAATTGATTTCAATATTTAACTACTCATTTTCTCTCAATCCAAAATTTTAATTATTATTAAATTTGACAACGCATGCATGAACATAAAGAGAAGGAATCAAGGGCGAACACATAACATTGAATCCTTCAATTTGTATTTTCAGTACATACTTGTAACTAGAAATCAACTTTCTTAAACTATATGGACGGTTTTGAACCACACAAAGTGGGATCTCTTCATTTTTTTTTTGTCCACAAATAATTGACATCTTCTCATGCATACTTGTCTTGTAGGACCAATACATTTCAACTGATATGGCTGTGTGGAGTGAGAAGCACTTTCTGGATCATTTTCTCAAGATTCAGGTGAGATGACCCATTAGGAGCAGTAGTGCCTTTTTCTGCCGATAATTTCCATTGCATCACTTTCTTCTTCAATTGCTTTCCCTTGTCTTCTTCCATAAGTTCTCTCACCCACCACTCAATTTCATTTCTATCAGCATTAGCGTCAATTTCCATGCCTATAGCCCACTTGTTCTGACAGAACCAGCAATTGGTCTGTTGTTCAGCGAAGAATGGCCAGCATAACATGGGCACACCACCACACAAACTTTCTATGGTCGAATTCCATCCACTATGTGTCATAAACCCACCAATTGCTGGGTGGCTTAGAACTTGTTCTTGCGGGCACCAACTCGCCAGAAGACTCCTTTCTTTGGTTTCTGAAACGAACTCTGGAGGAAGTACGGCCCCTTCACCAATAATTAGATCAGGCCTAATTACCCACAAAAAGCTTCGCTTGCTGTTTGCGAGACCCCAAGCAAATTCGACTAGCTGTTGTTCTGTCATGACAGTGACGCTGCCAAAGTTAACATAAACAACTGAGCTTGGTTCCTTCGTATCAAGCCACTCCAAGCACCCAGGTTGTTCTTTCCACAGATTTAATTTCATGGTACTCAAAGCATCATCAGGTGGAATCTGATTCAGGAGAAGCTGAAGAGGACCGATGGTGAAGATCCGACGATAAGTGGAAGAAAGTGCCTCCAAAACCTCACTTTCTAATTCATAAATGGTATTGAATATGAGTGCAGATGCGTTACGAGCATTCTCTACTTCTCCAATGGCGAAATTCACCATAATATCATCTGCATCTGTAGTTCTAACAAAGCTAGGCAAGTCCCTCAACTTTATACCTTCCATGCCCGGAATCGAATCAATTACGGTATTCAGATACCCATTTGTCAAATAACTCGGATCTATAAATTTTAGAAAAAAAAAAGGTTAATATGCCTTAAAGTCACAGACTACTTATATATATATTTGGAAAAGTGGAAAATTCATATGTGGAAAGGAAAATTCATTCTTTTCCCATCCCTAAATATAATATGTACCTTTAAGAGGAACAAAACCCTTCTCAACTAAATCTCGATAGTGCACATAACCCATGAATCCACAAGCACTTGCTGTCCAAAAAAGCACGTTGGGGATGTTGAGCTCTTGAGCAGCTTTGAGAGTGAAGCTCATAGCACAATCGGACATTATGCAAGTGACTGGAGGAACATTTGATGAAGATGTGTTGTTGAGTTTGGAAAGAAGTTGACGAAAGGGAGCTAAGCAGGTTTTCTTGGTGGAGTCACAGAGAGAAGGGACGTCTTGCGTGGCGTCGGCGTCGGACGGAGGGAGGCCATCTGGAATCGTTTCGAAACGAAAGGTGGGAGTGCCATTGAGAGAGTCAAGGCCTCGGGATTTAAGCAAGCGTTGGTGGTTGAACTCTGTGTTCACAAAGGTGATATGAAAGCCTTTGTGGTGCAGTAGTATTGCTAGTTGCAGCATAGGATTTATGTGGCCTTGAGCTGGGAATGGAACACAAACTGCATGAGGATGTTGTTTCCCTGAGAGAACGCGAGATTCCATCTCTCTTTCTCGCTTTCCTTATCTCTAAACCGCGTGTTGATTGGCCAAGGCATGGCAGGTTTTGTAGGTGGACGCTGTACCCATAGCTGGCAATAGATGCAACGTGTCAGTATGATATATAAATGTCGACTCACGTGGCATACGTCATCGTGATGGGAATGCTGCGCATCTCCGCGAATTTTGTTCTTTTTTTGAGATACGAGAACCCCATTCTAGTAGTAGCATACGATGCATATCTACAGTAAAAGTTATTTAAGATTGGTCTCCGTTTCGCTTTTTCATATAACGGACGGTTGTGTGTTTTCCCTAGGTGGCAGCATCGAATTTCCAAATAATTGCACGTTAAAATGCTTTAACTCATCAACAATGTGTTTAAGTTTTACCGCAAATTCAGGATTAAAGGAAAGGAGATGTGTAACGCCCCTAACCCTTTTTAACGAAATTCAGGAAGCGTTACCCTTTTTATATTCTTTTCAAATTCTTTTAATAAATTATTTATATAAAAAATAAAATAATAAATATCAATTTGATTTCAAATTTTAATTAGTGTACAACATTTACATTTGTTTTACATAACTTTTAGGGTGAAATGCACAAACCTCCTTTGAGGTTTGACGAAATTATACAAATATTACTATATTTGGATAACTCACACGGGCACTACCTGAGGTTTCAAAAACTCTGCACAAACCTCCCCTATCGTCAGTCAACAACGGTTAAATCCTTATGATCAACGGTTAAAAGTATAAAAAGACTAAAATATCATTCAATAAATTTAAAATTAATATATTATACATTTTTTAATTTAACTTAAAAATAAAACATAAAAAAAAATTAAAAAAAGACCAAAAACTGGTCTCCATGGGAGACCAGATCTAGTCTCCCATGGAGACCGACCGTCTCCATCGCTGGAGACGGCGATGTCTCCAGCGATGGAGATCCATCGCTGGTCTCGACCAACGATGGAGATCTCCATCGCTGGCCTAGCGATGGCGACATCTCCATTGCTGGAGATTGCTCCAGCGATGGCAGCATCTCCATCGTTGGAGTAATCTCCAGCGATGGAGATCCATCGCTGGTCGATGCCGCCATCGCTGGAGATTGCTCCAGCGATGGAGATGCCGTCTCCATCTCCATCGCTAGAGCAATCTCTAGCGATGGAGACGCTCTCCATCGCTAGTCGAGACCAGCGATGGAGATGCCACCATCGCTGGTCTCCCATGGATACCAAGCTTTTTCTTCTTTTTTTTTGTTTAATATTTTCAATTTTCATGATTTTCATATATTTTTGTTTGATTTGGTTGTTTGATGATGATAATTGATTTGGTTGGTTTGATGATGATGAATGATTTGATGATTTTCATAAATGTAGAAGATGGAGATGAGGGAGATGATGATGGTGGAGGTAGAAGAAGATGATGTTTTTTTTTTTTTTTTTAATATTATAGTAATTAAAAAGACCATTTTGCCCTTCAAAATTTTGATTTAGCCGTGGTTGACTAACGGTTGATTGATGACATGGAAGGTTCATGTAGAGTTTTTGAAACTTCAGATAGTACCCGTGCGAGTTACCCAAACATCGTAATATTTGTATAATTTCGTCAAACCTTAGGGAAGGTTTGTGCAATTTGCCCTAACTTTTATATAAAACTCAAAATTTACCAAATTCAAATACAAATATATTATACATTCAAAATGTTAATACAATTTTTATAATACAATAGAATTTTTCAGAAAATACATATAAGTTTCGAAAATATATAGAGGAATGCATATATGTACCACAAAGGCAGAATGAATGATGTAATCTCTATAACTGACTGTAGATATTTCTTCTTCAATTCCTCCTAATCGTCCTACTCTATTACTTGTGCGTGGTAAACCAACGCGCTAAGCATATTTGCTTAGTGGGTGTGTACACCAAACTCAATATTTACATTTTCACACAATCAGTTTATAAAATTATTTTATAACCTCTAAACTTCCACAATTAATAAAATATAACAAAATATCACAATTTGTCAATAATTCAATTAAATATCCAAAAAAAATTACAAATATACATTGATCACTTTAATTTTCATGATAACTTTCAATGCCCGTAGTAAACACATACACGATACCATGGATTGATATACGGGTTTTTCGGCATCGGACACTCGGTGACTACCTGTCGGACTATCAAATAATCATGTATATTCGGGGCCGGACATTCGGTGCCTCTCATAACCCCTGAATTAACATTCAAATTTAGAATCAGTCAGTGCAGTACTGCTAAATGACCCTAATGGCATGCCACTCACCAATCTTCACTTATCTGTGTCAAAGCTTACTAGGGCTTAAATAAAAATTTATTTTCAAAATTTGTTGGGTTAGTTTCATTCAAACTTTCGGTTTCTAATTATTTTTCAAACAAAAATCCGGCAATATAACGATTGCATGTTGAAGGTTTCCTAAAAACCTGAAAATAGGAAATAACACTTCTAAATATCTTGTCAATCCAACACAACTTCGTTTTCCCACAATCACACAAATCAATTTTTAAATTTACCATTTCGTTTTCGACACAACCATATAAATCTCATCAATTATCACAATTCAAAAGAATATATTTTCATCATACATACATCAAAATATTCATAAACAATATTCCAAGCATCAAAGTATTCGGAAATCGATAATATTCCATTTATAAAAACAAATTGAATAAAGTGTACACCAACCTTATAGCGTTTCTTAAAATTCACAAATTGTAGATGAGATGGAAGTGTGGAAGATAATAGAAGTCAAGAAAAGTTAAGTCTAAATTCAATTAATGAAAGATAAGTTAGGAAGTTTGCTGGGTAAATGTTATTAAAACTTAAGTCAATTCTTTGATGTTAATGAAATAAATTCTTATTTCTTAAGTGTCATTTCATGGGATATACACTATTCAAAAAATACTGAAAAATAAAGAAAATAGAAAATATTTCATTAGACAAAGCTCCTCACCAGAAGATACCTCATCCCTAATGAAACTTCTTCCTGTTCCTCTCCTTCTCCTTCTTTCTTCTTCTTTCTACTCTTCATTCTTCTTCTTTTTTCTTCATCAACGATACTATCTTCATCTTCCTCCTCCTCTCTCTCTTCATTTTCTTTTTTCTTCCTTTTTTTTCTCCTCTTCTTCTTCTTCATCTCCTCAAAAAAAAAAAAAAAAGAAAAAAGAAAAAAGAAGAAAAGGAAAAGAAATAGGAAGAAGAAGAAAGAAGAAAAATGAGGAGGAAGAAGATGATTAGAAGGATGAAGGAGAAGAAAGAAGAAGAAAAAAGCTATTGGTAGGGAAGTGTTTGAAGTTCAATGAAGATGTAGACCAAAGAGAAGGGAGGCGGAGACAGAGGTTGGAAAAGAAAAATATTACTAGAGATGGAAATCAGAAAAAATATAAAACTATTTTTAGTGTTTTTAGTTTCGTTATTTTAATAAAAAATTAAAATAATAAAGGGAATTTTTTTTTTCTCATTTTATAATTTATTGATAATAATTGTATAAAAGGAAGTTGGATCATACGTAATGGAAGGATTTAATTTTTTATTATTTCTAGTTATTTCCTCATCATTTTAAATGACATAATAAGATGCCGAAAATTATGTTAATCAAAAAACAGTAAGGCGCTAATACTACCAAAAAGGTAATTTAATGCTCATCTGGATTAAAAAAGAAAAAAAAAAAAAAAGGCCCATGTTATTAAAATAATTCAAAAATAATTACACAAAGTTACAATTTTTATTACGCAAAACAAGGTATGCAAGTCATAAGTTTAAACACGTATCCCCTCACCTATTATGGGTTACCCTATATGTGATATGAATTGCTCTCTCTCGTTTTATGGGATATTTTTTGAACCCTATCTTAAAATTATATTCCTATCAATCTCGATTGTCTTCGAACTACGTATTAGTAAAAATAAAATATATTAAAAAAAATAATAAAGAGGGTAAGTGACATCTTTCACTATTCCGTCCACAATTTGACATCTTCTCTCATGAATTAATTATTCTTACAAACTTTGAGGCTAGCACGAGTCAACCGATGTGACTTTTAGAAGTAACAAGCACTTCCTTTATCATCTTCACTAGATTATGATGAGATGACCCCTGAGGAGCAGTAGTTATCTTTTCTGCCGACAATTTCCATTCGATGGCTTTATTTTTCATTTGTTTTCCCTTCTCTCCTTCCATCAATTCTGTAATTAATCTCTCAATTTCACCTCTATTAGCATTAGAGTCGATTTCCGTTCCTATACTCCACTTGTTGTGACGAAACCAACTATTAGTTTGTTGCTCAGCGAAGAATGGCCAGCACAACATGGGCACACCACCGCACAAACTTTCCACTGTCGAATTCCACCCACTATGTGTGATAAACCCACCAATGGCTGGGTGGCTTAGAACTTGTTCTTGCGGGCACCAACTCGCCAAAAGGCTCCTTTCTTTGGTTTCTGAAACGAACTCTGGAGGAAGTACGACCCCTTCACCAGTAATTAGATCAGGCCTAATCACCCACAAAAAGTTTCGCTTGCTGTTTGCGAGACCCCAAGCAAATTCGACTAGCTGTTGTTCTGTCATGACAGTAACACTGCCAAAGTTGACATAAACAACTGAGCTTGGTTCCTTCGTATCAAGCCACTCCAAACACTCAGGTTGTTCTTTCCATAGATTTGATTTTATAGTACTCAAAGGATCATCAGGTGGAATCTGATTCAGGAGAAGCTGAAGAGGACCGATGGTGTAGATCCGAGGATAAGTGGAAGAGAGTGCCTCCAAAACCTCACTCTCTAATTCATAAATGGTATTGAATATGAGTGCAGATACGTTACGAGCATTCTCTACTTCTCCAATGGCGAAATTCACCATAATATCATCTGTATCTGTAGTTCGAACAAAGCTAGGCAAGTCCCTCAACTTTATACCTTCCATGCCCGGAATCGAATCAATTACGGTATTCAGATACCCGTTTGTCAAATAACTCGGATCTATAAATTTTAGAAAAAAAAAAAAAAAGGTTAATATGCTTTAAGTCACAGACTACTTGTATATGCAAGTCATGTGTCAAATAAATATGATATGTACCTTTAAGAGGGATAAAACTCTTCTCAATTAAACCTCGATAGTGCAGATAACCCATGAATCCACAAGCACTTGTTGTCCAGAAAAGCACGTTGGGGATGTTGAGCTCTTGAGCTGCTTTGAGAGTGAAGCTCATAATACAATCAGATATTATGCAACTAACCGGAGGAACATTGATAAAGATGTGTTGTTGAGTTTGGAAAGAAGTCGACGAAAGGGAGCTAAGCAGGTTTTCTTGGTGGAGTCACAGAGAGATGGGACGTCTTGCGTGGCGTCGACGTCGGACAGAAGGAGGCCATCTGGAATCGTCTCGAAACGAAAGGTGGCAGTGCCGTTGACAGAGTCAGGTCCTCGAGATTTAAGCAAGCGATTTTGATTGAATTCTGTGTTTACAAAGGTGATATGAAAGCCTTTCTGGTGCAATAGTTTCGCTAGTTTTAGCATAGGATTTATATGGCCTTGAGCTGGAAATGGAACACAAACGGCATGAGAAGGAGGTTGTTTTTCTCTGGCATCCAAATAGTCCATCTCTCTCTTTCTTCAATCAACTTAATTTACTTAATTTTCTTTCTCTCTAGGCTGAGGACATAGGAAAGGCTTATTGCAGGTTTATAAAGATGGGGCGATCTTCTGACCTGACAACACCCAAAATAAGGCATCTCGAAAATCAACAATTTGATAGCAATCTATGGCAAAAATGGTTCCTTCACAATAGTCGTCGTGCCTCGGTTTTGTACAATATCTTTTGTTTTTTATTCTCTGGGTGGAAAGCATCGAATTCTAAATGATTACTAATTCCACACTAGATGCTCAAACTTAAACCTATCTTCATCCTTATCTTTTAAATTATTGCACATCTTACTTTAATAAAGAGAAATCCCTAAAACCTCCCTATCATTTTAGATAATGTCATTTTTTCATCATTTCCCATGAGATAAAAAAAAATCACAAACCTTTTTGAAAGTACCAAAAACATCCTTTATAATTTTTTTGAAAATTAAAAAAGAATAAAATAATAAAAAAATAAATAAATGAAAATTATAGAGAAGCAATGGAGGCCACCTTCATCGCCTATGGAGGTGGCTATCACAGAGCTTCCAATTGCCAAAGGAAGCAACGAAACCTTTATCAAGGTTCATAGCAACATCAGTGTTGAGTTTCAACTCACCTGTAAAGGGAAGAGACTACAGTAACGTTGTGGCAGGGCTTGGAAGCCTAAATAATGCTATTAAATTCCTCTAAAAGATCCACTACCGAAGTTAAAAGACCATCAAGGTCTTTAGTTTTATTTATTTATTTTGAAAAATTATAACATTGTGATTACTCCAAAACATTAGAGCTGAAACAAACATTATTATATATATATATATATTGAAAACAATTAAAGTAGTACAAGAATCATCAAAAACAGTAAAACAAAATCAAAAAACGTACCTATTTACACAACGAAAATTCTTTTAGATTCTGGATTGTTCAATTGGTCGGAGTTCGACTACTAATTACGATACCAAACTCTCAAATTATAGTATAATTTGCCTTGCAAATTTGTTCTCTCTGTTTTCTCAATGTTTACCTACTATGTGCATTTGCTACATATGGTGTGGAAAGTTGATTTTCCATCAATCTAAAAAAGCAAAACAACATCATATATTTATAAAAGTGACTGTTATTTTCTAATAACTGCCAGAGGTTATTTGTTCTTATCTAAATCCATTTTTTTTTGGATCGGATCATAGGTTTAGGTCATTTTGAATGGACCTAACCCAACATATATATATATATATATATATTAGTAAACCAGAGTAAGGCATGCGAGATTGTCTCCAAAGCAGAACCACAGGGAACACAAGAGAGGGACTTAGAGTTTCCTTTTCTAGATGTTGGACAAGGTAGGGAGAGCATTATGGTAGACCCGCCAGATATAGACATGAACTTTAGAGGGAATGTTTAAGTTTCATAAGGTCTTCCACCATTTTTGTGAGTTTGCATTATTAGAAACATTTCTACCATAGCAAGGTTGTATCCACTCTTAACATTGTAGTCTCTTTTTTTATCAAAATGCCAAAGGACGTTATCCGGTTTTCTTTTAAGATCAATAGGGACAACTAGGATTAGGTCCCTGTCAACTTTAAAAAAGTGTTCCTTCAATTTATCCATTCTCAAACAGTGCTCACTATCGTTAATGAGTTGGACTAATTTTAAGTCCTCATATGTTAAGATAGAAATTAGTTTGTAGAAAAAAGGTTAAGGTATCTCCACATCCTTAAAAGTCTTGATATTTTCTTCCTCACTCACTCTCCACCTCATTACCCTTTCATTAGGAGGTCTTTACCCCATGATATGCTCCTCCATGTGTGAAAAGTCCCTAGATTTGGAGGATATGTAGGAAATCAACCTTTCTGAAGTATTTTGCTCTCATGATTCTATAGACAAAAGATTCATTATTTGTTGTTAATTTCCGAACTTGCTTGGCAAGTGATGCCTAGATGAAATTTACTAGGTAACCCAACCTACCCATAACTTTGGGTTAATTGCGTTTCTTCCTACTCTCCTAAAAAAATTTCCTTTTCCCTCATTTGATCATCACCAAAACCTCAAAACCATAGAGTTTAACTCCCTATAAAGTGTGTATGGTATCTGAAATGCAGTTATTATGTATGTAGGGATGGTCTAGATGATCACCTTAATCAAATTTTCTTACCCTCGTGCTAAGAAAAGTTATCCTTCTAACCACTCATCCTTTTCTAGACCTTTTCTTTCATCTGATTGAATGTTTTCCTCTTATTTCTATCCTCAACTGAGGGCAACCTTAGGTATCTATCATGAGGCAGGGCAGAATTTAATCCAACAGCCTTAAGCATGTCCACTCTAAATCCATCCTCCACGTTTGGGCTGAAGGGTATACTGGACTTACGTAGATTTACGTTTTGGCCCAATCCTCTCTCACATATATTGCTAGGATTTTAAAGATGTCTTTGTAGCTTCACACCAAAGTCTTGTAAAATAGTAGGTTGTTATCTCTAAAAAAAAAGGTGGCTGATGAAAGGGCTTCCTTTATTGCATTTGAAATCCAAGGATTTCCCTTTTTATTTCGTTCTCTTAATGTTTGTGGAGAAAGCTTATGCATATGGTAGGAATAAGTATGAAGGGGGGGAGGGGGGGTGGGTAGCGTACAACCTTGGCAATTCACTCGTAATGGCTTAACATACCACCCACATTATTGTTTCTAGATAAGAGAGGCTGGACATAACAATGCACTCCTAGATTAACCGAATCCACCTTAGAGGGAGGCGGAGTTTGCTTATCATGAGTTTTAAAAAGACTCATTCAACTCAATCATATGCTTTGCTCATATCAAGCTTAATGGCTACAAATCCCCTTTTTCCTTTTCTCCTTTATTTGATCGAATGGAGCAACTCAAAGGAGATGAAGACAATATCAAAAATGACTCTCCTTAGGAAAAGGCGCTCTAACCATATAAACTAGATAAGGCAAAATTAACTTAAGTCTATTTATGAGAGCTTTAGCGATCATCTTGTAGATGATGCTACATAGGTTGATCAGGTGTAATTCTTTGATATTGGAGGGTTACTTAACCTTAGGAATTACAACTATGTTTGTCTTGTTGAATCTTTGAATAAAGTTGTTCCCATTCAAAATCTTAAGACAAGGTTTGGTTATGCCAACCCATAACATCCCAAAATCACATTAACATTTATGAATGTGCTCATTTGGGATTAAAGTTGTAGACAGGATAGGCAAATTTCATTGAAGCTCTTTTCATTAATAATAAGATAAAATATTATTCTTTTAACCTTAGCAACAATGGTAACTAAGAAAAATTTTCGGACATGAAATCATATGTCCATTCGTTCAAATATATATATATATATATATGACTTCACTAATAAAAGACCATATATTAATATCGATACATGATATCATCGTCCAATTTGGTTTGGTGGTAAAGACCGTTCATTTAACCTACTAATGATTCATATTCGAACTGTTACACCATTTTTTAAAAGTTGTTTACTGTTTAAAAGCTACTATCAGTTGGAAGCGTTTTATTTTTCTTATTCGAATACTAACTTTTTTTGTTTTTTTAGTTTTTTTTCTTTTAATTCTATTATTTATTCTTCCTATTTCTAATATAATTAACTTCATTCCTGCTTATTGATCCTATGAGATTTAATTTTCCTACTTATAATATTTTTCTTACTCCTAATTAATTAATATTTTCCTTTTTTCAATGTTTTTCTTTTAATTATCTCCAATATAAATACTATTTACTTTTACTTTTTGTGGGCAACACAAAATCCATTGACAACTTGCAATTTTAGTGAACGACTGTTTTTTCTTTTTCTCTTCATTTTTATTTAACATCTCTTTATCTTCACTTTAACATGTTGTTACTTACCATGTTAGCCTATTAAATTGATTTTTTTTTAATTTGTTTATTTGTTTATTTTTATTTATTTTAATGATTTCATTAAGATTTTTAAGTATAAGACTATTTATTTTACCTAAATATTATTTATGTTTTATTTTATTTAAATTATATAGCATTATCCAACATTATTTTACATAAAAACATTATAATTAGTAGTTCTTAATTTTTGATGTTTCTATTACTTTATTCATATGCTCCTAAACAAATTTTTTGAATTCGTCATTGTATGTACATATAAATCAAACCAAATCCATGTTTTCGTTAAATCTTTTCATTTTCTTTGACTCTTGCACAAAAGAGACAATGAGAGAATGAACCCACCATTTTTCATCAAAAACTAGACAAAAAACATACATTTAACATTAATTGTTATATTGATTGATTATCCATTGGTCACCTTCTTCACGGGAAAATCTGACAACTACCCAATTGAGTTAACGAAAAGACAAGACACATTAGGTTGGTCTTGTGTGGTTTTATGTGATTTCTACTCAGTAGGTAGTTTCTTTCCTTTTTCAAATAATAACAATAATAATAATGGTGCAGTTGTTTAATTTGTTTTGTACGCTTTGTCTTTTCTGGTTGTTATATTTCTTTTGACTAAAATAATATCCACATGTACTTAGCAGCAGCTGATGCCATCGGTTAGTGCACCAACTGCCCCATACCAAATGTTTGGCATAATTCTAAATTCAGGATAACGAAAAATAAGATGTTCTCCACCTTCATATATACCTTCATATATAAGTTATCTCTCACCCTCGTGTGGATTATTTTTTCACCCCGTATGACTGGATCTCTCTCATATTAAAGCAATATCTAAATTATATCATCAGTATTTTTATCTCAGTTGATCTTGATAATCTTTTAGACTAACCTTGGTCCTAAAAAACAAAATGAAATAAAATAATGTCCACATGGGTGCTTGGATCCTATATCAAACCTTTAATGTCCTAAAGAGTGTGTGTGTACATATATATATATATATATATATATAAACTTGATTTTTCATGTATCATCTCAAACTGATAAAAAATGAAAACGAAAGCTCAACAAGGTCAATTCTACCGATAGACTCCATCGAATTGGCTACTTTTAATTGATTCTTCTTATTTCTTATCCTACGAAATCTAACTATTCCCAAGAGATTCGAAGATATCCATTTTCACCATCTTCTGTGAGAGAAATTTTATGATACATGTAGTCTGTTAATGCCGTTCTTTCAAAAAAAAAAAAAAACAAGTATTAATTTTAGGTAATCAATATTTTATGATCTAATTTACAATTTTAATTAATAATATAATAATTAATTAATTACATATTTTACAAATGAAATCGATTATTAATTAAAAATATATCCATTTATCAATCATTAATTGAAATAAAAATTGAATATAAATTTCTGGCATTATTGATTAATTATATAATACTAGACAATATAAATATTTAATTAAATCTATTTTTTTATAAAATATGATTTAATTTTAGTGGTGGAATATATGCCTAAGAATGCACTATAAATTGTTCTTCTTTTGACCACTAAATAAGTTGAATGATACGAGAGAAAGGATCACATCGCTCCCGTTGCAACTATAAATTAAAGTAAAACACATTTAAATTTAAGAAACAAATATATTAATTTTTATATCTTTTCTTCCTTTTTCTTTCTTTTTTATTCTCTTCTATTTTCTTTTCCTTATTTTAGTGGGTAACAAAAGTAAGACCTACTCAATTTTCTTTTCCTTAATTTAGTAGGGCTTTTTTTTAGTTTTTTTAACTGATTTAAGATAGGGGTCTATAGTAGAATTTGATATTTAAGAAACCGTATCAAAGTTAAATTATTTTCTATTTTTAATAAAAGAAAGTTGTTATTATAAATTGTAATCTTCTTATCAATATTGATTGGGTTTGGCTACCTTACTCATTTTTAATATTGATTTTGAGAAGGTATAACTTTAAAAAGTGACTATTTAAAAATCTAAAGAAACTTAATAGCACTTTTACGAAGTAGATTTGGAATTAACTTTTGTAAATTGTTTTTAAAATCTAATTATTGATTTTGGTATGGATTTTGAAAAGTCAAAATCTAATTTTTTTAATAATATAATATAGAAAAGATGTTACGTGAAGTGCTTTTGAAGTAATGAGATTTTTTTCTTACAATCCAAATTTTTTTCTTCTCACATTTATTTTCTAAAGACAAATTATATTAAATAATAAAATTTCTAGATATATTTATTTTGTTCCACAATACCCTGTTATTTTTTTCATGCTTCTTCCTATAAATATTTTTATTTTAAAAGAATAAATTGGAAGAATCTTGTTTGGAAAACTTTTAATTTTTTCCAAATTTAAAAAAATTAAAGTTATTTTAATGAAGTTTTATTTTAATCTAAAAAGTAAAACTTAAAGATTGTAAATTTAGAACTAATTAAAAACTTACATTTTAGTTATTGTGTTGTTTTGAGTAGGTTAATAACATTCACAATCAATTCCTATTTAAGTAAAGCATAAAAAATTGTTAAGAAAAAAAAAGTATAAAACTTTAGGATTTTGAGTTTATAAAATATTAAAAAGAAGAATAAAAGTTAAGATGTTATGCATTCTAAAGATTTATGTTAAGTAAATTTAGAATTTTATGTTTTGTTTAATAATTTTAATTAAAATAAATTTATCATTACTGAAAAATATTAAATTGGAGTATTAATAGATATTTAATGGATTATAAAGAACCACTCTAAAATATTCTGATACAGGATTCAATGAATCATTTAAATAACCAAATCATCTTCTTTAATTTTGACATAAATACTTACACCCAATTTTAATTATATATAAAAAAAAAATATGTACACAAATATAAATTAACTTTTTCTTTTTTATAAATTCATAGTAATTAACATAAAATTTACTAAATAAATGCATTCTTTTGAGAAAAAAAATAAGTGCATATTGATTTTAAGAGTTACAACATTTTTCATTATAAAATTAATCAAATAATAGACTCATTAACTTCACAGTTGATTTCTTTTTCAGCACAATTTCTTTAAAGGCAGACAACATAACCAGGGACAGCGCTGCCAAATTGGCCCTAAAAATCGATTTTTGGAGCATATTTTATCATTGATTCAGCTTTTTGGATTTGACCAATCACTTATATACGCCGGCCTCAATGCCGAACTAATTGGACTTTTGTCCTTCAAGCATCCAAGAAGATTTTTCATGCCATTGGCTGTCGACCAAACTTTAAAAGGATTAGGATCAAAATTTTTTATTAAATTTAATGAAAAAAATAAAAATAAATAATTGTCATTTGATTATTATAAAAAAATTTTGATAATTATTTATTTTTATTTTTATTTCTATCTTTATCTTTTCTTTTCTTTTTTTTTTTTCATCGAATCTAATAAATAATTGAGTTTTTTGGTCTTAGGAGACATTGATAATAAAACCTACATAAATATATATAGAGAGAGAGAGCAATTCTATAATCGGTGCCTTCTAACTTTAAAAAATTAGGACAAACCAATTAAATTCATCGATTGTATTTGTTCTCTTAAAATAAATTCTATCTCCTATTTAATTTAAATGTAATAAATGAATTTAATTAGTTTGTTATAATTTTTTAAAGTTAGGAGGCACTGATGATAGAATTACTTCATATATATATATATATAAGCCCTAAAAATTTGACACAAGATCTTAAATTAATTTATGATTTTTGAATGGAAGCAATTTCACTAGCTAAGATGAATTTATACTTTAAAGTTCACAAGTTACTATACACTTTTTGACACACAATATTTTTCTCCACTCACATAATTTCTCTCCTCATTAATAAAAACAAATTTATATTTCTTCATTTTTGTCTCTCTCTCCTCTTTTATATGAATCCCTATTTCCATCTTTATCTCTCCTTCTATTAACTTCACTTATTCATCTCTTTATATGCATGCCACTTTCTCTCTCTTTGCTTGATGACAATTTCATTTTTGCCTCATTTAAAGTTTCAATTAATAAATGAAAGCTATAAAAATTTATTATAAAAAATACATTAAAAATTTCAAAAACCAAAATCGAAATTTCTTTTTTACATTAACCAATTATTGGAATGTGAGGCTCTAAACTAGAAGTTTATTGCTCATAACGTGTTTTGTTTTCATATTTGTAAGTGCTTTTCCATTCAATAGATATAATTTCATGGTTTTACTTTTTCTCCTAATTCAATTAAATGTAATTTCGTGGGTTTTTTTTTTTTTTAGCCTAATTTACTATTATCACTCAACTTTATCTCCATCAATCATCAACAACAGTATCAAGGATAGAGATCACCATTGCTTGGCAATTTGATGCTTCTTGGATTATTTATATATGGGTGATATATATTAAATCTTGTCTTCTAGAGTTCTTTTAAATTCTCTAGAGAGAGAGAGCTTTTAGAAGCCTCGTCTCCAGCAAAACCCTCTTTCCACCAGATCTTCTTGTTGTTTTCCTCTCTTCTCCTACTTTCTCTTAGCAGTTCTATAGTTCCGGGGTTTTAAGGGAAAAATCCAGAGATTTCTAGAACCATCCCTTAAAGCCCAAACATTTGTACAACTTTTGGGTTTGCTCAGAGTGTTCGTCTACTGGTCTATACTTTTTCATCTCCTCATCTTGGGTTCTTGAGGGGTTTTGGGGTTTTTATAGGGTGGATCAAGATGTCTTCTAGATTCAACCTTTTAAAATCTTTTGGTTTTGTTGTTTTTGGTGGTCGATGACTCAATCTAAGAGAAGATTGACAACATATGCCTCCTTGATGTCCATAGTTCCCGTGATTCCTAGTCTCTTTGATCAATTATAACAATGATAGCAAGGTTCCTCATCAATTTTATTGGTGGCTCGAAGATTTCCAGATTGCAGTTTCCCTGGAAGTCTCGGCTATGGTGGAAAGTAGAGGTTTATATATTCTACTTTTATGTTGGTGTTGATGTTCTCTTATTATAGTTGTTGTTTGTATTTGTGTTGTTGATTATATCTTGTGGTTTGGTTTGTATGTGGATGAATTGGATTCAGTATTATCAAGCTATTTTCCTTGTTTGGGGAATCACTTGATATTCTACATCTAACTTTCCAAGATTTCTCAGATGGAAGGATTAATATGATGAACTGTAGTTATTTTGTTATTGTCTCAAATTTGTTTGGGCTATTAGTGGTTGTATCATTATTGTTCCCAAATTTGAGATGGTTAATGAATTTCCAGATTTAAAAAAAAAAAATCCATAATTAATTTTTTATGAAGATATTATTGAAAAAAAAATAAGAATTTGAATGAGTTCAATTAATTTTTAGTTTTAAATAAGTAAATAAATCCTTGAGAGAGAATGGGTAAATAAAGTATAAATTCATCTTAGCTATTGAAATTGCTTTAATTGGAAGGTCATAAATCTGCCCATCCTGCCCCATATATATATATATATATATATATATATATGCCCTTTGATCAATTGAAAGTTGAGAATGACAACCAATTGCACGAAAATTCTTGTTGGATGCTTCAAGAATAAAAGTTCAATGGGATAATTTTATTTTGATTCCTATATGTTTAGAATTTATCATTTTTTAAAAATGACTTCACTTTTGCTTGAATTGGTCCTTATACATTTCAAGATACATCAATTTAATCTTTACCGTTAGTCAATTATGATGGATGGAAGGATATTTTTATCTTTTCAATATGATTTTTTTAATGTTAAACAAAATAAAATAAATAAAAATTATGATTAAGAAATGAAATATCTCTATTGTTTATCTCAAATATAAGCGATGAAGATAAAAACTAATTCAAATTTTAAAATTAATTAATTAATTAAAAAATAAAAGATCTCCACTGTTCATCTGTAAGATGAATGATGGATATTAAATTTAATTAAGAAAACATATCCCAAAAAAAAAAAACCCAACTCATATCTCTAAGATCTGGGTAATCCAGATCTTTAAGATCTAGGTTCAATATTATTCTTACATTTTATTTAAAAGCTCCATTGTCTAACAATATTGATGAGTGGTAGAGATCAAAATCTTTTTGGATTTTACAATTTATCTTTTATAAGAGGTAATTTGGCCATTTTAGTTGTTTAAAAGGTGAAAATGTCTTTTTGCTTTTTTGCTAAGTTGATTTTCAAAATTTGTGATCAGAAGAACTAAATTGATGTATTTTAAAACATAGAGACCAATTCAATCAAAAGAGAAATCGTGTTAAAAAAATTAATAATTGTAAAAGCATGGGACCAAATGAAATTCTCCTAAATCCAATTAGTTCTCCGGCATTAATGCTTGAAGAATAAATAGTCCAAATTTATTCTCCTGGCACTAGTGGTGTACTGAATTATTCCTTGGCACTAGTTGTGTACTAAATTAACACTCATACTTTTCTGGATTCGGAAAACTGCTGGTTAAAGGAGTTAGTACTTGGAAGAGTGAAAGCCACGAAAGTTTTGCTGTCTCTGCCGTTGGAAAATAATTTCAACTTTTTTATTTTTTATTATTGTTTTTTTTTTAGAAAAAAGAATGAGACGTTATGGGCTTTCATGTACACTCTCAAAATCTAACTCCTCTCATGTATATTAAGAAGTGTATATGATGGGATTTGAATCTTGTTATATATAATAAAAAAATATTTCTTACACATGTTGTTAAATGTAAATTGTAGGATTCAAATTCCTATTATAGATATAAAAAAAAAAAAAAAAAAAAAAAAGTAAATTAGTTACTACTTAAATTATGGATAGATATATACCTATAAAATATTTTCTTGTTTCATTTGCATTATATTTAGATAATTTTTGGACATATATATGTAAATTCTAAATTTTATCCAATGCATTACTACTATAAAGAGGAAGTAAATTACTTAATCTATGGATAGGTATATACATAAAAACTATTTTCTAGTTTCATTTGCAATATATTTAGATAAGTTTTGGACACATTTATGTAAATTCTTAAAGAATAATACCATACCATCCAAAATTTTACCTAAATTTATTGTTCAAATGATACTACAAGTTTATTTATAATTATCACATCATTAGATAATCAATATGATTGCTATAAATCATTTTACTATATCATTTAAGCAAAAAAATTAGATAAAATTATAAGAAGCCTAGCATTAATCATTCTCAAATTAGGATGTTTGATTTCAACAAATTTCATATATATTTTTTTTTAATTTTTGGATACACCCAACGAACATACATATATATATACATATATGTTTTAGGACAATTATTAAATAAGTTCTAGACTATTTTAAGATTTCAACTAGTTTATAACTTTGTGAAAATGGCCAAATTGTGTCATATTAATCTCTATGCATAACCCAAAAATATATATATATATATATATATATTTTTTACTGTCAAACTCCATTAATCCAATGGTTCGTTTGACTGTAATTTTATATTAAAAGACAATAATACACCATAAAATTTTAAATTCTCTTTTAAATAAAAACAAAAAGATAATTTAAATATAAGATAAGTAAATTTAAAATATTTTTTTCAAGGAAAATATTCAATTTTATTTCACACATGCATAATAAAAGCTGTTATTTATATAAACATTTAATTAAAAAATCTAAAAAATAAAACAATAACAAAATAAAATGTATAACAAAAGGCAACCATAGAAGGTACCTTTAGTGGAGGAGGTTGTGACCACTATGCTCCCCACGAGGCCACCTCCTTTAACTCAAACTCTCAATTAGGGGTGGGCAAAAAAATCTAACCAAACTGATTCGGCCAACCCATAACCGACCCAAAAATATCGATTTTCAACTTAATTTCAGGTCGATTTGGTTTTGCATGCTAAAATCTAAATTTTAACGGTGTCGGTTCGGTTTTGCGTTACAAAAACCAATCCAATCCAAAACCAATTTCAAAAATTAAAAAAAAAAATATATATATATATATATATATACCCAACATACACAACCCTAGTCGTCACTCCACCAATTCTTCTCTTAACCCTACGTAACCCTAGTTGCCACTCTTAGACTAGTTCTTCTCCCAACCTACCTCCTTTCGCCAATCAAACCACACCATCTTTCCCTTTTTCTCTCTTTCTTGTTATCAACCTTTAACAACCACACCTCTAGCCTCTTCTCCTCATCCTCCTTTACTATCTATTCGCAAAGCATCTCATCCTCTTTTCCTTCATCGATTCGCCTCCTCCACCGCCTCCCCCACTCACACTCGTTGCCTCTCCGACCATCCAATGAGGGTATTCTTATACTTCTCCCTCTTTTTTTGCTCAATTTTTATTGTATTGAGATAAGGGATGTGGTGTGGTGGATTGATGGTTGTTAGTAGATATGGTCTCTGAGATAATAAGGTTATTGGTTTTGAAGATTGGGGGCTGATTTTAATGAGGCTGATAGTGGTTCAGAAAAGTTAGGTTAGAGTTTGTGTTATTGATGTGGTCACTGGTCAGTGGATGAAAACAAAAAAAAAAACCGACTCGACCATGATAAGTTAAGATTAGGTCAATTGGATTTGTGTTTGCAAAAATAAAAAATAATTGGTTTTGGTTTGGTTTCACCCAAAACCCAATCGTTTTGACCAACGCCCACCCCTACTCTAAATAATATAGGTGGTGGGTCTTGGAGCAGTTGCCTCTACGATCTAGAACTAAATCACGAAGGCAACTTCTCCGTGATCAAGACCTAGTTCATGGAAAATCAATCCCTTCAAACAATTTGGTTTCTAAACACCCATATCAATGAAGGACAGTTCATCTACATTATAAGTTTCGAATAATCAGATCAGGGATGATGGTTCGTAGATCGTAGAGGGATACTTCTTTCACAATCACTCTACTACATCATATCATCAATGATTCTAATTAACTTTGTTGAGTTGATTGAGAGAAATGATAACTCAAATGGATGACTCATGAATCAGTGTTACAAGCATAAAACCAATGAAAAGAGTCACGAAGATAGTGGTGGCTACATGAGAGGCATTTTTGGGTGGTGGTAAAAGAGAAGGATAAAATAGATTTTTCATGGGTGTGATTTGCTTTATTGTATCCTTCTACTGGTTAAGAATTGCCTTGTTCATGTCTCTTTCTCCTCTTGCATGTTTGGTTTCTTCACATTCTCCTCAGTTAAAGGTCATCTTCCCTTACTGACCTATCCTTATCTTGCCTAGCTCCTCAGTTCTTATGTCTCGTTTGTTCGTTTTGACACCAGACCACGTGATTGATCACGGTCTCTTCCTTTTTTCTCTACAACCAGATGCTTGATATCTTCTCCTTGGTGTTTGATATCTACCTTCTAATGTCTGACACTTTTAGGTGTAGGTCTTGTTTAGGCTTGCTGTCAAACTTGAACTCCCTACCACTCTAATGGTGTAAGGGGCTGTTGAATACCGTGGGGACTTGTGTTTGAATATCAAAGTGAAGTCTCTCTATAGCTCATTTTTCTGCCACTTGTCAGAGGTATTTCAGACCTTTCATCCATCATCACTCAAATTGGTTGGGCTACTAGTTATGGCTCCCATTAGGCTTTCCCTTTGGGCTTCCTCTTTAGGCTTCTCTTAGACGCTAACCATGGGCTTCATCTTTGAGCTTCTCTCACATGGCCAACCTTAAGCTTGTCCCTTGGGCTTTCTCTTTGGGTAGGCTGACCTTAGGTTCGTTCTTCCTTTGGGCCTCCCCTTAGGTTGCCTTTATAAATTAATGGGCATTATGGTTTTGATCCATTTTAATTTTATGGAGCTAATTTCCCCCCTAGACACAAAAAATGTCAATTTTGTTATTGAAAGTGAGGGAGGAGCACTTATAGAGTAAAGAGAGATGTAAGAAAATTCATATTATTCATAGTCTAAAATTGGAGAAAAGTATTACCATTGTGATAAGGAAATATACAAGAAAGGCCCACACCAAAATTGGGAAAAAAAAAAGAGCAAGATGAAGGACAAGTTATAGGGATAAGGTAACACTACAATTATGTATTCAAACAGAGTTCTTTGTGTCCCCTCACCACTCATGGAAAAAAAGAAAATTCAAACTAATAGTGAAGATGAGTGAATCGTTGATATCGTTACACATGCAAAATTGGAGACTTCGGTACAATTTATACCGATTCCAAGATTGAAGGAATTAGAGACACTGATATTAAAACAAATGGTGGAGCCAAGTTGAAACTATAGGATGCAAGGTATGTTCCTGATCTATGCTTAAACTTGATTGAATGGGCAAGCTTTTAGGAATGAGTTTGGTAATGAGAAATGGAGTTAGAAAAAAAAGCTCAATAGTTGTTGACCGAGAAGAAGCAACGACTAGGTTTTTCAAAACTAAAGTGAAATGCAAAATGATCTTTTTTTATTTGGGCAATACCCGTTAGGCCACATGGGTGAACATTATCAACAAATTCTATTAAGAAAGTTACTACTTGCCTTAACGAAAGGTAGTTTACAAGTTCTAGCAAAGATATTTCTAATCCCTTGGCTAATAGTAGAGCTGTCCACAGATAGACATGTTAAATTAGCTTTTGAAAGGGAGTAAGAGGAGATTTCATCACATATGCCGATGATTGTGGTTCTCAAGAAAAAAAATTTTGTACTACAACCATTAGTGTGAATTCTCAATATTAGGGTCGTGGAGCGCCTCTCTCATTGTTTGGAGGGGGAGAATATTGTTGGCTGTGTAGCCCAATTAGGAGCTAGTTTGTGCCCAAATAGCAGTGGGTAAATTGGTGATCTCAAAGGGTTTTAATTAGTCTAAAAACATGGTATAAAAACAAGCTTCTTGTCTTGTTTTTTGGTGCGTGGGACAAACAAAAGAAAAGAGTGGTGTGTCTATAGGGAAAAACAACAGAGAAGAAAAAATAAAAGTGAGAGAAAAGAAGGAAAAGATTGGTGTGCCTTTTCTTAGTCAAACAAAAGAATATCTGAATTCGACTCCATCTAAAATGTTAAGCTCCTAATATTCGTGTCTTCCTCATTCCGTGAAGTTGGAGAGAGTTTGTTCCTTGACATTTTTGTGATTTCTCTTCTTTGTATTGTTGGTATTTCTAATATTGTTGTTTTTTAGAGTTCACGTTTTGACTTTTGAGTACCCATTATCTATAATAATAAAAGAAATATTATTTGTCGGGTAGATGCAGGCTTATGCCTAGCTAACCACAGAAAATCTTTGTATTCGTTTCTTTGCGATACATTTTCTGTTTGCTTAATTAGTTGTGGGTTTAGTTGGTTATTGAGCGTGTTCGCAAATTCTACAATTGACACAAATTGCACCGGAGCGATATTATTTCTATTAATTTTTTGCAACACAATCAAACTTGGAAAAGTAGTGTTTTTCATCGGGGAAAAAACCCAACATCTGGCACACATTGCAATGTATGAGCAACAACGCAAAATCAATTTCGAACTCCCTATAAACAGCAGTTTTCGACCCAGGTAAGTAACATTATATAAGAATGTTAAATAAGTTAGTTATATGCTATAAATCAAGTAACTGACTTGAGCTTTGGAAAAAGTATTCCAGGTGAAGGTGATCCAACATCCGTCCGTCTTAACTCACTCTTTTAGATGTAGGATTCCAGACGGAGATTATATCTAGAATCAAGAATCAGAACTGAATCTCTCAACCCTCCTACCTCCGCCGAGGGTTCATCCAGTTCAGACATCAACATGTAGAATTTGGACTCATTCTCCTTGGGACAAATATCTAAGGCCGCGCTCGTTACATTTATGTTGTAAATTTGAGGCACAACAGTCACTTAAATATCTAAACGTACGATAATGTGATCATGTGGTTCCTTAAATAATGAACTAGTTCGCTCACATTGATTTGTAATTAAATTAAAAGGCAAGAAATCCACAAATTGCACAATGACTTGTAGCCATCTCAATTTATTCATGATCTTTCTTACTTCTCCATGTGAAGAATACAGTACCAAGTTGACTAGTTCCTGATGTACGTAGTTACATTTACATAAGATAGATTTGTTAATTCTGAGTTGTCAGGGAGAAATCTTATACAAGAAACGAAGATGAAGCATCTCCAAGTACGTGAAGGCCATCAAAATAAGGAGGAAAAGGGCCATGGCCAGAGCCAAATGCTTTCGATGTGGTCTTTGAGTGACCTCTTCTGTTTGAAATCAGATCTGCAGACACAAAGCCAACGCTTTCCACAGTTTTTTTCATGAGTCCGCCAGTCACCTTTTACAGCCAGAAATTTGCCACAGCTTGTGACACATAAAACGTTTCAGCCCATGCTTTCTCTTGTAATGTGTTTGTAGTGTTCGAAAATCTTTGAGCGGCTTTGCCCTTGGATACTCAATATTGTTCTTGCACCCTTCCGAACAGCAATAGCATGGAATGCCTAATATGGCTCGCGGTTGGGTCCCCTTCAGCGAATCGGGTCCTTTACGATACTGTGATCCATGACCCCACGTGTGCATCGGCCACGAAAAACAATTAAGCTTTATCATTGCAATCAAATTTATAATTATAATACTAAACTACGAGTACCTGAAGATTGTTATGGCGGTTGAAGGTTTTGAAGCAGACATGGCAAGAAAAATGGGTGAAGCCAATGAGTATTTGTTCAGGAGTTGGTATCCAATATTGTTTAGCTTCCATGTTTGTGCTTCCCTTCCCATTTGTATGCTTGGAGCCATTATGGGAATAAGTAGGAAGGCCAATGTGTAACGCGACCGTGACATCCTCTTTTTCTTCATTGTATGCTTTAGGTTTTCCACTCAAGGGTGCCTGCCACAGAGCCATACAAGCAGCTTAGCAATGAAATAGACTCGTGGGAAGTTTTTGTCGCAGTTGGAAAGAGATCAAGTGGCTCAATATGTGCATGCATTTTAGAAGAAGCAGTGAGGCATACTCAAGTGACATGAGATATCTGGAGGAGGATCCATGACATACGGATGAAGATTGAGATCTTCTTGATTTGAAAAGAGGTTTATATTATGAGATTATAGATTAGGGACTGTAGGCCGTAGGGGGTTAGCATGAGAATTAATTGATGGTAACAGAAAAAAGCTGAGAGAAATGAGAGTAGATGAATGTAGAGTGGCTGGAGAATATTGTGGTTGAATGAAAACAACATTTGTAAAGGGGCTCATAAATCTCTCCTGTTAGTTCTGTTCATCAACTTCGGGTATTGAAAGGAAACACCTTAAATTCTGTGGCCCATGACTTCTGACTTGAGCAAGAATTGCACCACAGAAGGTTTGAAAATCTATGGCAATTCAATATGTATATTATGGTTAACTCTCAATTTTAACCAAACCTTTAACGTTAGATTCACCATACACACAATCACTGAGAAACGGATTGCACTGCAGAGTTGAGATGATTGAATGCTATCATCAATTAAAGGATTTTGAAATGGACCTTTTGTTTATATGCATTCAATATAGCTAGGAAAAATCTAGTAAAAGCAATGGTACTCAGTGTCATCATTCACAGCATTTTTGTTCTTGTATTACAGAGAGAAATCACCACAGTAGAAGAAACCCTTTATGTGCTTTGCTTGGAAATTTGTTTCTGCAGCCTGTGATAAATTGGTGAAGGAAATATGGTATTTCAACTACTCCATTGCTCATATGATCATTTACTATGATACCAAAATTGTAAAGCAAAAGTCAGAGCTAAATTTGTAAAGGGACTTCTAAAAAATCTGGAAGTTTTCAAAACTCCTGATAGGACTATTAGGAAAATGACCTTTTCAAATTTCTTAGTGATTCGGTTTTCAAAGACTGGTTCCTTGAAAAAAATTTTGAAACTATTTTTCCTCATTTTTAACGGTAAAAGAAAACTAGAAAATCTATTATAAAAATCTTTTCTTTCCAATCAGAATTTTACTTGATTCTTACCAAATAGGTTAGATTAAAGAAAATCTTTCAAATAGGTTAGATTAAAGAAAATCTTTTAAATTTTCTAAAAAACACTTCTTTTTTTAATAAGTTAGACCTGAAAAAATCTTTTAAATGTTTTCAAAAACTCCTTGTTTTTTTCTTGTTTTCCCTTTTATAAGCAGACTTAGGTTGGATCATCCTTTCTTAAAACAATAGACTTATGCTTTCGTTAACTAGGTTAGACTTTTTGAGTCCCCAAAACTACTGAAGTTTTACTAACGTAAGACTGCAAACTTTGCTAACTTTGATATAATACTTCCTGAAATTGCAGACTGCAAACTTTGCTAGCTTTGATATAATGCTTTCTAATACCAAAATCGTAAAGCAAAAGTCAAGGCAAAATTTCTAAAGGGGAGTTGCTGAAAAATCCTTGTCCCTAATTATCGCTTCCTTTCTGCATCTTTTGTTGATTTTTTTTCGTTTTCAAATTATGGTAAAATTTACGTAATTCATGCTCACTTAATTTTAACTAAGCTAACCTATTTTTCCTTCATTTCAATTTTTTGTTTTTCTAATTTGTTGCCATTCTTTATCCAATTGTTGAATTTGACCAAGATCTAAGGGCGTGTTTGGAGCATCAAATTGGATTGGGATTGGCTTAATTTCAATCCAATCCAGCGTATGGAGGAAACATGACTTTGGATAAAATCTAATTCCATGTCTCATTTAGTCTCATAGTTGTGGGAGGTATGGGTTAAATTGGTCCCACAACTGTGGGATTATTATTATTATTATTTTTTTAATTTACTGGGGGAAAGAAAGTTGCTGGTTTGGCAAAAGCTATAGAGATTATGGTGGTTAGAAATTCGCATGCTTCAGCTGGCCATATATGAGAGTTGTAGCAGCTTATTGATGAAGAAGAAAATGGCAAATCGGTGGTCAAAGAACATGGAAAAGAAAGAGTTTACAAGGTTCACTTAGGTTTAGATTGATGGGCCATGAAAATGAGCCTTGGTTTATGAGATGAAAACAAGAGAGGTGTAAGTCAACGGATCATGGTAAAAACGAAGGTTGTGGCAGTCGAAAATAGGAAAGAAGAAGAGAGATGTGATTGTCGATCTAGAAGTTGCAGCAGTGCCTAGGTGAAGACAATAGATGATGCTGCCTAGTCAGCTTTTTCATATATCATTTACATTTAAACATTAAATTTAATTAATTATTTAAAAAATATGTATTATATTTAAAAATTAATTTAATATATTTTATTATAATATTGCTAATATTAATAAAAATTAAATTTTGTTATTCAAAATTAAATTTAATATGACTTTCTTTTTATGAAATTAATTTAAAATAATTTATTTTATTCAAAAAATGAATTTAATATGATTTTAAATTAAATTTTATTATTCAAAATTTAATTTAATATGATTTTAAATTTATTAAATTAATTTAAAATAATTTTATTTTATTCAAAAAATGAATTAAATATAATATTATTCTAACTCATATCAAATATCAAATAAAATTTTTTTTATCCAATCTCATGCTATTATAAACAAGGGACGATATTATTCTTAATCCAATCTCAACTGCATCAAACGCATCATAATACTAATTAATCTAATTCAATCTATTATAATCCCTTAAAAATAATCTAATACAATCTCTCATTTGGTGTGTAGGATTAGATTAAATTATTTTTGCGGGATTGAATTAAATAAGATTGGATTAATTAATACTATGATGTATTTGGTGCAGTTGAAATCAGATTAAAAATAATATTATCTGTTGTTTGATATAACATAAGATTGGATAAGAAAAATTATACTTTATATTTGATTTTTTAATAATTAAATTTAATATTTAAATATAAATGCGATTCTAAAGTTTGACTTGTAGTTTCAGTCTCTTTTCTTGTGACATCTCTTCTTCTTATCCATTTCCAACAGCCACAACCTTCTTTTCCACCATTCGACTGGCAGCATCTCATCTTCAATTTACACTATTCGATTTGCAACATCTCTTCTTCTTCTCCATTTCAGACTACCGCAATCTTCCTTTCCACCTTCGCAACCCTCTTCTTCAAAACTACCACAGTATCTTGTCTTTTCTATAGCCGGTAGAGTTAGAAATCCAAAACCAAACTCAAAAACAATTATAATCGCGAATAGCCAGGATTGTTCGGAATTTGCATCGAAGACAATGCAATGCAGATTGTGGCGTCCATTGAGAAGACCAAAGATAAGGGTTTACAACGAGCGCTCAATCTGAAAAATAAAAACAGATAGGTTTTTCTCGTTCCATTTTTTGGTTTTTTTTTTTTAACAGTCTCACAGGCGTGGGACTAATTGAGACGTGGGATTGGATTTTATCCAAACCTACGTCTTCTCCAAATGCCAAATTGGACTGAAATTAAGCCAATCCCAATTCAATCCGGCACTCCAAACACATCCTAAGAGTTTTAGCAAACTTCCAAGTCAACTTATTCGAAATTCATCTTACTTGAGAACAATTTCTTTAAGAAGGGTAGCCGGTTGCTTTCAAGCCCTGTTGAAATCATCAAACACGTATCCTATTCCTAACAAAGAAAGTGACGACTGATAAGACTTAACCAATCAGCAATTACTGTCATATGTTAATAATTAAAGTTACTAGATTCATATAATTTTTCCATTAAAAAGCTTGAATTTGCACGCGAAAATCCATAGATGTTGCTGTCAAAGTGTCAATAGTATGGATTTTTAACATCATACGAATTCCCTGAAGAGAAAAGAGAAAAAAATCCTTTTTCTAAAACCTGTATATAACATATCAAAATTTTTTATTGAGGAAATGAATTTCCCACCTTAATTAATTTGTTACATTACAAATTCTTTATAGGATGTTAATTTCTTGTACTCAGAGAATGAAGAACTCGAATGAAACTGGAAAAAAAAGATAGAATAATGATGATAAATGATAAATAATAATAATAATAATAATAATAATAATAATGTTTAGAGAATTTTCGAGAAAAAAGAAAATTCTGCGTAAGCTTGCTGATTAGTCCAATTTTTTTTCCTGCAGTAGCTGTGGAGAACAAGTAGTAGTCTCTTGAAGCTTTTCTCGCCTTATGCTGCAGCTTTGGACCGAAAAGAATATATCTGTGGTCGATGTATTGGAGTGATCATATGATTGAGTGATAAGAAGAGCTTAAAAATATCAAGATTGTACAATTGGAATTTTTATTCCGGACCATGTCTACGGTGTTGAATTGTTGTCTTAGGTATTAGGACTTTCTGAAGTAACGGCTCGGACTTGATCTGTTTCTGCAGAGGTATGCTGTGGAGCCTGTGAATCTGAAACCAAAAACCAAGGAGCAATTTTACAAAAATAAGAAATTCAATATCAAATCAGAGAATCTATGATTCTAATAGTAACTGTATAGAGCAATTCCCAGATAAACAAAGCGAGCCTCTTGATGGTCTAGTGCAGAAAAGTGCTGTTATATATATTCAAGATATGTAGGCTCTAATATCATAGAGATTACTGTGATCAATTTGCTTGGAATCGAAATAGAATAACAATTATAATCAAGCATGAATTTTCAATACAATTTGCCAGTAGTGGAGATTTTCCTGACATTTGTCTCGCTGTAATTCTCCACAACCTTTTGAAGCATATATGTGGTGCTTCTCTGTTGCTTCTTGGGAGACCATGCATGACCTATGAAAAACTCTACTAAATTTCAAGCTTCAAGTGGCGCTATGACATTGCAGTTTCACTTTATGCACCCATGAAACTACAGGCAAAAATTTCAATGGAAAGGTGCATTTTCAAGTATGATCATTTGTCTCGGTCCAAAACAAACGCAAATGTTTTTTATTATTAGTTATATATAGGTCGCTGAAATTAATATATGATAACTATGACCACCAATTGGATAAGATAACACACAAAATATGCAAGGATAAATGATCTTCAAAGCAGATTGAGATTCCGCTGCTTCCTATATGTTCAAAATAATTTCAAACGTTTAAAGAAATAAGAGTGTGCATAACATGCGGTGTGGGCCTTAAGATGACCGCATCTTCAGAAACAAGCATCGTCTTGAAACAGGAACCACATGCAGTCACTATTAATTTACAGACTATGCTGCTCTGTCATGACTTTCCACTGACCAATCATTGGGGTTACGGCAATTACCAGACAGCTCATTCCACATGGTTCAGCTTGTCCATGTGGCCCCCCATCTCTCTTTCTAATTACTTAACCCTAAGATAACATACATACATGTTGTTATGTGGATGGAGTGTCTACATATTTTATCAGGACATATTATATTGCTTTATTCAAGAACGTAAAATAATCTATCAGATATGAACTGTCTATATAAAATAATAATATTTAAATTAAATAAAGTAACTAAAATGAATAGTGAGTTACCAGAAGAAAAGGGCAAAGGCTGCCTAGGGAGTTGAAGGGGTGGGGGAGGAGGATAGCTGGAGAAGGACCCTTCCATCTGCGTATGATAGTAAAGATAGGAGGGTCCGGCCGCGATTCGCTGCGGTTGTGGATGTGTTGCAGAATATGCTCCCCTTGGTGATTGTAATGAATAACCATAGAAATATGGTGAGCCCACTGGTGTAGATGATGTTGTTCCATACATTTGTTGGTAGTATTGTGGTTGTTGAATTTGTGGATTATACACACCCTGCATCTGCGCATTCAATTTTCAATCGTCATTATCAATCTTAACTTAATCATTACTTCTCTAAATTTGACAAGAGATTGCCACTAACTTGCTGGTAACCATAGTCTGGACTGTAAGTTGGGTACCTGAACAAAAAGAAAAAGTAGAATTCAATCAGTTTCAGAATAATTAATTTTCTATTAGTCTGGTGTAGTTGAACCAAAACTAATGGAATGGAAGAACGAATGATGAAATGATATCAACCATCTGAAGTAACCGCCAAATGAAATAAATAAGTTAGCTTCTGTGGGTGAAAAGGAATGGTAGCATATGCGGAAATTATTGTGAAGCTCTCAATGGGTCCTACCACGATAGCAACTGTTGCGAATGATAATGTTGGTTTGGTTGGTAGGTACTAAAATTAATTTGATGACACTGATTTAACACTAATCTATTGAATTAAACGTAAGATTTTGTACAACATTAATTAAAATTTTGTAGACTTTAAGGTATACCATATATCTTTATTTTCTTCTTTTATGTAAATGTGAATAATATATATATATATATTTATAGTTGTATATGACTAGTTTATATTTAAGATTCTATAAACAGATATTATTTGAATAACGTTGACATATGTCACTTTATTTTAACTAAAGTATTTTTTAGCATATATTTACATGATCGTTTATATTATAATTATTGATATACTAAATAGTAAATACAAAATGTCAAAGAGAGGAAGGGGTCATCATCAACATGGCTTCGTTTTGCCTTTACATTTGTTACTAAATTGTATATGATATGGAAATATATCAACAATCATGGTTAAGCTTTAGTTAAAAAAACAAAAGTCAATACTACAATAAAGATATGAGATTGATCTCTTAAAAACTTCGAAATTTTTATAAATTTAAAAGATATTTTTTGATAAGTTCCATTCCAATATGCATGTAAACTCTTTATTCATCTTGTAAGTTCAATTCTATGTTCATGAAAACGTCATATTATTGTATCATTTTTTCCTCATGCACATATATGTTAGTTTGATGCTTCTAAAGTTTCTTGTATGAATGAAAATCATAAGTGTTTAATTAGGTTCTGTTTAATAGAATTGAGAATCAATCTATATGCTGTTTTTCTCAACGTTAGTCTTTGTTATTTTCTTCTTGTTGATAATTATGTTGAGCAAAAATAATTGTCTACGAAGTGATACAAAAAATTTTCAAATCCTAATTCTAATATAATTTGATGAATTAAACTAATTTCTATTATTGTTCTAAATTCCTAACATTGTTTCTTATATAACATGAAGCTCAATTAGAAAGCATTTGAACTCTGTATTCCCAAGTCATTTCAATTTTGTTTATTATTTTCTTTTTCTATTTGTTCAACTATTTTGTCATTACCAACTACGAAGTCAATTATATAGTTTACTATTTATAATTGTCTCATTCCAACCGTACGGATCCCCAAAAAAAAACTAGAAATTTTAACTATATACTGCATTTTTAAGGTATGGACCATTTTCTATATGTGATACTGGACAACATTAACCAGCTTTATCAGTAAAACGGAAAGCAACATACCCATAAGGTGGATAAATGACAGGTGGTGGCGGCAGCTGCGGCGGTGGAGGCGGCGGATGTAATGGCGCTGCCACTCCACCATATGATGGTGCTCCTCCCTGATATGGGTTGCCACCTTGACTTAATCTTCCTGTATGATACATAAGCAACAAATAAAACACATGCCCAAAAGCATTGGAATTGTCATGATCGCAACAATTCTAGCAAAAATATGGATAAGAAATGAGAGAAGAATTGAAATGGACCTCGGGGCGGTGAAGGTCTTGGCCGTCCCAAGGAAGCAATATTACAATTTGCTCTTCTTCCATCGATCATTGGATTTGGATTCTCACATGCCCTCCTGGCTGATTCCGGATCACGAAAGGTCACCTATAAAATGAAATGACAATAATTAATGATCATGAAAAATGAAAAACGAATGAACATGGACCGCATAAGGAAATGGAAAAAAAAAAAAAATCATATCGACTTACAAATCCGTATCCTTTAGATTTTCCTGTATTCTTATCTGTGATGATAACAGCTTCAAGAATATCTCCAAATTGTTGGAAATAACTACGCATTTCTTCTGTAGGTGTCTCCCATGCTAATCCTCCAACAAAAACCTTTGTAAAAGTTGTGTCACCAAACTGTGATCGGTAAAGTGGATAGGCCATGGAATCTAAATCATTAAAATGACAAATAATGGCAACTACTTGTTCTTGTTCTTGGTTCTTGTATATGCATCAACTGATGATCTCTTGGTGGTATAGAATGTTGACAAAGACTTACTAATAAGCTCTGTATCTTCTCTTCCAACTCATTTTCTTGGTTTTCTGCTCCATGTGCGCCTCTATATCTCCCCCTTTTTACAACCAAATCCAATAAAGAATATCATTGGAGCTAGTTAGATTATGATATTGCTGTTATTATTTGGGAATAGTATAATATTTATGGGGTTGGTTACAGTGAAAGAAAGGAAAAATAAAAAGATAGAGGGGGAGCTAGAGATCCGACAGTTGCAAACGCTAATTTGCTGTCTATAGAGAGAAGAGAGGGGGTTGGCAATTTGTAATATCGAATGACAGCTGCGTGACTACACACCCTGTTATGCATTAATATACCCTCCCACCCTCCAATCAATGATCATCCTCTCCTCTCATCTTCTCTAATGAGTTGTTTTATTTTTGTGTTCTTCTATATGTTTTCTTTTGAGTTTTGCCTCACTTTTTTAACTTCTTAATCTTTGTTTTATATTAATTAATTAGCTGTGTTTGTTCTGTTATTAATGCTTATAATCACCAACAACATGGACCCTATGATCATCATCATCATCACCATTATCATCATAAAAATTGATAGTTTCGATTTTCATTCGCTATGCAATTTACAATTAATTAATATTTGTTGAAGGCCATCATATGAACACCTAATCGCTAATGTACCAAATAAAATTTGATGTTTGCTATCATTTAATTTACCATTGGTTTTGTTTGTATGTGTGTAGAAACATCAAAACATTCAAGGAGATTCTGTTATGCTTAATTTCGATGACATGACCAAGAGATATTCCCACATGAACCCATGTTCTGAGCCCTCTCTAATCATGAGCTGTTTCGAAGAGCCAACTTACCAAACAACAGCAGAAACGAAAATAAACAGTTGGGATCACAAACCAACATAGTCTATTTTAATTGCTAATAATATATATATACTCACAAAATCAATGCAGATAGAAAATCATGTGCAAAACAAATCAAAACAAAAAAACTATGGTCGGCTGTGGTGGTGGTTAAAACTTTAGTAGAATTGGAACGATCGTGGATAATTCCCTTGTCAAACATAACAATTTTTTTTTAAAACAAAAGTTATCTGTATAAAGCTAATAACAATGCATTGTTTATACGGTAATGGAAGACCATTATATTGTACATACCCACTTATGACTTTGAAGGATTGTTGCACATTTATGATTGGAATACATGTTTGTCATGTCCATGTCGTAAAGTAGAAGGCCTGGTTATTTTAAAAGATTGCACAGCTTTCTAAATGACTTCTTGTGACAGCAGTTGGGACATAAGCGCACGCACGCACACAAAAACAATGAGAGAGAGAGAGAGAGAGAGAGAGGGTCGTATAATTTTAGTTGTTGCCAGCAGCGTTAGGGACGAAGAGAGACAGCTATAAGGTCTAGTTTTATGAGTACTATAGAGCTCCATGAACTGGCAGTCCTCTCCACGTGGGGTCGTATCACTCTGTGAGAACTATGAGCTGGATTTCATCTACTTTCTTTTACACTTTACCATATCAAATATGATATATGATCATCTCTGTCTATCATTTTGATCATATTCATATATAATGCTGACCCACCCATTACCAGCATCAACCTGCACACGCCAATCCATGGGTTATTTAAGGCAGCAATTTTCCCTGTGCACCTCAAAATGCTGCCACAATTTCGAGTTGCCATGCTCAAATTCTCACACCCCAATACAAAACCCCTCTTTTGAGTTGTGAGGTACTGCTCATGTATATGATACGATATGATTCAAAAGCAGCATTTCTTTCACTTTCAAAAGAGAATCTTTTTCTTTTCTCATAATATATATTTCACCTACCAAAACTTCCAGATCATCATCCGATTGAAATGGGTTAATTTGATGAGTATTACGATTCATTATTAATTACTCTAAATCAAGTTGTTGGAATATATATATATATGTACAATTTTTTTTTTATTATTGCAAGTAAGAATCAAATAGTAAGTTACAGGGACCGGTAAGAAATTGAAAGCCTCCTTAACTCTACTAGCAATGAATTACGTTCCTCTCAACTGCAATACTGATTTATTGAATTTGTATAGTTAACTCGAGAACTACCCTAATATGATTCTAGTTATTGCTTATTGATGCAATTTGTGAGTAAATCCTATTTAATGTAACATATTATTTTCTTTTTCATTGAACTCATTTGTTAGAATTCAATTCAATATACATACACTTTCATCCTTCCCTAAATTATTATACACTTCGTTTTTCATCTTCATGATAGAAGTTTAACTCTCACAAAATAACAAAAAGTGTAAGGAGACCTCCCCTCTATTATAAAATTGTGTTATTGGCTATGCGGTTACAAATGACTTAGCAAATCTCGGACCCTATGATTTCAAATAATGCAAATAAATAAAATTGTGATTGGTTTCAACAATTTTAACAAATATAATTGAATCACAATTTGTTTGATTTAATAGATTTAAAGGTTCAAAACTAAAATGAACTTAACTATTCCCACGGTTTTAATAAACTACTAACCCATACTAGTGTTTGGTAATATGTTATTAATATTTATTAAAATTCATTAGGAAAGATCGAATCTTTAATCTCATATGAGGTAGAGAGATACTTAACCAACTGCATTAGTAACAATTATATTTGTCGTTCGTTTTTCTTAATAGCACAAGATAAAATAGGATCCTTTCAAATAAACGTACGGTGAACTGAACTTTAATAAACCCTAGTGATGGAAGCCTTTGAACAGCTAAAATGAGGTTAATTATAAGTACACGAAGACGATGCCAGCAAAGTCATTAATGCCGATTAAATATTGGACCATCAATTATAGAGGCCCATAGACACATGGAAAGGGGTCTGTCTATCGTCTCTAAAATCGTTTCTGACATGTCTAAGGTAACCAAAACGGGCCCATCTTTTCATTTCTTGAACATGGTTCTGCTCCTATCTGGTACATGGGTACATGTCAGTTCATATGAAAACTCTTTCTTTGTCTCTAAAGAATTGACCAAATGAGAGTGCCTTGCAATTGCACCCCATCTTTTCAACGTTTAGATTTTTATCTTGCCTTTACTTGATTAAAAAGTCAGGCTCAAAGACACGATACTCGACTTAACATTGATGTTTCTCTGTTTAAAAAAGAAATTTAACCAAAACAAATTAATTTTAATTTTGAAAAACTCAAACTAGCCAGATTCTATGACTGGTCTTCACTTTCAAAGAGATCGTCGATCTTTGTTCTAGAAGACCGACCATCATCGCGGACAATGAACACGTCAATCGAAATCCTCCTCAAATAAAAAGTGGCCGCCTCAACAATAGGGGTAGAATGTTCCCTTTTTTAAGGAGGTGTTGCCTTCTCCCTTAAGATAAGGCAAGCCTATTTCTTTGTGATCACCAATGGCGTCTATCTAAGATGTCATCGACGATCGCTTTTAAAGGAGGTTGTGCCTCCTATGCTACAAAGGAGATTGTGCCTCCTATCTCCTCTATCATGTAGAAGGCATGGCATCCTTTGTGAAAAAATAATAATAAAGGTGTGACCTCTTCCATCACGGAGGCGGCCAATACCTCCGCTATGGAAAGATCGAAGACTTCTCTAACTGATTTATGGACTGCGACAGTAGAGGCCATTGGAGTCGAAGAGTTTTTTTTTTTTTTTTTTATTTCAAGTAATTAATAATGATAATTGCATTAGGTTCAAAAGTTAAATATATTTGTAAATATTAAACTTTAATAAAATCCTTATTTTTGTATTGTTCATTATAAACACAGTACAGTATTAAACTTTAGAAATAATCCCAAAAACCCTCTTGTCTTTTGATAAATTATCCATTTTATTTCATATAATTTTATTTTTATCTAAAATACGGTATGACTTTAAATTAAACACTCAAAATACCCCTGGAGGCGTATGAGAGGACAATACCGCCCCTCACAGTAATAGATTCCGTTAGATTGATACAATTGACCATTTAATTTAAAAAAGATGGAAATTCAAATAAAATATTAATAAAAATATAAAATAAATAATATTAAAATAAAAATTTTTTGTTTAAAAATAAAAAATAAAAACAATATGTAAGATTTTTTTTTCCTCTCAATTCCTCTCTCTCTCCTCTATTTCTCTTTCTCGCTCCATCTTTGGTCAGATTTACAGGTGGGTTCGACAGCAGTAGCATGGTGAAGACCTCAACTCTAGATCTTCAGCACTGTAGACCCCGTTTAGGTCTCTGATCATGGAGGCCTAGAAAGGTCTCCCCATTCGAAACTACTGTTTCGAACTTCCTTTTATTATCAAATCAAAGTCAAACACTCAACATCATCTTCTTCGTTGTTAAAATCGTTTTCCTCCACGTGTCCAATCACATTCACGCCTTCTGGTCGAAAACTGTTAGCGAAGATAATGTCATCTAATCCCAATGTGAATGGAAGTAGCAACAGTCTGTCAACTCCCAATCGTTTGAGACACGTCGATTCTCTGAAAACGTTGTCGTCCGGCGCGGGCAAGATCTCTCAAGTAAAAATCGTTATTTTGGGAGAATCTCTCGCCTCTAAAGAGAACGACCTCATCTTCCCCAGCCAACACTTCTGCAGTCAGGCTCTCATTCTTTCTCCGAAAAAGGTCCATTTTTTATTAATTTCATTCTTGTCTTTGCATGTATAGTCTTGAATCTCACTCTCAGGTTTTGTTTTGTTTGTGTTGGATATGAATAGTATTTGGAAATGTACAAGAGGTCGATTGATGATCCAAGCTGGTTTCTGGTCAGATATCGCTTCTCAATTCTATTGGAAGAAGAAATGGGAGGAAGCCAGCTTGCTCTGAGAATTTTGATGTCAGGAAAGGTCCTATCAACATTCAGGTACTTCTGATTTTCACATTTAAAACCTATAATTTAAGAGTTGTTTATGTTAATGTTGTAATTAGAAGTTGTACTATAGTGGTTCAAAGGTGGGATCACCAATATATCCTACAATTCCTTGGATCGGAACGTTGATGCTGGATTGGGTGACAAAGTTGCCATTGATTGGGAAGGGAATGAGCCTAGTGTTGATGATACTCTCACAGTCTCACTTACTCTGAATTGCTTCAACAAGTTTGCCAGGTCTCACTTGTTTACTCTGTCTATGTGATTTGACTTCAGATGGATTACGTGAGCGAAGGTGGATGTTGATTTTATGTTGTTATGTGTATAGCTTGCAAATCACTTGAAAGATGTTGGTGTTAAGGGTGACAATATGGGTTACGACACGATGGGTCGACACGAATTCGCAAAAAATAAATGGGTATGGGTTTGAGTTAAACGAATTCGTGTCGTAATCGTGTCAACCCGCTTAATTCGTTTATTAAACGAATTAATTGGGTCTGCTTAAACGAATCGCGGGTTGACACGATTAAATTAGGGGTCAAATTATAATATTGCATATTATAGGGTTTAGTGTGTAATTATGCATATATATATATATATATATATATATATATATATATACACATTTAACCAAACCCTACCCATTTCAACTTCATTCTCATTTTTTGGCAGCCACCACACACTCTCCCTCCCCTCGCCGCCGCTTCTCCTTTCCCTCACGGTCGTCGCTCGTCCTCTTCACCCTCACGGTCGCCGCCACGGTCGCTTCTCCCTCACGGTCGCCGCCACGGTCGCTTCTCCCTCACGGTCGCCGCCGCTTCTTTCCATCTCCCCCACGGTCGCCGTCGCTTCTCCCCATCTCCCCCACAGTCTCCGCCGTTTCTCCCCATCCCCCTCACGGTCGCCACCGCTTCTTTCCATCTCCCTCACGATCGCCGTCACTTCTCTCCATCTCCTCCACGGTCTCCTCCGCTTCTCCCCATCCCCCTCACGGTCGCCGCCGCTTCTCCCCTTCTCCCTCACGGTCGTCGCCTTTCTCAGTTCTCCCCTTCTCTGGTTCTCCCACACCCATGGCGGTACGACCACACCTCACAGAATCACGGTCCTCACCTCGGCAGATCAGATCTAATGTTGTGTGATTTTTGTGTAGTTTGGATAATATTGTTTTATTGTGATTTTGGTGTAGGTTGCAGGTCCCTTGGAAGTTGGAATTAAAGAGCAAAAAATTTAAATTATAAAGTTTTATTTTGGAAAAATGATAATGTTATGTAATTTTAATTTTGATGGATTTGTATTGTGTTTGAGTATGATTTTATTTTGTTGTGATTTTTGAACGTGGATGATATGGAATTTTATGTAGCTGATTTAATGGATTGGTTTTTATGTGTTGAATCAGGTATTAAGTTGTGAAATGTAGATTACAATAAATATGGGATATATTTAAAATATTATTTAAGTTATAAACGAATTAAACAGGTTAAACGAATTCGAGTTAAACGAATTGAATGGGTTAAACGAATTCGAGTTAAACGAATTAACTGGGTTGACAGGTTAATGGGTTTGGATCTTTCAGGATTTAAGTAATAAATGAATTAATTGTGTCGTGTCGTGTCATTCGTTTATAAATGAATTCGTGTCGAATCCAAAAATGTCGACCCGTTTCTTAAACGAATTCGTGTCGAATTGGTCGAATTCATAAACGAATCGAATCGAATTCGGCTCAACCCGACACGCCAACCTGTTTTGCCACCCCTAGTTGGTGTTAGAAAGGGTGATGTTGTTATTGTTTACTTGTAGATGTTAAACACAGAGGTCTGGAAGTTTTTTATTTTAAAATATTATTTTATTTTTAAATAAAAATTTGAGGGTTAAAAATTTCTTTTTACTTATTGTTTAATTTTTTTATTAACTTTGTAGCTGAAGGAATATTTTAGATAAAAACGAAACCATATGGAAAAAAATTAATAATCTATCAAAAGTCAAGCGAATTATTTAGATTCCCCCTCAACGGTAATCCAGTATATTGTTTAATACAATGCAAAACAATCATGTATAAAATTGTCCAGCCCTATATTGTACTATGCATCAAACATGACCTTTAAAGTTTGTGTGAGATTGTTCTCTCCTATCTATTGGACTAAATGTTTCTCATTTAAGGGGTAGATATCCAAGTCAGACAACTAGTGTTTGATTTCGGTAAATCTCGACATTAAAAATAAGAATGTAAAACATAATTGAAACTTAATTAAAATAAAATAAAATATTATAATCTTGAAAAATAATTCATTAAATAAAAACAAAGAATAAGATAGAAAATAAATATAAAGATAATATTACAATAGATTTAAAAGTAAAAGATGAACATTAACAATAAAAAAAAATACTATATAAAACTTAAGAAAAAAAAAAAGGAAAACAATATTTTCAAATTATGTGACTAAAAACTAAAAACAAAATGAAAAATACAATTTTATAAAAAAAAAAATGAAAAATACGATTAGAGGAAGTTATTGTTTCTTCCATCGTGGATGCAACAGTATCCGCTATAAACTATGAGAAGAGGCTAAAACCTCCCCCCTAAAATTTTCCAAGAAAGGATATTCCTTAACCCTGATGATTTTTAAAGAGACGGTTTCACCTTCCATAAGAACATAGGTTGTGTTTATTTTTCATATTTTTTCGAATTTTTAATTTAGGACTTAAATTAAGTGATATAAAATTGTTTTTTTTTCCTTTTATATTATTATAAGTGAAAAAAATCTTATTTAAAAATTCAAATTTTGTGGCTTTTCACTTAAATGTTAAGTCATAATTTATTAATTAACACACTACATAACTTCATATAATTAATATATTATCAAAAATACCCTATTCATCCAAAAATAAATAAATCCTCAATTTCATCATATTTAATCCATAACCCTAATTTAACCCTAAATAAATTGATAAATCAAATAAGAGAAGGTATCCGACAGCGCCGCATCCATGGCTGACCACTAGAGGATGCAAATCAGGCTTCTTGCCATTTGATAGGAGGCAACTAGTTTAACCCCTGTCGATTGGAGGGAAAAGATTGTAGCATCCTCCCATTAGTTGTTATCAGAGGATGTTGCCGGCCTCTTTCAATATTAGCAACGGAGATCAGTGACCTCCATAGTAGCGGTCTCTTTTGTCGTCGTAAGGGAATGTTAGCAGCCTCTTCAACAACAACTTCATTTCTCATTTCCTTTTCATTTTTTAGAAATTGTTTTAAATTTTTCAATAAATAATATTAAATTATTATTTATATTTATAACAAATACTTTTAAATAAAAACAAATTAAAAAAATAAAATATAAATATCTCTTAAAAAGTGAAAATATAATTCAGAGGCGGGGTAAAAGAATAATAGCAAAACCACTTAATTTTAAGTTAATGGATTCCAAAAAAGAAACCAATCGAAATATACTTAAATTTTAGGTCCAATAACCTATTTACTTAAAATAAAAACATATGAGACTTAAGATAAAAAATAAAATTAAAAAAAATACCAACTTACAGAGTAGGTTTTATGGTGGAGGCTATTGCCTCCATGATAGAAGAAGCTACAATCTCCTCCATTTTATCTTTTTTTTTTTCATTTCATTAATTTACTTGGTTTTTTAACTGATTGTTAATGCCCAGAAAATTGATTGTGGATCTCAACTCTGCTTTAATAACTATAGAAATAAACTGCTATAATTACCAAAAAAAAATAAAAATTAAGTAATATAACAAAATAAAAGTGATTAGATACATAAAATATTATAAAGTTTACAAAAAATTGAAAAAAAAAAAATAGGATTAACATCAACCAACGAAATAACATTAATGAATCAATATATAATAAAATTAAGATATTAAAGATAAAAATAAAAATGAGATCCTAAACTTTCTCGATTTTGACACGTGTGTCTCTATCATTTTGACACATATTTAGTTGTATGAAAAATAGAAGTGCAAATTGCAATCTAGCACCGCAAGAATTTGGACAGAAATGATTTTAATAGTGTGATTACACAGAAGTACCTTTAATCAAGTGGGTTACCGTTAATTTAATAGTGGAAGTAATGACTTTGCACACCACACATTCTTACTGTTAATTTAATAGTGGAATCAATGACTTTACACATCACTTATTGATAAGAATGATTGAATATGTTCCTTGATCTTAAGAGTTCAAGTCTCACCTTATCTTAAAATATAAGGTATGAAAAATTTTTTCTGAAGTTAATCCTATCTCTTCCACCATTAAAAAAAATAAAATAAAATAACAGTGGAATTAATGACATAAAAATACAACGGACTTTTACATGTGAAAAAAGAATGAATGATTAGATCAATAAGACTTTCTTGTAGTACCAATATTTATTTAAGAAAAATTATGTCCTTGAATATATGGATGGTCATTAACAGTATTTTTTACTTTCTTCTAATATTTAATTTCAGTAAAAATGTTGCTTATATTTAATGCGAAAAATATAAAACTAACCACAATCAGGTGTCAAAAAGCAATCTTAAACTCTACCCTAAAAGAGAAGGGCGCAAAAAAGATCAATCTCAAACGGGCCTTGATGGCCCTCAAACATTGATTGACATTTTCATTGCTTGTAACCTGGTGGGCTTGATTACAAAGCTACTAAATGCACTTAATTACTTTCTAGAGACAGCTCGTTTTTTGCATTAAATTCAAAAATTGTATATTACACAGTAATGGAGTTTTTTTCACAAAGAGCAGGGGTGTATTAAGCAAATCGTTGCCAACAGCTAACATTATAGAATTGCTAAGCCAAAATGAACCCCATTTACAAAACTAACATGTAGAAGAAAAGTATAATAACGAATTAGGATATAAATTACCCCATTTACAAAACTAACATATAGAAGAAAAGTATAATAACGAATTAGGATATAAATTAAGGATTGAGAAATTAATCAAAGAACTCATGTTTAGTGGGATCCCAGAGAAAGTTTTTAAGGATTAAATATGCTAGATGATGACACGGTAGGTTATAAAATTAAACAGAATATAGAATTAAATTATAATCCCAGCAAAATAGCGAAACGGGGTGGTGGCGCAGTTGGCTAGCGCGTAGGTCTCATAGCTTCTGAGTTATCCTGAGGTCGAGAGTTCGAGCCTCTCTCACCCCATACAATTCTTTTTATAACCCTCTCGGTTTCTCTCTTCCTTCCGTTTGCTACAGGTTGCCGACCCGATGCACTTCCATCACCAATTTTATTAACTTTTAATCTAAGCCAGAGTGATTTGGTTGTCCAATTCTGCACTGCCACTTTATTCTGTGCGTGTTTATATGCTCTGAGAAACACAAGTTTCAAAGTTCAACTGTTACATAAGAACCTACGTGATTTGTTTTACTTTTGTAACAACAAGAATGAAAACTGTATGCCTTATATTTCAGTCGAATATACATAATAAACTTATACCTCAATGTATGCAGATGCTTAAACGAAATTCACAGCAAGCCAAATTTCATTTTTTTTTTTTTTATTAGGGAGGTCATGCAAATCTGGTTCCATGTAATTTGGAGAGAGCAAAGTTGTGCTTGCACTATAATTTTATTGTCTTAGCAGTTGGTCAATTGACCATCAGAGTTAAAATACCAGTTTCATTATCATCAAATTAACCAGTATACTTATAAAAATTTGAAAAAAAAATAAAAAAAGTTGACCAGTTTTCATCTGTCTCAAGCGTGCTGATTATGCTGAATTATGTTTAAAAGTGTTTGATGGGCAAAGCTAGGATCCATTCACATGACATAAGATGCTAATGTTCTATGGCATCAATGCGTAATAGATGTAAAGTTACTTTGCTTTTGAATGCCTTGGAGGCCTAGTGACTACATGTTTCCTTAGCTAGGGGAGATTGCCCTCTCAAATATTAAATTTCCATGAGCATAATTCAGGCAATTTTCAATTTACATGATGCCAGTAAATGCTGTACCTAAGTTGATCTTTGTTTACAAATTCTGACGAGTGACATCAAGTGTCAAGAAAGATGGAATTTAAAATTGGCAAATGGCAATCCATTATACTTTCAGAACATTTATTTTTGTCGTGCACAGGATCCCGGTAAAGCCTTATAAAGTTATTAGCCTATTGTAACATATGTATAATTTAGAAATTATAATTTAGAAGAAAAGTAAGGATTTGAGAGAATAACAAAATGAAAAATTAGGGTTTGAGATAATTAAAGAGTTTATGATATAAATGATATTTTAATTAATAATGTATGGGTGTACTTAAAATTTTTTTATCCTTTTAGTAATTTTACTTAAGAGGTAAGGATAATATTGTATATTTCAAAAAAATTTAAAAAAAAAAAAAAACTAATTTGGGGTGCACGTACAATTTTTGAGGGGTGGAAATATTGCTACTATAAAAAAATATTCATGGCTTTGTCTTTGCTTACTGTGATGGTGCGTTTACTTCAATTATAGAATCGGAATAATCTGGAATCGAAATGACTGAAAATCATAATGATATAACGAAATTATAATAAGTTGTTTACTTTAATTGTAGGTATCAGAATCAGAATCAGGAATGAACGGTATTTCATTGAGTTGTTTATTTTTCTTTGGAATCGAAATGGATTAATTACAAGTTATAAAATTGTCCTTGATTAAAATTATGTACTCCATAAGCATTTTTTTTGTGAAAAAATAAATAATTAATGTAACCATCAAGATTTTATAAATTGTAAAAGAAGTATTGTGTATCTTTTTGCAAAATTGTGTTTAACATGTAATGTCATCTTTTTGTCATGTAACTCATTATAAAAGGCTAAAAAAAAATAATAATAACAATTTGTTGTAAATATATTGTGTATTTATATTATCTCTCAAGTCGTTTCCTTTAAGTTCATTTGATGGAGGTGAATAAATGTATACTTTGACACATGTATTAGCTATCAAGGTCAGAGTTTCTACATCATGCATGATTTATAAATAAAGTTGTTTCTAAAATTTTAGCATATGTAAAAGTCTTTTTAACAATTGAAAATGAATGAGAATGAGATTCTCAAGTGGGATGGGGGGGAATAGGATTCTCATTTCATAACCTCAAATTCATATGAGATCCACAATTTCATTCCCATTACGGAATGATTTTAGTACTAGTAAACACCAATAATCATTCTCATTCCTCATTCTCATTCTCTAATCTATGAAATAAAAATTTCATGAGTCTATGACCGACTAAATACTGTTTTCCTCTAATTTAGAAACTAAATTCCTAAGTAGGCTTTCATTGATTGAATCTTCCTGTATGGGCTTGTATTGATTGAACCATTAACAACTTCTACTTGGTCCAAATTGTTCCTTTTCTAATAATGGAGTAGCACATTCTTGTCACGCAATACCCTATCCAAATAAAAATTATACCAGTAATTCTCTCTAGTTAGACCATGATGAAGAGAATAGAGTATCATGTTGCAGTGCTACTCTTGATATTGGTGGTTGGTTTGGACTAAGACAAGGAGTTTGAATTGGAATCGAAGTTTTGCATGAATTGAGGTTTCAAGAGTTTGAAAAACCACCCACTAATACTTTTAGAAGAAATACCCAAAATGGGTCAAACTTCAGGGCTATGATTGTTTTTCCCTCTTCTAATGTTCTTAATTTTTTTTAGCCAAAAATATCATTGTGAGGATCTGATCACCATCTCATGCTTATCTTATTGGGTCACTATCTCCACCATCTATCTTATTATATCCACAAGTCTATTGATTATTTTTTCATTAATACATGAACCTATTTTTAAGCACAACATTAGCCCCTTCAGCTTTCAATGTGAGCTAGTTATTCCAGGTTGCATTGGAAGCTTAATCCCTCAAGTTTCTATGATTTGTTTCAATTCTTGTCGACTAGCCGCCAAGGTTTTATCCCAACCATTAGATGTGCAACGATTATGATTACTTTTGATCTGACAATTCAATTCCAATAAGGTTATATTAAAATGGGGATGAGTCGTGCCTTTCATTATCCATTTTTGTAGAACTCTCAAGCATGAAGGCTCTTCTTTTCCCTTTTCAAGCGCTTTCTTTTGAAGCGCCCTTGGTTCTCTTTTTTTGGCTTCCAATCTTTTTCACTCTATGCTAATCTTCCTCTTCAAGGTAATCCAAGTTTTTTCTTTACTTTTTATTTTTGGAGTCATTATAGGTCTCGTAGGCCATGTGTTGGTTATACTGCCATAATGTTTAAGGTCCTTGCCTAGTTGATTGTAGTTTGATTTACGGGTAGGATGTTTTTTTTTCTTTTTTTGGTTTTTAGTAGCATAGTTTCAAGGCATCAAATGGTCAAATTTAGGGTTTATTGGTTGGTTTCCAAGTGATCCCTAAGAGATACTGATGGTAGGTTTCTATTTATAGAAGTTAGGTCGTAGTCGCCATAGTCATTTGGTTGGGGCTAGCAAGGAGCTCGAATCGTCTGAAGGTCTACCCTCCACCAAACTTGTAGGTGGTATATAGAGGCAAGGGGTGTGGATGTTTATTATAGGGAGAGCACCGGTGTTGAGGCTGTAGATGAGGCTGATTCTGGTGGAGTTAGGGTAGCTTCTACCAAGAGAGTGGCTCACAGCAAACATTCCACTCGCTCTTGTGACCCAATTTTTACCGAGGTTTTTTATTCTAGGACTGAATAGGGGTTGTTAAACTTAGCCATCGAACTTAAATTTCATGCAAATGACAACCTTCTACTTCCTAGCTCTCAAGTCATAGCTGCTCAGCCCCCTAAGGGCTTCAACGCCATAGATGTAGACTCTATGGTAGTTTAGCCCTTAGGCTTCACCTCCATTCTTGCTTCCAAAAGGCTTTAGACAATCTTGGGTTGGCTCTTTTCCAGCTTTTCCCCAATAGTAATGTCCTTCTTTCTTACCTTTTTATCTTGTTTCATAGGTGTAGGCTCTTAGTTCCTAGCCTAGATGTGGTCCAATTTTGGTTTCATTTGAAAAAAACCTCATACCAGTTCCAATGAGGGGTTTATTAACCAAATTCAAATTGATTTGAAATATTTAAAATAGTTTAATCTTGCATAATAAATTTAAAATAGCTTTGTTTTATGAAAATAATATAACACAATTATATATTTTTTCAAACTCATACTACACTGAACAAATACAGCATTAGTTTTGTCCAATCACATACCATGCCACATGCATCAGAGTATCAAATATATATCTAATTAAATTCAATCCAATCCTGGATGCCAAATCGTCCGTAACAAATTTTCAATGTTGATTTTCTTATATACAGTGTACAAATCATTTACTGATGCAATTAATTAAGTGGCCAGTTCTCCCCAGTTCGATGCAAGTGCACTTTTCAGAATGCATCTTGAGAGTTAGCAATTTGCTTTTATGGGGACATCCCTTTTCTTCTTGGAAAAGCGTGCAATAATGTTTGCAGGTTTCAGAAAAGCTGAGGATGGTTTATATTATCCGTATAATCTTTGGAAACCTGAAGTGGGAGGCCAGTCCCCAAATTCTGTAGAGAGGTTTCCAATTTCACATTGATTTATTTAAGGACTATCATCATATCATTAAACTAGTTCACTTTCCCACCCCAAAAAAAAAAAAAAAAAAAATTTAAGATCACAACGTTAGTGGTCCTTATTCTTTCACCACAAATTTTCTCCGCTCTTTCTCGTTAATGATGTTACATGTGAACCATGTGGTTGTTGCGGTAGTACTTAATGATTTAGTTGCTCGAAAATAATTGATTCTCTCATTGATGTTAATTTATTCTCTTAACAAAGCAGTAATATTCTTATTCTTTCACCAGTTGTGAGCAATCTACCTTAATTTATGAGGAGCAGATCTCAGCATGTCCCATTTGGCTAGCTTGAAATAATTAGGACCTGACTCATTCCAGTAGACGCTACCCTTTGAAAGTTGGCCCTCATATGATTAGCAATTGCTGCATGACAATTGAAATTTGTTTGTTTTTAAATGAACGAGAGTCATTTCAAGATTTTACTGGATCTATTATACAAGGATGATGTTCGGCTGATATGAGTATGAATTGCATGCTGGAAAGCTGTGGTTAGATTTAGATTGTGAAAAGACAGACATGTGCAACCTTAGCCAGAAGCATGAGTGGGGTTGGTTGAATGCAGCTGTCAACCACGTTAATTCACAGAAGTTTCTGAAACTTACTTGCATAATTTGATTTGTTTTGATTAGAATATAGAATCAGAGAAAGTATTCCTTTTGGATCGGATACTTTGATTTATGGCTATGATTCGATTAATATTCTCCGTATATGACGCTCGATATGCAATACAGTGCTTTACTAATCAATGAAAGAATATCATCTGATTGCTATACTAGGTGGATTGTTCTCATACTTTAACAAATGGATTTTCCCAAAGTTTTCAAATTTTGATTTCTACAGGTTGTGTCAACTCGGTAAATATGGTGATGAATATAAAGTGATAGTTATGAGTGTGGTTAGATATCTTGGTAGCTTGTAATATATGAAATTGTGCCTATATACAGTCAGTTGAATATTGAACTTCAAAACTAAAGTTTTCGCTACTTTGGCCCATTAGCCCTGTATGATTGTGATTGTTCCTTTTGGTGCTTTAAATTTGATGGTCCAATTGAAAGTAGCAGCAAAATTGCGCAAAGGAGTACATTGTACATCTATTGAAAACAGCACTTTCAAGTCATTATACAGGCCCCATGCTGAATTGATGAATCTGCATTTAGTGATGCTCATGCCTTCATTTATGATAATTTGGCAGATCAATCATCTGTAAGTGCCACTTGTCTAGTTGAAATTCTTCATTCATATGTTTATTGTGATTTATAATCTGGGGTCCCACAAGTAGTTATGGGTTCCACTCATACAACAATGTGCCAAAACCTAATGACTTGACTGGTACTTGAATCTTCATTTTTTTCTCAAGTTTCTTTTTCCTGTACATGTTGATGATGTTACCTTACATTAAAATAACTAGAATGGTACTAATACAACTGTTAAAACTGATAAACATTACTATAATTGATTTATTGCAGGCGTATATTACAAAGCCGATCAACAGAACTGAACCCCGGTCATGTCGAGAGGTCACATGCATGTTACCTGATTGCAACTGTTGAAGTATGAAGAGGCATGGAGACGTTGCATATGCTTGGCGACCCGAGCTAGAAATAAGTGCCCACATATTTAAACACATCACATGCAATGTGTAATGTGCAATATTGAAGCTCTTGTGGGTGAGTGGGCCTTTCCCTTGACATGCTATCGTTGCAATTTGCTCAATTATTATTGTATTGAATTGGGATATTTAAAAAATTTGGTAGAGTTGATTTACAATGATTCTACTAGGCTTGATGATGCTTGGCGAGCAAAAGCAACAAGATTATCAACCTAATAATGACCAAATTTCCACCAAACTTGTGGGGTGGGCTGCCTTGCTTTCAAATCATTCAACGACAGTAGTACATTTTGTCAAATGGTTGATGGAACTAATGGGGATGTCTGGCAATGTAAAAATGGAAAGTAAGTGGGTTAGTTATACTGATGGAGTGAGTGGCCTAACATTGGCTTGCAGTGGATTTGCCACCTTCTTTTTTTCATTTTGACAGGGATTTTCCACCTATCTTGACAAGCCATAATCTTATAGTATTAGATTAGAAATGTTATTATAATGGTTTTCAATTCAAATGACGATTGTGGGCAGTCTTCTCTCTGGGGCTACTAAGTCAACTTTCATTGTTCACCACATCAGATCAGATCGTGCCTACTGAACAGCCCATTACCTAGTCCAAGATGCATGCAACTTTCCTTTTTAAGTAACCCTGGGCCCAGCCCATCTTCCTTTGTTTTCTTCTGACTAACCATATGATATATTTATCATTGACTCTACTAAAGCAATATTAGGTCTGTCATTAAAAATATTGTAGTTTGCTCATCCCTTTGTACTTAGGTTGTTGTGGAATGCCTCATCCATTTTAATAGTGGTGTTTCAATCTCACTGTATGCTTTATATAAACAGGTATGAGGAGTTTTCTTATTACTTACTACTAAAGGTGTTGCCTCCCAATATTGTAAATAGTGATCCATCAAGTTACAATAGATCTCTACATGTTTGGTGTTAGTTTAAGAAGGGAAAAAAGAATGCAATTTCTTTTACTTTTTTTTTTTTTTAATTATTAGAACTTCTGATTTTTTATATACAATATAATCATGAATCTATTTGAACCAATGGTCAAAAAGACAACACAATTACTTTTAATTTTAATTCATTTTTATATTTTTAAAACTTTTGAATCTTTTATATAATTACAATATAATCGAAAATCTATTGACACCGATAACTAAATTTTATAGGAAAATATCAAAATTAAATATTATATATGACTTTAAAACCTACTTTCATAGCATCAAAAGAAATCTACTTTCATAGCATCAAAAGAAATCTACTCTCATAATAAATAGATGAAACTTTCCACACATGTTGATTAGTGTGTATTGAGGGATTTAAACCCATATCACATGTGTGAAAAGAAAATATGTTAGGATGTGTTTAGATACATTTTTAAAATATTGTTTTTGAAAAGTACTTAAAAAATGAAAAATATATTTTAAAAATAACGTTTTCAAAAATGATAACATATTTGATAATATTTTTTAAAATACATATCAAAAAAGAAAAATGATAAAAAACTGTTTTGTACTATTTTAAAAATAGGTTAAAACTGAAAATATATTAGATGAAAACTGTTATTAAAAATAACAATATGACTATTAAAAATAAGTATTAAAAATAAGTATTTTTACCTTTTTAAAATTTACTGTATAAATGAACATGGTTTTTTAAAATGATAGAACAAAAAAAAAAATCATTTTTTACTTTCACATTTAAATTTTTGAAAATATGTTTTTATTTTCAAAAACTTATTTTTAAAAATAAGTAACTAAACATATTTTTCTCTATTTCCTGTTTTTGAAAATGAAAAACGAAAAATGAAAATAAAATCAAACAAATCCTTAATTACTTGAGCTTAAATAAATTATAGGCTTAGCTGCTATAGTGGACTCTGGCAGAGCACATAGCTTGACTAGGTTGTGGCCCACCTTTTGCTTGTGAAAAAAAAAAAGATATAATATTTTTAAAATGGAAAAATATTTATAACTCAATAACTTAATTTTAATGAAACATAAAAAAATAATATAAAAAATAAACATAAACTTGAGAAAGTTTTTTTAAAAAAAAAAAACAAGAAGCTCAAATAAAATGTCTAAATAATTAAAACTTTTATTTTGCCTTATAGTTAGTCCACCTAAATAAAACTCCTCTGATATTAGAAGAGCATATTTTCTTTAAACCATAAATTTAAAAATTTAGAGAGGAAAATACAATTTAAACCATAATTTCACGTTAGGTAATAAACTTATCATTAGGCCACATTAATTTTAACCGAAAGGATTATAGTAGTTAATTGATAAATATGAAAGGGGTCCTTTTTTTTTTAATTTTCAATTTGTTCTCAAATTTTCAAATTTTTTAGATTATTACATACAATCCAATGAAAATAGTATGACCCCAAAAGGATGTATAAAAGTAAGGCTTTTGCTACTACATTAATTTTATCTAGATACAAATTAATAGAAATCTAATAGATTAAAGATACCAATATTTTAAAAACCAAAAATAAAAATTATGAACGTTGTAATTTTTTTTTTTATTCTAAGGGGTAAATAATTTAAGTTTTACCATTATTTTAGAATATAAGATATAGATAATTTTTTTTTTAAATTTAATCTCCTTTCTCATAGATAAAAAAAGAAGAAATATGTATTTATATATATAATTGCAAAACCCAAAATAGAAAATATGAGAACGGACACGTTCACCGTTTATAGTAAATGCGTGCATAGAAACCGGACAGACACCGTGTTGCCCTGATAACAGCACACGTTTTGTCACGTAAAATCGTTTAACATGTGATGATCAATTATGTGGTGCAGAGGCCAAAGTGTATGCATTCTCATAATTTATTAATTTTCTATTATCATATACTTTGCATTTTTGTTTCTTTTTTCACTATTATCGGGATTTAGATCTGAGGCTTGTCAACGCTTCCTAGATGCCAGTGCTCTCTTATGTTCATCCATTGACAGAAGGCTTTTAAAAACTGTCTTAGATTTGAAATATGATCCAAGCTAATTTCCTATTTTTAGAGTTGTTATTTTTTTTTTTTCCTAAAGCCAAAGTTACATTTTTAACAATTGCAATTTTCTTTTCTTTAGAGAAAATCTCTTACAAAATTTAGGTTTCAATGTTTGCCAATTGTTTCCACCGAATCAGGCAATGACGGAGAGAAATAGGATTTTTTTTTTTTTTCCTTTTAACGTTAATACCTTATCTGAGAAGTGTCGAGACATACTAAAATAGGTCATTAATAGGACAATCTAGAGGACTACTCTAACTAATTGGGGAAAAAAATAACTCCTACTAACAGCAAACTCACAATTCACACCTAATGTGTTTTAAATGCTTAAACCCTTTTAATCTTTTAAAGTCAAGGATAATTACTTAATAAATAGTAGAATACTCAATAATTGCTAATAAGTGGGTGTGTGGGAGAGAAATAGGATTGAGGGTTGGCACAACTGCATTTTATTTCTTAGTGCATTTTTTAACTTACCCTTCCCAGGATAAGTGCATTTTTTCATGTAGTGTGCGTTCGGATAAGATTTCTCTTTTTGTCTTGCTATCTTCTCTTTTTCAGTTTTTTTATCTATTTCGGAATTTGTAATCGGTTGCGGATAAAATAATAATGAGAAAATATCAAATTCTAGCCACGTATAAGTTGAGATTTCATGCCCAACTATAGATGTGAAATGAGAAATTAAGATGTCAAAAATTTTTCTTAGTTAATTATATTTAATAATTAGATATGTTTCACTTCTTAATATATATGTTGAGGACTTTCTTTATGTGGAGATATTTTAAGGTTTGCGTGGGCATTCTTCATTCCCTTTAACTAAGAGTAATCCCCTCTTGCAATAACAGACCTATATAGAGAGTATGGGGACACGTGCCCCCCCTAACTTTAAAAAAAAAAAAAAAATCCATTTTTTTGTTTAAAATTAATAAAATTTTGTTAAGTTATAATGCATAATTCTAAATTTATCGTTCTATTTTATATTTTATATCCTTATCTTGATAAAAATTTTAATTTTTATAACTTAATTTATTTTCAATAATACTTTTATATTCTACTATATTTAGTATTTTCTGACACATTTTAACTGTAATATTTTTGAGTTGACTCAAAAATCTAATTAATAAATCCTATAACTTCAAATTTTAATTTGTTATGTCAATTTTCTTTCAATGGACTAGTCATAATTTAATTTTTTTTCTATATTTTTTATTTATTCAGCTATTTTACTCTATTTGAAATAAATCAATAAAGTGATATAAAAATTTTTTGATTTAAGAGATATGTCATATTTGCTTAAGTTCTATTTTTAACATAAATTATTTTCTTATTTATACATTGGATTTAGATAATTTGATTCCCAATAATTTTTAATAAACATTATATAATTTCAAATCAAAAATTAAGTTTTCTTTTTCCTTTATATAGATTATCGATTATTAAAGAACGCATTTTTACGTTCTTCTTACGTTTTATAATTATAAATTTTTTAAAGTATAACGCTACATATGTCCTCGATTTGGTGTATTATTTATTTTTAATTTTTAGTTATTTTTTTCAAACGGCTAGCAATGACTAGAAATTAACTAAAATGAAAATTTCAAATTTTAATATAAATTTAATTTTTTAAAAATTATTATTATTTATATATGTATATAAGAATTTTCAAGTGCATGCTCCTTTACATAAAAGTTATATCCAAACACTCCATTTTTTGATTAAAACTATGTATTTTTATGAGATTTTTTTGTAGGAATGCTAAGAAATATGAAACATACTAGCGGACAAAAAATTTTATTTTTTCAAGTTTGGAAGCTATTATTTTTTTTCTAATTGTTATTTTGTTTTCCTATTTTAAAATACTTTTTAAATTGAAATTTTTTGAAAAAATAGTTCCTGAACTTATAAAATTTTATCCATAAGTATATTACATGTTTCTTAGTACTCATACGTAAGATCTCATAAAAACACATAAGACTTCATAAAAAAAAAATGAAGGGTTTAGATATAACTCTTATGTAAGTGAGTATGCACTTGAGAAGTCTTATATAAAAATTATATCCAAACACTTCATTTTTTGAAGAAAACTTATATATTTTTATGAGATTTTTTGTAGGAATGCTAAGAAATACAAAACATACTTGTGGACAAAAAAATTTATCTTTTTAAAGCTTGAAAGCTCTTTTTTTTTTTCTACTTTTTATTTTGTTTTCCCATTGTAAAACACTTTGCAAATTGAAATTTTTGGAAAAAATAGTTCCTGAACTTCAAAAGTATAAAATTTTATCCATAAGTATATTACATGTTTCTTAGCATTCTTACACAAGATCTTATAAAAATACATAACGTTTGATCAAAAACTGGAGGGTTTGGATATAATTCTTATGTAAGTGAGTATGCACTCGAGAATGTATATATATATATATTAAAATGAATAAAATTCGCAATTTAAAAGACTGTTCCTAAGGGTCCCAACAAATTCCTAATTGGAATTAGAAAAACCCTTTTGAATGTGAATTGATTACTCTATCATATTATGATATTTAATATCGTTGAATGGACTTTTTTGAAAACAATTAGATGATGATGAGCAATAATAGATAAGGATGACAGGATTTGAACTCGTGATATTTTGTACCCACAGTATCATTGTAGAAATTCCCTATCTTGTTTAATTTCCACAACCTTATTTCATTTCCTTCGTTTATGTGTAAAATGGATCTTTTTTAAAAAAAAAAGAAAAAATTACTAGTAGTAGCCCAAGAGGTAGCCGATACCAATTGAAATATGATTTTGGTGGTGCTATCCGAGTAATAGCTTCCAAGATGGGAGGAAACATTCCACGTCAAGTGGATAACAATCCATAGTAAGTGGACGAAAGAACCCATAAATTATGAGGAATGAGTGTAAAACTCACTCCCTTACGTGGTAGTGTTATTATCACTACGCCAGTGCCCAAGCTACATCATTTCTTTTGTTGGTCTCATATTATATAACATATAATAATAAATGATTATTTTTCTAGATAATTCTTGGTAATTCCTCTATGGAAATGGACCCCTTTCTTGCTTTAATTAATATATGTATATAATTTAATTTTTAAATATTAAAAACTAAATAGAAATTGTATTATATCTAACATATGACATGAGCCCATGGCAAAAGTAAATGCCATTATGATAGTTTATTTTTGCTAAACTATTTTAAATATTTTTTTCCGTTTAATTTTTATTCATAAACTTATTTAATATTTTTAAAGATTAAATAAATTGTGACTTACAATTAAAAAGTAAATAATTATGAATGTAAGATTTTTGAATGGGATGCGGACAACAAGCCCTGTCCCTAGACATGAATTCCTCGCGCTTACCTCCAGCAGAGACTAGAATGGGAACAAGAATCCCGATTACATTTGGATATGGGGAATGGAAATAATCTCCTTATCTTGTTCACACTCCATTACTATTACTATGGAAGATGCACGTCCCGAGCTAGAAGTAAATATACAATCTGAACCACTCTATATAATCATTATTTGTTAATAAAATAATACTGAAAAATAATCAAGTCTCAGCCTCCTATAGATAAATATGAGGGTGAGGCTATTATTATCCAAGAGACTTCTCCCTACACCCATTGGTTTCAAACACCTAAAATAAAAATTTAAAAATAACATTTTATTTTGTATATCTATTGAAATCCCAAATGTAGTCTGAATTGAATATTTATCGTTATTCTTCCTTATCTTGTCCTCAATTTTTTTTTTCTTCAATGCTATTCTTCTAATTTGCAGGGTTAAAATACTTGGGGTTAAAATACATTTTCAGATCTGAATTCAGATATAATTAGATTTGAACATATTTTTGTTTTTTCTTTTGGACCGATTCTAAATTGGATTTCGATATGAAAAATCCATTTGGATTGCCACCACTATTGTGGAAAGGAATCTTTACTGCCATGGAGATCTTCATCTTTTGAGTGGATAGAACACCAATAGATTGGATCTCCATCATCCATTTAATAAGATGGACGATCGAGATCTAATCTTCATAATTTATCTTGGATATGAACAATAGAGATATATTAATCAATATTATTTTTTAAATTTTTATTATATGTTTTAATTCAAAATTGATCTTCACTTTTATTTCAAAAATTAACGGTAAAGATCTATTTAAAATATTAATTATATTCACATTAAAAACTTATTTTAAAATTATTTTAAAATTTTGGGCAAATTGCACAACCTCCCCTGAGGTTTAACGAAATTGCTTAAATATTACGATGTTTGGGTAACTCGCACGGGCACTACATGAGGTTTCAAAAACTCTGCACAAACCTCCCCTGTCGTCAGTCAGCCGTTAATCAACCACGACTAAATCAAAATTTTGAAGGGTAAAATGGTCCATTCACATATAATAAATATTTTAATTAAAAATATTATATTAAAAAAAAAAAACCAAACCACCATCTTCTTCTTCTTCTTCCCCCCTCATCTCCATCTTCTACTTTTATGAAAATCATCAAATCATTCATCATCATCAAACCAACCAAATCAATTATCATCATCAAACAACCAAATCAAACAAAAATATATCAAATTCATGAAAATTAAAAATATTAAACAAAAAAAAAAAAATTGGTCTCCATCGCTGGAGACGGCGGCGTCTCTAACGATGGAGACGACGATCTCGCTGGTCTCTACCAGCGATGGACGTTTCCATCACTGGTCTCGACCAGCGATGGAGCCATGATTTCCATTGCTGGTCTCGACCAGCGATGGACGTCTCCATCGCTGAGACCAGCAATGGAGACGACGTCCATCGCTGGAGTAATCTCCAGCAATGGATCTCCAATGATGGAGACATCCATCGCTGGTCTCGACCAGCGATGGAGATGCCGTTTCCATCGCTGGAGACGCTGGAGACGCCGCCGTCTCCAGCGATGGAGACGGTCTGTCTCCATGGGAGACCAGATCTGGTCTGATCTAGTCTCCCATGGAGACCAATTTTTTTTTTTCTTTTGTTTTATTTTTAAATTAAATTAAAAAATGTATAATATATTAATTTTAAATTTATTGAAGGGCATTTTAGTCTTTTTATACTTTTAACCGTTGACCATAAAGATTTAACCATTGTTGACTGACGGCAGGGGAGATTTGTGCAGAGTTTTTAAAACCTCAGGTAGTGTCTGTGTAAGCTACCCAAACATCGTAATATTTATGCAATTTTGTCAAAACTCAGGGAGGTTTGTGCAATTTGCCCTAAAATTTTTAATTCATTTTAAATGGATTTTCACAGTCCTAAAAGCCCATGATGTGAGGTTTTTTAAATGAAAAATTATAAATAAGTTCAAATGACTATATTGCCCCTAAAAAAGTTAAAGTTCATAGTTTAACTTGCCCAAATCATTAGCGGAGGGAAGGTCAATGTGAAAAAATAAAAACCTTAATTCTGTTTGCAAAATGAAAAACGTCAAGTACATATTGATTATGATTACTTTAATTTGTTACGCATGTCACCCCTTAACACTAATGATCGAGCATCTTCCTATTTACTAAGATGTTAAGGTTTAATTTTCATCAAATACATATTAAAATTTATGTAAATAATTGTTTATTCTTATTGTGAGAGCTGCGTTTGATCTTGATGAGGTTGCTGACTTATTTGCTGTAATCTTTATAAAATAATAATAATAATAATAACAAATAAGAGCGGGAGAAAATTAATTACTTCAAATTCTTTGCGTCAATTTCCCCATACAATTTAATGAAAGCTCTGTTTCATGAAGCATGCGTCATTGCAAGTCAGCTCCATGACTCCTGTCACATAAATCGAACTATTTGGCAACTGCTTTGCCCATATACGGCTAGATGCCCCCAAAATTCTCCCTCACCCATTTTATATACAAATTGCTTTTTTCGGAAAAAAAAAAAAACAAAAAACACAGATAAACAAATAAATAAAAGATAAAGAGATTTGATTAGCTCTAGTCCCTACTTTACCGAAAGAGACGAATTTTACAAAGCCAGTGCCTACTTGTAAAGAATTTGATTTTGTGTCGGTGGACAAAAGCTGATTCGATGCAGCAAATGGACCATCGTGGTCCGGGCTCTACACGATTATTGTGCCGACAACGGTCCACAAGTATCCGTAATTAGCGTTGTTATTAGGTTTTGTCAAAGATTATACTCGGTGATAATGATGTAACAACTGTCGGTAATTTTCAGGTCAAATCGTTGCTTGCTGCATTTGCACACTGTTGTCATGGTAAATCTCACACACCGACCTCATGTGGTCTGTTTTGACTTCTGATCTAAGCACGAACGCCCATCCTCAGATACATTTCATTAATTTAAATTTCTTTGGATCCTTAATTACCGTTTTATTTTAATTAATTAAATTATAGGGCAACGGGATCACTAGTTGATATAAGAATTGAAGTCAAAGGGATGATCATGATCCACCTACTGGTTGGTAAATGTTGATTGTGAACCTGTGTTGTGCGCCAATTTAATATACACACTTGCCCATATTATAGTAAAATATTGGTAACGACAATTTTATATTTCATAGGCTGTCACGTTATATGAACTATAGATTAAGTTGTTAATTTTTGTTTGTTTTTTAAAAAAATTAACATTAATTAATAAGGATATATTAATGTAATCAATCACTACAAATATGATATAGAATACAATTTCTATTATAAGGGAGCTTAGGGATCACCCCCTACTTTACAAATGCATAAATAAGATATTTAAATTCATATTACAAAACTGAATAGAAATGTGTTAAGTCATTTTTTTAAGAGTGGATTATAACCTGCTAGTTAGTAATTATTCATTGGTGAGGTTTTATTTTTTCATTTAATTAAAATATTCAAAATGAGCAATGAAAAATGTAGAATATTATAAGGCAAGCAGAATTTAATTAAATAATAATAAAAAAGATAATATTATAATTATATTGAATATTCTCAAACAATACATATAAATTATATTAAAAATCTTTAAAAATATATAGAGATTAAATATTTAAAAAAATATATTTTTAATTTGTTTACAATTACTCAAACCTCATTAACTATTTTATTATAATACAAGGGATTGGCTGCCTTAACAATCCCTGGATTTTTTCTTTTTTTTTTTTAAACAAAATCAAAAATTATTATTGGTGAGAAATTTTATTTCATCATTAAGATAGTCATAATAATGAAATACTATAAATAAAAATTAAAAATATAGGTAAGTGCAGGGGAAGACGCAACCCCACAATGGCAGCTTTTGTTTTTGTAATGTAATAACTAATAAGACAGGGGGCATGCATACTGAGGCAAAAAGACTTGAGCCGATAAGGCATTAAGGTGCAGCCATGCACGGTTCATTGAATCATTCTGAGGCAGAAATTTTCGTACAGAGGCTGGTGATGTCGCCAAAATGTAATGTTTGTTGCAGAGTGGGCCTTTCAGGAATGATTTGAGAAATGTGGACCATTCTTGGAAATTTAAATAGAATAGCAAAAATCTTCTGCATTTTTTGACATCATCACTGCTCGTGCCTATTCATAATTTATTCTAACATTATGAACCGAGTAAAATATGGTTATTTAACCCGTCAACAAAAAAATATATGGTTATTTAAACGTTTTGTTAAATTAATATTTAAATAACATAATATATTAATTATTATATTATCTCATAATTTATATTTCATACCAAGTGAGTATAAAATTGGAGAAAAAATTTTAACAAGTTAACATTATTATTATTATTATTATTTTAATTTCTGTTACTAGTCTAGAAAACAGTCGGGATCAAGTAGGAAAAGACTACAATAACACGATCCGAGTAACAACTCTCAAAAAAGGGAGAGAGTAATTCACATCAAGTAGAGAACAACCCACAGTGGATGGAGAAAAAATCTATAACTTGTGAAGGAGACGGGTGTAGAACTCATGCCCTGAGAAGGACATGGTAAGCTACTACCCAAACCACAAGCTCACAACATTATTCTTTTTATTTATAGTCTTTTTGAGTAATTATAATAAATTCAGAGTTTAAGGAAAATAAAGATGAATCAAACTCATAACTTCTCAATAATGTAAGGGTGTATTTATTTATACGTAGTCAAAATGAATTGTAATTAGAATGATCTGGAATCAAAATAACTTGAAATCAGAATAATATATCGAAATCAAAATAAGTTGTTTACTTCAATTATAGTAATCAGAATCGGAATTAGTAATATTCTTATTGAGATGTTTACTTTGCTTTGGAATATGATTGGATTAATTACAAATTACAAAAATGTCTTTAATTAAAATTATGTACTCCATAAGTTTTTTTTTTTTTTTTAATAAAGGATATAAAATACTTTTTAACTTGCAAAAATGAATGTAAATTGGATTCCCAAGTGGGAGGAATTCTCATTCCATAACCCTAAATTCATATGAGACTCAAAATTTAATTTTCATTACGGATTGATTTTAAAGCAAGTAAACATTAATAATCATTTTCATACCTCATCCCCATTCTCTAATTAATCAAGTAAACATATCATAGTGTATGGAAATATATTATAATACAAGTTCATAAACTCTTTTTAGTTAATAACAAGTATATATTAAAAGATTTTTTTTTTTTTAAGTTTTAACTATTATAATTTCATGTTTCGAAAAGAAGTTCATGATTTTAACATATATGGGCAATATATTATTACTATAAATCTCATCTCGACAAATATGAAAGGGAAATTAAGATTTGACAAAGTCAACAAAATGATAAAGTGTAACAACTTTATTTGAATTATTGTGTGTATGATAAATTTATAAGATTAAGAAAGAAAAAGAAAAATCCACATATGTATAGGCTTGACTCGGAGCCTTCTTCTTTTTGATCCCTTGATTTACAAGGTGATTAACATCACAAAAAAAACAGAAAGCAATTGTCGCAATCGAAAACCAAGTTCCATCTTAGTGCCTTACAACAATAAATTAGTGGGTGGACCAACACTATTATAATTGATGCCCTATACATGAGGAAAAATCCATAGCTGACTTGATTATCAGACACATCAATTCAACCTATAATTTTCATTTGATTTAATATCAGCTAACTCCTTAAATTCTGTGCTTTCGTTTTCACTCTGCCTTAGCCAACGGTGCACTGTGGCACGGTGGCTAGGCTAAATGGACATACTTCATCTTTGTTGCGTGCATGAAACATAATCAAGAGTAATAAAAAGAAAATTGGCCATTTTTGTAAAACTCACTAATTAACTTAAAGTTGATTCGATCACTAGCCAACTTGTGGTTTAGCAAGAGTAATAATAATTAATTATTATTAAAAAAATACGTAGGACCCATGACAAGGCATGATATTCTAGTTGTCCACCACGTGTACGGAATGGGAGGCAGCTTGTGTATGACGAATGCAGAAACTGACAGTCCAAAGTGGCCCGTGACAAATGGACGCGGCCCCACCTGATACAAATCCAATCTCGTGAAAACACTGTTCCTCTTCCGTTTTACTGCCAAAAATTTCAAATTCCGCGTTTCCAGCACCATGATCACTGACCTGATCACCACCTTCTCCCGCAACCAAACAAAAACATCACGAGTCACCTTAAAATGACAACCTTGATCCTCTGCATCACACCACACCTACACCACTCCACCCGTCTCCGACACGTCGCCATTTTTACTCACCGACAAATCAACGCGGCACGCTGGTCCCCATAATTGACCTTCGACTTTTGTTAAGCCAAATTGACTCGTCGCTCTAACACCAATTCAAATAATTATATTTACCTTATATTATAATTCTCCATTATTTAACATGATTAGTTCCAGTACTTTATTATTATATGTATCTGTTTTGGAGCCTTCTCCGTTCGATCTATTCATGAATTAGTATTGTATTTTACGTCCCCTTCACTTGTTTAAAACTTAAATTACAAAAACAGCTAATTCCGCACAAATCAAACCTGCTATGTCATTTGACAAATCTAGAGACTCTGAATTGGAATCAGTTTCTTACCGTCTGGACCGTGGATTTATTATGAATATTTAGTAAAAAAAACTATTATGTCATTTAGTCAATGACGATATTACTCTCCAAGCTCAACGTCATAGGCGAGGCAGGATAAAGTGCAAACAACATTAGCAGACAGTAGAGCTCCATCTGTGGAGAGATTCCCGATATGATTCTACGGGGAAAATTCATCCCTTTTCTCCACCCTATATGTCAAGGGGGCTCACAATTTTCTTCTTTTTTTTTTTTTTTTTCTCTGTTCGAAAATGTCCTTTTTAAATAATTAATCTAATAATTATTTACGTAAAAGAAGAAACATAGAATAATCAGTCCGCTTGTTTAGCAAAACTGAGGTCCTGATACTATCACCGCCTTCACCCTGGCCTAGAAATGATTACCCTCAGTAATTACGGGTTGAAAACCTGTCTTAGAATGTGCTCTTTTCCACTCGGGCCATAAACCACACTCTTACATCAGCAACGTTACATTGTGTGCTGTGGTATTGAAATATCAATTTAAAAAGTAAAACAATTAAAAGATAATGTCAGGTTGTGAAAATAATTATTTAAATTTATATTCAAAAAAATATGATAAGTAAGTTTTTACTATATAAATCATAACATAATATAATAATTAATATCATGTTTTGTAACTTATATATTAGCATAAATTTAAATTATCAGTGACAAAGAACATCCCGTCTGACGACATATAAAATTCAACTTAACCTCACATGTGTGGTATCTCTGAAAAAAGAAAAACACAACTTTTGTAAATTTGTAATCAACTTAAAATTAATCGCAATTAAAAGTAAAAGAGACCAAATGCCGTGTAGAAACGGAGATGTGTGTGACTGACGGAATAGGCAATAAATGAGTAGAGCCAGACCAGAGAGGAGGTAACGCGCTAGTTGTAATGTAAGCTGAGCAAATTAGAAGTCCGCAGGTTCGAATGCAAGTCAAATGTTTCTACATTAATAAACTAACCATTCATTAAAACAAAACAAACAAACAAACAAACAATTGATTACCGCCTCAGATCTAGATTCTGGAGTTAAAAATACGGGCAATATATGTTTCCTGGAAAATCAATGAAGTTGTAAATAACTAAATATAGTATAGAAAGAATAACCGCTAGGACGGAACTATAATGCTGACTCGTGACAGAGTAAAGAAGTAGAATGTACAGCGGTAATGGTGGTTAGCATTGATTTATTATTTAGTAATTTGAAAATTTTTAATTTTATAAAAAAATAAAATATATATGTGTGTGTGTGTATATATATATATATAACAAAAAAGGGCAGATACTGTTGAGTTTTCACGAGCTTTGTCGTGGTTGGATCATACAAAATCTCTACTTTCACTCTCTTAGTAATAAGATTTTGAGAGAGAGGGAGAATCGGAGCGTAGAGAAGAGAGAGAGAGAGAGAGAGAGAGAGGAAAAAAAAAAAAAAAAGAGACGGAGATCAAGTAATCAATCTGGTAGTGCTAGTAGGACGGCGACAACTATAACAAGAGCCTTGTTTGTTTGCTTAGCTAAAAATTCCACTGATTTTCAGGCTCTTGTTTGCTACTCTCACTTCTATATCTATAAGGTAGTGTGTTGTTTCGTATTTGCTTGATTTGGAGTAAGATTTTGTTGCCTTTTTTTTTTTCCTCTTTAGTTTGGATTGTGGTCTTTGGAACTGATTTGGAGTGAAATTGTTTGGAAATGGAGTTGGAATCTTGAAGTGTATAAGCTTGAGTCTAGTTTGACTGTTTTCTCCAAATCAATATTTTTGAGTGTTTGTTTTTTCTTTTTCTAGGTTTACTCTTAAAAGATGTGGTTTCAATATTGTTTTTAGGATGGGCTCCAGTGGTGCTGTGCAAATGGATCTAACATCATAAACTGGGACTGATCTTGTTTTGTGACATCCTTTTGTTGTGTCGTTGCTTGCTAGAGCGAATTTTCATTGCTGTGCTGATTTAACTGTTTTTGAGTGACAAAAACAGCTGTGGGACTTATAAATCTTTGCTTGATAGGATTTTACTTGAAAAGAGCTTAGAAAATGAGTGTTTGGAATGAGTTATCTAGTTTTGGGATTTGATTTGTTGAACGATGCATAAGTTTTTGTAAATTGTTACAGGATATTGAAAATGGCAAGGCCTCTACATAGAGGCGTGCTGCGGCTCTCCTCCGGGAACAGCCATGAGTTATGGGATTCAGAAACGAAAGATAGGACAGGAAAGGAAGATTTGGATAAAAATCACTCTTCTGATCAAGGCTACTTGAGCCTGAGGTTTCCTTTTCAGTTTCATTTCCGTGATAACAGTAATTCTCCTTCCAAATACGGTGCTAGTGAAAATGGTTTTGCTTCTGATCCTTTCAGCACCGCGACTCCAAGAGGCCGTCACAACCTTACATTGCTTCTATTGAAGTTCAGTTTAATTGTCATTGTAATTATTGCTTTTACGGGATCGTTTTGGTGGACGATTTCGATTTCAACCTCTTCGAGAGGTCATATATATCATGGCTATAGGAGGCTCCAGGAGCAATTGGTAGTCGGATTTGTGGGATATTGGGGAGATTTCGGTTGGTTCTTTGAGGTCAAAAGAATTGGAATTTTGTTCTCAGGAGTCTGAAAATTATGTTCCCTGCTTCAACGTGACGGAGAATGCTGGTTTGGGTTATTCTAATGGTGAAGAGTATGATCGACACTGTGGACATGGGTTTACGCAAAATTGTTTGGTTCTACCACCAGTAAATTATAAGGTTCCACTTAGGTGGCCAACTGGAAGAGATCTTATATGGGTTGCAAATGTTAAAATTACTGCAGAGGAGGTGCTTTCGTCTGGCAGCTTCACCAAGAGGTGAGCAAGATTTTCTCATGTTAGTTTCCATTTCCTCTGGCAGCTCTCTCTATTTTTGTTTCGTTTGTTAAGCCCATTTTTTTGCAGAATGATGATACTGGACAACGAGCAAATTTCCTTTAGGTCTGCCGCACAAATGTTTGATGGGGTGGAAGACTACTCACATCAGATTGCAGAAATGATTGGGCTGAGAAACGAATCTAACTTAATACAAGCTGGGGTAAGTTGATGTCTAGTCAATGTTGGAACACACGCGCACTGCATCTGTGTTCTTTTTAAGTTTTTATTTCAAAACTTGTTCAGTTATATCCTACCTCATTAGCTCAGGTGATACCTTGCTTATTGATGTACTTGATGAACGTTTCCTTTTTCTAGCATCATGCAAGGTAGAGCTAGTTTGTGTTTGACGTTTTCTGGTTAATGTTACTCTGGCAATGTACTATCTGTAGTTGCTAATTCCTACAACCTTGGCAAACAAAACCATCCCACTAATGACTTAATGAGTCGCTTCTGTGTCCATTGAATGATTGATTATAGATGCCAAAATCCAAATCATGTTACTGATACATTTTGATTATGTCAACACTAGATAGCCAATTGCTTCAGTATTTTGAATATATTCTACATGTAGCAAAGCTTAAAATTTGGACACTTGTATTTTTATCGCACATCTCTTTTCTTATATGATGAGTAAAAGTTTTTTTAGTTTTATTTTTCAGGTTAGAACCATCTTGGATATAGGATGTGGTTTTGGTAGCTTTGGAGCACATCTCTTTTCCAAACAGCTCTTAACCATGTGCATTGCAAACTATGAGGCCACAGGCAGTCAAGTTCAACTAACTCTTGAAAGAGGGCTTCCTGCAATGATTGGCTCTTTCACTTCAAAGCAGTTGCCATATCCATCACTTTCTTTTGACATGTTGCATTGTGCAGGTTGCGGCATTGATTGGGACCAAAAAGGTACATGTTAGTAGTGATATTACTATAGGCCATATTCACTGCAGTGCCTAACCACTAAATTAAGACCTTCCAAGTTGACTTTAATTGCTGTGGAAACGTATAATGTATTTTCCTTTTTTCCATTTTGTTATTTATGGAGTTTTTAACTGAAGATTTGGTAAGAAGGATTTGTTGTCCACTGTGCAAAAACCTTTAAAAGTCAGATAGCCAACTTTCTGGAGTCTTTGTTCAACTGGCTTTGTGATGTGATTATATTCATTTATGCGGCTTACAAACTGAGTTTTCTTGCTAAGTTTTGTTTTCCTTTTGGATGAATATTTTCTGGAGGGAACAAATGCAAAAGCATCAAAGAAGAATATCTATATCTGGATCTATAAAATTAACAAAGTCTTTGTATAGGTCCATAAGATTAACATGGTTTTATTTTTTATTTTTTTATTTTTTATGTGCACTGTCAAGAGGTATGATCATTGTAGAGGATAATACTTAGAAATATACTAATATGGGATAATTGTTTGATTCAACTGTTTATTTTTACCAATCACTAGGCATAATCTCAATGTTGGTTCCTCTATTAGCGAAGCGTAATAACTTTTCAAGTGTTCTAAAAGCTTGATTTTGGCGTTGGGTCTTTTGCAATAATCATTTTTGGTCCTTCTCTTGAATTCTATTACATAAATTAAGCCCTCATTCGTATACCAGATTGGGATTAATCTTTTATTGAATTCATGCTATTTGTTGCAGATGGAATTCTCTTGATTGAAGTTGACAGAGTCTTGAAGCCGGGTGGATACTTTGTCTGGACGTCACCACTAACTAATCCTCAGGGTTTCCTTCGTAACAAGAATAATAAAAAAAGATGGAACTTTGTTCGTGATTTTGCAGAAAGTCTCTGCTGGGAGTTGCTGTCACAACAAGATGAAACTGTTTTATGGAAAAAGACTCCTAAAAAGAGTTGTTATACTTCACGGTGAGACAGCAATCATGATTGTTTTGCCTACTTTTTCCAATTTATGTTAGTTCCTCAAATCAAATTATTCTGAATTGACTATAAATCATTTGCTTGGTGGTGGTTTGGCATTGAGACTACTTGATGGTCCTAACTTTGGTACCAACTGTTTGTATTCTAGGAAGCCTGGTTCTGGCCCTTCTCTCTGCGCTAAAAGCCATGATGTTGAATCTCCATATTATCGCCCTCTACAAGCCTGTATCGGTGGAACACAGAGCCGTCGATGGGCTCCCATTGAAGAGAGGGCAAATTGGCCTACTAGGGCTAATTTAGACAAAAATGAACTCGCTGTCTATGGTAATCTTTATGTTCTTTCAGATTGTTAAAGCGACTTGATTAACAGGATACTCCACTGCTATAAAATCATTCCACCCACTATATTCTTATCTGGTTCTAATTTACTAAAAAGAAAAGTATCCTTTCAGGTATACATCCAGAAGACTTTGCTGAGGATATTGAAAACTGGAGAACAGCAGTCAGCAACTATTGGTCTCTTCTGTCACCATTAATATTTTCGGATCATCCAAAGAGACCTGGTGATGAGGATCCTTCACCACCTTATAACATGGTTCGGAATGTGCTGGACATGAATGCTCATTTTGGTGGCTTTAATTCTGCATTATTGGAAAAGGGGAAGTCAGTATGGGTCATGAATGTGGTCCCAACAATTGGAACCAACTATCTTCCAATGATTCTTGATAGGGGCTTTGTCGGTGTATTGCATGATTGGTAACTCTACTTTCTGTGCCTCGTTTTCTTGCTTTAAATATCGTCTAACAATACTGTATTCGCCATTATGATTGCTTGCTTGTTGGAATGTCTCCAATCACATACAAATTCAATGTTATATTGTTGTTGCAATTCCTTGATTATAAGCAATGATGAGTAGTCAAACATATTTAATCAGGCAACCTTGGGAATTTATCAATTTTACTAGTGCGGATCCGAGTTGGAGGGACTTAAAGAAAAGGCACCAAAATTTGCTAAACATGAAAAATAGTATTTCTTTAATTGGAGATGTATTAGAACTTCAATAGATGCATTGCGTGTTTAAATGTATGTTTTGTTTTATTTTGAATATGGGAAATCTGCTGAGTCTTGTAACCTTCCTAGACTGTGTATAGGTGTGACTGTTGCATTATATAATTTATATGGAATAAATTTTTGTTGATCTGCTTAATGAACAGAGTCAGACTCTTGCTCCACTTGATTATTTAGTGAGTTAGCTTTATCTAATATACATTTTACTCAAAATGACAGATTTTGATTGCTAAATGTAAGAACTGTCGTCTTTCTAGTAATCTATGTTCTTATATGATTTTTCCCCCTTCAGGTGTGAAGCGTTCCCGACATACCCTAGAACCTACGATATGGTGCATGCAGAAGGGCTTCTATCACTTGAAACAGATCAGCGGCGCAGGTGCTCCACGCTCGATATATTCACTGAGATAGATCGTATACTTCGTCCAGAGGTAACCAAATCAATAAGCCTTCTCTTTGTTTTTTGCTATATGAGTTTCATGCATTGTTCTCCCAGTTCATAAAGTGAAAAAGTAAATATTAATGGTGACGGGAGGAGAAAATTGTCCTTTTAAAGAGGTGCAAAGCACATGCTATATTTGACTACTGCCGACTATTATAACCAACATTGAAGTTCATATTATATAAATGTAACCACGCTGACATGATTAAAGGGATTAAAACCAAGATGATCTCATAAATTTAAATATCATGCACATTTATATTTAAGTAAGATATGGTTGATTTATTTAAGAACATTCTTCTTAATACAGTCAGAATGATTTATAATGCTCGGTGGTTTTGTTCCTTCTAAGGTAGTTTGAAGATTTCTTTGTTTGAATTAGTGTACTCGTATGTGGTGAAAGACAATGCATACGTCTGTGGTTAATGTTAGGTAGTGCATCAAGTACATTAGGCATTAATCTCACAATGTCAGCAAAGGATATTCGATGATGAAAATTGGTCATCTGATGAGACACTCTTTGCTGTATGATCAAACAAGAGATGAATGAGAAATTTAATTAATTTCGAATACATCGCGGCACAGAAGATTACTATGATTTGCGTCACCAATGGTTTTTGCTTTAGGCTATATTTTATAGAATATATGCTAATAATGATCTTTGCTGCAGGGTTGGGTGATAATCCGTGACACAGCTCCTCTTATAGAATCAGCAAGAGCTCTGACGACCAGGCTGAAGTGGGATGCACGGATCATAGAGATCGAGAGTAACAGTGACGAGCGACTTCTTATCTGCCAGAAACCTTTCTTTAAGAAACAAGCAAGTTTATGAGTATTTGCAATCGATGAGTCAGATCATGGTTATCATATTCATTTCGTTGATGTTATTTGATCATCATAAAGCTTCTCCATACAAAACGGAGATAAGAAATTTTGAACAGAAAGAAGAAAGAAGAAAACAGAGGAGAGTGAACACAAATGAAACATGGTGGAACCAACCACAACTCCTATGGAGCCGTAAGGCATACGTAGGGTCATGTAATTACTCAAAATTCAGGCGTCCTGCAAGTCAGAAGTATAGGATTAGATTTAATTTTTCATGTGATGTCTCATTATAACTATACAAATACATGATTAAGATTGTGAAGATGATTACAGAATAAGGGTTATTTTCTGTATTATATTACAAAAAAGAGAATCAGGTCAGTCAATTCATGGGGAGAAATTCATTTTCTTCATCTTCAGTCATCTTGCTTTTGCATTGGATGGAATAGAATCATCCTGTTTGGGAGTGTTTCATGAAAAAGGTGGAGTAGATTATTTATTTATTTTCTTTGTGGCACATGTTTTGTTTGGTTTTGTTTTTGTTTTTGTTTTTGTTTTTTTGTTTTTTGTTTTTTGTTTTTTATTTTTAAATTTGTGGGACATGTAGTTATAATTTCAATTTTAGTTTTATGTGGTTTTGTTAGTCCTTTGTTTATTTTGGATACCTGACAACGATCAGGATAAGGAATTGGTAAGACCAAGCACTGCATGTCTACTCTCATAACAATATTGGGAGAGAATCTCACACCATGCTGATATGTGTATTCATATGATGAGATTAGAACTTCCTGCCCAACAAATATGAATTGTACACTCAATGTACTAACATTATTTGTTTCATAGAGTGACACCACTCAGCTCTAAATATAGAGTTGCACCTATATGGTGATCATCACCTGCCTAACTAAATTGATATGTTTTGATCACTAGTTGATAATGAGCTAAATATGAACTGAACATAAAGCATTATGAAACAAAACAAACGTTTTTTGCAAAGATGATGTCCTTGCAAGAAATGTTGGTTTCATAGTGTTTTATGTCCTCGTGATAAAGGTGGTTCAAAGATTGAGAATACTGTGAAGAAGAATTCAGCCTTACTTGGAAAATGGATTTAGAGGTTTCCTTTAAAACCTAACTCTTTTTGACATTAGGTGATCAAAAGTAAGTACAGAATTCAAAGAAATTTGGGATTCCAATGTGGTTTCAAAGGGTTTAGTTGTTGTTCGTGAAAAGTTATCATGTTAGGTTTCCATGATTACTTGGGAAATATGAAGTTTGTAGTTGAAAATGGTTCTCATATTCAGTTTTGGGAGGATTGTTGGTTGGATTATTTACCTATTTGCTTAAAGTTTCCAAGATTATATAAGCTCATTTCTTTTCATTGTGCTTTTGCTTCAAGCAGATTGAATTGTTCTTCTCATGGAGAATGATCTTTTGATTTTAGGAGAAATTTGAATGACAGGGAGATTGAGGAATTTTCTTCCCTTATTTATTCTTTTGAGGATGTTTCCTTCAATTTGGGGATGAAAGATCGAAGGGTTTGGAGGTTGAGTTCCAATGGTATATTTTCATAGAAATCCTTTTTTGATAAGTTGGTTTAAGATGATTCTCTTCTAATGTTTGATTTTGCTAATCTTATTTGAAAGTCAAAGATTCCGAATAAGATTAAGTTTTTAGTTTAGCTTATTGTTCATGAGAAATTAAGTACTAGTGATGTTCTCCAATAAATATTCCCTAGCATTTATCTTCCTTTGTATCGATGCATCATGTGCAAAAGTTGTGGGGAGAGCTTGTATCATCTCTTTTTCCATTGTTTGGTAGTTGAAAATTTATGAAACAAGTTATTTTTTTTAGTTGGTTTAAAATGGGTAGCTCCCAATTCTTTATGTTTTTTGCTTAATGGAAGAAATTAAAGTTTTCAGAGGAGGAAAGAAGACTAGTATTCTATGGTATTGCGGAGTTTTCACCGTTTTATGAGTTATATGATAAGAAAGAATAGAAGAATTTTAATGAAGCCAGAGAGGAGAAGAATTGTTTAGGTGATAACGTATATTATCTAGCTTCTCTTTAAGCCTCTTCTAGTTAAGATTTTAAATATGTCTTTATTTGTCATTATGTTTGATTGGAAGACAACTGTCTATGATCATTTGTTCCATTTTTTGTTTTTGTTTTTGTTTTAGTTTTTGTTATTAGTGGACTACTGATTTATAGTTATAATTTCTTTCTATTTTTAATAAAGTTTTTGTTTCCTATAAATTGAAAAAAAAAAAAAAGATATCTTCAATTTGTAACTCTGTTTTTCATTGTAAAATAAGTTCTTGTGAAATCCATAAATTACTTAATAAAAGGAAAATAATAAAGCAAACCTCTGTTACATGATAATAAATTTTGTTTGGGTAAATTGCACAAGCCTCCCTTGAGGTTTGACGAAATTGCACAAAAATGATGAAGTTTGGGTAACTCGTACGGACACTACCTGAGGTTTTAAAAACTCTACACAAACCTCCCTTACCGTCAGTCAACTACGGTTAAATCCTGACGGTCAACGGTCAAAAATATGAAAAGACGAAGATACCCTTTAGGTCAAACTTAAAGTCAATATTTTATTTTTTTTAATTTAAAATTAATAAAAAATCTTTTTAATTTGATTAAAAAAAAAGTTAAAAAATATATATATATATATTTTAAAGAAGCCGGTCTCCATGGGAGACCAAGGTCTCCCATGGAGACCAAATCCTTGTCTCCGGCGATGGAGACCAATTTCATGGTCTCCATCGCCGGAGACCAGTCTGGTCTCCAGCTGGAGACGGTGGTCTCTTGTGCTAGAGACCACCCATTTTTTCTGGTCTCCAGCTGGAGACCAGAAAAAATGGGTGGTCTCCTGCGCTGGAGACCACCGTCTCTAGCGTTGGAGACCAGAATATTTTCTGGTCTCTAGCCAGAGACCAAACTGGTCTCCATGGGAGAGGAGACCAGTGGTCTCCGGCGATGGTGATCACTGGTCTCCTGGCCTCCATGGCGATGGAGGCCGACGGAGACCACTGGTCTCTAGGTCTCCCTCGCGGGAGACCAGATCTGGTCTCCAAAGGGTTTTTTTTTTTTTTTTTTTTTAAATTTCGTGAACTTTAAGTTTTTTTATTTGAGTGATATTTGGTTTGATGATGATGAATGATTTTGATGATATTGGTTTGAAGAAAATAATGGAGATGATGATTTTGCTGAAAAATAAGAGATAGATGATAAAAATGATGAAATGGAGAAGAGGAAGAGGAAGATGATGATGGAGAGGTAGAAGATGAAGATTTTTTTTTAGGGTATAAATATTATATTATTATTTTATTAATTAAAAATATATTTTTTTAATTTTTTTTGTTTATTTATTAATTAAATTAATATATATTAATTTAAAATATTTATAACGTGTGTATTGGCCATTTACCCTCAATAATTTTGATTTGACATAAGTTGACTAATGGTTGACTAACAGTAGGGGAGGTTTGTGTTGAGTTTTTGGAACCTTAAGGGAAGTTAGTGTAGGTTACCCAAACATCGTTATTTTTGTGCAATTTCATCAAACCTCAGGGAGGTTTGTGCAATTTGCCCATTTTGTTTTGATAAAAACTGAGACAAATCTAAACTCAAGTGTAAAATGGGTTGGCGCCTTTTCTTGTCGAAAACCCTAAACCTGACACCTCCTCTTCCAAACCCTAATTTGATCAAAACCTCCCAATTCTCGACCTCATTTCTCGTCACCAAAATCCCCAAAAAGCTCCGCAAGAAACGCAAAAAGTCCGACTCCCCCCGCACCAGGCCCGTCCAGCCCCACTCCTCCACTCTCCCCCACTTGGAATCCATCCTCCTTCGTGACTCCACCTTCAGATTCCTCACCAAGACCACCAACTTCCTCTCCAAACAGCCCCAACGCGTCCTGCGTCTCGACGACGCCGGCAAGCTCCACCGCGAGCTCGGCTTCCCCCGCGGCCGCAAAGTCCTCAAGTCCATCCAGCGCCACCCCCTCATCTTCCAGACCTACCGCCATGTCGACAACAAGATGTGGCTCGGCTTCACCGACTTCGCCGAGGACCTACTGCAGGAGGAGAGCTCCATCATGGACGCTATGGAGACGGACAGAGTCAAGAGAGTTCGAAAACTGCTGATGATGTCGAAAGACAAGAGGATTCCACTGAGTAAGATTTACCATAACAGATTATTGTTTGGAATTCCTGAGGATTTTAGAGATAGAGTTGCCAACTACCCTGACTATTTTCGCATAGTGGTCGAAAATGATGGCAAGAGGATTCTTGAATTGGTTAATTGGGATCCTTCATTAGCTGTGAGTGAATTAGAGAGGCAATTTGTTGTTAATGAGGATAGGGTTGTCAAAGCTTTTAAATTTCCTGTTAAATATGGCAAAGATTTGGGTTTGGATGAGAATGATACTAGAAAGCTTAATTTGTTGAACACCTTACCGTTGGTTTCACCTTATAGTGATGGGTGGAAATTGGATATGTGGAGTTTGGAGGCAGAGAAGTACAGGGTGGGAATTTTGCATGAGTTTTTGAGCTTGACATTGGAGAAGAGGGCTAGTATACATAACATTGTGGAGTTTAAGGAAGAGTTTAATTTAACCAGGCGGACTTATGAGATGCTTAAGAAGCAGCCTTGGACGTTTTATTTGGCAGGGACTGAGATGAATTGGGCGGTGTTTTTGAAGGATGGTTATGATGAGAATGGTGTTTTGATTGATAAGGATCCACAGGTAGTTTTCAATGAGAAGTTTTGTAACTTTGCACGAATGCAAGAACGGGAAGTGGTTTCCGGTGTTGGGGAGAGATGATATGGATATTGGTGTTTTCAGAAGTGGGGTAGTAGTCTTGAGTGTTGTTGGAGGGAGAGGGGGAATCAGGTGATCTAGCTTGATGTTTTGTTGTACAGAATTAAGGTATCTTTTATCAATTAACGACGGTATTGTATATCGTTTTTGTTTTATTTATTGTAGAATTATGTATGATTGCATGGTGGAATTGGGTGCTTTGCTTCTTGGAAGGGGTTGAGTTGTGGTAATCATTTTTGTGGTGTATGTTATATGTTCAAAGCTTTCTTCTTTTAAAACTTTCATTTAGTTGGTTGTGAGGGAAGAGATTAAATCTGATGGTTTGATGATCAAATGGTTAACAGTTTATATCTTACGCTAAATTTCTTGAAGCTTAGTGATTTGTCAGTGTGATATACAACTTTGTGGCATCAGATTGCATAGTGTCGTCATGAAGGTTATATTCACACTTGGCTATCGGAATAGTAGTTTTGCAAATGGCTTGTTATTTTCTTTGCCAAATCATCCTTTTAACTAAGGTGAACCTGCCTTCAAGGCTTGCACCCGGTTGGATTGGCAACATTATGGCATTAGATAATTAGTAATTGTCACATGCTTGAGTAGTTGAGTGATGTTCTGTATGTGATGCCATTCACATGCCAGTACCACTACCTTTGAATAGAAGTCTCTCCTCTCTCTCTCTCTCTCTCTCTGCCTCCCTCTCTCTTTCTCCTTGTCTGTGTGTCCTTGTGTATCTGATTGTTTTGTGCAGTGTGATTGCTGGGGGCACACTGTCCTGGCTGCCAATCGCGTTATGAAGTGCAGTCTGATCCGTGAATGGGATTACGTTATCTAAGCATTGATGAATTTCTGATGGATTTTTGAAGATCAATGAAATTTTAATTTTCTTGTTTTCATATTGGTTGATCAATTATTATTGAACTGCTTGTGGTGTTCTTTTACACTACTCAATTAATGTTGAGTTGCTACTTACTAATATCTACATGAACACGAGTGCTCAGTCTTTATAAGTCTTTGTCCGTCAATTCTCCTGTCAGGTTGTTTCATCACTATTCCCTCTAGGATGTCATTGATTGATTAATCTTTGCTTTTTTTTTTTCCTTCCTTTTTCCGACGAAATTTGTTTTTAATAGTACTTGAGAGCAAGAACTTTTGCCAGCATGGTGTCAATATAGAAAATAGGAATCTTCCTCAAACGTGGATATGGTTATGGTTTTACCAGTTAAGATATGAATCTGAGGATGCTCCTGGTTCGTGAAATTAAAATCATTTCATATTTTCATTGCAATATCTTTGCCCCAGTGAAGCAATCCATGAGTTAAAAATTCATGTGTTATTAATTAATTCTCCCCCCTTTTTTTTCTCTACTCTTCAAGTTATATTATTTTTAGTTTTCCCTTCTATTTGCAGCTAATAATTTATTTCAGATCCCCAAACCTCATGCGACTCTCAATTCTTTTTGTTGGTTTTATCAATTTTTACATTTTTAGTGGATAATGAATGACTGATTACCTGCTTTTCTCTCAAATGAAGTTGGGTACACCTTTTTGCGCCAGACGTATGACCACCCCATCACTTCCCTGGCCCCGGATAAAATAAAACAATTTTTTTAGTTTTTATTTTTAAATTAATCTCCTTTTTAAAAATTTTTTTGAAGATTGGGTTTTGAAGTTTCAGATCTTCAATTGGATTTTTTTTTTCTTTTTTTTTTCATCAATTTTTTATATTTTAATGTTAGTTATTTTGATTATTTATATTTTTATATAAATTATTTATTTTGTTATATTTTTATATTATTCATTTTGATTTTTTATATTTTTATATTTTAATATTATTTAAATCAAGATAAATTTGACACTTTAACTTCGGTTTAATATTCTCTTTAAAAATTTGATAGTAGCAGAGATTTTCGATAAAATTCAAACTAAAGTGAGAAAATAAAGATTTTGACAAATTACGGACACTGTTTTGGAATGATCCCTGTAATTTATGCACATGGATAATCATCAAACAATTGAGGCCTAAGTTGTTCGGGGATTAGCTCGGTCCATTCTCGAGTCTGACAAGCTAGGTTCAGTTGGCGGCTTCATGCTTTTACCATGATAGTACAAATGTATAGGCTGCCAATCTATGATAGTAATTCCTCCGTAAGGCTAGCTTCAATTATGTGAGTTGTTTCCAAATATGGCTGTGTGACTTGATAATTCTAGAGACACAAAATAAACATGCAAGGTTTCACTGGGAGACATTTAACAGAACAGACGAGTTAAGAGTGTGTCCTTTCGTTTGCAAAAGCACTCTCTCGAGAAATGTCTTTCCACAATAATAACAGACCACCAGATATGCCTTATGTTTCATGCTTTTAGTGATGATATTTATAACAAGTAGGCTATCACATCAGCCCTCTGTCGTGAGTTGGAGGTCATTGGACCTTCACCAATCTCTTTAATTTTGTTGGGCCAGTACTGGAGATTAAGAGCATCTAATGTCTGGCTACTACTAACTTGTTCAGATATGAAAAATCTCTTATCTGAATATCTGATGCTACAAGTAAGTAATGGCAAAACTTACAACTTAAAATAGCTGACAATAAGTCCAACCACAAACGAATTCAAATTGAATAACAAACCACTCCAACAAGAAGATAACAACAAACCCTGTGTGCCTTGCAAACAGTCTCAAGGTGAAAATGAAAACAAGCTATGACTTCTACAAGAAAACTTAACTTGAATTATGCAGGCACCCGAGAATGAGAAAACATCTAGAAGTAAAGAAATGCACAGAGAACATAGCCTCTAACGGGAAGAAGAAGGATGTGATGAAAGCAAGCTCTTTGAGGACAAGCGGCGGCTAGGATTTTGGCTCTTTGACTTTTTATGTCCACCGCTTACGGTACTCCTTTGATTGCTGGATGGTAGTGATACACTTCGGCTTGTTTTCCTCACCGCTCTTCTTCTAGAGCTCTGATTACCATTCCCTAGGACAGCTTTGGCAACACTATCTGTAAGCAACTCTCGTGCTCTCTGTGGTTTGATAGGCTGCTTGTTCAGGTACACCAACTTTGGAAGGAGGCCGCAAACCGCTTTGCGCAGTTGGTCATCACTGACGTTGCTTTGAACTGGATTACCCAACAGATTCAGAGCTTGCAATGACTGGTAGTTACCCGCTAGCTGGCCCAGAGCTTTGGTAGTTGTTATCTTATTGAAGCTCAAGTCTAAGACAGTCAGCTTCAAGAGCCTATGCAGCCCCTCAATATCACTAATCTTATTTCCAGCAAGATACAGTTCCTTGATTAGCGTACAGTTCGACAAACCTGACACCATTACAACCACAAGTGTAATTTTAGAATGTCACAACTTATCCAAGGAGAATATCTTTTAGTCAGAAAATTAAATTTCATTATTGAAAGCCAGAAAACCAGTTATTAAGTTTATTACCATGTCCTAGGCGAGAAATGCGGTTGTAACTAAGATCAAGTACTCGCAGCCGGTTCAATTCTCTGAGTCCTTCAATGGTGTTGATCTTGTTTCTTGACAAGTTGAGTGTGTGAAGACCTTTTGGCAGTGAACCTGCACTTATATGGACTGCAATTACGGGAAGGCAGCCAAGTTAGTAAAAGTAATTTTATCTGTAGAAACTAATCAAATTTTTTTAACTGCTAAGAGCATACCTATCAAGTTGTTAGACAAGTTGACAGAGCGAAGACTGGAGAAATGTGAGATTGTGGGGATGGCCTTCAAGCCTATGCCCGCAATGTGAGCCACAGTTGATGAAGAATTCAGGGACTGGATGACACTATTGGCATGTACGATGTCTTCCGAAATATTGATATCTGGACGACGATTCAAGTGGGCAGTGCCTCTTGTTGGTGACTTACCAGCCTCAGGAGAGGGTGGAAAGACAATACCTTCTTCAACTTCAATAATCTCGTTGTGATCAAGCAAGACTGGGGTTTGCGTTTCCAGATTATTCACCCACTCATCTACTCTTTTGAATGAGGATGATTCCCCTGGAAAAGCAACCCATTGGTTCTGGGGCCATAAAGCAGAAACCCCATTTCCAAAACCATCCCAACTCTGGAAATCATTGTAAAAATTGCCACTACTACCTTTCTTCAATGATTCTCCACTAAATGACACAGGTGATTCCGTGTTGCTCAGTTTCATGGCTCGACTTGGTTCAAGCGTATCTGACGAGTACCCACCTTGCTGGTTTAAAGCAGCAACTGCAGGATGTGATGGTGGTTTAGAAGTCCATTGTTTGTGCAGGTTTCTGTGGCTCCAGAGGAACAATTTCCACCACAATTTTCTACTCCTGGAAGGAAGAATTTGGCTCGAAGAATGTTTCTTTAACATCACTTTATCAGCACTGAAATGGCTTGTCACAGACCCAGGACTGCCCGGCTCCCCCATCTTCGCAGATAGTTCCTGCAATGCTTCGAAAGACTGAGATTTCGAAGGAGGCAATTGATCCGCTATCTTTTTCAGCACCACTCTCGTTTCCAAATTAGAGCAAGAACGCGTGAGCTTTGGTGAAGCCCAGAACTCGGCCTTCCTAGTCCCAGGATCACTAACATGTCCACTATGCATCATCATATCAACACCCTGCTCACCATCTGCATGACTTGAATCAAAGTAACTCAACTTTGAGTTTGCAAGATCAAACTCTGCACTTGAATTAGCTGCACAGGCTTGGAGATCCAAATCAGAAAGCTCCCTCTTCATAGATGTGTTCTCTTCATGCTCATCTTCCCCCTCATATGCAAGTTCAGCCACAGTAGTAGGACTCTCATGGCTCATCACCTTGACAGTGCAAGGGCCATTGTTCTCGACGTCAAAAGGTACCGAGACAGTGAAGGACGTCGATTTCAACTCGTCGCTCTCAAAAGGCTTCACAGGGTGTTCAATCTTAATTTGCAAGGCTCTAAGACAGTTCTGGTATGCAGCAGATCCTGAAGATTCATCTCCCCCCTACAAGTAAACAATCTATACAACATGAAGCAAAATAATATTTGTAGTGTGATTGTATAATTGAAAACCAACAACTTGATTCTCACCTTAACTTTCTTCTTCTTCTCAAACAGTAGAGTGAAGCACTTGAATATTACCATTTTCAAAAATAAGCAAACTCGTCTATCTCTTTCTATTATCTCCTCCCCTTTTTTTAAAGTTCTGAAACTCTCACATCGCGAATGGATGGTGGTGATTGGGATCACATTGGGAAATGACTGGATCAAACGTTAGCCATAATCAATAGGAAGGCGCCAAACCAATGAACATGTGGTTGGAGGACCGGAAAACAGAGAATTGCCTTCTGCTCCGGCTCGCGAATGTATCACTAGAGTGTCGGCCAGAGTTGTATAGACAGCAGCTTCTCTCCAGAAGCTACACGGGGCCTGTCTTCCAACTCACTCCTGTAAAACACTGACACCCGTTTCAGCAGAACATAATTCCTCAACCCTTTTTTTTATTTCGAAACAAAGTCGTGACATTTGTGATTCTTTTGTCATCAAACATGCGGCCATAGATATATATATATATATATATATTTGTCATCATCTATCTATATATATATATATAATAATTCTAACTTTTAAAAAATTATACTTCATCCATTGTAATATATTACACAAAAACCCATAAAAACAGAATAAAAAATATTTACAAGACATCCAAAACAGTGAATTTGAAAAAACATAGGATTGATTAAACGAGGAGAGAGAATTGTTCGTACCTGTTGCGAACAGAGCTCGCCAGATTGTTGAAAACCAATGGAGGTACAAATGGTGGGTATTAGTTGCAGAGGAGAGAGAGAGAGCAAAAGAGAGTTTGTGGAGGTTGCGTTGGAGCTGGATTGTGGCTGTGATTTTGAGCGAAAATAGCTTAGTTATGGGACACATTTATGTGTTTAATACATTAACACGACAAACGCTAATTTCCAAAAACCAAAAAAAACAACCCCGACAAACGCGCCTGTAACGCGGTATCCATTATTTTATATATATATATATATATATTAATTTACCTTTTCACGTAATGTACAATCATCATGACGGTTGTAAGTTTATATTGTAAAATCACGCATCATCCCTTACCGATGATATCAATTATTAATTAGATTTAATTATTGACGACAACAAACGTTTACATGTCTATAATTTTATAACGAATTTGATTTCCTTATTCGTCGAATAAATTTATCCATTTATCCATTAACAATAACTTTCAGATTGACTATAAGATTGATTATTAAAGAATATTTAAGAGTAAAGTTGCTAGTTTATTTAATAAGTAAGGTAATCAAGCCAATTTATAATTATAATTAATTAAGACACTTAATTATATCTATAATTAGGTACCTTAATTAGTCATAATTTTAAATTGGTTTGACTTTATATATATATATATATATATAAATGGATTAGTCATAATCATAAATTGGCTGGACTTTATTATTATTATTTTTTTTAGATATATAAATGGGCATATATATATATAGAAGAAGCATCTAACAATATATATATATATATTTTTCCAAATCATACCTAATAATATTTTTATAACTATAGTAGTTCCAATTATATTATGTTTGACTCTAGTTGGATGTATTCAATTTAGAGTTTATTAGAACTTGATATTTTTTTTTAATGATAAATTTTGGTGGAATTCATAAATTTTATAGACTTTATTTTGTTAAAATTCTTTAAGAAATTCAATGAAATCTTAAAAAGAATGGTAAGATTCGTTATAATTTTTTTTTTTCATAAAAATCCCTTTAAACTTCATCTAAATATATCATTTAAATGAAATCTATTAAGTTAATAATTTTTTGAATATATATAAATTTTATTGAATTTCATACAAATCTAAATTGAAGTATACCTAAATTTTTATGAATTTTATATAAATTTAGATTGAATACACTCAAACTTTTAAAATCTTTTAAATTTCAATTAAATCTTAAATAAACTATATCCCCTAAATGCCAATTTATCAGGTGGTAAAATTTTAGTAGAAGTAATATACAAATGAAATAGCATAGTTCGTTTAAGGAGGGGGAGAATATCACTTTCAAAGGTGAACGTGACGATGATATGGAAAATGAAGCTTTGGGTAGACCGAAAAACTTGTGGGCAGCAGAGCTGAGATGGTGCGTGTTGACAGAAACAAGTAGGAAATAGAAGGGTCTACATCAGGTGCAGGTGGTCGTACACACGTTACGGCACTTAAGTCTAGAAAGAGGGGTTAACAAGAATCCAGACTAGGTCAGGGTCAAATTGTACAATTTTGATACTTAAGTTATTAATTGTTGTCTCATTTTTAATTTCAAGTGTGGCTGATCTCTATCATTGTCACCGGGTTGCCGATGTTGACCATTAACTAGATTATTAAGAAGAGAGAGTGACGGGCGTGGCAAAGAATGAATGGGGAATATAGTATGGTGAAGGTAGAGTTGATTGGAGAGGAATGTTGTGGTTGGTTGCAGAGGAGGAGCAAGATCAGGCAAGAAAGTAGGCAGTGACACATGGGCGCTGGATCCACGACAGCGCTAGCTGACACCTTTCTCTTAGCTTAAATCACCCCTGACGTCTTCTACCTTTGCACTCGCATTCTACCGTAAATACTAAATAAAATTCACTTTTGTTGTTATTCCCTCAATCCTTCATTGCCATTGTTGATTCAAATCTTGCATATACTAGTTTTTTAAAAAAATTATTCTTCTTTCATTAAGGGTGACTATTGATCCAAATACTTCAATTAAAAGATAAATTTAGTGGTTGAGTACGGTAATTAATTTTTTTTTTTTAAAAGCATTAATTTTACCTCTTTTTTTTTTTTTGAGAGAATTAATTTTACCTCTTAAATATAGTTATTGGATTCATTGTAGAAATAGTTATTGAAGTTAATTCAAAAACTCCAATTGGAGGATAAAATTAGTGGCTGAGTAAGGTAACTAAACCCTTTTTTTTTTTTAATTAATACAACATATATATATATTTTTTTTAAAACAAAGAAGGAAGTAAGACCCTAAATATTCCTTTGTTTCCTTTTCAAATAATAAATAATAATATTTCGTTTCAAGATTCAATTATTCTTGCAAATGATTTTGAAATTAATTTTTAGGAGCAAAAATATTTCTCCAGAAAATATATTAATGCCACCAGTCATTTTCAATTTTTTAAAATCGATAATTTCTTTAAATTATGAAACTGAATCCTTTTATAAAAAAGAAAATGAAATTGAATCCAATAAAATATTAATTTGCTCAACAAACAGATAAATATAATAATAAAACTTGTCGGATCATTTTTGACAAATTTCACTAAATTACTATAGTGACCACAAATCCAGGCCAAGCAAATGTAAGCTCGATGGCCTTATTGGGCTACGACCCAACATATTGGTCGATGTGGTCTCATGGCTCAATTTGTTAGTCGACATAGGTTTGTATTCCCTCATATGGATTTGTCGATGAGTCAAGTGACTTCAGTTATTCAATTCGAGATTAATACACCTTTGGTAGATCGACTCATGGTTTTGATTGACCAATATGAAGATCACTATAAACTGTTCTTACAGGTCGGTCAATATGACACCGACTTAAGATTCATAATCCGATTTCAACTCTTCCACCACAAATTCTCATCGTCTCTTACAATTAAGGGATGACCATGACTTAAACTCGGACTCCTAAGTCTACCGAAACTAGACTTTTTTCAACTTCGTAGGACATTAGTCTTATAAAAGGGGCCTTACACCCTCAAATCAGACATCCAACTTTACATATACATTGTCACACTATCAAATTATCATCAAAGACCTCTGAGATCTCCAGCCACCCTTAATAATGGAATCCTCACAATACTGTCTACATTCTCATTTAGCATGTTCAATCATCCAACAAGCTTAACCAAATTCACCAATACAACACTCTTAATCACTTTGTGCGATCAACTTAGTGCAAGACACAAGTTGCTAGGTTTTATAAAGTCAACCGACGAGGCTCATTTTCAGTTGAATTAATGTAATTCAACCCCACTATAATTGTTAAATCTGCATGGTACATGATCATATAGTGAATAGTAAAACCGGTTTGATGACAACTTTTTAATATTTCAAAACATCATTTTTTGCGCCCCCGCACCTCCAACCCCCCCCCCCCCCCCTCTTCCTTTTTTTTTTAATAATACCAACCTAATTCTGTCCTAAAAAAAAAAAAAGAATACCAACCGAATTCTGGAAATCACTGTGCTCGAATTCTTTGATCGGTCAGTCTTGGAAAGAAACTTGAAAAACTTGATATTCTTTGCGTGGAATATAAACTGACAATATACACCACACACATTCTTGTCAACATACCATTCAAAAGATTTATGGAATTCACCGTCAAATATATGCAGGTGTTGATCATATTAACTACACAACCACTTAAATACATATAGGTAGGTGTTCATCAAATTAATTGAACAATTTCACTCCAATTTGGGCACAATTTCAATTTCATTTGAGTCAGTTAACAGTACCAGAAATAACCAATCATGCTAAAACCCCAGATTCCTTTCCTATTAGTGACCCCATTTGTCGTCTCATAATCGAATCAAATCATCAAATCTGTCTAAAAAGTTTTATGCCATATATTCTGACAGTGACACTGTCCATGTCTTTTGTCCCTTGAAAAATTATGCCACATTGACTCAAATCGAATTCATGTTTTTTATGGCCATGACAATCACATCACATGCACAGCACTTGCAATCCTGCGCACCTGATCATTAATACTGTTGCCGCCCACACCAACTTGTTGGTTTCTTATTTGCTTGGTGCTTCATTACTATTGGCAGAACCATCATATCTCTTAACTAATGAGAAATATTATACTATTTTTTACGATCACATTAAAAGGCAATGGGTGCATGGTTGCTTCAGAAGACAGGAAACTAGGGTAAACTATAGGAGGTTTGAGATTGATTTTTATAGTGTGTTTGGGATGAGTTTTGAAATGGAGTTTTTTGTAGGTAAACTCAAGAATAAATTATTTAGTAAAAAGGTTAATGTGTTTGGTTGTCAAATGAATTATTCTTTCTTAATTTAAATAGTTTGAAAAATTACAAGAAGGTGTGAGAAAAAATAAAATAAAGTTTTCTATTCAAAAGAGATTATTTGAAATTTATGAAATATAATATTAGTTTTTGAGACAATAGTTTGGATTTTTAAAAAGTTAAACAAAAAAAAAAAAAACTTATTAGAAAAACTCAAAATCTAAGTTTTTCCTGGTTAATATAAAGAAAACTATTCATAAGTTAGTGCGAAACAACTAAAGAGATTTTGAAAGAGTTTTTTAGTATTAAGAAAAGTTATAAATAGTCTTGGAAACAAACTTATAAAATTAAGAATGTATTTTATTTTATTTTATTTTTGCCAATGCTTTTGATTGATTATTTATAAAGATTTCTAAAATAAAATACTATCCAAAGTGTTTTAGTTAATATTTCAAAACATGTCATAAATAAAGAATCACCTAAAATACATAATAAAAAATACATTTATTGTGTACTTGTCCAAAATACTTACAAATTAATGTTAATATAAAACATAACTTTGATCAAGACACTTTCCAGAAGAATAGGTCCAAACATACCTGAACTTGGTTTTGCTTTCAAACTAGGTGGAATTGAAGTCCATTAATTAATTCTAGTTGGGAGTATTGGTTGGTACTTCTCAAACTGGACATAAAGTTGGCTTGGCTGCACCAATAATTTAAAAGATTTTCAAGTAGTAGTGACTGGATATGCAACAAGTACGTGCACTCTCATCTTATCTCGTAGGCCACACATAGCTAAGTGATGAAAATGTGAAACGGACAAGTACGTACCAAAAAGATTTGGTAATTGCTAGCAGATCCAAATGAATAAGACACCCACAAAAGCCATCCATACATACATATGCTCAGTAAATTTATATTAAGTTGATGAAAATGCACTAGCCTTCAGTGTCATCAAGTTGGTTTGGTGTATAGGTTTATCTGACTCTATATGTTGAGGCATGCAGTTGTTTAAACAATGTATGTATCCTTTTCCTCATTAATGAGTTTCCATCTTCTCCTATTGTATTATCTCACAAACAAGGCAGTCTTAATTTTCAGGAAATGAGAAGCCGTTGGAGATTTTATTTAAGTTAGGGTTATCTTTATCTACCTCTGATGATACAAATATTAAGACAGCAGTGGCCCTAAGTTGTCAAAAACATATATTTGTAACAAAAAACAAAAGAAACTCTCTACTTTGAGATATGCTTCCCAGGCTCAAATCCTTTTTATTGTAATTGAAGACACATTTATCATTCCATTAATTATTTATTCAAAGTTAGTGATTTTGCTCATCTAAACAAGTAGGACTCAAGATACCATATCAAAGGACCTAATTGGGTAATTAGGCTATCAATTAGACCCAAAGTTAGACTTGCGCTATTCCCTCAAGTTGGAGTGTGCTTTACACTTACTTGGTTAAAGGATAATGAGTACTTTGCTTCAATTATTTCGGTTTAATGATTAGATTCTTTTGTTTATTCGTTTTATATATACATAAAACAGAAGAATTTAATCATTGAACTGACATAATTGAAGTAAAGTCCTCATTATTCTTACGTGTACATATATATAAGGATAATGAGTACTTTACTTTAATTATTTCGGTTCAATGATTAAATTCTTCTGTTAATCCATTAAAAATATATATATATATATATATTTATCTGTGTGTGTATAATGGTTCTATAGTCGGTTTATACTAACTTTAAAAAAGTTAGGATAAAAAAAATCTCAATCATTTATTAGATCTAATGGATAGAAAAAAAAAAAAGATAAAAACATAAATAAATATTTGTCATTTAATTTTTACCAAAACACCTAATGAAAAGTTCTTATAATAGTAATAATCAAATAATAATTATTTATTTCTATTTTTATTTTTTTTTTCTGTGCATTAAATCTAATGGATTATTAAAATTTTTTATCTTAACTTTTTTAAAAATTAGGAGATACTAACGGTAGAATCATTATATATATACATACATATATAATATATATTTCTGTTCATCCTACATATGGCGCATTTCATTTTCATTTCATATACTATTCTTAAAGGATCTTATTAGGGAGGGAAATTTTGTTGAGACCATATTATTTGTCCTCACCTACTCTTATCATGCTTGTGGTATGAAATGATATTTGATTTGCTATTCACATTATTGAATGAATATGAAGTTATTGAGGGAGAGTGAAGAGTCCATCATAGAATTTCCTTCTTTTAGAGGAAGGGCTGAGGCAAATATAGTTGGATTTGGCCCAAACTTTGAGGTCATACTGGCTGGCCGGGCGCGGGGGAATACTTGATAGATTAAGTTAAGAAGTGCCAATATTTTATTTAACAAAAGTGTCGTTACTTTTACCCCTAAAAAATTATATATACACTTTAATTTAATATGTTTTGAAAACTCGGATACTGCTCTTGATTAAAATTATTAAAAAGGTTAAATCGTTTATATTTATTTATATATATATCCATAAATCTTTTATTTTGTTTTATTTTAAATAAAATAAAATATTTATTAAATGGAAAGTGAAAATATCGATGTCTAAACAACAATAAATGAAGTAATAAAGAGAGAATCCCGAAAATATCTAATGAAGCCAGCCAATGTCCCTTACAAGAAAAGAAGATCACTAGTACAAAAAGAAACCCACACCCACTGGCAGAGAATGAGTGAACAGAGGTTGCACATGAATGGGCCAGCCATTCATGTGCAACCTCTCCCTCTCTCTCTGACTGAGTATATACGAATAGGGGCTGCACATGAATGGGCCAGCCATTCATGTGCAAACCCTCTCTTTCTCTCTCTCTCTCTCTCTCTCTGTGACTGAGAATAGGCGAATAAGGGCTGCACATGAATGGGCCAGCTCTAATTCTAATGTGAAACTCTCTCTCTCTCCCTCCCCCTCTATGACAATAGGCGAATAGGGGCTGCACGTGAATGGGCCAACCTCTATTTCTAACGTGAAAGTCTCTCCTTATCTCTCTCTCTCTCACTGTCTGAGAATAAGCGAGTAGGGCCTGCACATCAATGGGTCATCCTTTAATTCTAATGTGAAAGTCTCTCTCTCTCTCTCTCTCTCTCTCTCTCTCTCTCTCTCTCTCTCTGTGAGAATAGGCGAATAGAGGCTGCATGTCAATGGACCAACCTCTAATTCTAATGTGAAAGTCTCTCTCCTCTCTCTCTATTAGAATAGGCGAACAAGGGCTGCACATGAATGGGCTAGCCTCTAATTCTAATGTGACAGTCTCTCTCTCTCTCTCTGAGAATAGGTGATTAAGGGCTGCACATCAATGGGCCAGCCTCTAATTCTAATGCGAAAGTCTCTCTCTCTCTATATATACATATACATATATAGATATTTATTTATTTATATATTTACACACACAAATATATATATATATACACACATATGATGTAATCCATAATGCATTTGGATATAGATGTATTTGTAATCTTGACCATTTAATTTTCAATGAATCAGATCTAAGGGTTGAAACTTAATTTCCAACTAATGGGTTAACACATTTATATTTGACTTATTGAAAATTAAATAGTCAAGATTATAAGTATATCCATATTCAAGTATACCGTAGAATATGTCTATATATATATGTATATATATATATGTTGTTTAAGAAGTACAAATTAATTATAAAATGTAAAGAATGAATTAATGGTATATTTACTTGTACGTAATTGAAATGGTTCGAGATCAAAATGATCTGTAATTGAATTAATGTGTCATAATTGTAATAAATCATTTATTTCAATTGCAAAAATTGTAATTGGAATGAACAATATTCATTTTAAGATGTTTATTTTAATTTGGAATCGAAATAAATTACTTATAAGTTACAATAATGTCATTGATTAAAAATATGTATATCTTAAACATTTTTAAAAGAAAATTATTATTATTATTTTGTCATCAAGAAATACATATTTTTATATGATAACATTATTCTTATTAAGCTATTTTTTAATAAATTGTAAAAATTATTATTTATTGATATATCATAACATGAATTATTTTAACATATTGATATACTGATATAGATTTTAATTCCAAAAATCGAATAATATAAAAGAATTTATTTATTATTGAAGCACACTTGTCAAAATCAAATTTTTTATTTCCAATTTTTTTCTTATTTTTGTTTTCAAAAAACTAATGGTATTTCAAAAAAAATTATGGTGAAAATGACCTTTTAAATTGTAAAAATTGATATGATTGAGAATCCCACGTTGGGTGGAGAAATAACAATTCCATTTTACAATTCCGTATTTGTATGAAACTCATAATTTCATTGTCATTATAGATTAATTTAGAGCAGGTAAACAATAACAATAATTTCCATTCTTTATTTTCATTCTCCAATCCCTTAACTAAATACATCATAGTAGTGTTTTCCATAATATCTCCCTTTTAACCTGACATAAAATACCATATATGTGTAGGATGAATTTGGATCCCTACAAATTATCAAAAAGAAAAGAAAAGAAAAATAGTACATAATGAAACGGAAACATGCTTCCATTACATTTCATCAGTCGTAGGTATTTTACAAATTACATACAAAATTATTGTTGTAAATTAAAACCTAAAAGCCACGACATAAAAAAGTTCTCCCCACACAAAATTATTCTCTACACCTACTTTACAAATTTACAAATTAATAATTTGCTCCTTATAAAATATCAAATTTTATCATAAATAATGTTAATTACTTTGATATGGAAACAAACTATAAATTAGAAATTAATCATTTATTCCTTAAAAAATACCAATATTTATCATAAATGATGTTAATCATTTTAATATCGAAAAAAAAAAAAAAGCAAATCTTGCTAGAAGCAATTTGTTGTTTCTTTATATAACAAATAATCAAGTAAAAGTAAACACAAAGAAAATAATCAAGAAAAAAATATTATAAACGAATTAATGGTTCCATAGTATTTTCCAATGGTTATATGATAATTTTTAGAGATGGTAAAATGGACCGGTTCTCCTAGACCCAGTCAATACCAACATAATGCGATTTGGGTATAGACCGGAATAGTTTTTCCACACCCTTAACAAGGTGAATTCTAGAAAACCTGCAACTTTTACATGCAAATAAAAAAGAATCCAAATATTTCGAAAATACAAGTTTTGCACCCCACTGTTAAAATTTTTATGAATTTCTATTTGAAAATAAAAGTTTTTAGAAGGATAGTGGATGGTAAAGTAAACTAAAAGTGTAATGGTAGGTGCAAAACTTTTATTTTCGAAAGGTCAAGTTATTGTTGTTGTTGTTGTGTGTGTGTGTGGCTTTTTTTTATTTTTATTTTTAATGCAAAACTTGAGGGTTTTTTAGAATTCACCCTTAAAAGACCACATTAATAGTAGGTAGGATACGAATCTACCCACGGGTCTTCTTAGAACCCGTAAAGACCTATTTTATGAAAACCTTATACCCGTTTTCTTAAAAAAAGAAAAAAAAAATTATTTTAATCTTCAAGATTTTAAAAAATATCAAGTTTTTAAAGTTTTTTTTGGAAAAAAACTTTTTTCATCTTTAACTTTTTCAAAACTTTTAAAAAAAAATCAAAACTGTTAGTCAACTGACAGTTAACTTTGTAAATACATTACTTGTGTTGATATCTACTTCTATAATTAAAAGAAATCTACTTTGTAAATACAAAGAGAACATTTTTTACAACTACCACCAAGATCAATAATTACTTACATAGTCAACATATCTACTCTTATACTCCTATCATCGTTTTTCAAATACCGATGAGTGTATATCATACTTCAATCAAATCCTAATTTCACAATGAAATTTGCCATAATATAAATGGAAATATATTCGAATTTGATCCTTACCACATCACAAGAAGATAAGAAACACCTAATCTCTCGCCTTTTATGATTAATTAAATTTTGATTTTTGAGTGGCAAATTTGGCAACTCGCATATAACTTTTTTTTTTAAAAAATAAATAACCTTTTTCTTTTTGTTACTGGCACTTCACTAAAATATCATCGGGACCAGTTAAAATAAAACTCTGAAACATGATTTAGATTTCTACTATCATAAGCAGGAGATGGCTACTGACATAAAATTTGGCAACTTTGGCAACTCGCATATAACCTTCTATTTTTCTGAAAATAATAATTTTTTTTTATTACTAGCACCAGACTATAACACCATTGGGACCAGCTAAAATAAAACTTTTAAACATAATTTAGATTTCTACTCTTATAAATAGGAAGAGGCTATCCACATAGAATAGGAAAACTACCCATATATTAGTGGAAGACTATGGATTGAATCTATGATCTTGGCGCATGGATGAAGGTGGCTATATCATTGCACCTACCTCACTTAGCTTAATAATAACCATTTTTTTGTTCTTTAAAAAAAATAAAAAAGAAAAAAGAAAAGAAAAGAAATGGAAAAAAGAAGTCAATAGAGGAAGAGGATACAAAGGTAAATTTACTTCTGTATTTTAGGACAGTAAGATGACGTAGCAAGAACACCGACCCGACCCAACAGCAACAGGGCCAGCACCGAAGAAACCCAAAAGTCCAACCCCTTTGTTATCATCATCTCGTGCTTGCTCTCCTTTTTCACCAGAAACTACCAACAAACACCTTAACAAAATAAACATTGTAATGGACTCTTACTTTTGCATTTATCTATCACCATGATACCTTCTTCAAGGTAGAATGCGCCGGCCTCCCCTTCCATTATTTGTCTCCAATTTTCTATTTTTAGAATAATTTTTGCTCTCTCTGCCGATTTCGTGATTGTATCGATGGGGACGAGACTCTGGGAGACGGGGATCTTCATGCTGCTCTTCTGGGGGAGGCTAACGTGCGCCGTCTCCTCCACCCATAGGCTTCCGTCTTGTCCAACGGATTCCGTTACGGATTCGATCTTAGGGTTTCGAGATTTTAACTGTCCTCTGAATGGCGATTTTGAATCGCACGATGTTGTCGCTGTTATCGAGGTATCTGACTTGATTTTTTTTCAAATTTAAAGGTCTTCGTTTTTGGATTGAATCCTTTAGTCGGGGTCTTATGTGATTTTGTGTGAAAATTGTAGGTGATTTTGTGTGAAAATTGTAGGAATTACGTGAATTTTGAAGAGGAGACTCGATTGTTTACTGTGTATAAACTACTTATACGATATTTTGATTATTTGATTAAATTATGATGAGATGTTGTTAATGAGATAAATTGGCTACTACATAGATGGAGTTTGATTTTGGTGAAGAGAAATGGACACTTTTGTTTAATCTAGTCAACATTGAAAGAGCCCTATAAGAAAAATTTGGAAGTGTCCCTCACATAATGTTAAGCATACATATAGTGGGATAGGGAACAATATATAACTTGAGCCATAGGCTTTAGAGTTTGTTAATTGATGTAAGTTGTAGGCCATAGTTAATTTATATTCATCAATGGGCTGTTCTTCTTTTGCTCTACATTTTTAGTCTTAATGCTATGATTAAGATTTCACGCGATCTTAGCATTAGATTTTGATAAAATGAGGAAGATGATTTGTGCCCTTGGTGAAATTAGTCAAGTGACAGAATTGTGTCTCTGGTTTTTTCTCAGAGCCAAATAAAAATATGTCTTTTCACCTTCACTTCGCATTCACTACTTCATCTCAATTCTCTTGCTCCTATGTAAATCGATTTTAATGGTTTTAAGATTTGTTTGTCAGTTGAGCTCTTGATATCAAGGAGCTTTCAAGACCGGTCAAAATGTTTTTGGAAGAAACTTTGCACTTTTACCTTCTGAAGAAAAGGGTTGATCTTTCATCTTTGTATCTTGTAGTAGTTTGAGGGAATTGCTGGTCTAACTATCCTTTTTTTTTCTTTGATCATGCTGGTCTAACTATCTTGTTTGTTGAAACATTAACGTGTTGTTGTGTTCCTTCTTTGTAATGATGGTTTTTGTGTTTTTAGGATTCATAGAAATTTTCACCCTGATTTTCCTGATGAATGATGATAGAGCATAACTGCCATGTTAAGGTTATTAGTGGCAGTGTCTCATTTGTAGTTGAAATTTTGACACACCATTTTTTTCTGAGAAATTTTCACTTCTGCCTGTCTTTAGAGGTAAAAATACAAAATTTCTTTCAAATATTATTTAACTTGGTTTGGAAGATCCTATATATATATATATATATATATAAAATTTTAAAACCATTAGGATTAATTTTTATTTTGACAAGATGGATGAGATGGCTGGAGTATTTGACAGGTAAAGGTTGAAGGGAAAAAAAAGGCATTAATGTGACTCTGAGAAAAAACAATTTGCTAAGACCAAAATTTGTTTTTTGACTAACATTTGAACAAAAAGGACGAAGAATAATTTTGCCAGGAACACAAAATGCTTTCCCCATTTTGTTGATATTCCCCCAAAGAACTTCTGAATTTTAGCGATGGCATCAAGACTAAGTGAAACATGACAAATGAATATGGATATTAGGAATTCGGTTAGATCACTTACTATTTATATTGCGTAACACTTTGTAAAGGAGTTTCATGCTCATATAGATTTTCTTAGAACTTGTTTTACATTTGGCTAGCTTCATTCTTCTTGTGTGAAAAAAGGGTATCCACAATTAGGATGAATTTGTTTTTCTGATTGGTTGGGTAAACAGTTTTACTCTGTAATGTCATAACATTGATTGTCATCTAGTTGGAAAGTTGCTCTTATCATTTAAAGTCTGATACTGTTAGTTTCATAAATGTGCTTTTTTTTTTTGTGTATGTGTGAAGGGAGATGAAGTTTCATTGCTGAGGGCCTTGAATATGGTTCACAAGAATAATCATGATTATGTAGCTGTTCTTTTCTATGCATCTTGGTGTCCTTTCTCTCGGACTTTTAGACCAGGTTTTTCAATTCTTTCTTCTTTATATCCCTCGATCCCTCATTTTGCAATTGAAGAATCAGCCGTCAGACCAAGGTATGTGAATGTCTATTCATTTATGTTGGCACAATTGTGAGAATAGGTCTTGTTTAGCAGTTACCATAACTTCTTGATATATATATTTGCAGCACACTATCTAAGTATGGAGTTCATGGATTTCCTACTCTTTTCCTCTTAAATTCTTCAATGCGTGTGCGGTACCATGGCTCCCGAACTCTTGGTTCACTTGTTGCTTTCTATGGTGATATAACTGGTACAGCTATTTTCATTTAAATAATTCTGGACAACCTCTTGACCTGAATCTATAAATACACATGATCTTTTTTAAGAACAAGTAGAAACAATTTATTTATTTTTAAATATTATTTATTGTCTGATTGATTGATTAGTGTAAGAGATTTTCTCACAAAATGCAATTGAATTTTATTTTATTTTTCTCTAACAGAATTATTGTAACAACAATTTTAAAGAATGGAAACGTTGTGTCACTTTTCAAAGTTCTCTCATCTTATATCCAAATGATAGGTTATGCCTGTGCTTTGTCCCATTTGATTAGTCTTTTTCCTTGAGTATTACCCTCATCCCACAGACTGTAAGCAAACATACATATTAGGGGAAGAGAGGACGAATACTTAAAAGGGGTCATTGCAATGACCTAGTTTTTTGTTCTTCTAGTGTAAATATTGTCTCTTCACTTGTATCGTTCTGCATCCGTTTAAATAATGCACCATTAAATTCATTACATGTCCATATGTGCTATTATTCCATAAAGAATATACGTTATTATTATCTTTGTGTCATGTAGAAGTTATATGATCTGGTTGAAGAACCTCTTATGGGATCTGAAACTCTGTGCATATGTGTAGGCATCAAGACTGAATCATGGGATGAAGTTTCATTGAACAAAGTTGGGCACCCATCAAATCATGAGAAGCATAGCAATACAGAGGAGGAAAGCTGCCCGTTCTCATGGGCAAGATCACCAGAGCATTTGCTTCGACAAGAGACGTACTTGGCTCTGGCCACCGCATTTGTACTTTTGAGATTTCTTTACCTTGTCTTTCCAACTTTGCTTGGATTTGCCCTATTTACTTGGAGAAGGCTCATCCGAAATGTTAAAATTGAAAGCTTGTTGGAGCATCCACAGGCCTATCTTAATCGAGCAATACAGTTGTTTAATTCTCTGAAAGAACCTTGCAAGAGAAGCAACTTGCAGGAAGGAGCGTTGAATGCCAGGGCATGGGCTTCAAAGTCCCTTGCCACGGTTTCAATTGGGGATGCGAGCACCAGCAGGGGAGCGTGTTGTACTGAATCCCACTGACTTCACACCATTACCATCATTTTGGTATTCCTTTGAACAGGTTTGGTTGCCCCAGCCCCAACCCCAACATCTCACTTGACAAGTTTTTTGTTTTAAGATCATCTTGATATATTTTGGATCAGCCTCAAATGTTGTATGACGAAAGTCGAATATGTTACTGTATCTTGACTTTCTAGTAATCCCTTCTCATCTGTCGATATGATTTAGAATCAGATTTATTTGACATTTTTTTGGACTATAGTAATGTGAATAGGTTAATAATAAATTGACCGGCAGTCGCAAACATGTGTCCTTTCTTCTGTATTCAAGCCTTTTGTTTCTCTGTACTTTCAATTTGCTCACATTTTTTCTAAGAAAAATAAAGTGGATCAGACAGAATCCTTCGTGGTGAACATAAGGGAAATCTTTGTTCCAGTGTAAATTGTCATGTTGTGCCTAGTGAAGTTGATTAGTTTCATGAACAAAGCATGATGCGGACAATTTTATGACGCTGGCTATGTGTTCTTCGTTTTCAGTTTTTAGAGAAGTAAAATGAAAATGAGAGTAGTGTTTTTTGTTTTGTTTTCGGATTATGAAAACGTGTTTGGTAGTGAAACAGAAAATATTATTATTTATTTTTATTTTTTTAAATTAATTTTTTTATCCATTTAATTAAATCCTAATGGACCTAAATTATTTGTGCAGAACTAATTACTTTTTATATTAAAAATCAATATTACTTAAATTCTAATGGATCTTAAATTAATATTACTATAAAAATCTATTTTATTACCTGTATTCAATAATGATATTAAATTAGTAAAATTAAAAAACAAAAGCAGAAGAAAAATAACTCTAGAAGAAAGAAAAAGAAGAAAACAATTCTACGCAAAGGAGAAGGATTTTTTTTTTTTTTTTAAATTGAAGATCGAAATGAGAAATATGTTTTTAGTAAAGAGGGACAAAGGGGAATATGATCTGCGGTGAGTGGAGAAGGAGAAAGAGAAGAACAATTAATCCAGACAACGGAGAAGAAGAAAGAGAGAAGAAAAACACAATTCTAGATAAAAGACGTTTATAGGAAGGAGAAAGAAAAAGTTTTTTTTTTTAATCTTTTTTTTCTCTTTTCAATTGAAAAACAAAATGAGAAACAATTTTTTATTTTCATTCCTTTAGTTTTTATCACAAAAAAAGTGTTTCTTTTATATATATATATATATATATATATATATTTTTTTTTTTCCATGTTCATAAAAAATAATTAGAAAAGCAATTATAAAACGTCTTAAATGAAAAACAAAAATAAATCCACTCCCATAAAAACGGGTGCAGGACAGAAAGTTTCACTAGTCATCACAATTGTTATCAACTTGGTTCATAAATTGAGCCGTAAATGGCAACTATTGAACATTTAAAAATGTGCATCATAGCAACCCCAGTGTTCATATTGTTTGCAGTCCATAAACACAAAAAATGTCCTAATAGATCAGTAGTAAACCTAATTTTTTTTTTTTTTTCATCCAAAAATTAATCTTGACATGCCTATGTTAAGAGCATAATGCCTCCATGCTATTCACTGGAATCAAGGAGTTTTACAAAAATCTTGAGCTATTCCCATCAAGTAGGAAAACATCAACATTAGTAAAAGACCATCATGATAAATAAAACACGTTACGCCTGTCACCAATTTACAATGATAATGAGTATTGTCGAATACATCAACCTAAATAATGTTTTACAGTTGGAAATTTCAGCACTGGCCTTCTCCAATCTGTTCAAAACACTCGCCAACCAGGAGCTTATCCTTCTAATACTATATACAATTCCCACACCACAGAACAGAAACTATAAAATCCCAAGCCTGCAGAGATCAGAAGAAACAGCTGACAAATATGTGAACTTTCCTGCCAATAAAAATTCATAGTTCATCTAACAACAGGAACTGTCAATACATACCCCCATTGAGTTAAGACTAGTATTGAGACATTAGTCAACATCAACTGGGAGAGGATCTTTCTTCACAATCTGGCAACAAAGTTCCCTCATACGTCAACATTGTAACGTAGTTGAGTTTTTCAATTGGTAAATAGTAGGAACTAGGAATAACTTAAATTAATCATCGTACATCAGAAACAAATTTCATGGTTCTCCAAAGAAAGATTGAGGATGAAACATTCTCGGTTGTCATTGTCAAGGTTCCTTATATCCCTAGAAAACAAGAGACAAACAGATCTGCCGTTTTTCTGCTATTATAATAATGAATTAATTGATTTAATGTTGCAGTCTGAATAACATAATTAATGTTTTTCTATATATATGTGGGCAGGCTCCCCTAAAACTCAAGCATTTGAAATTAAACTGTGTTCAATAAGATACGCCAGAAAGCACCTAAGCACCTACTTCAATCCAAATAACTCCACAAGTTCAATTCCTGTGGATATTTTTTATGCTAATCTAAAAAACTTTTCCTTTTTTTTTTTTTTCTCCCAGAGAATGGGGCATAATAACCATCAAAGAGAAGTTAGTATGCTGAGGCATGAGAATGTAGGGCAGTAAAATTAAAAAAGGGATTAAAAAAAAAAAAAAGAAAGAAAAAGAGCCACCATTAAACTTCTAGTCTCTAATGAATACCTGAGATATGTAATCTTTAATCCTTTGACTAACTGGTTCATCTAGAGCTCTCTCAGCGAGCACATAAAATATAATATTACCTTCAGGGCCACTAACCTTGTCCTTCTGCAAATATCTACATAACATAAAGGATTATCAATAATTGCTTAGAATGTTAGAACCTGTCTGGAAAAAATAATTGTTGCAAATAAATGCAATCAAAATACATAAATCATCCCATCAAGCAATTCTAACCTTTGCTGGACAAGCGTCTCCAAAGTTTGCTTGACATTCCCAAGCACTGGATGGCTTGTATCATTTTCACACAATCCCATACGCTTCAAATGATGCCAAAGATTTTCTGCACAACAGTGGTACGAATTATGTAACAGACACGTGAAACTCTGACATAACAAAAAATTTGTTGTAGAAAGTTAAATGTTAAATGTAACCCCTGAGGTGATTATAACCATTTTGATATATTGCACTTAAAGCAAAAACATTGACAGAAATAATATGAAAATAACTAAATAAAGAGTGAACAAATATATGATAATACATCGGTCTTAATCCAGGATCATAAAAAATTATTTCCTATCCAAAAATTCTTCCATTTATTTCAACCCTAGGCTTTCAACAAAACTTCAAATCTTTCAATCTATGGAAATTACAAATATTGAGCCAAACAAGCGAAGCAAACACACCTTCTGTGATTTTACCCCCAGCAAGATGGACAATGCTAACTATGACAAATGTAAAACCACCTAGATGTGCTGTATTTGCATCTTCAATAAATTTTTTGTACACCTCAGGTTGTAGCTGACTTATGAGAATATAGGACCTTGCATCACCAACACCTGGACAATGCATAGTTAAAGCTATTAAATAAAAATAATTATATATAAGCGTAAAAGGAAAAAAAAATGTTGTGAAATTGAAGACTGCCTCCTAATGATGTACACAACTAAGTCCTTGCCCTGCTCAATCCTCCCAGTTCCTAACTGAAACAGGTGTGAATAAAGCCTAAAGAGAATGTCTAGATCACCTATTCTGTTAGAAACTCGTGATTAAACAAAGTAGAAAAGGGAACCCGTTTTAGCAAGTGCATTAACTCGAGAGATAAAAGTTTGTACATGCTTGTGCTCATCAAGTTTCAGGTAGTAGTTATAAAGATGGCAACTCAGGGTTGCTTGAAATAAAACAAAGAGGGTTTAGGAGGCACAATAGGCTTCTTGTGTAAGTACCAGCCAATGTAAAATTAAAAGCAATGGCTTTGTCGCATTGTATCACCAACCTTTATAGGAGATAGCTTGTATAAAAGTCATCAACTTAAAACATAATTCCGCAAATGAAAAAAACCCCCCTTGCATTATGCAACAACAACCAAGTATAGGTATATAGTAAAATTAAAAGCAAACTAGGCAATACTTTAACAACCACTGAAATTCCACAAACTTTCTCAAAATCAATCAGAAATAAATGGCAAAAGGCAATGAGTAGTCACTACTTGGCTGGGAACCGCGGCCTGGATTGGTTGAGGGAGGGCGGGATCTCTGAAGCTCTCTCAATTCATAGCCGAAAACAGTCCGAGAGCTTCTCTTTGGCAGCATTAATGACAGAAGCAGGAAGAGAACGCTGGGAGTAGTTTTTGGTAACTAGTTGAACAAGCTCCTCCCTCTTAATTGGGCACCCAGAATTCTGATGGGTTCTAAAAATGACATAGCGAACCACTTCTGACACAAGCTTCTCTATTTCCTACAACCCACTACGCATATCAGTATCATAACACGTTGTGGACTAAGAAAGCCTTGTAATTTCGACAGAAAAATATGTAAAGGTACCTCTTTTGATATGTCAAATTGAGAGAAATCTTCCCCATTGTTAGCCATCCTGCACCGACAATTATTGTAACACCTGTATATGAGATATGATTGCCCGCTTTTCCCTTTGTGAGAATGGGTTTTTCAAAACCCTAAATTCATTCTCTCTAGTGGGAAAAGGGGGAGAGTTATAATCGTGTGGCGGGAAAAAAAGTCTACTGTCCAACAAAATGATTCACGTCACCCTATAAATAAAAAATAATTTTTTTTATAAAAATTATTCATCAAGAGGTGTTTAAAAAAAAAAAAAAAAAGGTCAAATTGCAGCGCCTATGGTGATCAGCTTTTGTCCCCTCAAATGGAGGAGGAGATGATTGATCTCTCTTTCTATTTTTTTTTTTATTATTTATATTATAATTAATTTTTAATAATAGTATAATATGATAATGATAAAAATTCTTTTTATTAGTATTCAATTTCTTATGTTTTAATTTTTATTATTTTGATATTGTAATAATTGATAAAATGATTAAATTAGAGGTTACATTGACGTTTCACAATTTAGAAGTGGCTGATTCTCTGTAATGTTGGGTTATTCAAAAAAAAAAAATTCGAGTAATGGTGGGATACTTATATGTAATTGTAATTAAAATAATATTCTTCATGTAATTATGCCAAATATTGAGTGTGCTGTTGCAATTTGTCCAATTATTTAAAGAACTATATATATATATATATATATATATATATTTTACGGTGGGGGAGGGTTTCAATTCAAGCAAGTTCGGTTGGAGCTATTGAAATAACGCTGAGAGCCCAGCTCGGTTGATGGACAACCAATTCGGTGGAATGTGATTAACAATTACCCATCCCACCAAGTCCGTCGTTTGGGCTTCAGGAGGCAGAGGAAAGGCCCGCGCCAGCCTCGAGCAGGATTTCTACCAATTTAAACTCACTCGTTTTGGTGTCAAAAACGCCACTCAAGCATGATTTTTTTTTTTTAATAAATAAAATATATTAATTTATTATAATATTAAATATTTTATAATAGTTATAGATTTATTTTAACTTGGTTTTATGAAATTAAAACTTTTAATATCAAATAAAAAATGTATTTTTATATTTAATCACTTTGTTATTTATATTAAATATATTTAAAAGTAATTTAATATTTTTAGTCATAAATCAATTTATTAGTCAAATCTAATCCCAACTATACCAAACACTTTACATTACAGTACAATACTAATTAAATCTTATCCAATCTTACGCACCAAACCTAATTATAAAAGGTGTACTTGTAAGAGATCCTATTGAAAATAAAAATATGGAAAAATAATAGTGTCCCTAGATTTGGCATTATTACAGCTAGAAATGAATTAAGATGATTTTTCAATACTTAGGGGCTGTTTGTTTTTTCTTAAAAGGTCTTATTTGCACTTAAATCTTAATTTAAGTAATTTTAATTTGTTTTTTTTTTTCCATTATATCTTAATATAAGTTAAAAATATATTTTTTAAAAAGTCAAAACTTATATTTTAATGAAAAAGTCTTTTATTGCTAAATATACACTAGTTTCCTAAATTCACCTCTTATTACTATATTATTACTAAAGAATCTAGGAAAAAAAAAATCTAATCAAACCCTAACAAAAAAATAAATAAAAAATTTCTCAATTCTTATTAAACCTTAATTGTAACTGAACCTAACCTTAGGATTGACTGACAGATACCGAACATCAATTAGAACCAGATCGACCTCTTTTGATCGTTTGACTGATGAAGAGGCCACTTGACCTCTATTCGAATAGGAGGAGGCCAATGGCCTTCTTAACCTCCTGCAATCCCAACAATAGAGGCCGTTAACCTTTGGCATAGAGGCCGCTAACCTATTTCGCCACCTCCTCTTGTATGAACGAAGGAGGAGCCAATGTTAAGTTTTTTTAATTAAAAATATTATTTTATTTTATATAAAATAAAATGATAAAAATCTAAAAATATTAAAAATAAAATTAACATATCTTAAAATAATAATAACACTCTATTTTTAAAAAAAAATACAAATTAATATTTATAAGAAAATAGGCATAATAATAATAGCTTAATAACTTAATACTTAAGTTTAGATATCCTAAATGGAAAAGTAAACAAAAATCAATATTTTAATAATAAAATCTTATTACTTAATTACTTAAAATAAGTTCTTATAAGACCTAAGATAGATAAAAAAAAAAAACAAACAAACTTGATGTAGGAAAGGGTTTGTGGTCCCATCCAACCTCACGGTCACGGTCTCAATAAGCCCATTGTTGTTGACTTTTCGATAGCCCTCTTTCATTAGCTTTTCTTCTATGGCCAATGTTGTAAGTGTGTTTGATGGATTTTGGTTGATTAGACTTGGTTGTTTGAAGTGTTTAACTTCTTAAGTTGCGTAGATTTGACTATTTGAGGTTTGAAAGCAACGGAATTTATGATGTGGAATTGTGAATACGAATTTGGATATGATTTGGTATATATCAATTTTGTTTGGATGTTAGAATTCTTTGCATGTGATTGATTTCGTCTGCGGATTGGAAATGGATGGGTGGGTGTTTGATTAAATTTGTGAGGACGAAGTTATTTAAAGTGTGTGGATGATATCTTGCACTGTGTTAACGTATCATAATTTTAAATTTTAAATATTATAATTGAATGAGTTCCTATTAGTTTAATTTTTTAGGTTTGAAATAACTAATATGACATTAGAGAACTCTATTTCCCTTACTTATTTAAAATTCTGGTTGCGCATGTTATACAATAGAAGTCGTTTAACATGTATCCGTTATTTATTATATGTTCACATTGTATGTGAGAGAGTATGTTAATGTATCATAACCTCAAATTTTAAATACTATAATTAAGTCATTTTCTATCAATTTAAACTTTTGGATATGATAATAACTAACACATTGATTTGATGGAAGAAGCCTTCTTCATTTTTTCTTAGACGTGTTTGTCATATACTTAGTGTATGCATACTTTCTCGGCTTCTTCAGTCAACTAGTCCTCGTCTTTAATTTTTAATTTTTTTTGTTGTGCAATTTTATTTTTTGGACTCTTTTTTTTTTTTTTTTTTGGTTCTTTTAACATCTTATTCTTATTTCTTAAAAAAATAAAAACTTATTCTTTCACATGTATTGCTAAATTGGGAAATTGAATTTTGGTAATTTATCTTTTAGTTTTTTATTATTTAATACTGTTAAAAATTAATTATTTTAGCAGTAATATACTTATAGGTTTTATCTATATATATGAGCAATTTTATTTTATTTTTTGAGCAACTTTAGTCAACCAGACTCTCTAATAATGGTCAACTAAACTCAGGGAACCTCAAAAAAAGAAATTAAAGGTGGAGATGTTTATATAATCAAGGGCATAAATTGTATCTCATATCGGTATTACAACTCAAAGCAAGAGTAATTTTTTGTTTTATTGTTATCTTAATTCCCCATGCCTTTTATTTATTATGATTATTGCTAACTTTGTTGAGAAAAGAGATATAATTGCAACAAAAGAGGATTCTATAAACTTCAGCGTAGTTATGATAAAGTTGACTTTAAAATTTTGAATGGTGAGTGTACTTATAATTTGAGTATATAAATTATATTTTTACATGATAATATCTATACCCCTATCAGTATTATGGACATGATAATTTTGTTTTAGAAACTCATCATCAGATGTGAGAAGTTTGTCGAGACCCATTAATCAATATTAAAACTAAAAAATTAATTCAAAAATTCAAAAATAAAACAATTTCTATAAGTCAAACTTTAAGAATTTGTTTATTTAATGAATTAGGAAATAAGAATTGAGAATAGAGAATGAAAATGATTATTGAGATTTACTTTTCCTATAATCAAATTGTAATGAAAATGAAATTGTGTGTATCACGTGAATTTAGGGTTATGAAATGAGAATCACATTCTCTCACTCCATTTAGAAATCTCATTTTCATTTAATTTTTTTATAAGTTAAAAAGTCTTTTATATCTCTTATTAAAAAATGTTTATAAAGTATATAATTTTAATCAAATATATTTTTATAACTTATAATTAATCTATTACGATTCCAAAATAAAATCAACATCTCAATGAGAATACTGTCGATTTTAATTTCGATTCTTATAATTAAAATAAATAATTTTTTTTTCAATTTTGATATACCGTTTTAATTTAAAATCATTTCGATCTTATGCAAGTAAACCTATCCTAAAAGTGGATAATATTTTTTTTTCTTTTTAATAAGAAAGTGGGGAAAATCGAAACATTAAAAACGAATATAAAACAAAAAAAGAGAAAACGGGGTCAGTGTATTATGTAGCAAGTGCGTAATTGTACCGGACGAAGTAGTAAAGGAGGTGAGAAAGGCATGTAATGCATGTGGTACCCACTATTACACCGATCACCACAGCCGTCAATCGTCTCCCCAGTTAACGTCACTTCCCATGTGACCAGTTTCCATCCAACGGTCCCATTCTCCCTCTCCCAGTCACACACACGGCTCAGATTTCACCATCATTAAAAACCATTAAAAGTGGTTCCCAAACCCCAAAACTCATTTAAAGCCGTTGATCCTACCCTGTAACCCTCGTACACCCCAATCCGACGGCCCATCCTCTTCGTGCTACCATATCTAACAACCGCAGTTACCCAGCAGCAATAGCAACAAAAAAACTGTGAGACGAGAGAGAACAGAGTGAACTGATGGAGAAGGAGAGAGAGCGCCATGTCTACTTGGCCAGACTCGCTGAGCAAGCCGAGAGATACGATGGTACGCTTTATATATATATAGTTTTTCATTTTTGTTTTATTTTATTTTTTAATTTTAATTTTTGACTTGAAGTGACTCTGTGCTGCTTATAGTGGATTAATAAGAGGGCTTTGTATCTGATTTGGATGCTGATCCAGAAGATCTATAGTTTGACTAGTGTTCTATTATGTGTTTTTTTTTTTAACTTCATTGTAGCGCATAGTTGTTTATTATATTGGTTATGAATGTTGATTTGTTTGTTGTCTCATGATTAACTGGCCATTTTTTGAGTAGTTCTGTTAGTTTCCTGGTGTTGATTATTTTGCATCTTATATGGACAGTTGTAATTTTTGTGGTTGATAAATTTTGTGATGTCACTTCTGTTTGCTTCATATTGGTTCTATTATAGAACTGTTGTATATTTGGAAGATAAAAAAAAATTAACTTTTCGGTTGCTGGGAGACATCTAAAAGAGGCCTTATATCACTTTCTACTTGAGGATCGTTTTTAGCGCTTTTCACTTTCTTATTTTATCCCTACTTTTTTTGTGATTCATCTAAACTGATGTCGAATCTTGTTACTGTAGAGATGGTTGAATCCATGAAGAAAGTTGCGAAGTTGGATGTGGAACTGACTGTGGAGGAGAGGAATTTGGTATCTGTGGGGTACAAGAATGTGATTGGGGCGAGAAGGGCATCGTGGCGGATTTTGTCTTCCATTGAACAGAAGGAGGAGGCCAAGGGGAATGAACAAAATGTGAAGAGGATTAAGGAGTACAGGCAGAAGGTTGAAGATGAACTTGCGAAAATCTGCAATGACATACTGTCCGTCATTGACGATCACCTCATTCCGGCCTCCAAAAGTGGAGAATCAACTGTTTTTTACTATAAAATGTGAGCTTTGTTGCACTGTCTTCATTCCCTTCAAATTTAACTTTAATCACATAAGGGATAACATGATTTTCAGTTGGAAAAGCAAAAGTAATATTCAGGATTTATACTTTCTAGAATAAATTTTTGATTGGTATTGCTTTAGAATAAATGTATAGCACTGACATTGACATCCTCATTCAGTCAAAACATTATTGTTGGAATAAGCATAGGTCTGATGAAAAGTGAATGACTTGGACTTCTTTTGGTATAAATTGTGTGCACCAGTAGGCGATTTTAACTGTCTTACTAGTATTGATGTATGGTTGCTGTGGAATGTTTTTCGTGTTATTGTAGGTTGTATTGATGTTGTATGGCATGGTGTGTTGTAGATCTTATTTTATCCATTGCATGACAGGAAAGGAGATTATTATCGTTACTTAGCCGAGTTCAAATCTGCTGAGGATCGTAAAGAAGCTGCAGATCAGTCTCTTAAAGCTTATGAGGTCTGTTTGACTTTTACTGTAGATTCCATCTGTCTAGTGGGATATCTTTTCCTGGACTGATTTAATGTTTCTTTAGTTGATTTTGAATTAGAGTGTTTTTTCTGTTATTATTGATGTAGGCCGCCACTACTACAGCAACTGGGGAGTTGGCTCCTACTCATCCAATCAGACTTGGCCTGGCTCTGAACTTCTCTGTTTTCTACTATGAAATTTTGAACTCACCTGAGAGGTTAATTTGCATATCCCTCTTTGCATCTTCTCACCTTCTTGACATAGCCTTTCTTTAGTTGAAAAAGTAAACAGATGTGGTTAATGTTGATGCTACATTCTATTTGTATTTTAATACTCATTTTGGAATATTACTGATTTTAGGGTTCATTATCTATATGTTCTTAGGATAAGCATGGCTCAGCAGATGTTATTTTTGCCTGTAGAAGCTGCTAACTTATTTTATGGGAACCATGTCATCTTATGCAGGGCTTGCCATTTGGCTAAACAAGCATTTGATGAAGCTATTGCTGAACTTGATAGTCTCAACGAAGACTCCTACAAGGATAGCACCCTTATCATGCAGCTTCTTAGGGATAACCTCACCCTATGGACGTCGGATCTGCCAGAAGAGGGAGGTAATGCGATGAATTTTTCTCACTCCATGTGTGTGTGCCCATGGGTTAATGATTCTAGGGTCTACCTGAGAATTATTTTTGTTTTGACTTTTGAGGCATGGCAGGTTCGAGAGATATATCATTTTTAAGTTTATTTTAATGTTTTAAACCTGAATATCCTAATTTACTGATATTCTTCATTGATAGAAGAATGCTAAATATTTGATTAGTCATCTTCAGTCAAGATTGAGAAAGTCATGATTTACATTTGGCATTTATGCATAGCATATTCTTCTGGCACATAACTGTTTCTTTTAAAATATTCAGTTACTTGATAACAGATTAATTCAAGTTGCACTATTGTGACATCTGATATATAATATATTAGCTGTTACTGCATTCCTTTTAATTTTGTTATTGATTTGGTAGGTGAGCAATCTAAAGGTGATGAAGCTCATGCAGAGGTTAGTAATTAAAGCTTTTAAAGTATTTTGATAGATTGATTGATAAAATTGGAGTTCTCATCTGGTTTTCTTAATTTATACTGTCAACCAACCTGTGAATGTTTATTTTTTGCAGAGTTAGTTGGGATGGATGAGGATGAAGGGAGGTGATTTGTGATGAAGTGACCCCCTTTTTAGTCCTAGTATAGGGATATAAGACCATTTGCATGTATCTATTTTTTCATTGACAGTTTCAGACTATGGCTATCTTATTATCTCATGGGATGTAATTGAATTGCTACTTCCATGTTCATGTTCATCTCATTCGGTCCTTCCTATTTAAAGGTTTGCTTAGTGTCTTAGTTGTGAGTTTAATTTGTGTCAGCTTTTGCATTTACTTTCTTGATAAGCCATTCATTACTTGTCCCTACCTGCTCAAAAACTGCTCGGTAATGATAGCTGTGTTATTGTTTTTTTTTTTGTGAAAACAGATAGCTATGTTACTGTTGATGATTGAAATTATTTAATGTTTTGCAATTCAACTGAACAAGGATTATCTTGATAAAATTATTCACTATGGAGCATGATTCAGCTGGGAATAACTAGCTCTCAAGGAGAATTAAAATAAAAACAAGCGGTTCACAAGAAATAAAAAAGCCAGATATAAATTTTATTAATAAACAAACCAAAAGATAAAAATAGATATTATGCAATGAAATAATGCTTCATTGGATCAGAATTTTTTCTCATTAATGGTAGATCAGTTCTGTTTAGATACATAATTCTTGATTCTGTAGTAACACTAAGTGCATAATGTTTTAATGCTTTTCCTTTGATTCTCATAAAGAATCTGTAATGGATGGCTGTTGTGTGTGGCTTGTGGCGGCTAATTTTATGTTAATCTTCATCTTCTTTGTTAAAACCGCGTATGGATATGTCCAATTCTATGCAGAAGTTATGATATTGTTCATCCTCTGTTCCCCCATTATCCAATAGATATGGTGGAATCTGATCTGTGGATCTCTGAAAGTTGATATTACAGTCAAGGCTGTCTAAACCTGCCATGGCCAGAGCTTCTATGGACATAGTCAGAGTTTGGTTTTGCAATCTAATTAAAAGTCAACTACCATAAATTAAGGGAACTCTAGTCATGCCTGTACTACTCGTGGACTTTTATTTTTTATGAGTAGACTTATTGGGACACTTGTACTCATACTCGTAGACTTATTGGAACTCTGCCCACGGGTTGAATAATTACTTTTTTTTTTTTTTTTTTGATAAAACTTTTTTTTGGAAATGTTAAACATTACTCTCGATTCTGACAAATCGGTTTAGAAAAAAAAAAAATAATAATAAATATAATAGTTAAAATTCATCTTTAATTTTGAGAGCCATTAAAAATTCTCTTATCGTTTAATTAAATAAATAAAATATTTATTATAATTTAAAAAAATATTTAAAAAATTCTTTATAATTTAAAAAATTATTTAAAAAACTGTTTGATATTTTTTGTTATTATATATATCAGAATCATAAAAAATTTAAAATAAAATTTTTATAAATTATAAAAAATAAATAACGATTACATCAAGTAACGGAGAAAAATTGGGATTGTCCCAAGTTACTTTCTTTCAAATGTACGCATTCTCTAAAGAAGGCTTTTCCACTATGGCTGGCCAGAGAATATTTGAAAATGTCTTGATTTTTTTTTTTTTAATTAAAAACGTATTACATGAGACACTTTATTGTGTTTGTGTGATTGTACAAAGGACAAACCAAACCAAACCAATGGTACAAAATTGCTATTTAATTTACCTAGGCTTTTATAATCACTGCTAAATTTCTAATTATCTAGATAATGAAACATGTATTGGATATACTTGTCAGGTGGAGGGATCAATATCAAGATAATCCGGAATCCTTTAAGGTTAATCTTAATAAAAAAAAAAAGATAGACTAGTACCCGGAGCAGACTCATCTCTTTAATTATTTTCAGTTCAAATGAAATTCAAGTAATCAAAATAAAGTGAAATCCATGTACTCTTCTATATTCTTCCACCGCCAAATTATTCAATTACGCCAAGCGAAGAAATGTCGGTCTCAATTGAAGCATTAGCAATGGCAGGTGCTGATTATCGGGACTGCAGAATTGATGTTGAAGAATGGCAGCAGGAAAGCATCGAGCATCTATTGACTGAAACGTACATGGAAGAAATCTACAAACTGTGCTTCAATTGTAGACATGTATCTCCAATAAATGAAGATGGAGTCACCAATACAGCTAGCTTTTGTTTCTACTGGAAAGCCCTTGGAGCAAATGTCCCAAACAAATTACTGGAAAGCTGTCTGAGATGGATTAAAAGGTCGATGTCGAAAATCATCAGAATGTTTTTTAAAGAGTTCGAGGGTATCGATGACAAGGCAGATACTATTTCGCCTGTTTGCTTTTAACATGCAATAAATTTTTTATTTTAAAATTAATTCTGGAGATTTGTATTTGTTAAGGTTAATCACTGTTTACAGGGATGCGTTGATTACTATTTGCATAGATCTGTTGAGATTAATTAACTCTTCGGTGGTGTGAACATCTACTTCCATAACCAAAAAACTACATTAAAAAATATCTACTTCTATAACAAAAGGTTACATGCAAAATATGAGTAGAGGATATATAATTATTATATCTTTAACGAACAAGGGTTCTCTATCAATCTTTTTTTTTTTTTTTTTCGCTATGTCTTTTGTACATATTTTATGTATTTCTTAGCATGCAATGTAATTAATTACTTTAGTTCATTTGCACAAGAGGGTTTTTTTTTTTATTTTTTATTTTTTTTTGCTCTCTCTCTCCTAGCCAAGTTAATAGTAATGAATTAAGCAAATTTGGCAAAGGGCTTTTGCCTCTTAGATGTATTTAAATTTGTTTTTGGATAGCAACCAAAATTTCATAATTGATTTGTTTAATTTCTTTAAGGGTTGGGTCAGGATTTTGTCAATACCTTACATTGAGCATAGGGATGACAATAGGTTGAATCAAGACGGGATTGACCCGCTCTAAACCAGACTTGTGCCTTGAATAGATTGTTATTTTCGTGTCCAAACTCGAATCCAATTGGAGTGGTTTGTCCCTAAACTTGACCCGTTTAACCAAATTTAGTTTTTAGTAAATCATATAATTAACAATAAAAAAATATATAAATAAAAATAATAATTTAAACTTACAATAATTCAATCTTAACTTCAATATAACATCACATCAACATAAATTCTTTAAATACAAATACTATAACAATTAGTATATAAAAAAGTTCCCTAACAAATATTCCTATTAGTAAGTAAAATTCCCTAATAAATACCAAAATAATAACTATAATATAATAGTACAGACATTTATATGATAGCGGATCGGATTGGAGCCAGATCGACTTGCCTAAACCAAATCCGATTTTTTCATGGGGCATCCTAAACCCGACTCATATCTTGAACGAGTAACTATCTTCCGTCCCAAACCAGATTGAAATGGGTTGGTATTTTGTCGATTTAGGTCAAATTGAATATTTTTGCCATCCTTAATCAAGCACAAACCTAACCTTGTTTACATCAAACATGCAAGCCATACAACACTCAAGCACTGTATAGAATTTTACCAAACACAGTACTAGAATCTACAGGCTCGTATATCGGCTTCCACAAAGAAAAAAATTCCCAAGCGTACAGTTGTTATCTGATGAACTATTTTACACAAAAATAATTAAAATCAAAGGTATCCTTCATGCTGTTGATTAACTAAGATTTTTTCAATTATGAAATTGCAAAAGACAGCACATCACTTCTTAGTTTTCTCTGATTTAATTGGACTAGATATTTGACATCAGCTTTGAAGGTTGATCTTAATAGGTGTTGGTAGTCTTTTCATTTATTCAATGCCTACTTAAAAAAAAATTAAAAATGATTAAAGACAAAGGAGCAAGATAAACGAGGCAGGCAAGGAAACACCTAGTATTTTCTCAATCCTGAATTAGAAAAGACAAAAGAGCAAGGTAAGCCAGGCAAGGAAACATCTAATGGCGGAAAAATTATTGAATTTATAAACGACAACCTAATAAAGGAAAATTCATCAAATTAATGGACAGAAAATTATTTAAGGTGAGACTCACTCAGCAGGTCCACAGATTTTTTTCCTTTTCTTTTAAATTCATATTTTGCATGCTTTTCACGTTTCTTTGTTATATAATTAGGTTATTACAATCTAAATTATTTATGTGACAAGAATTTTGGATTTAATATATTATAGCATTCCATTTTCATAATTACAATCCGAATTATTAATGTGACTAGGCTTTTGGGATTTATTATGTTATAGGTTCTATTTTCATAATATTATATATATAATTTGTCAAATCATGGAAAAAGGTTATCTGATTGGATGATAAATCCACTCATTTCCTTCTACTTAGGTCACGGGTTCTACCCTAATTTACCACTTCCACCTCCACACACACACGCGCGCGCGCACTCTCTCTCGCGGCCCCTCACCCGCCCCGGCGGATAAGCCCTGCCAGCTGGTTTCAGCAAAATAATAAAAAAATTGTCAAATCATCCGCCCTGGAATGTAATCAAATCTACCATTCAAAAGTGGGGCAAAAACTGTAGAAATACCCCGATTTTAGGTATAATTGCAAGTGTTTAGAAGTTTTGTTTAAAATTATACAAATACCCCCATTTCAGGTACAATTGCAATTTGCAAGTGTATAGAATTTTTGTTTAAAATTATACAAACCTCCTCTATCTTAGTCGATTTTCATCTAAGTAAACAATTTACCACTCTTTTAGTAAAACATATCTAAAATGTCCATATTTAATTATTTTATACTTATTTATTAATCTAAATAAATAATTAATCTAAAATGTCCACTCTTTTAGTAAAACATATCTAAAATATATACTTATTTTATAATATATATAATAATATTATATTATAAAATAAAAAATTTGAAAAAACTCCATCATTGTAGGTGGTGGAGCTCTCACCTTCAAATGGAGACCAATCTCAATCTGCATTATTGAAAATGAATATAAGGTAGACATCGCTTGTCCATGAGGATAGATAATATGCTCCACGATGGGGAAAACCTACACCAACGAAGAAGTGTATCTGATAATTTGACTCCACCAATGGTGAAACTAGCTTTATTTTATTATAATTTGCTACTACTTTATTTTTTTTTTTAATAAATTTTATTAACTATAAAAGAAAATAAAACAGATCTCCTTGTAAAGGAAGAGACACCGCAGCTTCCTCCTTGGAATCCCTTCGATATGGAGGAGATAATCTACAAATCTTTCTGGAGGGAGTATCATAGTGGTTCATAAAATTATATTGACGCTAGTAAAGAAGGAAGAGATTACAAGCTGAGTGACCTCTTTCCTCCGCTCTCTCTCTGTTTGTTTCTCTGAATAAGCTCCAACGCCAACAAGAGTCTCATTCTTTGTTCAATCAAAACTCTCCTCTAAATCAAACCCCAAGTCCTTTCAAGATTTGACACCAAACACTCACGAAGATAGCGACGAACCTCAAACCAATAACAATAAGACAAACAATTCTTCACAAACCAATAACAATATGACATACTTGCAATTCAAAAAATGTGTTAATTAGTGCAAAGGTTGTCATTGCAAAGCCACCAACCACACAAATTCTTCCATGTTAGCCAACTGCACGCATTAATTTATTGTCGTATGACATAATTATTGACTTCAACAAGTGGCTTCATGTTGATCATTAGTGCAAAGGCATTTTGGTACTCACCTCTTACCTCCTCCGTGTTAACTTTCCGATCAGTGCAATAAAAATTTATTGTGGAATAAAATGTTTATATGTGAGAAAATGCGATTTTACCAGGGGCGGGTAATTATGGGATTGGTTAATTTTTCAATTGAACTGATTCAAAATTTTATTGGATTGATTTTTATAATGAAATGATCTTATAAATTTCTTACATGTGAATTAAACCAAAACCAACTGAATTAGATAATCAAGTCCACTCGATTCACCGTCCTCAAATCAAAAAGAATGAACTAAAAAAATTTTACTTATTACGCAGACACCTATAACTTTCAGTAATTGTAGTGCGCTGATTTCTACCATTATTGACATAAGAGCTTGATTCTACTATCAATTTCCTATACACTAGCAATCTGCACAAAAAAAAAAAAAAGAAAAAAAAAAGACGTGTTATCTTGATACCAGATTACTAACTTACTAACTTAGCAATCTGGTATCAACATTACTAACTTACATTACTAACTTACGCCGACGCCTAAGTTAGTAATGTATTCAAAGGTAAGTAGAAATTAAATAATACTGAAAGTAAAGGGCATGACAAGTAATGATTGAGATTAGAGCAATAGATGATGGCAAGGAATGAGATCACTGGAGCAATGATTTTCGAAAAGTAACGGTATTGTAGCTAGGTGTCCCCTCTCCTCACTAGTTGCTTTCCTTTTATAAGGGGGAAGTTGACTCTTGTTGAGCTGTAACAGCTCCTACAATCAAGGGATCTATTCCTTTGATCTTAGCCCCCCCAAATTTAATTGATCGGACTTGATCGGGCGTTATAGTTGGATGAATGATTATGGAACTTCAATTGGACTCGATTTAATATTAGCCCAGCATTTGGGTTGGTATTTGAACTTTATCTCCAACTCAATTATTAAGCCTAAACTTACTGATTTTGGATATGACAATAATATAAATAAAGGGGGATGTATTCAATTTAAAGTTTATTGGAGTTTGATGGATTTTTTTTTTTAATGATAAATTTTGATGGAATTCACAGATTTAATAAATTACATATCGATTTTGTTAAATTTTTTTAAGAAATCCAATAAAATCTTTATGAGAATAGTAAGATTTTTTATAAATTTTTTTCTTTATAAAAATTACTTTAAAATCGATCAAAATTTATTACTTCAATGAAATATGTGAAGTCAATGGTTTTTTTAATAAGCTTAATTTTTTTTGGATTTCGTACAGATCTGAATTGAAATCGCCTAAATTTTAATGAATTCTATATAAATTTGGATTGAATATACTTAAATTTTAATAAAATTCATTCAAATATTGATTGAATACATCCAAAGCTTTCTAAATGTTTTAAATTCTAATGAGTTTCAGATTGAATATACATCCTAAAATTGTGCTCGTAATCATGCTATAAAAAGTATTATCAAATAGTACAATAGATTCATGCTACAATAAGCCCGAGTGTTCTGATTTCAGAATATCCCTTATCATATCGCCTGTCTATTAATATTGACCAGTGAGGCTGCCCATCCTTGAGTAAGCTGCCACTGTTTGGTTCATTTTTTTTTTTAAAATGAAATCCAAAAAAAAATTTGCAATTTAGATTTTTGTCTTAATAGTTTCCGACGCATGGACGTTTACTCGATGTTGTGTAAAAATTCAATTTCAATTGTTTGATAGACTATTATCAGTAAACCCTTTGTAGTTGTGGGAACAGTGAGAATCACATCAATTCCATCTACCTAATGGTCAGAAACTCCATAAATAACAGGCAGCAAACATACAACCACCACGTGCACATCTTAATCCAAAACACAAATAGTTCAAAAAATAGGAAAAACTTTACTTAGCGTTAGTAATCTATAGTCTCGTTATCTATAGTCTCGTTAGTAACCATACCTTTCAATCTCAAATTCAAATCGTTTATCCAAAATATTTTATACGAATGTACATTACATATATTAAAAAAAAAACATCATGAACCACGAAGGCCATTCTTAATCCTTAAGCTAGACGAAAAACAAGGTGTGGTGAGGGTGGTTATATTATTAGATTATTGCAGCATGTGTTTTGTGTAGTCAAGTTTTTGCTCAATAAAATCCCAAATGGAAAAGCAGTTGCAAGAACTTGTCACACTACAGATCTTTCTTTTGTTGGTTCTGTTTTTTGTTCCTCAAATTTTGACCACAAACACATTCCCCATATCTCCAGATCCATTCATTTTCTCAACCCTCACTAACATTATTTGTCCATCGAGTAAATGATCCGAACCCAAAATGTAAGTGATAAAAAAAAAAGAAAAAACAAACAAACTAGTTGAACTCAAACAGTTTCTCGAGACACTTTCCAGCTGTAAAATAATATTCTAGTGAGTTCCAAATGTCAGGGTGCTTTAACTTAACAGAAGTCTGGAACCAGTGCTTGCGTTGTTGTTTCACCAAATCAGGGCTGCAATCCACGGTGACTGACCTGAAAGACGGCACTGTAATGCACTGCTGGGTCCCAAAAACCCGAAACGACTCAAAACCGAACCTTCTCCTGATCCATGGGGTGGGTGCCAATGCATTGTGGCAGTGGAATGATGTCGTTCCCCACATAATCCGTTACTTCAACGTGTACGTTCCAGACTTGGTCTTCTTCGGTGACTCGTACACGACTAGGCCTGAACGCAGTGAGTCGTTCCAGGCACAGTGTGTGATGAAAGTGATGGAGGCCAACTCGGTGAAGAAGATGAGTGTGGTGGGGCTCAGCTATGGTGGGTTTGTCGCGTACAGGATAGCTGCGCTGTTTAAGGATAGTGTAGAGAGGGTGGTGATAGGTGGCGCAGGTGTGTGCATGGAAGAGAAGGATTTGAGAGATGGGGTGTTTCGTATTTCGGACTTGGAGGAGGCTTGCAAGATTTTGGTGCCTCAGTCACCTGATAAGCTCAGAGAGTTGGTAGGCTTTTGTTTCTACAAGCCCCCTCCTGCGATGAGTTTGGTGCCTTCTTGCTTGCTTGTCGATTTTATTCGTGTAAGTTTCTCTTAATTGTATCTGATCATCGCCAATTAATAATTATCGGTGAATTTAGATCATTAATTATTGTTTCCAATGTGCAGGCCATGTGTACAGAGTATGAAGAGAAGAGGGACTTGATACGAGCTATACCCAAAGACCGGAAAATGTCTAACATTCCCAAGATTAGTCAGGTAGATTTTCGATTTCCCAATCATTTATTTCCATAGCATTATTAATGTACGTATTAAGCAAATGGTTTCATCTTTGAATGTGATGCAGCCCACTTTGATACTGTGGGGAGAATATGATAAAATATTTCCATTGGAGTTGGGTCACAGACTCAAAAGGTGAGGCTCTTAACATTACCAGTAGTACATGTCCAGTTGAATTAGGTCATTTCTGCATGTGAATTAAGCAGAGTGAATTAAATTGGGATGACTATGCAGGCACTTGGGGGATAATGCTGAGTTAGTGGTCATCAAGAACGCTGGGCATGCTTTCAATGTAGAGCAGCAAAAGGAGTATTACAAGCACTTGAAATCCTTCTTAATCGATTTTCAAAGACTAAACAAAGAATGATCCACATTTGGCTCTCCTCAATGCATAACTCGGACTGGATCACCAATTTTCTCACATGGTTGACTTTAAATTCCCAACAATTAAGATTTTTTTTTCTTTTTTCTTTTCATTTAATTGGTCTTGTGTTCCTTTTGTTTAGCTATAGGCATGTCCCTCCCCATTACTTGAGTTGTGAGTCAGGACATGAAAGAACGAGTTTTGGGTCCATGTATTAGGTATTTTTTGTCAAACACATTCAATCATTTATATTCAAGTTGTGCACAATTATTTAACATAATATCTCTAGTAAAAGTTGAATGTATGTGCTTGAACCAAAATCAAGATTCAGTATAATGCAAACCGTTTTGTTGCGTAGATTAAGATGAAGTATAATCTAGTTTCCTCGGTCGCCACTCAAGTCTCTTTTATAGGTTGCCAAATACTGAAACAATTTCATTGTCTTATTTCTACTCGAGATATGTCATATGTATATATTTCTTCTGCAACTGGTAAGTACATTTTTCAGAATTCAATTGGACTCGAGCAAAAATTTGTTGAGAAAAGAATAAAATTCTTTGAGCTACAATACAAATTTCAAAATGAGTTTTGTTATTTTGCTGTCAGTGTTTGCATAAAAAGGGACTATATTTTGGATTCTTTGTTTGCGAACTCCATAACTAATGCCTTTATTTGCGAACTGTGTAGTTTGTGAATACCAATATACTAAAAAAACGAAGAAACTCTTTATGAAAATTCGATGCTGGTTCGAAAAACTGTCATGATTTTAATGTTAATTTTGAATCTCGTACATTTTCGAGTTTAATTATTTATGCTTATATGTTGTACATCAATTTCATTTTCACAATGTTCGTTCACAAAAGGGGTGCGTGTTTACTCATAATGGCTCCACAAAGCAACAAGCTCCACAAAGCAAACCCTTGTTGCTGTATCCTCCAATCATTCCAAGATCCTCTCCATAAAATAAGTCCAAAAGTGTGTTTGGTTTAATTCTGTTATTTAACATATTCAAAGTACATACTTCCAGCATCTGCAAAATTGACAATGCCAATTTGCCAATTTCCAAACATAATTCGGCCTGTATCACTAAAGTAAGATGAGGATATATGTGAACAACCTAATGTATTTTTCTTATAAGTTCGTTTGTACTCTTAAGCTCGATCTTCTTTAATGACTGAAATGTGCTCATATTTCTCCCATTTCTTTTTCTTATTTCCTAATAAGATTTTATTCTCTTGTAAAGTCTATAACTCATATAAGAGCTATAAAAGAATAAATGATACTCACATATACATATTAGAAAACAAAAAAGGGCCATGGACATAATGAAAAATCTATAACATATCATGCATGTCATAATTGTCAAGATATTAGTAATTCTTAGATAAATATTTAAGGTGTGTTTGGTGCATAGGATTGGATTAAACTGTGTTTAAGATATGAAATTAGATTAGATCGGATATGATTTAATTGAATTAAATCAACACTTTTGGCATAAATAAAATTGGATTAAAAATGGTACTATTTCTTATTTCATGTAGTGTGGACTTGAACAAAGGATAATTATATTTTATGTTTAATTGGATTTTCTTAAAAATATTCTAACAAAATCAATATAGAATCTATTGAATTTGTAAATTCCATCAAATTCTGAATAAACTTTAAATTAAATATATCTGCTTAAATTATTTTAATTTTTTATTAAATAATATATTTAAAATGTTTTTTAAATAAAAGTATTTATAATTAATTTAAATAAAATAAATTTTAATCTATATTAAAAGGAATTACTTTTTTGAAATATCTTATATTATTTTATAAATTTATTAAATATAATATATGAATAGTTTAATAAAATATATTATAAAAAAAATGTGGGGCTCCCACCATTAGTCCCACCGGTTTTGATGGGATTCTTTCGGGCAAACCTTTTAAATATGATCAGATTTAGTGATATTTCGTATTGTATTATATTATATTTTTATAAAAAAAAGTAAAAAATTATAATAAAATGATATAAAATATATTTTTGATATACTAAAATTCTCAAAATAATAAAAAATAATTTTATAAATGATTAATAAACTAAGTAATATCGAAAACTATCAATTATAATTGGAATAATCCTAATAACACTATTGTAATTTGTAAAAATATCTATTTTATTAATATAATTTTATTTTTATCCAAAATACTTTTTGATGATAAAAAATTAATAAAAAATAATCATTTGACTTATGATCATCTCTTTTATGACTTCATCATCAATTTTATTTTTTATGACTTTATTATCAATTTCTTATTTTTTATGACTTTATTATCAATTTTATTTTTTATGACTTTATTATCAATTTCTTATTTTTTATGACTTTATTATCAATTTCTGACCATCAATCTCTAAAGAATATTTTAATATTTTTATTAATATAAAAAAAAATTTTAAATAAAAATAAAACCACAAATCATAAAATGAACATTTTTATAAATATGAGTTTTTTAAGATTATTCCATTATAATTTAATACATCTATTTTTAGATATTTTTAATGTGAAAGCTTTCAATTAGGGAGAGAAATTTGATTTTAAACAACAATTGTAATCCCCTTATAGGACATAAACCCATGTTATTTTATTTATAATCAAATGGTTAATAGAGTTAACAGCTAAAGCTTTTATGCATTTGTAATGGATTAAATTCAACCCCATTATCTTAACCCAATCTAACAATAATTGGAATCTAACCCGATCCAACTATTGTCAGATTGAATTAGATTATATTGAAGAACTTATTGGATTGAGTTGAAAAACTTTTAACAAACCCACTTTGGGCTGAGAGATTTTCAACCCAATCTCAACCGAAAATGCCCACCCCTAGACTACTACCTGTAATATGTGGAAAAAAATTAAAAAAGAAAAACCACAACTCCTATTCAATAGACATTCAAAGAATGAAACCTGTCCAAAATCTTTCCAACAAGAAAATATATAAGTTACAATGAGATCTGGAGTAGGAAGAGTAAAAAATTTTCCAAAGAAGGGGAGCCAGAGGAGCAGAAAAAATTGCAAATAATCTGGTAAAAAAGCATCCCCAAAAGTCTCTGGGTTGAATATATGCCTCCAGAACAAAGCCGTCAAGAAATCGATCCGGAGATCTCAGCCCTTGTAGCCGAAAGGAGAGGCAATTACTACTTTTACATACTAACTGCACTTACCAACTAAGAATCAAATTAACCAAACTCAACAACTACACAGAAACATACATTCATACACAGAGCCGTGTGCGGACGGGCTGTTGTAGGTGAATGAATGGATGCATTATATAGGCAGCTCTCCAAACCCTAACTCAGCTTCTCCACTTTCAAATTGATTTTGGGCCTGGGCCATTTCATGCTCTTCCCCTACCGTATTATATTTTATATTTACTTTAATGATGCTTGACATTTCACCTTTTTCTATCCTAACTAAATTCCAATTCATGATATAGCAATTAGTAAATGAACACATTTTATTTTTCAAATAAAATAAAAAATTATTAATGACTATAAATTAATTGACACGTGATGAATGGAGATCGAATTAAGATATAAACTGAAATGTGTAGCATTATTCTTATTTTATATGTATGCCCCATATTTAATGTAATAAGAAAGGCGTTGCATGGGGAAGAGCCTTACTTCCATACTTTCCATTTTAATTAATTTATAAATTGCTTGTTTGTGATATTTAATCAAAAAGGTAAAAACTAAATAAAATGATACTTTTAATAATAGATGGAGCATGCTTACAAATTATAATATTTTTAAAATTTTGAGGGATGCTCCTGTGAATTTTTTATAAAGAGGATAAATATCACCGCTTTATTATAAATTATTCGAAGTAGAGACTACCATAATTACTTCACCCATCTTATCTACAACCTCACCTATCCAAACCACCCTAATTAATTCATCCCAAATTTTTAAAGCTTTATCAAATTGTCTTTTTCCATGCTTTCCACTATACAATTTTCCGGGACTTTTCCTCCTATTCCTGAGAGTTTGGAAGAAGCTTTTGACAATAGGTTTGAAATATTCTTAGTTCTTACAAAGTAAACCATGTCAAAGAAAATTTAAATGAATTTTCGAATTATCTAAATCCATCTGCATAACAACCTTAAGATAAATGGACATTATTTAAACCAACTTTAGGTTGTAAAACTAAACACAACCATTTTTCATATTCAACTTACTTCACTATACTTAGCATATTTTAGAAGTATCCATAGGAATATAAAACCATATGGTGTAATATGACTCGAATAAAGGTAACTTAGTTCATGATAAGCCGGTACTAAACTTTCAGAGTTCTTGACAAAGTAGGGAGTCATTGAATATGCAACCTTCTTACCAAGAAGCTGTAGGTGTTCACTTGAATTATTTCAATTTTGATAGCTCATCATGTTAGACTATAATCCAGCTTGTTAGACATTTTTATCAAGTCTAACAATCAAAAGTAGATTGAGCTTGAATGAATCCTTTAGAAAGTTTAGATAAAAAGGAAACAAATCTTACTGCTTTGTCATCAAAAGAAAGAGCCCCCGTTAAGAGAAAAAAAAAATTGTAGTGTACTTAATTAGGCCTGATTGAAATTGAAATAAATTATAGAGACCAGCTAACTCAGCTTCTATCAGTTGAATCTCTCTTCAAAATTAATGAGTCGGAAGAATCATGTGACAAGGTCAATTAAGCAAAATTATCAATCACTTTACCAGGGGCATGCCTTCCAGCAAGAATCTGAATGAATTGTTAGAGCCAGCCCTGATCAATGATCAACCTGATATCAAAACAGAGATATGTAGAGGGCTGCCCTCCGAAGTAACTACACCCTGCTTCACCATCAAAAGTTCTTCCAATCACAATCAAATCTGAATTCTTCATCTAACACAGATTCAAGGTCTTTGTGCAAATCTGAAGATAATATACATCAGACTCCTAAATCATTTTATAAAGAAATCAAACAATATCAAACACCTGAACCTAATCAATAAAATAAATTTACATAGCAGAAACTCTTCCTTTTCAGGTTCCTCTGGAAAATTCCAAACTTTTGCACTACTATGAGGATTATCCCAACCAATTATCTGCCTTCTTTTCTTTAATCTTTATCTGGATGGTCTACTCACAAATTTGTATCCCGTGTACAGAAACTCTTATTTCAGGTATATACTGAACCTCACAGCAATATGGTTTAAAAGGTTTATCCCCTAAATCTAACCACAACGCAAGATATGTCATCTTTACTGTCTCTTTTTAACGCTTCAGCTACTAACTGTTTGGCTGCCTTCTGTGGATCTTTGATCTTTTTCGCAATATCAACAGCCTCTTGATTATTCATCACCTGAATTATTCACATAAAAAAGGAGAGATAGTTTCTGTGAAATTATTATTCGTAAGGTAAGCATTGTCTCAACAATAGTTTGTACAAATAGGACACAGAGGTTGTTGACGAGGGAACGTTGAGTCTAAAATTTTTACCTTCCAGAGACCATCACTTGCAAGGACGAGAATCTCAGTAAGGTTGTCTATGTAGGTATCTTCTATATCAGGATCTGATCGCAAATGTGATTTAAGGCTCTTATCCCCAAAGGCACGGGAAACTGCTAGTTGGCCATTAACTCTAGGAACATCTCCTAATAAAGATGCAAAAGTGGAAGATTTAACTGTTAAGATTAAATCAGTTGCCCTCCTTGTCTGATCAATGCAAAAAGAAGGATAAAGTATTTATTATCTAAATTTAAAAATAAAAAAGGACACCATATGAGGTGTAGTGCTTTCCTATTAAAGCTATAAAGTTGTGCAGTTTTCATTCAAAACTCAGCAAATCAATGTGGCATAACACATGCACATTTTACATTATTAATACAAGCGACATTTATATGAACAAGCATAATTCTGTACATATGAAGAAATGATTAACATATTCTAATGTCTGGTGAAATGTTTAGCCTGTATATGAATATCCAAAGGAAAGTTGGCTGGCACCATTAGGTTATCAAACATGAATGTACAAATCAACCATCAACAAAGAGATATTGCTATAACTTGGTTGCAGGCTCCATAATCTATTGTGGAAAGGCAACATCAAATTCTATTTCATATGAAGCACAAACTCTGACAGAGAACCCTGATCAACCCAAAATTTAGAAATCTGAATAGAAATGAAATAAAAATAGAGGCGCAACAACAATTACTTGTTTTTTAAGACCCTGGAATAAATTTATACATTTGTATATTATTCTAATGACCAACTCATTCAAAGTTGATCATGGTAATAGTTATTAATGAATGCAATCATATTTGTAATGTCCAACATTTAACATAACTTTTTTCCCTCATTATCCATGTAGGATGCAAAATCAATCATTCAAACTCAGGGAGACTACAATGTAACTTAAAAGTCTTATAAAAAGTACTAAAATAGTTGGTAGGGAAGAAGGGAAAGATGCACATCACAAATTCTAAATCATTCTTGGTACTTTCTTATAGAAATAATGGACCGTTGACAGGAGGTAGTAACCTATAAAACTAGCAATAATGGTGCTTGTCTAATCTGAAAAAGTCAAAAGACAGTTTTTAGTGCCATAAGGGCATTATTGAAACATGATAATATTATATAACTGTACAGAGTGTGCTTTGGAACAAATAAGTCAGTTTATGCCTCCTTAGGAATTCAAGGGTAACCAAATCTGATCTAACATGCATGAATTTGATGAGAAACACCCAAAATAAGCAACGGAATGTGATCACAGAGCTCAGGACAATGCTTATACTTTATATAAACATGGAAAGTAAAATTTTTTCATGCAGCACAATTTAAGAGGTCGGTAAAATATTAAATAAAATTAAGCCTGACCTTTTAAAACATTAATATGCATAACTGAGTTTAACTAATAGAAAATCAATTCAAAATCCTACAACAAGTATTTGCCAAAGTGCAGAAGTAGTAGATGTTTGTATCTCATGCAAACAGCCAGTCTAATGCCATTGACAGGGGTTGTGAGTTTTCTATAGAATGTTCGGCTGCCATTACACAGGCTACATTTTGTATTGAAGCAGAGATCCACATCCAATCTTTTAAAATAAACCATCCACACCTTTAATACTTTGTAATATAAAATCTGAACATAGAAATGAATAAAACAGTGCACAAAAACCTTTCTTACAACTACAAGGGGCTAGAAAATTCTACTAAGGCTTATGAAGTGGATTGACCAAGTTCCTTGTCAAGATAAATCAGCACCCACTAACTTAACTAACAGAGCACATGTATCTATTTCTGAATCTATTTCTGAAGAAGCCAATTTGCAAGCAAGTAAACAGGTCAGATTAAAATTTTTTGAAATTTAAGTAACCTCTTACAAGACGATATATAATTGTCATTAACTCCATTCACTCCGACTCTCCTACCTATAGTCACGTACAAAATGGATGCTGTTTTCCATTAAAAACATTAATCAAGCAATATCATCTTAATCAATTACCAGTGAAGGCATTTACCAATTTGAATGGACAGCCACTTAGCTCAAGGAATTAAGAGAGACTTCAAAAAAAAAAAAAAAAAATGGTGAGTATTTTAACAAATTTGGAATGGGTCCCTGACATGTTAATTTTCACCAATATGAAACATTGCATAACAAAGGACCTGATACAAGTTAAAAAATTAACAGATCTGACCTTGGCATTGAATATTTTCTTGAAACACCACTTTTCTCAATATTAATTTTCAATAAAAATGTTATCTGTTTTATTGCCTGCAAAAAGATAAATAGATATTTAAGTATTGTATTTTCTAAAAAATGGAAGCAGTTAATAACCTGGCATGTTTGAGACAAAGCCGCCTCTGTTCTCAATGCTGCCTCGTTCAGTGTTGGGTTCATGGTCTGTGGTCATCTGTACTGCCTGGCCTCCTCTTGAAAGAACTGCTCGTGAGTCTCCAACATTGGCTACCCAAAGCCTTTGACCATTTATCAAGAGAGCAGTTACAGCAGTGGAGCCACCCCGCCCCAAGTCAGAACTGTGTGAGAGTATCGCTTGGTCTGTTTTCTCATAGGCTTTAGAGATAGATCTACGGGGGTCAACCCAAAACTCTTCCTAAATATTTAGTTGAGAAAATTTAAGAATAAGTCATCCCAGCTTACTGTCAACCAACTTAAAAAAAAGGTCTGGTTATTACAATTTAAAGTAACATGTACCTCCTTTAGGATATTGGGAAACAGATGCTTCTGTAGGTAGGCAGGCACATTTTCTCCCAAATGGCCATCATAAATAGCAAACAGCCCTAACTCATGTCCTTGAATCTGCACAAACTTCGCAACATGATAATCCTCCATAGGATGATTAGCCTTCCCTTTTACTAGGCTGAAGCCAAACTTGATCAGACCCTCATGGTTTCTTCCCTTACCAGAGGATGACGAACGTCCTCCCACAAGCTATATGAAAAAATTATCAACAAACAGATCTTACACAGTTTAAACACACCTAAACAGAAGAGAACCCCACGTAACTCAAATTTTCCAAAAGCCTTGCATGTGACAGCATCCAATTTTTTTTTTTTTAAATAAAAAAAGGAAAAAAGACAAAAAAGATATGACGCATCAAGCAAATGAGCATCGGATTTTACTCTCACTCTTCCACTGTCTGTGTTTCTCACAGACAGGCATTGTTGGCCCTATTTTAGGAAGACCAGAGAATGGTTTAGGAAGAGGTTGGATAGAAGAATTTATATGGTGAACCCCCAAGTATATGATTTTTCACTTAACTCACATTCAGACCATCAAACAATTAGAAACATGCATGTCACTGATTCACCCGAAATTGACTAAGAAGGTTCAACTGAAGTATTACAATGATGAGACTACTTAATTAGATTATAAACTTCACAAACCATGCATCAAGATTGAACATAACCATAAACACACTACAAAAGCACACAATACACTTCAAATCACTAATAGACCAGATAAACCCAAAACCGTCAGCATAAGCTCACCAAAGATAAACTCAACACACATTTCATATGAATAATGATTGAATTTATTGAGGGTATCCAATAGAACAAAAGAATTTGAAAACCAACCAAAACCCTTACTAAAAATCAAGGCAAAGCAAATCAAAATCCCCCAAAACAAACAAAAAAATGTCTTAATAATCAATTTATTAGCATTAGCATCCTCCTAGTAGTAAACACAACATAACATAAAGCATGAAACCAATTTCAAATCACAAGAAAATAGTATAAAGAAACATCTTTACCTTAGAGTAGGAAGCACGAAAACAGCATAACCAATCCATATAATAAAATTCTGCAAAAGCTACAACCAGCTTGTTAAACTAAAATTCCAACATCCACTCTAGATGTTAAACTAATTCCCACCACCCAAATTTCACAACCTGCATCATCAAACCAAGAACCCCATCATTAATAACATCTTTTATAAACAACCCTAAAACCCTATAAAAAAAAAAAAAAGTAAAAAAAGAGAAGTGGGTATTGAAGAATTACCTGTCTTTGATCAATCAGAGGCTTAAAAAAAAGAAACAGAAGAAGAAAGCTTGTGGGTTCCCTGTTGTAGTTGTTGGGGGTGGGGTTTTTGGTGTTGCTTGTCGTCTTGAACGGATTTTATTAGTTTGTGCAAGCAATTGAATAAAGAAATTACGAAAAAGAGGGAAGCAACAAAAGGAGAGAGGAGAACATTTGAAACCTTTTCGAAAGGAGAAAAAAATATATTAATTATTAAAAAAAAAAAAAAAAAGAAAAAGAAAATTCGACTTTCAGAGAAGGAATCGACCCGCGACGAGGATTGCTAGAATATCATTATTTGTGTAACCATTTGAGGAGTCTTTAGCCAGCTTGATTTTTTTGGTTTTAAATAAAAAAAGCTGCCAAAATAGCTGACTTCTTTGTTGTTGACTTTGGTGGAATTGTACTTTGTAATCTTGAACTGCGTTTCTTTAATTGGATGTTTTGAGTCTTCCTCTTTACATTACTTTAGCCAGCTTGCACTCCTCTCTAATTTCTAACCTCTATCACACTCAACCCTGCTCTAGCATTCAACCCTCTAATGAAAATAGGATATATATATATATATATTTTATGTATTGAAATGGAAATAATTATTATTTTTTTTCCTTAAACTTATATCTTTATTACAGTAATTCTAACGTTATTAGTAAATTATAGCATATAAAACATCCTCACTATAATTTTTTTTTTTTGGTTATATATTTGTAATGTAATAAAAGGAGTAATATTGCATTATATAAAATTTTACCCACAAATCGAATCAATTCAGATTAAACACTATATAAATCAATGGTAGAGGTATATTAGAATCAATTCAGATTAAACAATATATACAAATCTATTAAAATTTATCAAGATTAAATAGTATAAACAGTTCGAAAATTTATTTTAATAATATTAAAAGAAATCTACTTGTATTATTAAAAATAAAAAAACTCTCATACATAATGATGAGATTTAAAGCGGAATAGACATATAAATAAGAAGTGTACTTTTTATTTGAGATGTAAATAGATGTAGCGTCGAAAGCTTGTACTATTGTAATTGTTATAATGTTTTGCTAACAATGGTGTAGCATCTAGTTTACATATATATTTTCGTAGTTTTACATAATAATCAATTTGTAATATGTGGTTATTTAGGAAAGGAAAATTATCAATAATTCTCAATATCATTTGTAAGCAAATCATTTATATACATTGATAATTTTATTACGATAAATAAGTCAAATCCATCTCTCAACGACCCAATACATTTGTATAACAAAAAAACGTCTTATAAACTAATCTAATACTCGCGTAAAAAATATATTATATCATCATTCTAGAAATGATTTAAAATATCATATTTTAAAATTGAAGAGGAAGGCACTTAAAAAAATATGTACATGGGGGATTAAAGAGGCAGGAAAAGATCCACAATCTTAGACTGGTTGAACATGCCTATTTTAGATTTTATTATATTCACCAAACCTAAGCTTGTAAAGAGGTTATCAATTAGGGAGTTGATAAACCGGCAAAAATTTTGACTCAAGAGAAGAGAATCTTGGAAAATTAAACGGTCAACAAGACAATAACATTGATAGGATATCCACACCTTGTATGGGCCCTCCTCTTGATTTATGTGTAATTGATCTCTCTTGTATGGGAGTCGTTCCTCTTACCGTGTCTGAGAATCGAACTTCATTTGGAACCGACTAATCTCTGAATTTATCCCAACCATCAAATTAAAAAAAAAAAGGATAGGTTATTTTTCAATGGGGACCCATTATAGCTTGTTTATGAAAAGTGCAAATTTTCTTTGCTTGCCAACTCCCATTTTAATGTTATAACACTCTAAAAATGACCCTACCCTACTTCACATTACAAGTTTAGATCTTGATATTTTACAAATTTTGTTTTAAACTTTCAACGCAAGTCCAAATCACTTATAAATATTAGCTTCAATAGTTGATGTAATATTATCAAACAAGCAAGAGTTTCTATATATACAGGTGGATGGATCATGCCTCTTTTGACCATGACCCAACAAACTTTCATTGACTCCGCAGTTCAGTCCATGCTTCCATACACGGTGAACGTAAATTATGTGTACCTAAATGTTCTGTACATGAAAACTGTGTGATTGCAGTACAATGCGAATTTTTGTGCTCTTGTTTTTGTTTGCTGTTACTATTTTGTTTTGTTTTTTACTAATTCTAATGCGACGTTTCACAAGTTGCCGTATGCCCTCGGCTAGCAATCCCACCGACCATTTGATTTTGAGATTGGTTAATTTTCTGATGCTTGGAATGACTTTGCCAGATTCACAAAATTCTTGTAACAACTCTTTTGGCGGATTTTCAATGGTCGAACCGTCCAAAGATATATGTTCCTTTGAATGTAATTAAATATAATCGTTTTGTGAATAGATCTTTAAAAATGAAAACCTAAATTTCTTATCAGGAATTATTATACTTATATAAGACTTCTCATGCATTGGATGTTAAGACTTTTATATTTTGAAAATTTACTTATTTTTTTACGTAGAATTAATTTATTAGTTATCTCTATTATATGTGCAAAGTAATTGTTCCATTTATTTATTTTTCCCCAATTTTCACTCCCTCCTTCCGATCAAATACACTAAAAATGAGTAACACGATAGAAGGGACCTTTGCAATTTTTGGCCAAATTAAAAGAAAATTTTGTTTTTAGTCATCTTTCTATAAAAATTTGTATTTAACCCCTTAAAAAAACCATTTTCATCTTATATTCAAATTTACTAAAATACCCTCAATTCACCGAAAAAAAAAAAAGATTTTTAAGTCCATTTAAAAACCGATCCGGTTTTTGAGTGGACTTAAAAACTTATTATTAATTTTTAAGTCTATGCACCGGTGGACTTAAAAATCGATACGTCCATTTAAAAATCAGTATAAAATCGATATCGATTTTTAAGTGGACTTAAAAACCGATTTTACTCAGTCGTCGTTTTCACACTGCATCTCACCGAAAATCATCATTTTCAAGTCAAATTTAATCAAATCGAACCAAATTTAAACTTAAACATCAATACCTAACATCCAAAATACACACACACACACACACACACACACACACAAAAGAAAAAACCTCGAAAAATCACAAAAAACTTAAAATAATCCCGACTAAACTCAAATAATTGACAAAGAAAATCAAAGATCTTATATTATGAGCAATGGAGGAGGAGAAAAAGGTATGTAGAGGTAATTTGGGTATAAACTGGAATTAATTTATTTAAGGGATTAAAAATAATTTTTTAAAAAATGGGTAAAAATAAATTTTTCATTCAAAGAATGATATTTTTTTTTTTAATAATTTCCACACAATTTGGAATCCTAAGCGCCATACAGGAGACGTGACATTTTTAAAATTCTATCTGGCCCTCCAAATCATTGTTATTAATTAAATAACATTAACAATCAACGTCTTGAAACAATCAAAACATGACTCAATTTATAAATAACCATTTTTTAAAAGGCTGGAATATGCTAGGGCACAAGTCATATACAAATATAATTGATGCAAATTGAAATGGTCCAACATTGAATTGGGTTGACGTTTATGTTTGAGTAGGCATTGGCTGTACACATCACATGACTATATTTTTCATTTTCAAAGAAGCATAATATTCTGCCTTGAAAGAAGCATAACATTCTAATTCTAATATACTGACGTATCATTATTAATCTCTTAATGTTACGAAAAGCCTTCAATGTTGCTCTGCTTGAAACGGTCTTTGTTTCTACATCAACATTTTTCATGCTTTCCTTCCATTCTTTCAATAAAATAAAGTAAAAAAACAACAACGAAAATTAATCTATTTAATAGTCCTCGTCTCATACCGAAATTTAAATATGTTCAATTTTGTTCACTGACGTAAAAGTCTTTTTTTTTTATTAAAAAAAAGGTTCAATCAAAGATCAAAATATACATGAATTTCATTTGTTTTAATTTTAAGAAAGTTTTTGGCACTATTATTTGAAAGAGTGCTTCCACAAGGTTTTTTTTTTTTTTTTTTTTTATGAATTTTTTATTTAAAAAAAAATCATTTTAGTCCATAACTTTTGAAAAATGATCAATGTTTTAACTATGTTTAGGAAAACGATAAAATAGACTTAACATTTTAAAAAAAGTGTCAAATTAGTTTCTTCCATCAATCAACTAACTGTCAAACCTAATGAAAAATATAAAAAGACTTATTTACCTTTGAACTTAGTTAAAATTGATAGAAAGATCATCATACTCTTATCTATAGTTAAATATTACAATAACATTTAATTATAAAATTACCATTTGCTACTTTTATATGTAAATTTTGTGAAATTATAGTTTTATCCTTGGACTTAATTTTTTTTAGTACAGATTTAAAAAATCATTTAATATTAAATGTTATTTTAAATAGAATAATAAAATAAAATCATTAAATAATAAAAAAATCACTACATTACAATGCAGGAGAGAAAAGAGTAGATAGATACGGTTCCATCTATTGTGATGAGAGAGATGACGTCGTAGCTAATGGTGCGAGAAAGACATGAATGAGATTTTTGGTTTCGATGGGATTGTAGCAAAATAGGGATTATTATTTTTTTTCTAAAAAAAATCATTAATTTTTTATTTTTTTATTAATATTAAAAATTTTCAATTCTTTTAAGGGTAAATATCATTTTTATTATATTTAAATTATTTTTTTATTATTTTTTATTTTTATTAAATATCTATTCTTTCATTTATTATTATTTTTAATTTTTTTCTCAATTATTTATTTTTAATTTTTCTTTCTTTTTTTAATTTTTTAAAAATTATCTAATTTGTATACGTGTTAAGATCTTGAGTTACGATTTAAAATGATAAAATTACCTTACACACCATATCATCTATTAGGTTTGACCATCAGTTGACTGATGGAAGAGATTAATTTAATATTTTTTCTAAATATTAGGGTTCATTTCGTCATTTTTTAAAATATAATTAAAAATTTGATTATTTTCTAAAAGTTATGGACTAAAATGATTTTTTTCCTTTTATTTACTCCAACATCAATTGTGTGGGAAGTTTAAGTTTAAGAAGATCAATTACTATAAATACATTCATCAAAGTAATTTTCATTATAGAGGAAAGGTTTCGTATACTTTATGATTTTACAAAATACATAATTAGAATGTAAGGGAAAACAAAACTTGCAAACCCCCAAAAAAAAAAAGAGGAACTTTGGGTAAATATACTAACTACTAAATGCAGAAGGAAATGAGGGCTGAGATAAAATCTCCTTGGTACTAGTTTGCTTTTTTGGTTATTTGACCCTGGTCAAATTATTACTGAGATTAACGTGAGATAGAAATTTAAAACATGACTTGAATTTCTTCTCTTAGACGGAAGAAAGTTGCCCACACAAATAGTAACAGTTTTACTTATATAAATGGTGAGAGTTATGAGTTAAACTTGCCGCTTAGATATGACAAATGAAATAGCCATCAAATTATTCCACTTTTCTGCAAAAAGTACTAGTTTTTGGGGATTTGGTTTATAAAATACTGATTTTATAAAATAATCAATCTGAAATGTAATGTAGTAAGAATGAATCATTAGTGGCACACATCATCATCTTAATTTATTATATTATCTTAGTGTTTTATTATCAAAAGTATCACTCAAATCCTTCTCCTTTTTTGTAGTGACCATTTTTTTTTTTGGACAACTAGCTAGCTAGCTGGCTTTTCAGTCCAAAGCTGAAGCTTCCAAATTCATCCCAGTCTCGTACAGCGAATTTTTTTGTGTTCTTCATCAAATCGTTTTAAGTCTTTAGCTAATGGCAATCTTTTTTTTTTTTTTTTTTGAGAAGAATGGCAATCTTTTTATACATCTCAGATTCTCTGTTCTGAGGAATAACAATAAAGTGTTGACTTGCACAGTGGTCCCAGAGTCGAATCCAATGCTTCACTATTTATAAAATGATGCAGTACTTTCGTTGATGCTTTCTCTGTGCATGAAAGAAAATTAAACACTAACTTGATCAATTATGAAGATAGGCTTTTTGCCCTATATGATACGGTACGTTTTCTAGCCTTAGCATTTCGTGATTCCAATGCTTCTGTTTCTTGGTATGACATGACACCAAAACAAACCACCAAATTGTTAGCAGATTATATGATCAAAGTTATTTGAATATAAATGACTTCCGTATAAGAGGAGTTCAAATTTTTTTAACGCAATTTCTGACAATTTTGAAAAAATCTGAGTTATAATCAGAGTATATTACTATGAAGACTGATACAAATTTACAAGGACATGGCAGGTCCATATATGGTGTCTGTCTTGTAATAATGTGTCATTATTCATCACAGGACCACACCTGCACAGTCTGCAACTCTGCATAGGGTCCTTCTAATTTTCATGTTTGATTTTCCTTGTTCTAATCCCTCCAGTATCATTATTGGATGAATCTGACATGCAATATCCTGTAACCCAATAATGCTATGGCTTGGAGGTAGACAAAGAACTGGAAAACAGTATCATCAGGGCCAAACCAATAGATTCCTGGTCATTTTTGGTACTCACTTGGTAACAATTTGTCAAAAATATGATCATCAACGTCTTGAAAATTGATATCTGAAGATTGATGTTGATAAGAAGTGTTAATGGAATGTGACATCAGAGTAAGGAAAATGGTTTTTTCAACAAACTGGCAATACTTTCTGAGAAAGTTAATAGCATTTTTCAGTAATGTGACTGGCCTTGCAAAGTATAGCTTATAAAATATGTTGATGCGTGAAAAATCAGTCCTGATATCCTGGTAGTATTGAGAGGCTGAAAGACTTTTAATGAGCTAAAGACTTGAATATTTTTCTAGTTAATAAGTTAGAGCATTATACTTACTTCAAAAAAATAAAAGCGTTAGAGCATTGTACCACTGCTTTATGAATTGAAAAGAATGCTGATATTAAAGGTGTCAAATACTTTGGTGGGCTACATATACTGTCTTAGTACGAGTGATTATATACCTTATTATCCAACTTAATGATGATGTTTAAATCTCATCATACATATTTTATAAACATTTATCTGTAATTTTCTCTTATTATAAAAGTAGTTGTCCTTTAGTTAAAAAATTAAATGTTCGAGTGATTTAATGTTTCAAATAGTTGTCTTTTGATTATTAGAATGACTATTTAAGTAATTTTTTTTTCTTCTTTTATTATAGGAGTAATTGCCTCCCAAATTATAAGAGTAGGAATCTAATATATTCTAGTGATAGAACTTATAAGTAAGATTTTTATTACGACAGATCCTTATCCTAATATATTTAATTTTAAAATAATAATAATAATAAAATTTATTGGCTGGCCCAACCCAGAATCCATACTTTCTACAAACGGGCTTAGCTGGAATATTTAGGCCCTCTAGTTTGCAGTATCGCAATTAAAGATGATAAGAAAACAAAAGAGTTTCACCCCTAGAAAAATGGTATGTGCATGCCTTTGTTTGCACACCCCTCAATAATCATGCCTACTGCTAGAGCAGTAGAGCTGATATGAATTCATTGCTTCCAAGCTTTTGTGTTAAAACTCATAAAACTTTTTGAGTACATGGCTTCTGCACCTCTCATTTACGAAATATAGGAAGAATATCATCCTCAACTTCCAATTCATAGTCCACATTCATTACTCACTGTAATTATCCGACAAACTAAATCTAATTAGCAATGCATAATTCAATCACTATAATGGATACCAATATACCTGATGAGTGATTGCGTTCTAAAATGAATCAGATCATATTGATCATGTTTAGTACTTATTATATCTGATTATATATTATTATATGTAATTATATTTAAATAAGTTAGATCATATTTATCCATGTTTAGTTATAATAAGCTATATTTAGCTGTAATTAGATATAATAAAATACAATTAGTAATTTTAAAATGTAATCGATTAATATATATCGATACTTAAGTAGATTGTAGATGATCCTACATATAATTTCTCAAGGTGCAATTGCCGCTCGCTTTTATGTATGAAGTTCGGTTGCCACTCACTGACTATGCCGTAAGTATTAAGGTCGGTTGGTTCTAATGATTGGCCTGGCCCAATTCAGTCCACTCGTTTGGCGCCTACAATTTGAACAGAACGCACTATGCCACTCCTTTTTTATTAAGTTGGCATCCGACGTGAACTTCGTGGTCTGCCGAGGTGGTTGCGCCCCATTTGCCCATAAGTTCAGGTTCATATAACCACAAAATGTAACAATTTTTACATAAAAGTGTGGGTAGACTACTTCTGGCCTGAGAGTAAATTAAAATTTGGCATCCAACATGTCCAAAACCTTTTAGGATCTATTCTAATAAATTATTACTTGTATAATTTGATGTGATAAATTATTACTTGCATAATCTAAATATCTATTCTTATAATCGAGAGATATCAAATTCTCTGTCTATCAATATCGACCGAAGATAAATTATTATTTATATAGTTTGGAATCAATCATTATTTTCACGATTTAGATATCTTCTTCCGACAACTGAAGTTACGACTCCGATATTTGTCATGATTTGTCAAAATCAATTATTACTTTCAAGATTTGAATATTTAGTCTCATAATTGGGAAATATCAATTCCTACAATAAATGAAGAAAATTTTCCACGTATGCTTATAAAATATAGTTGGTGAGAAATTCACAATAATTAATGAAAAATTTTATTAAATGCATGCATACCATATTTTAGATATTAACATAAGAATTAACTTAAAAATCATCTAATTAACTTTACTTAGATTAATTTTTCAATTTATTAATAATGATTATTTTTTAATTTGAAAGCTATGATAATACCAAACTGGCCCTTATCATTAAAAAGAGGGAACATACTATGTAAATATTTATTTTATTTTTGTCGTTCTTGTATATTGTTAATTGATTAACTAGAAGCATATTTGAAGTAAGTTTAAAACATTCTAATGAACTGGATTTGTTTGATTAATTTGATGCTTCAACAAATCAATTACAATCGTAAACTATAATTTTGGTGAAATGTAATTTGAATCAAATATATTCATAGTAGTCAAATTTAATTTATAAATATATTTAATTATATACAATTACTATTATTGCTTTAAAAAAATTAAATTAAATTAATATTTTATTTTATTTTTATATTTTGTATCCTAAATATTTTATATTGCCAATATATATATATATATCATAAGTTTTTATGTTTTCAAAGATTGCTACTAGCCGAATTTAAAAACAAAACAAAAAACATTGTTTTCACTTTCATTTATTTTCAAAAAACAGAAAACAGATGGGCTTTAAACCTTTTTTTTTTTTTTTTAATTTATTTTTTATTTTAAGTTGTTATCAAATGTATCATATGTTTGCTAGGACTTCTTGTGATCAACTATTATTTTCACAATATGAATATCTTTATTAAAGAGAAAAAAAAAAAAAAAACAACACAACATTACAGATCGAACAATCTTGATGAACCCACAACAGATCGAACAATACAACAAATCCTTCTGAGTTTGATGATTTGGATGAACCCATCTAGGTTCATCGTTGAACGAACTCACTTGTGTTTGTTAGCAAACCCAGTGGGTTCATTTGAGGATCTAGATTTTAAATCCAGATCGTTTAGCGATTTGGTTTCCATGGAAATCGGATCAATGGTCGTCGGTCTGGTTTCCATGGAAACCAGATCTGATTGGTGAGCTTTGCTAACTAGCGGTGATGGTGAGAGAGAGAAAAAAACAATGATGGTGAGCTTTCAGTTGATCGGGGTGAGAGAGAGAGAAACGATGATGGTAAGAGAGAGTGAGACTGAAATAGTGATAAGTGACAATGGTAGGGATAACTGTCTTACATGGACTTTAATACTTATGGACGAAATTGTTCATTTGCCCTTTCTTTTCAACGGATCCGTCAACTCATGAATGGAAATCACTAACTCATTAACATCTAGGTTTTTTTGGGTACTATTTTCAAAACTTAGGTGGCTTCACATTATTTTTCAAATTAGGGGTTATTTTGATAATATCCCTAGTTTAAATTCTTGAAAATCATTTTTTGTTTTATAAAGTAAATATGACTAATGTTAGGTTGTTTAAAAATTGTCCAAATGATATGTAGATTTGAATCATTAAACACATGACATATCGTTTGGATAAATTTTTTGGACAACTTTGTTTTATTTAAGTAAATATTGAAGAAAATTTTCAATTGCAGTAGTTGTTAGGAATAGAACAAAACCCATAAAATTAATAAAATGTTTAATAATTAACCAACAAAAAAAAGAGAAAATTCTAAGATTGCAAACGAAGTCAATCATTATTATTCAACCCAAACTGTACTAATCATATACAAATAAATTTGCAATATAATTTCCAAACTCATTAACCAAACAGTCAAACCAAAATAAATAAAAGTAACTTCAATGGAGTAAACAATCTAAATGAAAAGAGGTATCCCTTGAGAATTCTTTTGAACATTGATCCCAAGAATGTTCCCATTATATTTGAATTGAGATAATCAAAATGGAGTAAACACAACCCATAGCCTGTTTGAACCACATAAAAGCCTTATCATTTATCATATTTGTCTGTTTGAGTTCCCTTCAATTTTGAGGTAAATTATTTGATCTATTGGGGACTTTGAATCAAAAGTCTATATAACAAATTAAATGAACTTGTTTGAACCCCAAGTGGGCCTCAATTGAATCCGCCACTGGGCACTAATTGAGGCTGTAATTGGATGGTCTCTTTTCATATATACTCAATTCATAGCGTATCTCGAGTCGATCGATGGCAATGACTCAAGGTATAGGTTGAACTACGAGAGCTATGGGAGCAAGCACCGTGCATGGTGTTTTGTTATCAAGTTTTTCATATGTAGGAGGATGTAATAATTTAGGCAGATGGTTTGCATGTAAGACTCAATGACCTTATTATCTAATAAAAGAGTTGAAGACTATGAAATCTCCTTGAAGCTTAGATCTTCATTTTGGTGTCATTTTCAGTTAAAAACTTGCAATGGTGGACTGATTCACATTTAGGCCGACATTGATGCTTGAATCCAAGTTAAAAAACCATGCAAAAAAATCCCTTTCGGCCTCAGGTTTTGTTGAGACTTTCAGATTCAATGTCGCCCACGCCCACTGTGCATTAAAGTATACCAGAACAAGCAAATATGTATCTATATTATGTCTTCTTCTGTGAACCCAGCTAGTACACATCGGCCGCATATTTTTTGTTTTAAGATGTTCAACATTAAGAGAATACTAACCAATTTTTTCCTTTTTTTTTTTTAATAGAACTTTTTGTCCTTCAACATATACCTTAATAATTGGCTTTTAGCTCCGAAAAGCCTAATTTGCCGGCTAAAAGTTGAGACAGCAATTTCATGGGCCGTTTTATGAAACATCACAGTCAAATTACTTAACTACAAAACCAATGGCAATAAAAATAGTAATGGATATTGCTTTCAAATAAATACAGTTATTAGTTGAACTAGTCTGGGCTAATAATTATTCATAAAATGATCAAAGAATATTCAAGTCATGTGCTATAAGTAGACTTGCAAAAGGTGGCATTGGCAAGTCATATTTGCAATTTTGGTTTATATTTCTAATTGCAGCAATATGGCTACCACACCTTCAGTTATAGTTGATTTATCCCCTATGCAGTCTTTGCCTAACACACAGCCAGTCATGAAGAAAACAAAAGCTTTTCGACAATGTCCATCTCCATTTCGAGTTAGCACTTCTCCATCTCATTTCCAGAAGGTAACCTCACTTCTTGAATTTAACATTAGAGTTATTTCATGCAAAGCTCTAACAGAAATATTTGTTGTCTTATCTCTCTGCTGTGCCAACAGATTGTTGCTGAGCTACTAGGCACATACGTTCTTATACTTGTGGGTTGTGGATCGATTCTGGTAAAACCAATTTGAAAAATAACCATTGTTGGGATAGCACTGGTTTGGGGTCTAGCAGTGATGGCATTAGTATATGCACTTGGGCATGTCTCTGGTGCCCATTTTCATCCTGCTGTTACCATAGCCTTTGCTGCTTCCCGTAAACTTCCATGGAAGCAAGTAAGACGTTATTTAGTGTTGAAAAACTCATTTATTATTTGGAGTTGAAAAACTCATTTATTAGTTCTTTTTTAGCCTTCTTTACGTTTGCAGTATCTACGTTTATTTTTTGATTTGTCTACTTCTTCACATTTGAAGTATCTAAATTTATTATTTAATTTATCAACTTCTTCACATTTGAAGTAGATACATTTATTTTTTGATTTATCAACTGAAAAATTGTTGAAAATTTTAATGTAGCTGCTGACATATGTCCTAAGTCAAGTGTTGGGAGCAATTCCATGAGCACATTCATGTTACAGTATCTCAGTTTTCGGATGCAACTACTGCTATTGAAGCAGTCATATGGGAATTTATAATGACTTTTATTTTAATGTTTACTGTTTGTGGTTTTGCTACAGATGACAGAGCGGTACGATACTCTAATCCTCATCAGTTGTTTTTATCGGTCAATATTATGTTGTTTTGAAGATATTTTTTAATCAAGAAAATAAAATGTGGATTGACATTTGACTTTCAAATTGACTGACCCAACGGAGCAAAGATTTTGCTGGAGTTGCAATTGGTGTCACAGTGTTATTCAATGTCATTGTTGCTGGCTAATGTTTGAACTCATTCCACCATTTTTTTCTTTAAATTAGAGTGCTCATTTCCGTGCAACCTAATGTATATACACACACACACACACGTATATATGGTCAATACACTGAATTCTGCAGGCCAATCTCTGGATGTTCTATGAACCCTGCTAAAAGTTTAGGTCCTGCTTTGGTCTCTGGCGTTTAAAAGAATCTTTTGGTGTATATGGTAGCCCCCACTACTGGAGCCATAGCTGCAACCATGGTGTACAGTGTACTCAGGCTAGCTAAACCTGAAATGCCGCAAGACACGATCAGAGTATAGAATTAAATTTCTGTGCATCCTGATCGCATCTACAGACTGGAAGTTCATCAGGATTTTTCCTTGGATGGTCACTCTGCTCATGCCCAAAAATTCTCTGGAACAGCCCCAAGTCGCCATTTTTTCAAGAATCATCATTCATGTTTCAAAAATATATATATATATCTATATATATATATTTATATATATCATTCATTGTATGATTTTCTCTTCTTGTCAATTATTTCTACCATAACTAATCAAATTCAACTTATTATTCATTTATGTGTCTTCTCGAGAGCTCTCCCATTAGAGAGAGAAAACTCTCCCTCCCTTTAGTGAGAGAAAGTCTTGTAGAAGTAGTTTCCTGATTAGATCCGGGCTGATGTCGACATTTTTTGGTTCCCCTTCCTTCAGATCATCGCAGTTTTCCTTTCTTTTTTGGTTTCTCTTGTGTTTTCCCGTTGTTTTTGGGGGGTTTTAAGGGTTGGTTCTAATTTTTAACTTGATCCAACTCTAAAAGTCCCATTATGTTTGGTGGGGTTGTTTTGCAGGTGATAGGTGAAAACTAGTAGCCGTTAGCCTCTTTGTGATTGGCAACGGAGATGCTTCTAGCATGCTGATGGATTTGGGGTTATAATCTTAGTCTTATGGCTCTTTCATGGATGCTTCGGGTCTAGGATGAAGATTGGATTGTTGTAGAGATAGTTTCCCATCTGAAGCGCCTTATTCTAGTTTCTAGAAATTCTCTTTCAACGGTTGTTTTTGGATTGAGGAAGGTGTATTGTATAGTTTATTTTGAGAGCTACTGTTTTTCAGTTTGTTCTTTTCTTTGTTTTATCTATGTTATGTAACTGGTGGTTCGTTGGATTCAATGTAACCTGTCCACTCCTTAAATTGGGACTTGCCTGGTGTTCTTCTGACCTTCTTAACTTGTTCCTTTGTTGAGGATTTGTTTTGGTGTATCTGTGCTCTGTTGGAAGCCCCAAATTTTGTTGGTCTTTAGGGCTGTATGCTTGTGGCTCCCAAATTTGGGAAAGTTGGTAATGAAGTTTCCTGATTTTTTTTGTTAAAAAAACGTATTCATTCTATTAGGATGTGTATGCCTTCTTACTCAACATGATAGTTATAATTTAATATTTCCGTTGGGTAAATGTACCCTTGCAAAACTAGTGAATTAAAATAAAATGTAATTAACAAACTACCAGTAATTTGAAAATAAAAAATTTATTGGTCCGTTTTCAAACCTTTCATACATTAGTTAAAATATTTCTTCAAACCTAACTACCAGGAGCAGTTATGTAGCAGCAGCTAAAATTAAGGGATATTTATAAAACATCACTCAACGTTTGCTGAAATGGTCAAAACCCACCTATAGTTTTGGATTTGATTATTTTACCCCCTCCGTCATTTTTCTGTCAATAAAAAGGTGTCAAAGGGCAAACTATCAAAAATACCCTTTAATTTAGATTTTGTAATTATAATAATAAATAATAAAAATAAATAACAAAAATAAATAATTTCCTTAAATAAAATGCATGTGAGACAATTAAAGGTCTCAAGTTTGATTCCCTCACATAGGAGGAGGAAAATGAAATCAGTAGAGTAAATGATTTCTGACTTCATTAATTTAACAAATATATGTAAATATAATAGAGTCATATAAATGTTTAATTATATGTGGTTAAGTGGATGACATGTTATATTTAAAATAATGAAAACATAGATTTCATTATAATATTATTGTCATATGAATGATATGGTCATGAGACCTACATATATGATTTCGGATATAAATATTATCAAGATGGATAACGGCCTAGAGTTTATTCATCAAACTCAACGAGGAATTGATGCAAATTAAATCAATTATTTAATTTGCAAGCTAGAAATTATATTCTATAATTTAAACATAAGAATGCATAAAGTATCAGTAAAGTGATATCTTATATTGAGTTTGCTGATTTATGTTATGACATGTACTACGTTGGATAGTACTTTTGCTATACAAGTGCTAAGTGGATATGCATGCTATATATCCTTATCATCTACAAGATTCTAAATATTAAAAGAATACTATAAATAATCATGGTATAATTGACTTTTGGTTGTCTTTAGTATTGGACGGATGCATTGATGCCACTTTAATCATTAATATGATCATGCAACCATAAGTGAACGGATTTTTCATATTTGGCGGAGGAGCTTTTTTGAATTCAAAGAATCAAGCCTGTATAGCAGATCCACCATGGCTATTGACATTATATTGGCATTACTAAGTGACAATGGTTAAAGAATTTGACAAGAAAAATTCCTTTGGGCCCAAAACTAATGTCTCATTCATTTATTAATTATAATGCAGCCTTGTATGGACCAAGTAGCTAGATAAATATAGGCAAGTCTAGGCATATTGGCCGAAGATATAATTATGTGAGATAAGCTAACGGATGTTGTAATCACCATAGATTTTTGTTTAATCTTGCCAAAATCTGGCACTTCCTCTTAAAAAAGGATTTGCAAGCATTTGAACACTTAAAATTTAAAGAGGAGTGGAACTGAAGCGATCGTTTAAAACATCACCAATGATGAAAACTCAAGGAGTGGAACTGAAGCGAACGTTTAAAACATCACCAATGATGAAAACTCAACCCAGCACTTGAAACATCAAGATCTTGGGTTTAATGAGCAAAGTACATCATATACTGTGATTTCAAGCACTATAATTTTTTATATGCGTTCTAAAGTTGAAAGTCCTTTGTATCTGTATGTACTGGGAAAGATAAGCTTTTTAGCTTTTAATGGAATTATAATAGATTTTTTGATGGAATGCTTTTACAGGGGCGTTTCTTATCATGTCCACCTATATAAGTGATGGGGATGGTGTCGTTCTCTATGTAATTTGGCTGGTTACTAAAACGCTTATGAAAATCAAGGATATAGACGAAAGGCCAATCCACACATCAGCAATTTTGAACAATTGAGATATTGAAATATTATATGTCAGATATATCCGGTTAGTAGAATAAGGTTGTTGGTTCAAATCTTGTCTACCATGTCACCTTGATTAACTTTGATGTATTTTCACTAAGTAGACGTTCAAGTCTAAAAGACACTTTCATTTATGCATAAGATTTCCAAGCCTGTGCAAATCATTTTCAAATTGCATTGATTTTGAAAATGGTGGGGGATTGTTAGAATTATTTTCAAAATAATGCATCACATTATATGATTTGGTATGATGATCTAATGAAAGTCACTGATTTGATCAAAAGATATAATTAAATAATGTGACTTTCATTATAAGATGTGACTTTATATAAAGGTTGTGACCTTTCTAAATAGGTGTATTCTGAATCATTTGATTGGTAATGGAAGTTGCTAGATAAATCCAGTGAGGTTTAGTTACCTTATCCAATCAGTTATATTATTCATCAATTGTAACACTTAGATTGATTATAAGGGTAATTATTGAAGTCAATCCAATGACTATTATTAATTAATAATACTACTAGTTTGGTAAGGTAGTCAAACTCAATATAATGTTTGGATTTAAAACAATTAGAAATGAAGAGTTATAATGAATGCTCGCAATTTTTCACGAAATGGTGACAAGCTTATTATAAATAGCCAACCCATTTAATTTATTTGATACAGCAAGATTTGCTAAAGCTTTATAATTAGCAAATAGTTCTCTTCTCCCTCATTTTCTCATCTACAAATAAATTTATTTTTGTCTCATTATTTTCTTACATAAAAAAAAAAAAATCAATATCCTGTTAATTACAATGATAAAATATTGTATCTTGACAGGTTTATCATCGATAGTGTTCATGGTTTAAGTCATTAGTGCACGATGATATTAAACACTCGACTTCATTATATCCTGAAGGCATATTTGCTTAACTTAGTGCACCCCGTAATTGGCGGGGGTAAATAGTGACTTAAGGTTAGCAACATTTGTAACGTGCCTTGAAGCCACCAAACCATCGTTGCAGTTATTTCTATTTTGCAGATTTTCTATTAGATGCAAGAGAAGGTTCGAAGAAGGTTTAAAATTAATTTCAGCAACTCAACAACTCTGGGTGTATGTTCACAATTCTTAAATTTTTATCCAACATTAGTAAGTCATCTACTTCATTTGTATAATTTTCTTTGGATATAAAATTTAATAAGACTCTGAAATCTTCCTTGGCTTTATCTGACTTTACCTTAGTTTATTTGCAAAGATTCCAATTCTTAGATTTGGTCACTGCACGACCCCATCCTGATACAATGATGGAAAGATTCATACTAAGGCCGATATTTTTGAGTCTCACGCTTAAATCCAAGTAGTAAATTGCGAATTTATTTAAAATTTAAGTTTTAGACTGGTTCATATTAATTTTTTCCCATGATATTATGTCTTCATCAAATTACACCAAAACAATCTAATATATCCAGATTATGTCTTGTGCACTGAACCCTAGTGCAAATCAGTCCGACATTCCTTTTTTAATAATACAAGTTTCCGTCTTTCAGTTGTCTACAATGATGAGGCCATGCTATCAGAGGAGACTGTAATAATTGGATTTTAGTACTCGAAGCCAATTTGCAGTCTAAGAACTGACGCAAGAATTTCAAAGCATATTTAATACAAGATCATTCTCAATCATGGTCATTCAATAACAATTACTTGAAAACAACAGTTAGAAGTTAGAATTCTCGTGATACCTACAGATGATTCCAAAATACCTGTAGATAGTACTTCCAAATAAGTACAGTTCATAGTTGAACCGGTCCGGATGATGTCCCTGTGATAAATGCCACCAACTGGAAAATCCTAAGTAAACAATACACATATAAGAATACTTTGATAAAGTGCCATTTGCAAGACAATTTGCCATTGTGGTTCAGCTACTACTTGTTGCAGCAATGACTAGCACACCTTCAATTACTGTAGATTTCTCCCCTAAGCATCATCAATCACCTCCTAAACATCCAATCATGGAAGAAGCAAAGGCTCAACGTGTTCGACAATGGGCATTGCCTGTTGGTGTTGATATTTCTGCAACTCATTTTCAGAAGGTGACCTTAATTCATCAATATAACAACATGAACTGTAATGTAAAGTACTTTATTGGTATTATTTCCTACAAAGCTCTTACAAAGGTATTATTATTTGTTTTCTATATTGTGTAAGCAGATACTAGCAGAGCTGATGGGCACATACATTCTTATATTTGTGGGTTGTGGGTCAGCCCTGGTGGATCAAATTCAAAAGCTCAACATTGTAGGAATAGCACTGGTTTGGGGTCTAGTATTGATGGCAATGATATATGCAGTTGGGCATATCTCTGGTGCCCATTTCAATCCTGCAGTTACCATTGCCTTTGCTGCTTCTCACAGACTTCCATGGAAACAAGTAAGACATTATTCAGCTATGTAATCATCAAAATAATGAACCAGATGTGTCCACTAGTACAGTGGAATATGTTCTTTATTTATTTATTTATTTATTTTTGTCAACTGAAAACTGTTGGGAATTTTATTATGAAGGCGCCTATGTATGTCTTGGCTCAACTGCTGGGAGCAACTCTTGCAAGTCTGACCTTGAAAGTATTGTTTAAAGATACCGAAAACATTCATGCAATAACGACTCAGTATTCAGACGCAACGACTGATCTTGAAGCTATCGTATGGGAATTCATAATGACTTATATTTTGATGTTCACCATTTGTGGTGTTGCTACTGATCATAGAGCGGTATGATAATCTCATCTACTTACGTTGCTTTAACCAGCCAGTTTCATTCTCTTGGAGTTAATGTTTTTCATTCTCAAGAAAATATATTACATTGACTCTCAACCTTCACTGAACCTACAGTGCAAAGATTTTGCTGGAGTCGCCATTGGTGTCACTCTGCTGGTCAATGTTATGATTTCCGGGTAATTGAACGCATTAACCAATCACACTACCAATTTTTTCTACTTTCCACTAGTATGCTCAGTTCTATGCAACCTGATAGACTTTTAAAGTCGGTATACACATTGAACCCTGCAGGCCAATCACTGGAGCTTCAATGAACCCTGCGAGAAGCATAGGTCCTGCTGTGGTTGCTGGTGTTTACAAGAATATTTGGGTATATAGTAGCCCCCATTGTCGGAGCCATGACAGCAACCTTGGTGTACACCACACTAAGGATACCTAAGCCTGAGACAGCCGAAGAGACGAAAAGCATATACAATCAACTATATATACATCCTGATCAATAGATGACTCTTTACAGATAGGAAGTTTATCAGGACCCTTTTCCAGAAAATGACTGCTGATGCCTAAAAATACCAGACATGGGGAAATTTTTGTATGATATTCATTTCTTTCCTGTCATTTCCACTGTATGATATTCACTTCTTTCCTGTCATTTCTACTAGAGAACTAATAAAGTTCACTATAAGCATTCATTTCAGTCAGCATGTGAATCTTTTTTCACTATCATCTAATCCAGGTTTAATTTATCTTTTCTTTTTCCCCCCCGCCTTAAGTAAATATACACATTAGCAAAACTGAAGCATCGAAGAATCGTAAGTAAGTTCCAAAGACTTTAGCTGCCAGCAGTTTCAAGATAAGAAAGTACTTTGTAACTTTTCAAACCAAGTAGTAAGAGAAAAGAAAATGAGATCAAATAAACATGAACTACATTAAATTATCTTGCCTAATCACTTAACTGAAGAAGCACAAACCTGGGTTTATTAGAGGACTACACACACTACCATTTATCAAGATTCTTCTCTCACTTATGAAAACAACAAATACTATACAGTAGAGCTGTGTATATGGTACAAGAAATAAGGAAAAGGGATGCCGATGGCTGACTGGACTAATTTGAAAGTTCACACACATAGAAGGCGGCCTGCCTGTCAGTTTAGACTTTAGCAATAAAGATAAATGTGTGACACTAATTTACGATCCCTCTGGCCCTTAGAATATGTATCATTGCATCCCACAGCTTCCAAGCTTCTGGTCCATGTCATGTATATATGTTTTACCTGTTAAGAGAAGAAAGACTCAGAGTCAAAAATAATCAAACAATAGAGATAAACATGATTGCACTCTCAATAACACTTGTGTTCACCTAAGGCAAAAGAAACTCATAGACACAGGAAATGTATGATGCACGGATCCAGAGAATAGCTGTTAACTGTAGTCACAAATTTTTTGAGTTGTCAAATGCTTCAAAGAGTTCTTACCCAGTCTGAGAAAGTCGCCTCCAATTTATTATTTGGTGAGACTGTGGATGCGTTTGCAAGTAAGACGAACTTGTTCCAATGCCATTTTCGTCACCCACTAACTGCTCAGAGTAACTGGAAGTTGGTGGAGACCAAACCGGAACCACTCCTCCATCTCTCTCTCTTCTACTGGTGCTTGAAGATTCTGCGGTGGAGTCTTCAGCATTTGCCAGCCCTATTGTGACAATAATTTGTGGCAAAGTGTTGTTGTTATGAACTGTTTGCAAAACCCCTTGGTTTAATGTGTCTGTTCTAGGTTCTTGATTTACATTTACATTAACATTTCTTGGCACTTCTGCTCTGCTATCTTCTGTTGGATTTCGAAGATCCAGTGAAGACTCTTCCTCTTCAACCCTCAGGAGAGAAGAAGTCATGCTTGGAACCATCTGATCCTCATAACACCGAGTCGTGGTAGGGGGGTTATTCCTAGCAGGTTCATGGTTTTCCTCCATTTGTATGTCTTCTGGAAAGGCAATTGGGGCTAACTCAAAGGAATCTCCAAGACCTTCCTCAGTTCCATTCTCAATTGCAGCTCTTGAAGCTGCTTCTTGCTGCCACATTTCTGAAAGTGCTTCTTGCAACCTGACTTTTGCTGCATCTATCCCTACAATGGGCAGAGGGTAATTAGACCCAAGCTCAATGCCAGCAGCTTGAAGTACAGACTCTGGTGCATTCCATGGATGGTGTATCCATTCAGTCGGTAGTCTGGCAAGCTCAGGAAGCCAGCGTCGTACATATTCACCATTAGGGTCAAATTTGTAACCCTCAAACTGTTGACAATTATAACGTGTGAGAACAATTTTGTACTGAAGGTCTATAAACTAACAAGTAATTAGCTGGTGATGCATAAGTTAAAGCATTAACTGCAATTCTAGAGTTTTGCATACAACTTTCTCATAAGCAGTAAATTTTCATTCACAGAAAGTCAGCAACACAAAGCCCTACAGTTACTGAACTTCAATTGTCAGAAAACCAAAGAGAACAAAAGTAGTTTCAAAGAAAAAGGCAATACCAAATTTATCAAGAATCCCTACTGTAAAAGTTTCATCTATAGTGTAAAAGTAAGTAGAAAGCACACTGTTAACTATATTTCTCACAGAACATGTATTATCACAAAGGTACCTCCACCTGTATTTATGCATCTAAACACCAAAACATGAAAAGAAGAAAAAAATATAGAGTATGAGTAAACAAGACATGACTTTTATCACTAGAAGTTTTTAAAAATTCTATATTGACATGAGCATGTGTCCAAATGTCCAATCAACACAGCAAAGCTGGAGTAGACTATTAAAACTATCATTAGCACCTGTGGATTGTCTATCCGGTCAAACTCACGGCCATCAGGAAGAGTACCAGAAATGTACTGCCAACCAAGAGCATCACTCTCTAAATCTGCATCCAAGAGGGTATCCCAGAAATACTTCATTCCCCATCTCCATGGAAGCTGTAGAACCTTTACGAAAAAACTAGAAACTACTACTCGTATCCGATCATGAAGCCAACCAGTGGCCCACAACTCTCTCATGCCAGCATCCACCAATGGATAGCCAGTTCTACCTTGTCTCCAAGCCTTAAAATAGCCCTCATCCACAACCCAAGGAAAGAATTTCAGGTGCCCAAGCAGAGGCCTTTCATGACTGTATGGATGGTTAAAGCTCAAATATCTTGAATATTCCCGAAGACCAATTGACTTAACAAACAAGTTCACACTTTCGTCACCAGCCTTGTTCCCTTCATTGGCCCATGAAACCTGCTTAATGCGGACAAGATGGAAGACTTTTCTCACGCTCACCTCCCCAAAATGCAAGTGTGGAGAGAGAAAAGAGGTTGTAGCACTATCAGCCTTTCTACGATTTTTAGAGTACTCAATTAAAGGCCCGTTAATGAATGTGGTCAGAGCCTTATCAGCGCTGCTCCATCCAGGTGACCATGCTCTAGCAAGAAGTGCATTGCTTCCCTTCTCTGATTCATCTTCAAACACTAACGTATCTGAAGGGCACCTAGATACATCACCTGAAAAAAGCATATTTTTGTTGGAAAAAAAGATTTGATTCACCAAAGGTTGAAATACAGATAATGTAAAATCCACACAAAGATATACATAAAATATCACAAATTATAAATTTATAACGAAAAAGAATGCAAATATTGCCCTATAGAGGCTTTGCAACAGACAAGCCTCACTTTCTGATTCTTAGATGGTTGACAGTGGAGACAACAGAAACTTTAGCAAATATAAAATCCCTGTTCTTTAGAAGCTCAAGATTATACTATATTCATTTTACAAAAAAAGAAATTCAAGCATTGGGGTCACATGCTATACAAACCTGAAATTATCCTCTTAGGTGGGAGAAGTGGAGCATCAGGATCATAAGGCATGCTAAGGCATCTCTCCCAGAAAGTGGCAAAGGTTGTGAAAGGACGGCCTTGTGCATCATTTACATCCCATGGTTCATAGAGCAAATCTGCATTAAAGGAACGCACTGCTACACCTTGAGCAGTTAAAACCTCCTTTGCTCGGTGATCTCTAACCAGTGACAAGGGGTCTGAAAAAACAGTAAATTGACACTAAATGTAGAATCAAATTTGTCTTCATTGCTTTTCCTAAACTAATTAAAATAATTTACAAAGCAATGACAACAAATTGGGCCGTACATCAATATATAAGAATAGATACATACTTTTATGTCAAATGTTCAACAACACAAGCTCAATTTTAACTTTTAACAAGGCCAGATCACAAAAGACGATGATCAATCTAAACAGGACTATCAAGATAACTATCAGTATACTGAATTCCAATATTTTATATGTCCAATTTGAAAAAGAAACGATCTTTAATCTCAATCAATTGCAGGGCATTCCAACGGCCAATGACAAAATACCAGCAAAGAAAATTTGTATCAAGTTCATCAAATGATACAATTCCAATTAGTAAATCAGAAGCATCATTCTTCAATTTAAGACTTTCAACTATTTTATACATAAAAAAAAAAATTATAAATTAAAAACCCAGAAAAGAGAAAAAAGTCAAGAGAATATAAAAATACATATTTACAAAAACAGTCAAACCGCATGATCCAATATTTCCATGCAGAAGAATATAAAATTTTGACATTGGAATTTAGTGAGATAAAACAGACAAAAAATGAAGCAGAGAAGAATCTAAAAACAAACCATATAAGTGGTTGAAGAAGAGCTGAGTAGCACCAGTAGCTGTAACAACTTGAAGAAGGGAGGAGAGACTGTCAGTGGATCTCTTGGTGATGAGACAAGTACCAAGACTCCTCAAAGAAGAGTCAAGGTGAGCCAAGCTATGCTTGAGCCACCACCTAGACACCCTCCCTGGATAGAAAGGACCCTCTTCTTCAGGTGCCCAGATGAAAACAGCAACCACAGCACCAGCTCTCACACCAGCTGCCAGTGCTGGATTATCTTCTACTCTTAGATCTCTCCTGAACCAAACTATGCTACAACCACCACCTGACATCTCCAAAAAAAAACAAAAACTCCACCAGCCAAATATCCAAAAACACACACACCCACTACTTTATGTCTCTCACTTATGTTCCATGACTCTCTCTTTCTCTTTCTGTTGAAGCAAAACCAGCGAGTTTTGTAGTTAATCTTATCTGTTTTGGCTTTTGGATTGTTGGGTTCTTGTCTTTTTAGTATCATGGGACGGAAATTTTGAGCATAGCCATGAAAAAAGTGTTGGCTTTGCACTTTATCTTCAAAACATTTATTTATTCATTTATGTGATTTATTCTGCATTTTGATTGCATCTTAATGTCAATAAAAGTAAGGTATTTTAGTAAATATGGGGGTCGTGTAACAAAAAGGCCTTGCCCTTTGTGAGAGAGATTGGAGAGTGAGTGAATAAGATTTGTTAACGGGAGTGGGGATGCAACTTTTTTTTTTTTTTGGAAGTAGGGATGCAACAAATTGATAGGCAAATAGCAGCCACAACTTTTGTTTTTGTTAGATTTTTATTTTCTCTTATCCCAAGCAAGAAAACAAAACACTACCCACCTCTCTAGTTCCTTCCCTAATCCTCTCTCTTTAACAGGTGGGAAAATACAGTTCAACAATACATCAGTTTATTTTTAGAAAAATTTCACTTTAACTACTAATTTTTTATGAAATTTTATTTTTTTATTTACTAATATATTTTTAGTTTCTATCTACCTTTAATATTTGAGAAATTCATCAAATTAGTTCCTTTGTCAATTGAACGTTAATCAAACTTAACGATTTGAAAAGTATCTTGGTTTTTTTGTTCTACTAACCATTTAAAATTAATAAATAAAAATCTATAGAGTTCCATCGTCTATCAAAGTTGTGATGGAAAGTGAAGATATAATGAGCTTAATTAAAATAAAATTAAAAATAAAAAACTAATAAAAAATTTATAATTATTAAAGAAAAAAATCTCAAATTCTTCAATCTAGATTAAAAACAAAAACTTTTATAAAAATAATTTCTAAGTAAAAATGAAAAAACAACTTTAAAAAAAATAAAAATTAAAATCAAATCCTCAAAATCATTAACACCCAAATCATCTAACATCATAAACACTATCTGACATCGTCGCCTCCACCATGCATCAGATCTCTCTCTTTCTATTCCTCTCTTATCTCAGTCTCACTCTCTCTTTCAACCAGAGTTCTGGGTTGAATCGAACCCAGAACTGAGTCAAAAAAGGTGGTGTTCCATTCAAAAAGGTTCATGGAGAGGTCTTTTGATATTTGATACCCATAAAGCCAAAATTTGAGAAGCTGTTCTACGCTGCCATTGCATGTACTAGCAAGGTAGTGATGAGGGCAATGGTATCTCAATGTAAAGATGTGTTTGCAAAAATTAGATCACTAACCGATGTTGCGAATGGAATTGGCGAAGCCATATATGAGGTTGTGGTTTTGGGTTTGATCGAACTCAAAACCAAAGTTGGTTTTGGGTTTGATCGAACCTAGAATATAAAGTTCCAGGTTCGATTAAACCCAAAATCAACTTTAGTTCTTGGTTTGATTAAACCCTAGAACCATTTTTTTTTTTTTTTTGGATTTTTGGGTCTACTTGACAAGTTTGGAACTTTTTGGTGAATTTGAGTTTGATTTTAATTTTTGGGTGTGGTGGCAATTTTGAGTTTGCTTTTGATTTTTTGGGTGTGGTGGTGATTTTGATTTTTGGGTATGGTAGTGATGATTTCTGAATTTGATTTGTTGTTCTTTAATATTCTTCATTGCTTAAAGAATAATAATATTTTTCACTACTTCAATGATTTCTGAATTTAAAACTCTTTCTTCAATCTCCAATCTCTCTCTCTCTCTCACTCTCTCTCTGTTCAATTTTTTTCTTCAATCTAGTTTGAACCAAAGCAAAGAACCATCTTAGTTCTTCAATCTGATTCGAACTAGATCAATATGGATCAGAACCCAATGTTTTTTTAAGAACATTTGAGTTCTTCAATCGATTTGACACTAGAGAGTTTTTTTTTTTTTAATTTTTTGTTTTGTTTCAATTTAATTGAAATAAAATAAAATAAAATAATTAAGGATATTTTGACCTTTTTACATATAATGTGATAGTTGGCTTTTAGTTATTCTATTCAAAAAAACCAATTTGATGAATTTCCAAAAATATTAAGGATGTCAGGAACTAAAAATACATTAATGAGTGAAAAAAAATATTTCACTAAAAGTTAGGGATTAATTTAAAATTTTCTTTTTTTCAATATATCATTCATTATTCTTCACTCTTGTAATTTCGACGACATTTCAAGGCTTCATATTTTACGAGTGCAGCACACTCTCATTGTGAAAAGACTCAAGAATCTTTATCAAACTTCCAAGTGGTACTTATGTATCAGGGGCATATTGGGAATTTAACATGTGGGTATGATTTTTTTTTTTTCAAATATTGTTTTTGCATCTGATTCTGCAAGTTGGGAAGATTACAAATATAATATGAAATTTATCTCAAGTTGGGGTTTGCAATTGGAAGCATAGGATAATATTGGAAGGGAACAACAAACCATGGCATAGATAGCTATGCCGGCTACTTGGAATTGGACATTTTTTCTTCCTCCTCAAAGGTGGGCCTTTTGCTTGTTTTTTTGGGGCTGTTGGTAAAGCTCAGATTCCATTTAGGAGTCACTGTTAAAAGTGATTTATGATGCGTTTCTCTCATTCTCTCCCTTGTGTGCGTGTGCACATAATCATGATTTTCTGGTCGGACCTAGCTAATCAAATTCATTTAACAAAAATATCATTAGCAATTATTCCCAACAACAAAACAGTCATTTTCGTTCCTCTAAGAAAAGAAAAAAGGAAAAAACAGTCTTTTTTGTTTTTACCACATAAAAGAGGCACACAAAGGTTGTTTTGTATAGTATAACCTTATGCCCAAAATATAAGAGTGAATTTTAGAGAAAGAAACAATCTAATATTTAATATGTAATATTAAATATTCCAATATGACTTGGTGGAAAATAATGCTCATTCAATTTAGGAATCACCGAAGTCAAGTCCTTTCCATCGTAAGTGATATCCAAAAATACAAAAGGAGAGTGGTATTAAAAAATACACTAACATCCCAAACTAAATTAATAATTGAAATAGTTAGTTAACTTTCCTTTAACACTTATAATTAAAAAATCCTACTATATACATTTACGAATAGATGTAGAGAGTTTTTTTCTGCTTATTGCAAATGTAAATTTCTACTATTATGGAAGTGGATTTCTAAATCGCACATAGTGTTGAGAAAGACCTCTAACCATTAGAGTTAGAGCTTGTTTAATTTTCTTCTATTAGTTACTATCAAATCCAAAAACCTAAGTTGATAGAAAAAAACCAAACTATTGTATTTAAGATTTAAAGTTGTGATACATTAACACGCTTCCTTTTGTATAACATGAATAGGTAATAAATGACAGACATATGTTAAATGCTCCCTATCGTATAACATATGTAATGAGAAGATTTTCAGATAAAGGTGAGAGAGATGATTTGAAGTAGGGATCTTCAAGCTCTGATATCATATTAGTTACCATCAAACCCAAAAGTTTAAGTTGATAGGAAATGATCTAACTATAGCATTGAAGACTTAAGGTTGAGATACGTCAACATACCCCATCACGTGTAATGTAGACCGATAACAACGTATTTTTGAAACTGTTTGTGCACTTCTCATATCTGCCTCATGTCCTGAAAAGTTTTGGGAAGAAACTGCATTAATAGTAGTACGCACTGTAAACCGTGTTCCATGATCCATTGTTGATAATCAAACTCCTTATAAACGACTGTATAACACTCCACCAAATTATCAAAGTTTCAAAGTCTTTGGATGTAATTGCTTTATTCTTCGTCATCCTCATGAACAACATAAATTAGAGTCTAGAACTTGTTTGTGCTGTTTTCTTGGCTATAGTATTGAACACAACGGTTAACATTATCGGGATCCTATTTCAAATTGCCTTCGTGTCTCTTGTCATATTGTTTTTTGGGAACATAAGATGTTTTTCTGCATATTCAAATTTCACATATCACATATTTTTTCTCATAAACTTTTTATAGATCCTATTGTTTTTTTGTTCCCTGATGATAGTGATTCAAGTATTCCTAAGATTCAAACAAATGTTTTTGATACTATCCAACCGATTCCTCAATAGTCTCACTCGTCTGTTGATCCTGCATTAAAGTCCTTTTGCCCAATCTCACCTGTTGTTCCTCCTCATCCTACACCAAAGTTCTATTGTCTAATCTCACCTATTGCTCTTTGTTGCTTTAATCAGGTAAGGTAACTACCTGTAACCCTTCAAGATTTTCATTGTTTCTCTACCATTCTTTTTTTTTTTTTTTTTCCTTTTGTATAAGCCTCAATCTTATAAAAAGGCCAATACTAGCCCTATTAGGCAACAAGCCATAGTTGAAGAATTGTAAGCTCTTGAGAAGACTCACACCTAGAACATGATTAATCTTCTTCTTAAGAAATCTGTTATTGGGTGCAAATGAGTATATAAGATCAAAACAAAGTAAAATGAGTCTGTTGAACAACATAAAGCCCGTCTCGTGACCAAAGGTTTTATCAAAGAGTATGAAATTGATTATGAGGAGCCATTTATGCTAATGGCTAGACTTACATATGTTTGTAATTTACTAGCAGTAGTTGCAATCAAATGGTGGAACTTGTTTTAAATAGGACATGAAAAATATTTTTCTTAATGGGGATCTTACTGAAGAGGTATAAATGAAACTACCCTTAAGGTATCCACACCCTACAAACAAGGTTTGTCGTATCTGCCACACACTATATAGGCTAAAACAGGCTCCTAGAGCTTGGTTTGCCAAATTCTACTCCACCATCATACAATTTGGCTTTGCCTCTAACTCTTATGACTCTATACTGTTTCTTCGTAAGACCAGTCATGATTTTGTTTTTTTGTTACTCTATGTAGATGACTTGATTATTATCGATGATGATAGTGTTGGCATCTCTGAACTCAAAACATATCTCCAACAACATTTTGAAATGAAAAATCTTGACACTTTCAGCTATTTTCTTGGACTTAAGGTCTCTTTTGATTCTAATGGTTACTATCTCTCACAAACCAAATATATTTAAGATCTTCTTGTTCACACTAGTTTAACTAATAGTAAAAGCAGTGCTAGTTCCTTGAAAGTTAATGTTAAGCTAACGTCTTTCAAAGACACACTACTCAGTTATCCTACTCTTTATCGACGGTTGATTGGTAGTCTTCTTTACCTAACCGTGACTCGATCTAATATTGCGTATGTTGTGCATGTTGTCAGTTAATTTATATTTGCTCCACATTCCACTCATTTTGCAGTTGTCATTCATCTTCTACAATATTTTAAGGGCATACTATTTTATGGACTTCATTTTTCTACTAGTTCATTTTTAAAGTTACGTGCTTATTCAGATGCTAATTGTGCTAGCGATGATATTGATCAATGATCTACTATTAGTTTCTACTTCTTTATTTTAGATTCACTTATCCCGTGGCGTAGTAAGAGACTGACTGTTATAGCTCGATCCAATACTAAAGTTGAATATCGATCCCTCGCTAATATTACTCAAGAACTTGTTTGGTTATGCTGACTACTTACAAACATGAGAGTTCATTATATCACTGCTACTCTGATTTGTTGTGACAATCATAGTGCCGTTCAAGTTGCCCACAATGATGTCTTTCATGAACGTACCAAACACATTGAAATCGATTATCATTTTGTTCAACAACATGCTCATCAAGGTACTATTAAACTTCACTCAATTTCTTTTGCTGATCAACCCGTTAATATTTTCACCAAAGCTTATCATCCGAGACATTTTCATGAATTGGTTTCCAAACTGAAGTTTGCATCAATCTTGCTATTTTGAGTTTGTGGGGGAATGTTATCAATCAATCATATAAATCATTTCCATATGTGTCACACTATTATAATAACATTTTTATTTTCCATACATACAAATATGATTGTAGTTACCATGTATAGAATATTCAGTTGCTTATTTTGTTTTTCTCTTTAGCCTACAAATAGGCTTCATTTGTATATTGTAAATGTACAGTAAAATACAAATATTCATCTATAATATATCATCTTCATTTTTCACTAGCACTTAGCACGTCTCATTAAGTTATTCTGACTGATTTTTAAAGTGATTTTATCACTTTAAATAACTCCTAAAATCAATGAATTAAATAAGTATTTTACCTTTCACTTAATTGACTTAGATTTATATGTTTTATTCTATATAATTCAATTTTTAGTTTAAAGGAACAACAAACATAATATTTCATATTTAATTTTTAATCATTATTCAATGTTTAATAAAATTCAACATTATTCATTCTTCATATAAAAAAACAAATGTAACCTTTGTACATTTGCGATTACATTACAATTATATTAAACAATTTATACTTATTATTCCAATGAATCAATAAACAATTTCTTGTCCTCCGAAAAAATGAAAGGAAAAATAAATATAGCAATTTTATTCATTTTTTTCTGATTATTATGAAATTTTGATTATTTCTCACTCCTGTTAGAATATTGGTTTGAGAAAGTACTAGCAATGCAATTTAGATTTTTTTTATTTAAAATTAAAACTATTTTTTTTTCTTCTAGTTGAGCTATATATAAACTTGATTGGAGAACAATAAATATGAAAAGCCAAGTCGCTTAATTCAGGTTAAAAGCAGAAAACAAGTAGACAAGATCGGGATTGGTACTGATTACTTATGACATTCAACAGGCCATGTGGGTGCAATCCGTCTTATTTGTTTGTAGTTACGTTGGCACAGCTGATAAATGGTCAATGGTCCCCTCCCAACCTTCCTTTCCACTCTTCAGGTTCAATCGTCAACAACAGATCTGTCATTCTGTCTACAGTTTACAAATTGCACTGTGTCTGTAACGCATCTTGGGCCGTCCACCACAATCTCAGAAAAATCATCCTCTACATGCGTATATGCATATGCTAGCTTGACATTAATATTCCGTTCATTTGTCTTCAATGTTGTATGGGGACAGATTATTTCAGATTAGACTGCTCAAGTTGACTTGAGTCTTCATTGCAGATGAATGTTTATCTAATTACGTAAGAAGTTTTTTAATTAAATATTAACAATCAATGAAATAATTGGGAAATATATCTTAAGCTATTCTTCAGCAATAATGTCAGTAGACTACAAGATTTTTATAAGTCCAATAAGACATCAAATCAGCAAAAAATTCCAAATTAACTAATTAATGAGGTTGCCCATTAACCAAGATTATGAAATCAATAAAGGGTTATATTATATTAACTAAAAATTTTGCTCTACTGCCATTGAAAATAATAATTAGTATTTCCATAATAAAATGTCACTTGTTTGATGAAAAATAGAGAGGGCTATTGAAACTTAACAAAAGAAAACCAAAGGCAATAACAGAAGTGGGGAAGTCAGAATAAAATAAGTACTTTTTAATTTGTAGTTTTAGAATACAACTATTCATTCATTTATTTCTCATTCAATCATTATTAGTCATTTTTAAGTTATTTATTTTTTAATTTAAAAATAAAATAATTAAATATTAAATTCATGTATTTATAACAAAATTTTAAGTTTATATAATTTCCTTCTTTCTTTCTTTCTTTTCTTTGCATTTCATTTTCACCTTCTTTGGGCCTCGTATGAGTATGAAGGAGAGACAGTAACATATAAGAAATCTTCACAGGGACGGGCACATGAACGCAATTTTGAATTAGTCCATCCTAAGCCCAGCCGCTGACCATTAACATACTATAATATTGGCTTTCCAATTTTCAGGAAAGATATTTCAAAAAATAATTAAAAAAAAAAAAATCAGGAGAGATTCAAATAGGGTTAAATGTTAATTTCATCCCTAATTTTGAGTAAATTTGATTTTTTAAATATAAATTGATTTATAGTTCTATCATCTATAAATGATTAAGAAATTCATCAATTTTGTCATTCTGACCAAATTTTTAACGGTTAACAGTAACAGAAAAATGAAAGAGACCATTTTATTCTTGATATCTTTAGATAGCATAAGAGCACTATTATACTCTTTAACATAACAATTTAATTTTGACTTTTTCACCAACAAGAAAGCAACACATGTCACTCAAAAATTTTTTCGTAAAATAAAATAACTTTAAGCCAATAGAATATTAACATATGTCCCCTTTTTAAATATAAAATATTAATTTATATTTAAGAATAAGAAAATCAAATAAAAAATTAATTTTAAAAAATAAACAATATGTGGTTATTTGGATTTCCACTGTTGATGGATCTCCATCAACCATGGACAAATTTTCTTAAAAAGAAAAAAAAAATAATTACAAAGAAAAAGTTTTGGTGGATTTCCACCAGATGGAGACCTAAGATCTCCATGACCGGTTATCTTCATTACTCGTTATAGATTGTCCTTTGATATGGGCACATCCAGATCGTTGAGCAACAATGTAGTGATATTATGATCTAGTTCAAACTAGATTGATGTTGGTGGCTAGTCTAGTTCGATCAGACATATGAATTCAAACAACTAATAAAATCATCTTTTCAATATAGCAATCAATTAAATCACTATTATAAACACCAGAATAATATATATATTTTTTATCCCATGGAAAATGACATTATAGAGAGAATGTAAAAATTAATGTAAAGAAATGGTGAGAAGAATTTGCCAAAAAAAAAAAAAACGAAAAAGAAAAGAAATGGTGAGAAGAAGAGGAGGGACGAAAAATAAAAGACAGAACTTTAGAAACGGTGAAAGAGAATGATAGAGAAACAGGAGAGAGAAAAGATGAATCATTCTCTCATTAAAGATATTTTTGTTATATTTTAATAATATTAAAATTCAACCTATTAATGACGTGAAGTGATAAAGTCACAAAGTTTTAATTGGTAAAATATATTGGTATTCTTTTAAAAAAATTTATTATTATTATTATCCAGTATGATTTAATAATAAATAGTATTCATTTGATCAAATTATATTTAATTAAGCTCGAGTTATTGTATGTATTTAAAATAAGAACATATTGATCATACTTTAAAAATATTGAAAAATACCTTAATTTTTGAAAATAGATATTAAGTGGTTTAGAAAAAAACAATTTAAATTTCCTAAATTTTGTGATAAATCTTGAAACCATTTAAATTCAGTTTCATAACTTCTACTTCTGATTACTTAATTATAGTTATGCGAAGGTTAGTAAAATTGATGTCAGCTGTCAGACAACAAATTATAATAGTCCTTGAATTTAGGCTTGCATTAGTCAATAGTCAATACTAATGTTGCATTTACTTACATATAATCGAAATGATATGAAATCAGAGTGATCTACTAATTAGAATGATGTATTAGAATTAGAATAAGTTGTTTACTTTAATTGTAAGAATTACAATTGGAATCAACAATATCCTCATTGAGATGTTTACTTTAATTTTGAATTGGAATGAATTAATTATAAGTTATAAAAATGTCATCGATTAAAATTAGGTACTCCATAGGCATTTAAAAAAAAATGTAACTTTAAAAAAAAAAATTTTTTTTCTTCAATAAATATGTATTTTTGTTATAATAATATTATGGCTATTAAAATATTTTTTTTAAAAAAAATTCTAAAAATTATTTTTTATTATTATATCATATCATGAATTATTTTGGGCTTTTGGCCATGGATTAAAATACAGTAACTCGCTTGGTCATGGATTAAAATACTTATGAATGTTATTGCAATATCTTTTTTTTTTTTTTTTTTTTTAATGGTGAGGGAGAGGGATGGGGAGGGGAATTAATTTATGAGAAAATTACTCACATCTTGTGCTTTAGTATAAGAGTGAAATTTGAACCGTTGATCTGTTAGAATAAAAGGAAGTACTCAACCACTGCTACTAAAGGGTGGTGTGTGTCATTGCAATAACATAACAAATCAATCAATTGCTATTTTAATCACTCGGTTTCATTTGGTTAATTATTGTTCTTGAAAAAACTTCTTTGAATGTTGAATATTAAAGTTGTTTTCTGTTGAATGAATTTGGGTTATTGTGGGTTATTTATTTTTTTTACATTAGATTTATACAACTGATAAACCAACTGAGAAAATTAGCAATTGATTGATTTGTTAGGTCAATGCAATAACCTAACAAACCAATCAATTGCTATTTTTCTCACTTGGTTTCATTTGGTTTATCAAATGTATACATGTGATGTAAAAATAAATAAATAAATAAATAAACACCCCACAATAATGACCGAAAATCATTCAACAGAAAACAACTTTAATATTCAACATTCAAAGAAATTTTGTCAAGAACAGTAATAATGATCCATAATAATGATTTTCAATTTTATTTGTTTTAATAAGGGTAAAAACGACTTTTTAAAGTATAAAAGATAATGAGATTAGAAATCCTAAAAAGGGTGAAAAGAATGACAATCCTATTCAACAACCCCAAATTTATATAAGACTCACAATTCTATTCTCATTATGGATTAATTTAGAGAAAATAAATACTAATAATCATATTCATTCTTCATTCAAATTTCCTAATCCCTAAGTAAAAACATTATAAATCTTTAATTAGCCGTGCTATACAACAGATTAATAAATAAGCTAACGCTTAAACAAATCAAATAAAAACCGAAGCAAAACAAGCTCACAATTCTGTGCCGATATACTACAATCAAAATCTCCAGTATAGCACAACTACCACTTTCATATTTAATCATGACATAATCAAAATATAAATTTGTATACGATTACAGTATCTGTACCATAAAACAAATTAAAATATCCCTTTCTTGATGCTGCCACTCGTAGTCATTATTATCATCTCCTGCAGATTGATTCAGGGTCTAACATGCTTAATTTTTACGAAATATCAGGTGTATAATATATACAACATAATTGCAATGACATAAGAATCTAAATCTGCTATTGTAACTAGCCATATAAATCCATTTGTTGACTCTGAAAAACAAGAACCAGGTTTTCTTCTTAGTACAAAAGAAGTTTATAAAAATCATTTATAAAAGCTTTTAAAAAAATCAAGAGGATTAGGATTAAATGTTATCCTTGGAAATAATAGAAGTATAATGATAACCTTTATTGGAGTAAATTTCTTTAAAAAGTCAACTTTTGCTAGCAATAATATATCCAACGAATGGGGCAGGATTAGGTAGTGAAAATTGCCAATTCTAGTTTATAATGATGGTCAACTTGACTACTCATGGAAATCGGTATATGATGATCAACGAATGGGGCAGGATTAGGGAAAGAAACAAACCTAACCGTATCGCGTGTTATTTTTTTATGCTGCTTTGACAATTATGATCAACTCGACTTTAATCAAACACTAGTGAACAATGAACAGTAAACCAAGACTGGATTATCAAGTCCACTAAGTCATTGACGTGTGTCTGATTTAAGCTTCATTGTAAAGACTATGCAAGATAATGAAAAATTGGATGAACTTGGAAGATGTAACGTCAATAGCTTGATAGAAAAGAAATAATCAATGTCTAACAACTCCTGGAAATCAGACCCTCTCCCTCCTTACAACTTTACTTTACTCTCCATGCGTTATTTAACAGTGTTTTACTACCAAGACAAGCAATTAACTGCTACTAACCTATGGACTTGGAGTGCTTGGTATACATCCAATATTTTAGATTATTAGCAACCATAACTCACCACAAGAAAAGAGAGCAACAACAGGCAATTCTCGCTGTAGATGACTGTCTACAGGGGTCAGGACGTCCAGTTGTCGTTGCCTTGGTAATTAAAAAGCTCCGCTTTCTATGGCGAACAGGGGTGCTTTTTACAACTGACAATGTCTATTGTCGTTTTCGATTTTACAACGAATAATGCCCGTTATATATAACGTCTTCTACGAACAGGCAACGCCCGTGTTAAATAGGTTTCTAACATGGACAGTGCCTGCAATGAATAGTCTCAGGATTTAAAATATAAATAAGTTATATAAATAAATTGATGAAAAAAATATAGATTTCATCAATTTGTTTATTTTATGGAAACAATTCACTTTAGTCCTTTAGTTTTGATGAAATATTATAATTTTACCCCCCTGTTATCGCTAACGTTTGAGAAATTCATCAAATTGGTTTCTCTAACAAAAAAACTAACAATCAACTGTCATAGAATACGTACAAAGATCATAATACCTTAATCATTCTATTTTTATTTTATTAAATTAAAACAAAAAAAATGTTTAAAAATTAATAAAACAAAATAAAAAATTGAATGTCCACTATCCATTCATCAAGTCGTGATAGATAGTGGAGATTTAATTTAAAAATTATATTTAAAAATAATAAAATTAAATTTTAAAATTAAGAATTAAAAGAAAAAAGAACTTGGAAACAAATAATAAAACAAAATTTTAAATTTTCGAAAAGAAAAAGGGAAAGTTGAATTTATGGGTTGAATATCGTAACCTAGATTTAAAGATATGAGTTCCCCATATCTTCAAAGGTTGAAGATCTAGGTTCAGATCTTCAACCTTTTTTGAACTCATATCTTCAAATAAAAAAAAAAACACAACCATCCTCCACTTTATCTCCACCCCACACCAAAACACAAGCCCACCACTAAAAACAACTCATCCTCCACTCTATCTCCACCCCAACACCGTCTGTCTCTACACCAACCAAACCTACACCAACTTCCCTGACACTCTTCTCTTCGTTGATGCCCCAAAACCATAAAACCCAAACCCACAAACCTAGATCTTCACCCACAAACCCTGTCTCACTCATGTCCCTGTACGCATCTTCTATGATGGCGTTGTCCTTGCCTACACCATTTACACCTTCTTTGGCTTTTGCTTTACCTCTAACTCCCTCCACTGCCTTCGTGTCGCATAGTTGCTCAAGGCCTCCCACCTTTGCTTTTTTCTCCACTACGATCACAACAACCATGACCTCACTTTTTTCTCTACTACGATCACGACAACCGTGACCTCCTCATCATCATCCACGATCATGTAAACAATTTTCCCTCCACATTTTCTACAACAGGCATTTAAAGGCCCATTGTAGATAATGACTTTCTACAACAAGCAACTAAGGGCCTGTTGTAAATGCTAGAATTATCTAAAACGGGCACTAAATAGGACTGTTGTAGATACTTGAACAATCACAAGTCTTTAAAGGCCTGTGATGAATGCATGTTTCTAAAACAGATCCCAAAGCGCCTACTATGAATAACTTGTTATAAATGTCCTGTTTTCTTGTAATGATTATTGAAATATATATATATATATATAATAATTCTACCATTAGTATCTTCTGACTTTAAAAAGTTAGGACGAACTAATTAAATCCATCAACTATATTTGAATTAAATAGGAGAGAGAATTTGTTTTATGAGAGATAATGCAATAGATGAATTTGATTAGTTCGCTCTAACTTTTTAAGTTAAGAGGCACTAATGATAGAATTACTTTGTATATATAAAGTAATTCTATCATTAGTGTCTCATAACTTTAAAAAATTATAACGAAACAATCAAATTTATCCATTGTATTTGAATTAAATAAGAGAGATAATTTATTTTAGAAGAGAAAATATAATGTATTAATTTGATTGGTTCGTCCTAACTTTTTAAAATTAAAAAACATTAATGATATAATTATTATATGTATGTATATATATATATCCTTACCCTGCCAGTAAACGTTGTTTTGATATATTAGACATAGTATATTTAATATCTGCAAAAGTCAAAAGTTTTTTTTTTTTTTTTTTTTGAAGCTAAAGTCAAAAGTTTTTACTTCCTTTGAGATTAGTTTTGTTTTTATAGTTTTTTCTCACAACCGGTTGAACGGTTTGACTGATATATATATTTTTTAAAGAGGCTTGCGTCTTTTGACCAACGTATATGGTGCGTTTGTTTACGTGCAATTAGTGGTAATCGTCACAAAATTAGAAATAATTAATCTCATCTTGAGATCAATGCCTCCAGCTTTTACATTTCCCATAATGTCCAGGCTATAATTAATAACAGGACTAGTGCTTCTTTAAGATAACAAATTTCCAAAACATACGTAAATGACAATGAAATTTGTTGGTTTTTCCAAGTATTTTTTCATGTTTTAAATAGCCCTATAGTTTATTTCAACCCAGCACTATAACAGAAAGTCATTTTTTTAATTATTTGGTAAGACTGGTATATATTCTAAAATACTTCCACATATAATTTGCCCAACTATAACCATCATTGGCGATTCTAAGCAATATAGTAGCTGGAGCTTTCCAAGTCTTGAAAATATTGTCCACTTAACAAAACTTTGAAAATTATGAAAGATATGTACAAATGCATAATGAATCAATATATAACTAGCAATTAGACATTTTAACATTTTTTTTGGTGGGCTGCGGGGGGGGCGGCGGTGGTTGGGCGGGAGGAGAGAAGGGAAGGGGGGTGGGGTCCATCATCATAGTGAAATGTGGCAAATACTTGTCACTCAAAGAACAAGCTCAATGGATTTTTTTTTTTTTTTTTTTTTGTTTCCATTCTTGGACACGTAGCTCAACGTTGTTTCCAGTGTCTCTTTCAGTCAGACTTCATCAGTTGAAGTGACACAAAATAAATTAATTTGCTGCATGTATAAGGCCATGTGATTCTTAAGAAACCGTCAGTAAGCTGATGGTAATCAACGCCGCCGCCGTAAAACATTATACGATGCTCAAATTCTGTCATGATTATTAATGATGATATATGCTGGGAAAAAAAAAGGAAAGAAAAAAGAGAATATATATGTATATATAGTTAGTTAGTTTCTATGATCAATTCGTACTAGTTTTTAAATGGTTAGAATTGATCATCTCAATCGTATATTATATTTAAATCAAATAGGAAGAAGAAATAATTTTAAGAGAGAAAATTTAATAAATGATTAAAATTGGTGGTACTAACAATTTATAATTAAAATACACTTATAATAGTATATATATATAGGGTAGGATCAACAGCTCCTACAATTACATAATTTCTTACCCAAGTTATTGACTTTTGGATTTGAATGAGATGGATGATTAAGATGCACTTATATTCTTAATTGTATATACATTTATACATCCAAAATAAATGTTTGTTTTTTTTTTCTCTCTTCTTTAATACATTATCTTTACTCGTTTATTGTTAATAAAACAATCAATTGATTCATAGATGGCTAAGATGTACTCATATCCTTAAATACATACACGTTTACATATTCAAAATAAATATGTTTTCTTTTCTCTCTCTTCTTTAATACATTATATCTCTTCTTCTAAAATAAATGATTAAGATATACTCATATATTTAATTATATAAATATAATAATTTTACTATCAGTTATCCTAACGACAAACTAACCAAATTCATCCATCTCATTCAAATCCAAAGGTCAACAACTTGCTTAAGAAATTATGTAATTTTTAGGGGCTACCAATCCTGTCTATAGATATAATGTTTTTATAATAAGGTATACCTGATTTTTAAAAGTAAAGACCAATAAATTAAATTCATCTATTGCATTTGAATTAAATAAGAGAGAGAATTTGTTTTAGGAGAGAGAATGCAATTGATGGATTTAACTAGTTGATCCTCAATTTTTAAGATCAGATATATCATATTATAAAAGCACTATATATATATAAAAGCCTTGTTATAAATCACCTCAAATTAGAAAAATCTCAACCAGATTATAACTAATAAAAAAATGACAAAATACTTTTATTTTTCTATTTTCGATTGGAAATACAGCAGATTTTTAATTGAATGAAATCAACCAAAAAAAAAAAAAAAAAAAACTCAAACTATATGTTACTGATAATAACCACAAAATTATGTACATGATATGTATATATCTCCTGTGACCACCTGTGATGGTTGCATAAAAGTGTACTGATGTATGTTTGAGGAGAGCCTGTGTGCGTACGCGTACATTTACATACCTAAAAGTGACAGAAAACTAAAAATGCATGATACACCTTCAAACCTCTTAAACTGTAACAAATAACTAAGAAATCTCTTGCATAATAGAATCGTCGAAATAAAGTTCATCAGGCCAGTATGAAGAAGTTGCTCCACCATAGCTAGAAGTGCTGCTTGCATCTTCTGGATTGCTCATGGATGTCTGACCATGATCAGTTAAAGATGGAAGATCAGTACGTGGAGATGGAAGAATCCATGAAAAGTCAGGTGGGTGATCATTAGCACCTTGGCTGACCATTGCAAAGCTATTAGGAGGTTGGCCCATCTCATTATTAAACAGTGTTTGGAAATTGAAAGGGACTTGTGGGGGTGGCAAGTGAGATAATAGACCTGGATGGTGGAGTGGTTCAGAGGTTGCAATTTCAAGCTGTGGAAATGAGGCTGGAGTAGTATTCCCTGTTTGTGATGAATTTAAAACTGGTTTTTCTTTAAGAGCAGGAGTGGAATTCAATAAATTAAGAGCTTCCATGTCTGTAATGCCATTTTGGTCATATGGGGTAGTAGAAATAGAAGCTGCAGATTGGAGAAGACATTGTAAGTATTGAATCTTAACCAACTGAACAGCTTCAGCTTGTAATCTCACAGCTTGTTCTAAGAGGTTGGCAAGCGTTATTTGTTGAGGCAAGCTGGCGAATATGTCAGTTCTGGGTTGATGGGTCATTGGATCAATTCCCATCTGAATCAGCTTCTTCTTCAAATGGATGTTCCAGAAATTCTTGATTTCATTATCGGTCCGGCCTGGTAGGTGGGTTGCAATTACTGACCACCTTGTAAACGAAAATATATACTTTTTAGAAAAACTGTGACAAAACCTATAGAATTAGACATTTGATTATTTCATATGTAAAAGCAAATAAATAAAAAATTACTTGTTTCCAAGGATGGAATGGAGATGGAGAATTGTCTGCTCTTCATCTTGAGAAAATTTACCTCTCTTAATATCAGGCCTCAAGTAGTTATTCCATCTCAATCTACAGCTCTTGCCACATCTGTTCAGACCTGTAGACGAAAATTAACAAGAAAATGAGGAAATAATCTTGGCAGAAAGAGAGATAAAGGTAATTTTTAACCAAAGTACATATACACACACACCTGCAAGCTTGGGAAGAGCTCTCCAGCTTCCATGGCCATGTTTTTGTATGTACTGGACAAGTAACTGATCTTCTTCTGGAGTCCAGGGGCCTTTCTTGAGGCCAATCTCATCACAACAAGGAGACCCTCCCATCACAACAAGGCCACCAAAACTGAGGCTTCCTATATTTATATACAAACTTCTGCTTTGCTTCTTGTCTCAGATCACACTAATAAAATATTATTTTACACTTTTTGTTTGGCTGATCAAGATTGGGACACTTCCTCTGACAGGTTATTAAAATAGTACCAAAGATGCCATGACGTCCTTGTATTAAATAACCAATAAATTATCACTCTTAATTTACTTCTGCGTGGATATCTGGTTTCTTATAAAACACTTCATGATACAAAAATTGGTCACACCTACGGTTGATACAATAAATTTAAAGGGTAATACAAACTAGGAAATTGAGAAATTCAATATTGATCCTCTTTGATGTCGATATCCCCTTGGGCAAGGGGAATTTTGCTCCTAAGTGTTTGCTCTCCCCTTAGCTACCTACCAAACAGAAAGAGAGAGGGTCAAGGTCAACAGCGAAAACCCTTCAACGCTTAAACTAATGAAATTTTCATGGGATGGCCCCTTTGCAATATGGTTAAGGGGCAAAAAAGGGGAAGAAACCCCAAATTACTCTAGCTAATAAGATTCGAGAGTAGTGTCTAATGCTTGTGAGGGCTTCTCTACAAGAGTTCCCCTGCACCTTAGTTTATTCTCAAGTTAAGGAAAATGACTTACCTTTATTTGAATAGTGATTGTCCTTATATTCTCTTTCTCATCTTCTAGGGTTTTCTCATTCCTCCGTTGCTAATGGTTAACCCTCCTTTTATGTTCCCTTTGCTTCTACACCTACTTCTTGTTGTTTGACCCCCTTTTCGTCTCATCGCTTTCACCTTTCCTTGTCCTCATGCTCTTTGTCTAGCCGATTTAGGTTCGAGGGACACGTGGCCTCTTCTCATTCATTCTTCCTGTCATAGAGCTACACTGACAAGCTGTTGGCCCTCTTTTTTTCTCTTGCAACCTGGCGTCTATCACTTCTGGTTACTTGTTAGCCCTAAGCTTGGCGCTAAGCCTAATCCCTCTATCTTTCTGATAAGTCATGGAGTCTGCAGAATGTAGAGGACTCCATTTGAATTTTCAAACTAGGTTTCCCTTTGGTTTAGCTTCCTGCTTTTTGGCATGGGCATCTCCATCCTTTCCATGTCCTCCTTGCTAGACTATTGAGCTTGGGCTGTGGCTTTCCATTCTTTGGCTTGCCTTTTAGGATTTAGTTTTGGGCCCTATTCTTTGGGTTGATTTCCAAATGAAAATTTTGGGGTGCAATTGGATTTTAAGGGAGCTAATTTTCCCCCAACACTTCATTAATTGCTAACCCAAGTCTTCAACAACTAAATCTTTCTTTAAAAAAAGAGCATGATAATTAAGCTGCCATAAGAAAATAAACCTTTGGCAATAACTATTTCTTCTTCTATTTTTTTTTTAATAAAAAACTTGACCAGAAAAATTCCGGACACAAGGAAATTCAAGAAAAGACATGTCTGGAGTGTCAACATCAATTTGAGCTTAATATTAATATCACTTGATATAACTTCCCGTATTAAGGTTGAAAATGCAAATCAGATTACATAATACGTAGCACGTCTCTGTTGGGCAAAGGAACTCATTCAATGCAGGCAATAGGAGTATATTTGGTCACCACTTTCATGGCTCTCAACTAGTTACATTTGGATATTATAGCAAGTCGGGAATCTATGTATTATTTTTCAGAATTAATTTTGCTGTTTAAATCAATTTATATTTATCATTAAATATGATTTGATAATAGAGAGTGTTTATCTAATTGCATCGCTTTAGATTCAAATTGCTACATTGTATATAATATTTTTAAAAACTACAATTTATAAATATGATGATAAAATATACACTGTAGATAAGTAGGCTGTCTCAGTGGACTAATAATACTACACAACCTAATACCACAGTCCACATATTTTAATTTAATCATCAGTCGTATGATTGACTATTAATCAAAAACATATAAAACTTTAATCACATGTTAAAAATTTATTTAATAAGTGTAAACTCAGGTCTAATTAAGAGAAGATTACATTTTGAATTTTATGTTGAATCCATAATGATGTCGGCAAATATGAATTGATTTATTGTTGTTTCTGTTTCAATTAATTGAGGACATGACTCAGCTCATAAACAGCATTAGTGGCATTTAATTAGTAATTCTGAATTAGTTATTAAAACCAACAGCTGCACAAGGAGGTTAATATGACAATATTAGACTTTATTTACTCAAGAATACATTTTTAGTCTCCGTCATCCCTAACGTTTGAGAAATTCATCATATTGGTTTCTTTGACCAAAAAACTAACAGTCAACCGTCACAAAATATGCACAAAGATTAAATACGCTTAATCATTCTATTTTCATTTCATTAAATTAAATAAAAACAAGAATATTAAAAAAATTAATTAAAAAAACCTTTAAATATCCACCATTCATTCATCAAGTTATGATGGATATTGGATGGTGGAGATTTAATTTAAAAATTATATTTAAAAATAATAAAAATTAAATTTTAAAATTAAAAAAAAAATTGAACCAGTAAACAAATGAAAAAACAAAATTTAAAATTTTTGAAAAAAAGAGAAGGAAAAGGTGAATATTTGGTTGAATATATGAACCTAGATTTGAAGATTTGACTTCCTAAGACCTTTAAAGGTTGAAGCTCTGGGTTCAGATCTTTAACCTTTTTCGAACCAATATCTTCAAATCCAGAAAAAGAAAAAAAAAAAAAACACTCATCCTCCATTTTATCTCCACCATACCACCAATACACACTCATCCTCCACTCCATCTCCACCCCAACATAGTGTCTCTACATCGACCAAATCGGCACCAACATCTCTAACACCCTCCTTGTCCTCGACACTATAAAACCACAAAACCTAAACCCACAAACCAAAATCTTCACCCACAAACCCTATTTCACTCATGTCCTTACACGGATCTCCTACGACAGCATCATCCTTGGTGTTGCCCTTGTCTACGCTGCCATCTGCACCTTTTTCAGCTTTCGCTCCACCTTTAACTCCTTCTGCCGCCTCTGCGCTGAACCGTTACTCAAGGTCTCTAACCTTTACTCTCTCTTCCACTCTGATCACGATAACCATGACCTCCCCATCATCGTCCGCTGCCATGTTGTAAATACTAAAAAAATGAAAATTTTGTTATAAAAATTGATTACTTTTACAATTGATACAATAAATTAAAAGGGGAGTACAATCTAAGAAATTGAGGAATTTAATATTAATTCTCTTTGATGTCGAGATCTTCCTAGGCAAGGGGATTCTTGCTCTTAGGTGTTTGCTCTCTCTTTAGCTATTTGTCAAACAGAAAGAGAAAGATCAGGGGTCGAATGTGTTTCACTGGCGAGAATCCTTCGACACTCAAGTCAATGGGATTTTCATAGCGTGGCCCCTTTGCAATGTGGTTAAGAGGTAGAAAAAAGGAAGAAACCCAGGTTACTCTAATTAAAGGAGTTCCCCTACACACTAGTTTATTCTCAAGTTAAGGAAAATAACTTATCTTCCTTTGAATAGTGATCGTCCATATATACTCCTTCCCACATTCTAAGATTTTCTCCTCCCTCATTTGCTGATGGTTAACCCTGCTTTTACGTCTTTTCGCTTTCATATCTGCTTCTTGTCGTTTGACCTCCCTTCGTACCGTCACTTTTACCTTTCCTTTGTGTCACACTCTTTATCCAACCAATTCAGGTTCAGGGGACATGTGACCTCTTCTCATTCGTTCTTCCTATCGTAGGGCTATATGGCAAGCTATTGACCCTCCATTTTTCTCCTACAACCTAGTGTCTGGCACCTTTAGTTGCTTGTCAACCCTAGGTTTGACGCTACGCCTAATCCCTCTGTCTTTCTGACGAGATAGGGATTTGCAGATGCAAGGGACTTTATTGAAATTGTCATACTAGGTTTTCTTTTGGTTCATCTTCTCGGCCTTTTGGCAAGGGCATCTTCGCCCTTTCCATACCCTCTTTGCTGGACATTTTTATGTCTTCAGGAAAAGCAATTAGGCTAACTTAAAGGAATCTCTAAGACCTTCCTCAATTACATTCCCAATTGTAGCTCTTAAAAGCTGCTTCTTGCTGCCACATTTCTAAAAGTGCTTCTTGCAACCTAACTTTTGATGCATCTATCCCTATAGTGGACAAAGGGTAATTAGACCTAAACTTAATACCATTCGCTTGAAGTACAGACTCTGATGCACTCCATGGATGGTGTATCCATTCAGTCAGTAGTCTAGCAAGTTTAGAAAGCCAGCGTCATACATATTCACCATTGGGGTCAAATTTGTAATCTTCAAACTGTTAAAAATTATAATAAGTGAGAACAAGCTGTTGTACTGAAGGTTTATAAACTAACAAGTAGTTGGTTGGTGATACATAAGTTCATATAATAACTACAATTCTAGAGTTAAAAAGCATACAAATTTCTCATGTTTGAGAAAAAAAGATACAACTTTAAGAAAGAGTTGAAGGGACTAATTAAAAAACATGCATGAAAAACCCACAAGACCAATAAATTTTAATTCACAGAAAGTCAGCAACATGAAGCCCTAGTTACTGAACTTTTTCAACTGTTAGAACACTGAAGAGAACAAAAGTATATTCAAAGAAAAAGGCAATACCAAATTTACCAAGAATCCTTATTGTAAAAGTTTCATCTTGAGTGTGAAAGTAAGCAGAAAGCACACTGCTAACTATATTTCTCATAGAACATGTATTATAAGCTTCAAAAAGCAAGATTAATTTGCTGTTGAAAACCTTATTATCACAAAGGTACCTCCACATGTATTATGCATCTGAACACCAAAACATGAAAAGAAAAAATAAAAAATATGGAGTATAAGTAAATGAGACATGACTTTTATCACTAGAAGTTATTAAAAATTCTATATTGGCATGACCATGTGTCCAAATGTCCAATCAATAGAGCAATGTTGTAGTAGAACTATTAAAATTATCATTAGCACTTGTGGATTGTCGAAGGAAATTACGCAAAACCCTCTAGACATATGGCTTACTACAAACGGAAATCACGTTTGCCTTTTATTACAACGTCCTCTCCTGCACTAACGGTTTGACCGTGATCGACTTGTGAGAGTTAACTGTATTAAGAGTATTTTGGTCATTTTTTCTTATTTTTTACTTTTCTTTAAAAATTATATTAATTAATAGGTTGTTTAGATCTCCATCGTTCATCTGGACAGTAAAGATCCATTTAAAATAATTAAAAGTTTTAAAAACTTAAAAATAATTTTAAAATTAAAAAAATAAATTCAACTATAAAAGATAATTTTTTTCAACTGGTTCTAAGCCGTCCGTTTAAACAATGGACAGTCAAGATCAATTTGAAAAAAAAATAAAATAAAATAAAAAGAAAAATTAATATTTCAAAAAATTTAAAGAAAAAAATTGAAGATGACAGTGGAGACCCATATTGGATCTCCACTATCTATCTTTTTAAGATAGACGAAAAGATGGATGGTAGAAAAGATGGATAGTAGAGATCCAATCTAGGTCTCTACTGCCATATTTAACCAACCATAATCCACAAAAACACAAATACAGTCCAGCATCATCAATCATCAAGGTCACCAACAAAAACCACTGCCATGACACTCTTTATCAAACCAAGGATCCTAAATCACCTAAATCGTCCAAGATGTTTAAGTGAAAATCACTCTCTACCAAACAAAAACCATTGTCTTCTCCCGATGACACATACACACTCTCTCTTTCATCTTTATCTCTCTCCACCGCTACTGCCTCCTCTCCTCTCCTCCTTTTTGTCATCATCTAAATTTGGCAGTCACCTCTTCTTTTCTCTTCCTTTTTTTCATCATCCTAAATGAAGTTTCATCTAAGTTAGTAAACCTAGATGAACTTCATCTAGGTTCGATGAACCCAGATAAAGTTTCATCTAGGTTCATCAAACCCAAATTAAACTTCATTTAGGTTCATCAAACCTAGATGAAAGTTACAGATGAAGATATTGATATTTTTTCAATTTTTTTTGGTGATTTTTTTTTTCAAATTTTGTTGTTGAAGATGACTGATGATTTTAAGGTTAAAGAGATCAGTGAATATGGTTAAAGATGGATCCTGATTTTGTTAATGGATGGTTGATGTTTCTTCATTTAGGTCCTGATTTTGTTAATGGATGGGTTCTAATTTTGTTGGTGATTTTGTTAATGAAGAACATCTATTCTTTTAAAAAAAAAATGATTTGAGTTGATGATTCAATTGAAGATGAAAAGCCAATTGGTTTTTTTTTTTTTTAATTTAATTTTTTTTTTTTGTTTTTTAAAATTAATCTCTACTGTCCATTAACATGATGGATGGTGTACACATCACTTTTTTATTTTCTATTTTTTTTTTAAATTTTAATAATTTTATAATTTAAAAATTATTTTTAATTATTTTTCAAAATTTTTAACTATTTCTAGAATTTTTATTTTTTTTCTTAAATAGATTTCAACTATTTATTTTCGAAATGGACGGTTGAAATTTCTTAAGTTTTCTAATTTTTTTTCCTCATAAAAATAGGGCTAACCACTTCATAGTTAGGGGCATTATCATCTTTTTGCTCTATTTTATCAGCCTCTAGTTAATTCAAATGGTTAACCATGTCAAATGTTAGTGCAAGTTAGTGCAATGGAAACGTTGTTATAAAAAGTAAAGATGGTTTTCATTTGTAATTATGCATATTTTTAGACAGTTTTACGTAATTCGATCGTGAATTGTCTATCCAGTCAAACTCATGGCCATCAGGAAGAGTAATAGAAATGTATTGCCAGCCAAGAGCATCACTCTCTGAATCAGCATCTAAGAGGGTATCCCATAAATACTTCATTTCCCATATCCATTGAAGCTGTAGAACCATTACGAAAAAACTAGAACTCGTATCCGATCATGAAGCCAACTAATGGCCCACAACTCTCTTATGCTAGCATCCACCAATGGACAGCCAGTTCTACCTTGTCTCCAAGCCTTAAAATAGCCCTCATCCACAACCCAAGGAAAGTATTTCAAGTGCCCACGTAGAGGCCTTTCATGATTGTATGGATGGTTAAAGCTCAAGTATCTTGAATATTCTTGACGACCAATTTGACTTGAATCAAAACAAAAATAAGCTTTGTTCCCTTGTTACCTTTTGTCACTAGCTTTGTTCCTTTCATTGGCCCATGAAACTTCCTTAATGTGGACAAGATGGTAGACTTTTCTCATGCTCACCTCCTCAAAATGCAAGTGTGGAGAGAGAAAAGAGGTTGTAGCATTATTGATTTTTTTTTTCAGTTCCCATTTAGTAATAAAATCTCGCAAATATACGAAGAGTATAAATGTTGTATAACGGTTGCGAGATCGTCTCCATAGAGACGTAAGAATAAATTATCAAATCGGTCTTATATGAACATAAATAAATAAATAATAAAGTGTGTTAGGATTTCGGATTCTATTTAGATTTATAAATTACTTATTAAAGCATTGAAGATTTATTGGTTGTATTTGCCACTAGTTTATTATTAATTCTCTCAATATATCTCTTCCGATAATGCATCGAACATACTTTCGTTCACTAACACCTATTTTCCGATGGCTATCAACTACCTAAGTTGGATTGACATTTTATGAGATATTCGGCTGTCACTGAAGCACTCACGGCGACCCGACTGTCACACCAATGACCTATTTCTCTTTCCTAACCTAGGGTACGTATTTTATCAAGCACTTTATGTGCTATTCTTCTAGTCTCAAAATACAACCTCAAATCATGCATATGGTGACCAATCACATACAAGCATTAAGTTCTAAAATCCCCACTTAACATGCACAACATCCTCAAGCAATAACAATCAACTCTATTAATATTAAAATTCAAAATTCATCATTGTCCCAACACAATATGAAATATAGCTACATATAAAGGAAAAATTACAAACACAAAAAAAGTTGAAAATACAACCTATGAATACCCCTCTCCCGAGTTTGAATCCATTGAGCTCCTCTCTTCTGAATTCAAGCCTTTGCACCTTCTTTTCTACTATTGCAAAGCTTTCTCTCCAAAATATGGGTGAATGATGTTGGTGGGTGAAGGATTGAAGATGAAATAAAGATGATTTGGGTTAAGAATCAAGGGTCAGAGAAGAGGCATAAAAGCCTCATTCTCAGCCTCTCAAAAGCTAGTAAAAATGGTGTGGTTTGGGTGTATTTATAAGTTTGAGAGCTAGGACATAAAAATTAGGTTGGAAGGTTGTAAAATAACCCTTTTTTCAAGTCTAGCACTCATCGAGGCGCCTGGTGGGCTTAGGCGTGCCAAGGGGCGCTTTTGTGGCAATCTGTGGCGCTCCCTCAAGTGCTTGGGTAGGCTTAGACACACAAGGAGAGCGCTCATGGCAGTAGGACGTCTTTGTTAGCGCACAGGCAATGGCTAGGCACACAACGGGGCACGCTAGGTTTGACCTTTGCTTAGTAAATCAATCATATCTTTCTCTATGGACCTTCAATTCACGAACCATTAGTTGCTATGGAAACTAGATATGTGTAGCTTTAATTTGATAAGTTGTAGCTCACATAACTCAAACTAATGACTTCGCATGAGCTCTCACAAGTCCCCTCATCTTTTAAACCCGAAAATCCATGATTATGCCATTCTTTTCACAAAACCCAAGCCTTACTTTTCTTTAACTTGATTTCACATCAAATCATTTCTAATAAAGCGTACACATAATTAAGAGATTTATTTCCTGAAAAACACTAAAAAACACATAAAAAACACTCGAGAACAATGACAAAGATATAACTTTGGAGACTTAAATCTTTACTAAAAATGCTTTTATTAAGCACCATCATCCTTCCTACGATTTTTAGAGTACTCGATCAAAGGCCCGTTAATTAATGTGGTTAGAGCCTTATTAGCATTGCTCTATCCAGGTGACCATGCTCTAGCAAGAAGTGCATTGCTTCCCTTCTTTGACTTCATCTTCAAACACTAATGTATCTGAAGGGCACCTAGATACATCACTTGAAAAGAGGCAGATTTGTTGGAAAAAAAAAAACAGAATAATGTAAAATTGTTGATGCACAACTTGATGTGCATAAAGTATTGACATCTTATTTAAGGTAATTTAACATATTACATGGATTGCTGACATGTTGTAACATTTTTGTGTTAACAGACTTGATAAAATGTCGCAACATTTTGTGTCACTTGGATTGACAAAATGTTGTAACATTTTGTAATATTAGGTTTGATAAAATGCTGTAACATTTTTCCTAATAATAGGTTACAGATTGATCAGATAAGGAAATCAAAGTCGTTTGCTTTCAAATGTATTTCGCTGACAGTTTATCGCTTGTATTTATCTTCTTTTATATGATCTTTCATGAGAATATCAATTTACTTTTAGATTTAATGTCAAAGAGATTAAGTTTCCAAAAAGATAAATACGTTTATCTTTGATTTTTATTCTTTTATATTTTAGAAAACTTATTATAATTATCTTTGAGTATTTTCTCTAGGATGTAAAACTTATTAGCTGATGTGCAAAAGAAGAATGAATCTAGACAACTTCTTGATCAAGTTCGAATAAGCAAAATAAAAGGATGTGATCATTGCTAAAAAATATGACTTATCTACTTTTTAGTAGATATTGTTTTTCTTTATTTATGATATATATCTTTTGATAATTATATGATTTTTTTTAACTATAATTTCGTTTTATTTTTGGATTAATTTCTGATTTATTTGGTTGATTTAATCTTGTTAATGAGCATGAAGTTACTATAAATACAGAATTGAAGCAAGCTTAAGCGAGACAAGCAAATAGCATTGAGTTTAGTGAGAGATATATAGTTTGCTTGTAAACCTTAGAGAGTTTGTTCTCTAAGTTATTTTTATTTCTAGACTTACGAAGTGAGCCAACTAGGTCTATGTTTGTGTTTAGATGCTTATTGGGATGACAAGTCATTAGGTCTTCGAGAGAATATTGGTTCACAATCCTTAAAGGGATTTCAATGAGCATAAGTTCTTCGGGAGGAAGAACATTTCGTCCTTAGGAGGAGGCAGCCAACAAGTCTTGAAGGGAGTTCAAGCAACAAATGTTCTTCGGGAGGAAGAACCAATTGGCCATAGAGAGAGGAGACGGGTTTACTGGTTGAAGGAGTTCAAGCTACCGTCACCATTGAAGGTAAGGGGAGCTTGCTAAAACAACGCCAATGAATGTATACTTCATCTTGCATCGATTCTAAGAGTAATTCTTAGATTAAATAAGTCAAGTAGGTTGTATTTGTTTAAGTTCATTAATAGTTGATTTCTCCGCATATGGCCTCGTGGATGTAGGGTAAAATCGAACCAAGTTAAAAACATAAATGTGATATTTCTTTACTTTATTGTTTTTTATTTTTCTGTTGTGTTGTAATATGTTGAATTGAATGTGTTGCAACATTTTGGTTCCAAACGTGTTACGATATTCTTATATTTTCGTATTATAACATTTTTGCAAAAGTTGGATGCTACATGGTTAACAAGGTCATTTCAAAATCCACACACAGATATACATAAAATATCACAAATCGTAAATTTAGAACGGAAAAGAATGCAAATATCGCCCTATAGAGGCTTTGCAACAGACAAGCCTCACTTTCTGAATCTTAGATGGTTGAAAGTGGAGACAACAGAAACTTTAGCAAATATAAAATCTCTGTTCCCTAGAAGCTCCAGATTATACTATATTCATTTTACCAAAAAGAAAATCAAGCATTGGGGTCACAAGCTGTACAAACCTGAAATTATCCTCTTAGTTGGGAACATCGGGATCATAAGCATGCTAAGGCATCTCTCCCAGAAAGCAGCAAAGGTTGTGAAAGGACGGCCTTGCGTGTCGTTTACATCCCATGGTTCATAGAGCAAATCTGCATTCCAGGAACGCACTGCTACTCCTTGAGCAGTTAAAACCTCCTTTGCTCGGTGATCTCTAACCAGCGACAAGGGGTCTGAAAAAACAGTGAATTGACACTAAATGTTGAATCAAATTTGTTTTCATTGCTTTTCCTAAACTAACTACAATAATTTACAAAGCAATGACAACAAATTGCCCCATACATCAACATATCAGAATTAGATACAAATCTCTATGTCAAATGTTCAAAAACACATGCTCAATTTTAACTTTTAACAAGGCCAGATCACAAAAGACAATGATCAATCTAAATAGGACTATCAAGATAACTATCAGTATACTGAATTCCAATATTTTATATGTCCAATTTGAAAAAGAAATAATCTTTAATCTCAATCAATTGCAGAGCACTTCAACAGCCAATTGCAAAATAGCAGCAAAGAAAATTTGTATCAAATTCATCAAATGATTCAATTCCAATTAGAAAATCATAGCATCATTCTTGAATTTAAGACTTTTAACTATCACTGCATCAAAAAAAGAATGAAATTTTATAAATTAAAAACCCAGAAAAGAGGAAAAAGCTAAACGAATATAAAAATTATATATATAAAATAGTCAAACCGCAAGATCCAGTATTCCGATGCAGAAGAACATAAAATTTTGACATCGCAATTACGAGAGAAAAAAACAGACAAAAAATGAAGCACAGAAGAAGCTAAAAACAAACCATATAAGTGGTTGAAGAAGAGCTGAGTAGCACCAATAGCTTTAACAACTTGAAGAAGGGAGGAGAGACTGTCAGTGGATCTCTTGGTGATGAGACAAGTACCAAGACTCCTCAAAGAAGGGTCACGATGAACCAAGCTGTGCTTGAGCCACCACTTAGACACCCACCCTGGATATTAAGGACCCTCTTCTTCAGGTGCCCAGATGAAGACAGGCAACCACAGTACCAGTTCTCACAACCAGCTGCCAGTGCTGGATTATCTTGCACTCTTAGATCTCTCCTGAACCAAACTATACTACAACCACCACCTGACATCTCCAAACAAAAAAAAAAAAAAAACTCTTAACAACCAAATATCCAAAAACACACACACCCACTACTTTATGTCTCTCACTTACGTTCCATGACTCTCTTTCTCTTTCTGCTGAAGCAAAACCAGTGAGTTTTGTCGTTAATCTCATCTGTTTTGGCTTTTTGGTTGTTGGGTTCTCGTCTTTTTAGTATTATGGAAAGGAAATTTCGAGCATAGCCATGAAAAAAGTGGTGGCTTTGCACTTTATCTTCAAATAATTTATTTATTCATTTATGCGCTTTATTCCACATTTTGATTGCATCAAAATGTCAGTAAAAGTAAGGTATTTTAGTAAATTGGAGGCGGGGCGGTGTAACAAAAAGACCTTGCCCGTTGAGAGAGATTTGGAGAGTGAGTGAATAAGATTTGTTAATAGGAGCGGGGACACAACAATTTTTTTTTTTTTTTTTTTTTTAGTTTTTGGAGCAGGGATACAACAAATTGATGGGCAAATAGCAGCCACAACTTTTGTTTTTGTTAGATTTTTATTTGCTCTTATCCGAAGCAAGGAAACAAAACACTACCCAGTACCCACCTCTCTAGTTCCTTCCCCGGTCCTCTCTTTGACGGGTGGAAAATACAGTAAAACAAAACATCACTTCATCTTCGGAAAAATATCATTTAATGCCTAATTTTTAAAGAAATATTTTTCTTTTACTCACTAATACATTTTTAATTTTTATCATCTTTAATGTTTCAAAAATTCATCAAATTAATCTCTTTATCAGTTGACCATTAGTGAAACTTAGTGGTATGAAATATATTTTGGCCTTTCTGTTTTACTAACTATTTAATTTTTTTTTTTTTTAGAAGTAAAAAACTATAGATCTCCGTCGTCCATCAAAGTTGTGATGGATGATGGAGATTTAATGAGTTTAATTAAATTAAAATTAAAATTAAAAATTAAAAATTATATAGTTATTAAAAAAATTTCAAATTCTTCAATCCAAATTAAAAACAAAAACTTTTATATAAACAATTTCTAAGTAAAAATGAAAACACAATTTTTTGTTTTAAAGAAAAAATAAACATTAAAATCAAATCCCTACAATCATTAATACTCAAATCCTCTAAGACCATCTGCCACCATCGCCTCCACCATGTACCTCCACCCATGTCAAAAAAGGTGGTGTTCCATTCGAACAGGTTCACTTAGACGACTTTGGTATTTGATACCCAAAAAGCCAAAATTCAAGAAGTTGTTCTACGTTGCCATGGCAAGTACTAGCCAGATAGTGATGAGGGTAGTGGTATCTTAGTGTAAAGATATGTTTGCAAACATCAGATTGCTAGTCGATGTTGCTGGTGAGATCAGCAGAGCCATTTTTGAGGTTATGGTTCTAGATTCGATCGAATTTAGAACTAGAGTTGGTTTGGGTTTGATCAAACCTAGAATATGAAGTTCTAGGTCAAACCTTAGAACCAAAGTTTATGTTCTAGGTTTGATCGAACCCAAAATCAATTCTAGTTTTGATTTTTGGGTTTGCTTGATAAGTTTGGATTTTTTTGGTGAATTTGAGTTTGATTTTGATTTTTGGGTATGGTAGTGAGTTTGAGTTTGCCTTTAATTTTTGAGTGTGATGGTGATGATTTTGATTTATGGGTATGGTTGTGATGATTTATGAGTTTGATTTTATTGTTCTTTAATGTTTTTCATTGCTTATAAAGAACAATAATATTTTTCATTGCTTCAATGATTTCTGAGTTTAAAACCCTTCCTTCAATCTTCAAAATCTCTCTAGTTTTTTTTATTTTTTATTTTTATTTTTTTCTTCAATTTGGTCTGAACCAAATTGAAGATTCCGATCAAAGAATCTAGATGGTTCTTTGATCTAGTTCAAACTAATAGATATATATCAGAACCTAGATGTTCTTCAAAGAACATATGAGTTCTTTAATCGATTTGACACTAGATAGTTTTTTTTTTTTAATTTTTTGTTTTGTTGAAATAAAAATAAAATAAAATAATTATGGGTATTTTATTTTTTTTTATGTAGTCTGTGATAGTTGGTTATTAGTTTTTTTGTCAAAAGAACCAATTTGATGAATTTGTTAAAAGCTAAGAATGAGAGGAACTAAAAAATGCATTATGAATAAAGATGTAATATTTCATCAAAAGTTAGGGATTACAGTGAAATTTCTTTCTTCAATGTATCATTCATTATTCTTCACCCTTGTAATTTCAACAACATTTCAGGGCTTTACATTTTACGAGTGGAGCTCACTCTCATTGTGAAAAGACTCGAGAATCTTCGTCAAACTTCCAATTTGTACCTATGTATCAGGGGCATATTGGGAATTTGACATGTGGTTTTCCCTTTTTTTGCTTCTGATTCGGCTGGTTAGGAAGATTACAAATATAATATTAAATTTATCTCAAGTTGGGGTTTACAATTGGAAGCATAGGGTAATATTGGAAGGGGACAGCAAACCATGGCGAAGATAGCTATGCCGGACTCCTTGGAATTGGCCATTTTCTATTCCTCTTCAAAAGTGGGCCTTTTGATTGTTTTTTGGGCCTGTTCGTAAAGCTCAGATTCCATTTATGGGTCAGTGTTAAAAGTGATTAATGATATGTTTCTGTCATTCTCTCCCATGTGTGCAGTGTGCACAGAATCATGATTTTCTGGTCGGACCTAGTTAATCAAATTCATTTAATGAAAATATCATTAGCAATTATTTCTAACAACAAAACAGTTTTTTTTTTTTCTCTCAAAAAAAAAAAAAAAGTGTTTCCTGTAATTAAAAAAAAAAGGGCCTTTTTGTTTTTACCACATAAAAGAGGTACACAACGGCTATTTTGTATAGGATAACTATGTGCCCAGAAGAGAGTGAATTCAGAAACCATCTAATCTTTAATAGGTAATATTACATCATCCAATATAACTTGATGAAAAATAATGTTTATTCAGTTTAGGAATCACTGAAGTGAAGTTTAAGACCTTTCCAGCGATATCTAGAAAAACAAAAAGAGAGAAGTGTTAACAGATATCCTAACATCCCAAAATTCAATTAACAATTGAAGCAGTTAGTGAACCCTTTCTTTAATATTTATAATCAAAATATTCCACCATATACATTTATTAATAGATGTAGAGAGTTTTCTCTTTTTATTAATGTAAATTTCTACTATTGTGGAAGTAGATTTCCAAGTTGCATATAGTATTGAGGAAGATCTCTAACTATTAGAATTAGGGCTTGCTTAATTTTTTTCATTCTTCACTGACACTTTACAAATCTCATTAAATTATTTTGACTGATTTTTTAAGTGATAAAATCGCTTAAATAACTCCTGAAATCAATGAATTAAATAAGTATTTCACTTTTCACTTAATATAACAATTTTATTCACTTATTCCTTATTATTATGAAATTTTGATTATTTCTCACTCCTGTTAGAATATTGGTTTTAGAAAATTTTAGCAATTAATGCAATTTAGATTTTTTTTTTTTTAAATTAGAACAATTTTTTTCTAGTTGAGCTCTCTCTCTCTCTCTCTTTGTATATAACTTGATTGGAGAACAATAAATATGAAAAATCGAGTCACATAATTCAGGTTAAAAGCAGAAAACAAATAGACAAAATCAGGATTGGTACTGACTAGTTAGATATTGCAGTTAAGTGGAGGCAATCCGTCTTATTTGTTTGTAGACGTAGTTAAGTTGGCACAGCCAATGAACGGTCAATGGTCCCCTCCCAACCTTCCTATCCACTCTCCAGTTTAAATCGTCAACAACAATCTGTCATTCTCTCTACAGTTTACAAATGCCACTGTGTCTGTAACACATCTTGGACCATCCACCCCAAACCCAGAAAAATCATTCTCTACGTGCATATATGTATATGCTAGCTTGACATTAATAGTCCATTCAATATTTATCTTCAATGTTATATGGAGACGGATTATTTCAGATTAGACTGCTTAAGTTGACTTGAGCCTTCATTGCAAATGAATGTTTATCTAATTACATGAGAAGTTTTTTAATCAAATATTAACAATCTATGAAATAATTGGGAAATATATCGTAAACTACTCTTCAGCAATAATGTCAGTATGCAACAAGATTTTTTCAAGTTCAATAAGACGTCAAATCAGCAAAAAATTCCAAATTAACTAATTATGAGGTTGGCCGGTAACTAAGATAATAAAGTCAATAAAGGGTTATATTATATTAACTAAAAATTTTGCTCTACTACCATTGAAAATCATAATTAGGATTTTCATAATAAAATGTCACTTGTTTGATGAAAAATAGATAGGAATATTGAAACTTAACCAAAAAACCAAAGGCAACAACAGAAGTGGGGAAGTCAGGATGAAAAGGGGACTTCAATTTGTAGTTTTAAAATTGGAATAATTCTAATATCCTCTTGTTGTTTGATCTAATCGCTAATTATTCTTTATAGTTTGGACCAATCTTATTTTTCCCCTTCTAATAACTTTGTTAGTGAAAAGTGGAGGCTAATAATGTTAATGCGCGAAAAGATGAAATTACTCCTCAATCATAGAAAAGCTAAAAAATAAAATTAATAAAAGACAAATTTACCCTCAAAATATTTAATATAATAATATTAAAAATTATTAAAATATGATAAAATAAAAAAATCAAAATAAAAAATAAAAAACTATTATTATTATTTTTTTAAATCTCCATCGTCCATCTCTATAATGGACGGTAAAGATTAAAAAAAAAATTAAAATTTTCCAATGAAATAAAAAATCAGTCATCTGAAACCTAGGTTTTTCGACAACTGGAACATCTAGGTTTCTAGAAACCTAGATTTTCCGACGACTGGAACATTTGGGTTTCTAGCTGGAAACTTCTAGGTTTCTAGCTAGAAACCTAAAAAATCATCTGGGTTTTCAATTGAAAACGCATATTGTTTTCTAGGTTTCTAGCGTTGGAAATCTAGAAAACCGTTGGAAACTCAGAAAACAATCTGGGTTTCTAGCTGGAAACCCAGAAAATTGATCTACTCCATCTAACCAAAAAAAAAAAAAAAAACAAATCAACGAAATAGAAATGAATATACTCCATCAAACCCAGAACATCAAACCCAAATTTATTAATATTTTTTTTTTTAGAAAAAGAAAAATACCAAAAAAACCCAAATCACATCAAACAAAAATCATCAACAACAAACCCAAATAACCCAAATAACCACCTTTGTCGATGAGCATAAAGGAAATGGATTTACTCCACGTTAGTGGAGGAGACCGAACTCCACCAACGTGGATTAGATCCACGTCTCCTTCACTTCTATGGATTAGATTGAACTCTGATTTGGGTCATCTCTAACCAGGCTTCAAAGGAGAGAGAATAAAAATAAAAGAGAAAGCAAAGAGAAGAAGAGACTGAAGAAGAGAAGAAGATTAAGAGACCAGAGAAGAAGAGAGAAAGAAAGAAAAAGAGAGAGAGAGAGAGATAAAAGTGCCTTTTTTTTTTTTTTTAAGTTCTTTATGTTTTTAATTTTTTTTTTTTTTGAATTATGTCATGATGCACGGTGGATATACTTTTAGAAAAAAATTTATTCCTTTAATTATGTTAAAAAATATAAACTTACACATGGTATTCATCTATTTGTTTAAATTATTTTTTACTGAATTGAAGGTTGTGCTCTTCCTAGTTAATGATCAAACATTGACTTTTAATTTTTACGTTGACGGCAGGAGATTTTTTGGCTATTTTGATAAACAGTAGGGGTTTTTTACTATGTTTATAAACTAAAAGGTTTTTAGCGATTTCAAAAAGTATGGGGTTTTTTTGGCTATTATACCGAACTATAGAGGGAAAGTAGATTTATCCCTTTAAAATTCATTTATGTCTAATTCAAAGATTATTAGTTATTCTAAGTTATTTATTTTTTAATTAAAAAATAAAATAATTAAATATTATATTCATTTATTTATAACAAAATTTTATGTTTATATAATTTCTTTCTTTCTTTCTTTTCTTTTCATTTTCACCTTTTTCAGAACACATATAGGTTTGAAGGAGAGAGGAGCATGTTAGAAAGCTTCACAGGGACTGGCATATGAACATAATTTTAAATTACTCCATCCCATTGTTTAAAAACTTGGCGAGTTTCGCCTAGTTCTCATTGGATTCTTGATGATCGACACTCTGTCAATCCGAGAGCCCTCAGATCGAAGGTGCTACTCATCAGAAGTAGGTACTTGGCCTAAGTCGACTGAACTTGGCTAACTTGGTGAATCCCACCATCACGAAATTAGCTCGAAATCATCCTAAAAACCATAAAAAATTGGTTGGAAACCATTACAAAATCCAATACTCCTAAGTCCCAACAAATATGCAACAACCATAATCCAAATCTATAAACAAATCACACAGTTACACATACAAATTAGAGAAACAAGACCTCACATAGTTCGGACTTTGGCGACGACTTGATAGCTTGAAGGAGTAACATTGACGGCAAGGAAGGAGAAAGAAGGAGACTTGAATGGCCATGCAGAGGAAAGAGAAGGAGGCTTGAAATGGTCGGTGACGATGAAAGGATAAAGAGGGATTGGCTTAGGCTTCAGTGATGGCAATGGCTCCGACTCATTGGAATGGCAACAGCAACGACGATTTTAGAGAGATAAAAGGGATGAGAGAGGAGAAGGGAGAGAGAGAGAGAATGTGAGGGTTTGAGTGTTGACCAGTGAGGTTTACTATGTTTTATATATGGTGAGGATAATTTGTCCATGGTCCCTGACATTTAAAGAAATGACAGTTAATGCTTTCAAATTTCAAAAATTATAATTTTCTCTCCAAATAGTGCTTTCTGAGCACTCATCAATTACTCATTGAGTAATTGATTACTCGCTGCTCGCTGGGTCGCCAATCGAGCAGCGAGTTTTAGAATAATGATCCATCCTAAGCCTAGTCGTTGACCATTAGCATACTATAGTATTGCCTATCCTTATTTTCATGATAGATTCAAATGAGGATAAATTTTAATTTCATCCCTAACTTTTTAGTAAATTTTATTTTTTAAATATATATTGATCTATAGTTTCATCATCCCTAAATTATCAAAAAATTCATCAATTCAATCCTTCTGACCAAGGGTTTAATGATTAACAATGTTCGACGATCTAGTTTGACATATCAGATTGTCGAGCGACAATCTAGTGATATCATGACCTAGTTCAAACTAGATCGATGTTAGTGACTAGGCTGGTTTGATCAGATCAATTTTTTTTTTTTAATATTCGTAATAAATTTATTCAAATATTATTTATCTCCATTGTTCATCTATGAGTGGACGGTGGAGATTTATTTTTTTAATTTATTTTTTATATATTTAATTTTCAGTTTAAATATCTATCGTTTAACTTAGATGGAGTGTAGGATCTCAAACCTTCATTTTATGATTAACAATAAATTTACGGATGAATAGTATCTTCGAGTGAATATTACCCGTTGAATAGTAAAATTTTGAGACGGACTCCAGAAAATCGAAAATATTTAGAATGATTAGTCGGACTCAATAAAACTAAAACGGAGTAAAAATGAGTTTGTTTGGATAGTTTTTGAAGGTTCCGAAAGTTACCCGACGACAACGCCCTTATGAATAGGATTGTGAATACTGTTGACCTAAATTCCGTTTGAATTTTTTTCGAAGTCATGGATTGAACCTTAAGATATCTAATTAGAGTATTGTAAAGTCAATTTGATGAATGGGCGATCATAGAATTAATTTGGAATTTATTTCGAAATGAATTGTATTAATTTTTAACGTTAATGGTATAAATGAGATTTTATGATATTAAACCCATTATAAAAGCACAATCCATGTGAGTATTGATGGACTAATGGTGGATTAACACCTAATAGTCACCTTATGACTAAATTTGTGGCTGAGATTAATTAGAATTGATTAAAGATAATTGAATGGATAATTATGAGTGATTATGGATCAATTAAATTAAAACAACTCACTAAGGACTTGATGGTCATTTCCATGATTTTAAAGGGGCAAGATGAGATTGTGAGGGGAGCTATAAAAGGGGTGCTGACCGGCCAAATGAAAAAATGAAACCAAAGTATTCGGTCAACAAGCAAGAAACCGAAAAAGAAAGAAAAGAGAGGAAAAGAGAAAGAGAACCGTAGAAGAAGAAGAAGAAGGAAGAAGAAGAAGAGAGCTGCTGATCCAAGGCGATTTTCACCAAATTTTTGACCATCCTAGCTCCAAGAATCATCAAGAAAAACAAGGTAAGTTAGTTGGTTGAATTTATAGTTAAATTGATAGAGTTTTTCATGAGTTTTTATGGGTTTTGTTGAAGATGGTGGTTGATGGACGACTTGATGCTGTGTGTGAGTTATTTGAAGGTTGTTTATCATGATTTTAAGCTTAGAATTGAATTAGAATGTGATATGAGTTTGGTTGGATTTTGTTAATGTGTTGAATGTTAGGGTTTGAATGGATGATGATGATAATTGATGAGTTTAATTGATTTTAGTTTACTAAATGTTAGATGAGTTGAATTAGTAGTGATTTGTGTGATTAAATTGAAGAAAAATGAAATGAATGATTGTGTGTGTGTGAAGGGCAAGAATGGGTGCCTAGTGTGGGTGTTGGATTTTAATGTGTTTAAGGGTTTTGGTTGATGAATTAATTGGTATGGGGATAATTGATGGAAGGAGTTTTAATTAAGTGAATGAATTTGTATGAAATTTAATTTTTGTTAGGTTGAAGGGCACCTTGAATTTTAATTGAATTCATGTGATACCATAGGGTATTAAAGTGTTTGAATGTGTATGATGTTAAATAAACACCAATGGAATGGAAAGAAATGGAAATTAGAAACTGTTGGATGAATTAGTAATAGAATTAGTTTTGATGTAATTGAAGTTTAGTTAAGGAAATGTGAATTTATCTTAATTATGGAATTGACATGTTATTGATGGATTTTTGGGCTTGAAATGGTGAATTATAGGTGACCAAATTGAAGTCCAAAAGTCAAGAAAAAAGGGAGGATTGATTAGCCACCAAGTGATCAAAAATAGTGAGTGCAAAATTATATTTTTACCATGTTATGTTAAAATTGTTTTGATTGTGAAATAATTTTATTTATTTCATGTGGGTTATGAAAATAAATAATTGATTTAGATCTCTCATTTGATTTTAAATGTGTTATGGTTTATGCATGAAAGATGTGAATTATATGTCATTCAAAATGAAATATAGTTATTATAAGAAATTGAAATAAATGAATTTATTTATGAGTGGCATAAAGAAATAATTGAATTTTTCAAACCCAATGAATTACACTATCTATTATGGAATTGACAACATCTGAAAATATATATCTGTTTAAACCCGATCGGAATACCACTGCATGTATGATAAGTCCTGGGATGGGTTGTCACTAACTCTGGGGGGAATAGAGTCTGTCAGTCAAGTCGCGTCGCCAAATATACGCAAGGGGTATTATTTCACTTCACGCTTGCACTATGGATTTAATCTGTAACGCATTAGTGGGATGTCTTCTGTATATGCCAAAAAGTGTGAAGAACACTGGGCGTGAAGCACTGATGACTATCACTAGTGTTGGGAGTAGTGGTTCGTCCTGCCTAGTATGTGTGACCATTATCTGTATACTTCTGGAAATCCATTGGTGGTTTAAAATTATATGAAATTCTGTTATATTTGAAACTGTTTTGAAATTTTGTTATATATGAAATTTTATGAAAATTTCTGAAATTGATTACCATTTTTAATATAAATTTTTATCTACTGGTTCTTAATTTTATTATTTTGAATCTGAATTCTGTTACTATCGACTTTGAAGTTATATTTCTGAAAACTGTAAAAAATAGAAATTTTTATAAATGTTTTAGGGAGGTTACCCTTTTAGAAAAAAATTTAAGTTAGAAAACCCTGCACTCACTGAGCTTTCGTAGTTCACATTTTATAAATTTTTGTTAAAAAACATCCCCAGATGCAAGTTCCAACTGACATGATACACGTTTCCCTCCATCCGAATGAAAGTGGCTGAAGAGATAAAATTTCTATGAATGTATAAGTGGTAATGCACAAAAGAATATATGAACTTTATTTTTGGTTGTAAATATCTTTTGAATATAAATATATTAGTCATAATTTAATTATGGTTAACTTTATTCTGTAATGAAATTAAATCGATTATTTTTGGATTATATATATGAAATTGTAAATTATTATTTGATTATAAAGTCCTGGATTTGTAAAGAAATTTTTATTTTTAAGTTGATATTAAACTGATTTGATTTTATTTTCTTAGAAATTGTGGGTAGGGATTGTCATTGAAATGGACCTGAGGTCCAATTGGAAGTTGAGAAAATGTGTGAAACTTTAGAAGTGTAAATTTTGATTGATATGTTAATTTTGTAAATTTTGGCAATCCCAAAAAATAAAGGAAATTCTACTGAAATTTTTAAGAAATTTTAAACTATAGAAAACAATTTTGAATAAATTTTAAGTTTCTTTGATTTCTGATGATTTCAATTATAGGTTTTGCTCCTTGGATTCCTGGTTGGATGTAGTGGAATAGAATCCAGAAGGATTCCGTGGGGTGTCAGGCTGGCACCTGGACCCCGTAAAGGGAAAGACGGGGCGTGTCTCGTCATGTACGCTAGAGATCTATCTTCTTTTTTTCCTCAATTTTTATTATTTTAGTATTTTTTTTTTATCTATTTTTATTAACGTTTGACTGATGCCAAAGAATAACTTGATGAATTTCTTGATAATTTAGAGATGATAGGGCTATAAACCAATTTATGTTTAAAAAATCGAAGTTTATAAAAACACTTAGGGACAAAATTTAAATTCCTCCTTCAAAGAAAGTGGCATTTAATGTAGGGATCATGGATTTTTTTAACACTTTTTAATCTTTCTCTTTGTTTCCATATCATCTAATTAATTAATTATTTGGATTCAAATGGGTATGTACACGAATAAAGATACCCTTGCATCAATCTTGATTTTGGCGTGAGTGTTAGTTTCATCATTCGAGAGATATTCCTTTCAAAACTTATTTTCTTCATTTGATGGTTATTTTCTCAAAATGTTTCATTCATTTGAGAGATATATCCATCCATCAAGTGATATTTTCTTATTTGAGAGATATTTTCTTCCATTGAGAGACAACTTCTTTTCTTTAACAAATATTTTCTTACTTTCCTTCTCTTTCTATAGATTTTTAAGTTTTCTTTCCAGATTCAAGTTTTCATCTTGTTTTCAACTTTTTATTTAAAAGACCTTACAAATCCAACCCGAAAAATAATTAAAAAAAAAAAGTTTGAGAATCGTTTATAAATTCAAACAACTAATAAAATCATCATTTCACTATAGCAATAAATCAAATCACTATTATAAACACCAAAATAATATTTCTCCCATGGAAAATGATATTATAGAGAGAATGTGAAAATTATTGTAAAGAAATGGTGAGAAGAAGAAGAGAAAGGAAAAATAAACGAAAGAAGAAAGAGAACAATCGGGAAAAAGGAGAGAGAAAAGATGAATCCTTCTCTCATTAAAGGCATTTTTATCATATTTTAGTGATATTAAAACTCAACCTATTAACCTATTAATGAGGTTAAGTCATGAAGTTCTAATAAAGAAGTGTCATCTCATACCATTTTTAAACATATTAGTCTTAATTATTATGATCCAATGTGATTTAATTATAGATAATGTTCATCATTTGGTCAAATAATATTTAATTAAGTTCAAGTTATTGCATGTATTTAAAATCAGAACACATTGATCATACTTGAAAAATATCTTAATTTTTAAAAATAGATATTAAGTGGTTTAGAAAAAACAATATATATATATATATCCTAAATTTTGTGATAAATCTAAAAACAATTTAAATCCAGTTTCATAACTTATACTTCTAATTACTTAATTATAGTTATGAGAATGTCAATAAAATTGATGTCAGCTGTAAGACAACAAATTATAAAAGTCCTTGAATTTAGGCTTGCATTAGTCAATAGTCAATACTAACGTTGCATTTACTTATATATAATCAGAATGATTTGAAATCAGATTAGACTGTAATCGAGATGATGTATCAGAATTACAATAAGTTGTTTGCTTTAGTTGCAGAAATTAGAATAAAAATCAGCAGTATTTCCATTGAGATGTTTATTTTTATTTTGAATAAGAATGAATTAATTAGAAGTTATAAAAATGTCATTGATTAAAATTAAGTATTTTATTGTCTTTTTTTCAAAAAAAAATTATATAAATTTTTTATCTTCAATAAATACGTATTTTTGTTATAATAATATTATGTTTATTAAAATATTTTTTAAAAAATTCTAAAGGTTATTATTTATTATTATATTATATCATGAATTATTTTTGGCTTTTGGTCATGGATTAAAATACTTAAGAATGTCATTGCAATAATGTAACAAATTAGTTAATTGCTATCTTTCTCACTTGGTTTCATTTGGTTTATCACATGTATAAATCTAACATAACAAAAACAAAAAACAAAATGGTAACCCAAAATCATTCAACAGAAAACAACTTCAATATTCAAAATTCAAAGAAATTTTTTCAAGAACAATAATAATGACTGTAATGGGTCATTCTATAATATGCTGACGTGGAGTTAGTCTAGCTGGTTAATTTCCTTGGAATTCAGTAAATTTGTATCTTGCACAAGTCAAACAAAAGAGCAATAGTGACTAGGACACCGGTGTGGTGCCAGCCGGAGGCACTGCGATGCTCAAGTCAATAAACAACTTCGACGTTAGAACAAATCAAACAAGTAAAACAATGAGATATAACACAATGAATGTAAATTAGGAGTTGTTAGGCATAAAGGTTGTTTGGAACATCGGTTCGACACGGAGGAGTAACGGTCTAAGAGGTCAGCTAGGGCAGCAGACCGTCGAGGTTGGGGACATTGTCTGATCGAAAGGTGGCTTCCAGGGAGGATCTTGGCAGGGTGTGTATAGGTGCATAGACTCATTTTTTTTTTCTATCTATGTTGTATATTCTATCCCTTTGTCCTTGAGGCGAAGACTTTTTATATATTAATGAGGGCCATTTCATTTTAGGCACCTTCCTTTTTTTGAGATTCTGAGAGGATCGTATCTAAGAGAATACTAGGAATCTTGGACCAATCTTAGTCCTAAAAGCTTATTTTCTCTTCTGGTTATTTTCATTTTACCTCTTTAGGAAAAATCTTGTTTGGTGAGCAAGTCAATTAGATTGTGAAGCGAAATAGAAAAATATGCGTTAAGATCAAGCCCATTGCTTGAAGCTGACTGTCACACCATTTGACCGATCCAATTGGCTGAGCCCAACCTGAAAGGTTAACAATTACTAGGCCACTCGATCTACCAACCCATGAAGTGATGGGCCTCGAATATTATCCAAACTTGTCAGTCGGTAAAACCAATTGGATCGAATCCTAGTAAGTCATAAGCTTAAATGTTGGTCGACAAATTTTGACCACTACAATGACCCACAATAATGATTTCTAATTTTATTATTTTTTAAATAAAGGTAAAATCAACTTTTTTTAATTGTAAAAGCTAATGAGATTGGGATGTGAAAAGCACGACAATCTCATTCCATAACCTCATATTTGCATAGGACTCATAATTTCATTCCATTATGAATTAATTTAGAGCAAGTAAACACCAATAATTAGACTCATTACTCATTTTTATTCTCTAATCCCTCAATTAAACACACCACAAATCTTAAATTAGCCGTCCTATACAACAGATTAATAAATAAGCTTACACAATTAAACAAAACAAATAAAAACTGAAACAAAACAAGCACGCGATTCTGTACCAATATATAGCAATTAAAATCTCCAATATACCACTTTCATATCCAATCACGACATAATCAAAATATTAATTTGTATATGATTACAGTATCTGTACCATAAAACAAATTTAAACATCCCTTTCTTGATGCTGCCACTCGTAGTCATTATTATCGTCTCCTGTAGATTGATTAACATGCTTATTACTTTATACAAAAATATCACATATATAATATATACAACATAATTGCAATGACATAAGAATCTAAATTAGTAGTAATATATGCAACGAATGGGGCAGGATTAGGTAGTGAAAATTGCCAATTCCATTTTATAGTGAACTTTAGGGAGAGAACAAACCTAACCATATTGTGTGTTACTTTTTTATGCTGCTTTGACAATTATGATCAACTTGACTTCAATCAAACATTAGTGAACAATTATCAGTAACTGGATTATCAAGTCCACTAAGTCCTTGACGTGTGTCTGATTTAAGCTTCATTATAAAGACTTTGCAAGATAATGAAAAATTGGGTTAACTTGGAAGATTTAACGTCAATAGCTTGATTGAAAAGAAATTATCAATGTCTAACTACTCACGGAAATCAGACCCATCTCCCTCCTTGCAACTTTACTTACTTTTCTGTAATCTTGGTTATTGTACGGACTTGGCGTTGTCGTTATCACTGTCTTTCTCACTGTCTACCATTGCTAAGAAGTCAAGCCCACCCCCAACACCGCGGGAGGTAATTAAATTGATTTTATAGAAGAATAAATTACTTCATAACCCCTCCTGGCGTTTGATTTTTGATAGGCGGAGAAAATGTTTGTTTTTGTTTGCAACGTCCTCCTCTTATATAACGGTTTGATTTTCTTTTATCACTAACTTTCACTCTGAAAGGGTAATATGATCATTTTATTTTATTTTTTATTTTTCTTGAAAAATTATATTATTTAATGTACTGTTGGAATCTCCACCGTCCATCTAGACAGTGGAGATTTATTTAAATTAATTTAGAACTTAAAACTTAAAACTTATAAAATTAAATAAAAATTAAATAATTTTGAAATTGAAAAATAATTAAAAGATAATTTTAATTATAAAAAATAATTTTTTTTCTAATCTCAAAGATGGATGGTAAGATCAATTTTGGAAAAAACCAAAAAAAAAAAAAAAGAAAAAAATAAAATAAAATAAAATAAATAATGTCTACACACCAGGAGATGAAGATCTCCAAATCTTCATCGAGAGAGCTTTTATCTCCATATCATGGTCATAATTACTCCGACCTAAAGCCAACAATGAAAATCTTCATCAAACCCAAATAATCTTTAGTAAAGCCAACAATCAAAATCAAGCCTAGATAATTTAAAACAAAAAAAAGAAAAAAAAAAGAAAAAAAAAAAAGAGAAAACAATTAAAAACAAAAAACAAAAATAAAAACGAAATCGGGGTTCAAACACATTGGAACCCAAATCTTCAAGATCTGGGTTCCAACTTAGATCTTTAAAATCTAGGTTCCAACCTAGATATTAACACCTAGGTTGAAACTAGGGTTAGAACTCAAAAAGTCTTTGTTGGAACTTAGGTTTGAACCCATATGAGGATGGTTGCATCACTCTCTCTTTATCACTAATCAATGGCACCAGTAGAAGCTCCGCCATCTCAACATCCACGAATATCATGCCCTCCTCCCTCCCTTCTTTAGTTACATCTTATTTGTGTTTATTTATTGTTTATGAAAGACATGGGTGTAGTGGTGATTTTGATTTTAAACGGATGAGTGTGGTGATTTTGATTTTGATTTTAAAAGACATGGGTGTAATGGTGGTGATTGAGAGACATGAGTGTGAAGATAATAGGTCTGAGAGTTTGATTTTGGTCAGATAATTTTCATCTTCTAGATAATGGAGATCCAATCTCTAGATTAGACATATGGACGGTGGAAGATTGGATCTCCATTTTTTTTTAATTTTTTTATCCTGATTTTTTTTTTCTTTTATATTTCTTTTTTTTTTTCTCATAGTTTAGATGGACAATACGAATTCATTTTTGAAAATTGATCAGTTTTTTTTTTTTAATTTTTTAATTTTTTAAAAAAATGATCTTAGTCATCCATTTTCAAGATGAACGGTTGGGATTTTTATGTTTTTAGATTTTTATTTTTGTTTTTTTAATTATATGGTGGAAATAGATTGAAGAAATTTTTGTATTTTTCACCTATTTTTAATAGTTAACCATAATCATTAATGGTCAAGTCAGTTTCTGCCCTTAGAATAAAGGGGAACACTATAAATAAGTGCAAACGTGCCAACGTTGTCTTCGTTTGTCGAAAACCAGACGTTAAGGTGGCATGAGTAATAGAATTAATTGATATTCTCAATGCATTATTTAACAATGTTTTACTACCAAGACAAGCAATTACCTGCTACTAACCTATGGACTTAAGAGTGCTTGGCGTACATCTAATATTGTAGATTATTAGCAGCCATAACTATTGAAATACATATACATATATTGATATATACACGATTAATATATATCCTTATCTCTTCCAGTAAACGTTGTTTTGATATATTAGATATATTATAATTAATATCTGCACAAGTCAAAAGTTTTACTTCCACTGAGATTAGTTTTGTTTTTTCTAGTTTTTTTGTCACAACTAGTTAAACGGTTTGACTGATAATTTTTTAAAGAGATTTGAGTCATTTGACCGATATATACGGTGCGTTTGTTTATGAGCAATTAGTGGTAATTGTCACAAAATTAGAAATAATTAATCTCATCTTGAGATCAATGCCTCTAGCTTTTACATTTCCCACAATGTCCAGGCTAATTAATAATAGGACTAGTGCTTCTTCAAGATAACATGTTTCCAAAACACGCGAAAATGACAATCAAATTTCTTGGTTTTTATAAGTAATTTTTCATGTTTTAATTTTTAAATAGCATTATAGTTTATTTCAACCCCGCACTATAATAGAAAGTAATTTTTTTCAGTATTTGGTAAGACTGGTATATATTCTAAAATATTCCTACATATAATTGGCCCAACTATAACCATCATTGGCGATTCTGAACAATATAATAGCACATGGAGCTGTCAAAGTCTTGAAAATATTGTCCACTACACAAACTTTGAAAATTATGAAAGATATGTGCAAATGTATAATGGATCCATATATAACTAGCAATTAGACACTTTAACCTCTTTTTTGTTCTTTTTTGGGTCGATCATCATAGTGAAATGTGGCAATACTTGTTACTCAAAGAACAAGCTCAATGTTTTTTTTCCTTGGACATGTAGCTCAATGTTGTTAAGAGTGTCTCTTTCAGTCAGACTTCATCAGTTGAAGTGACACGAAATAAATTATTTGCGGCATGATAGTCATCCTTACCGTATAAGGCCGGGTAATTCTTAAGAAACATCAATAAGCTGATGGTCCTTCACGCCCCCCTACATGATACTTTATGCTTGATACATCGTAAGAAGCTCAAATTCTGCCATGATTATTAATAATTACATATGCTGGAAAAAAAAAAAGGAAAAAAGAGAAATTATATATGTATATATATATTGATATTACGCCTTCTAACTTTAAAAAGATAAGACGAATCAATTAAATTCATTAATTGTATTCTCTCTCTTAAAATAAATTCTTTCTCATATTCAATTCAAATGTAATGAATGAATTTGATTGGTTTGTCTTAACTTTTTAAAATTAGAAAATATTGATGGTAAAATTATTATATATATATTCACATTTTTCTCTAATATGTGATTGGTTAGTGAATAACCATGTATATATTACCACAAATTAGAAAAATCTCAACCAGATTATAACTGATAAAAAAATGACAAACAACTTTTATTTTTCTATTTTCGATTGGAAATACAACAGATTATAAATTGGATGGAGAAAAAAAAAAAAAAAACTCAAACTATATATCACTGATAATAACCACAAAATTATGTACATGATATGTATATATCTCCTGAGACCACCTGTGATGCCTGCATAAAATTGTACTCATGTATGTTTGAGGAGAGCCTGTGTGCGTACGCGTACATTTACATACCTAAAAGTGACAGAAAACTGAAAATGCAAGATGCAACGTCAAACCTCTTAAGCTGTAATAAATAACTAAGAAATCTCTTGCATAATAGAATCATCGAAATAAAGTTGATCGGGCCAGTATGAAGAAGTTCCTCCACCATAGCTAGAAGTGCTGCTTGCATCTCCTGGATTGCTCATGGATGTCTGATCATGATCAGTTAAAGATGGAAGAACAGTAGGTGGAGAAGGAAGAATCCATGAAGGGTCAGGTGGGTGATCATTAGCACCTTGGCTGACCATTGCAAAGTCATTAGGAGGTTGGCCCATCTCATTATTCAACGATGTTTGGAAATTGAAAGGGACTTGTGAAGGTGGCAAGTGAGATAATAGACCTGGATTGTGGAGTGGTTGAGAGGTTGCAATTTCAAGTTGTGAAAACGATGCTGCAGGAGTACTATTCCCTGTTTGTGATGAATTTAAAACTGGGTTTTCTTTAAGAGCAGGAATGGAATTCAACAAATTAAGAGCTTCCATGTCTGTAATGCCATTTTGGTCATATGGGGTAGTAGTGGAAATAGAAGCTGCAGATTGGAGAAGACATTGCAAGTATTGAATCTTGGCCAGCTGAACAGCTTCAGCTTGTAATCTCACAGCTTGTTCATCGATTTGATGACTCTCTAAGAGGTTGGCAAGCGCTAATAGTTGAGGCAAGCTAGCGAATATGTCAGTTCTGGGTTGGTGAGTCATTGGATCAATTCCCATCTGAATCAGCTTCTTCTTCAAATGGGTGTTCCAGAAATTCTTGATCTCATTATCGGTCCGTCCTGGTAGGTGGGTTGCAATTGCTGACCACCTTGTAAACCAAAAAATATATAAATGATTTAGAAAGACTGTGACAAAACCTATAGAATTATAGACAATTGATTATTTCATATGTAAAAGCAAATGAATGAAAAATTACTTGTTTCCAAGGATGGAATGGAGATGGAGAATTGTCTGCTCTTCCTCTTGAGAAAATTTCCCTCTCTTAATATCAGGCCTCAAGTAGTTAGTCCATCTCAATCTACAGCTCTTGCCACACCTGTTCAGACCTGTAGACGAAAATTAACAAGAAAATGAGGAAATAATCATGCCAGAAAATGATAAAGGTAATTTTTTAACTAAAGTACATACACACACTCACCTGCAAGCTTGGGAAGAGCTCTCCAGCTTCCATGGCCATGTTTTTGGATGTACTGGACAAGCATCTGATCTTCTTCTGGAGTCCAGGGGCCTTTCTTGAGGCCATTCTCATCACAACAAGGAGACCTTCCCATCTTGTTTTTGTTATCTATATTGTTAATTTGCTAGAGGTTGCTTCCCTGCACTGCCACCAAAACTGAGGCTTCCTATATTTATATACAAACTTCTGCTTTGCTTCTTTTCTCAGATCACACTAATAAAATATTGTTTTACACTTTTTTTTTTGGCTGATTAAGATTGGGACACTTCCTCTCATATGGGTTATTAAAATAGTAGCGAAGGTGCCATGATCTCCTTGTATTAAATGACCAATAAATTATCACTCTTTATTTCTCCGTGGATATCTGGTTTCTTATAAAACACTTCATTAACTGCTAAACCAAGTCTTCAACAACTAAATCTTTCTTTAAAAAAAGAACATGATGATTAAGCTGCCATAAGAACCATTTCTTCTTCTAATTTTTCTGCCATAAGAAAATAAAGCTTTGGCATAACTATTTCTTTTTGTAATTTTTTTTTTAATAAAAAACTTAATCAAAAGACTTTGATGAGTTGCGTCAGTAATGTCAACTCTATTTGACATGCTTTCCCTAATGTGTGCCAAGTTTGATGTTCAATGGCCATCAAATTGTAGTGGCAATTTTCCCACAATATTGTGAGTTAACTATTTTTCATGCTTCTAGGCACCTTCCTCTAGGTTGTTTTTCAGTGTGTCTTGATCAAAAGAGTCAGACTATGATACATGTATTTGTAATTGGTAGGTGTAATATATCAAAAAAAAAAAAGGTTCTTAACCGGAAAAATTCTGGGACACAGATGGAAATTCAAGAAAAGACATATCTGGAGTGTCAAGAGTAATGTGGAGTTAATATTAATATAACTTAGTATAACATAATATATCTTCCCGTACTATGATTGAAAATGCAAATCAGATTACATAACACGTGGCAAGTCTCTGTTGGGCCAAGGAACTCATTACATGCACGCAATAGGAGTATCTTTCGTCATCGTTTGCATGGCTTTGAACTAGTTACGTTTGGATTTTACGGCAAGTTGGGAATCTATGTATTATTTTATATAATTAATTTTGGTGTTTAAATCAATTTATATTTACCATTAAATATGGTTGGATAATAGAAAGTATTTATCCAATTTCATTGTTAGATTCCAATCACAACATTACATATAATATTTTTAAAAAATACAATTTATATACGGTAGATAAGTAGGCGGTACTCGGTAGACTAATAATACTACACAACCTAATACCACAGTCTACATATTTTAGTTTAATCATCGTATAATTGACTATTAATAAAGAAACATATAAAACTTTAATCACATGTTAAAAATTTATTTAATAAGTGTAAACTCAGGTCAAATTAAGAGAATATTAGATTTTGAATATTATGTTGAATCCATAATGATGTTGGCATATACGAATTGATTTATTTTTGTTTTTGTTTCAATTATTTGAGGATCTGACTCAGCTCATAAACAGCATTAGTAGCATTTAATTGGTAATTCTGAATTTGTTAAAACCAACAGTTGCACAAGGACGTTAATATGACAATATTAGATTTATTATATATCGAACCAGTCCACAGACTGGTGACAGAGTTATAAAACTGGCAAATGGATTTAAAAATCATACAAGAACAAAAAAAAAAAAAAAAGAAGAGCAGTGGTAGTAAAAAACTTTGAAGACAGACCGTCTGTCCTAAATATCTGTGCTTGTTTGCCAAACAAGCAACCAAGTAATAATATATTCATGCGCGTCCCTAAAATAAAATACTAATAATGCACATGTTCCACCAATCCAAATAATTAACCAGAAGTATATCTAAATCAATTTAGAGGAGAGTCATTGATCAATATAAATATACAAATAATTCAATACTTTGGTATCGAAGAAAAATTGGATATATAAGCAGAGATATATAAATAGTTGTGACAGAACTCAGAAGAAGACAGACGAAGGATGTAAGTCCTTTTGACCCGGAGAATAGTGCTGAGTTGAAGGGGAAGTTGGTGCAGCAAACGCGCCAAAATCAAACCACCAGTTATTTTGAAACTCATAAGACATTCTTCACACGCTTTATGATCAATACTTCAATTAATTGCATTTTGTTTTTTGTCCTCATTCTTTTTGTTGTATTACAACATTTTCTTCCTCTTGTGTATCCTTACGTTTTTGAATCAACTAGTGGTAAAGCGGAAGGTTATCCTGTAGCACAAGACAGCTACCTTTGCTAAACTTTGACCAGACCAAACAGTCTAATATTTTATCATCTCCTAAATCGTATTTGCTTTATAATTACTAAAATTGGTTTCCCTAAAATGTTTATTGGCTGATCTTCAGCTATGTTTTCTTCCATTAATACTCCATTTTGATTCACAATATATATGATTTCATCCGCCATTCCACCAGAAAATAATTTGAATAATTATATCAGTAGTATACATAATTGCGGCAGCCACATTAACCGTGGAATATTTATATAATAATTTATTTTCAAGTGTGAAAATTTGGATTTGTTACAAATTCTTAACCTTAAAAGTTAACTCTTAATACTAGAAACTAATAAATAACTTAATAAACTCTTAATATTAAGTTCACTGAAGAAAAAAATGCTGAAATTTTGGAATATTTCTACACCTAACAAATGTTATTTATGTGATTGCCTAACTAGACTGTATATATTAATTATGCTTTAAATAGGAGTGGTTTTTTCCTTATTTCATAAGCTAGGTAGTTTCTTTCTAACCTAAATTCTTACTAATATATTTGTCAACTTAATTTAGTGTCAATGTCAAGTGCCGATAGCCAGAGAAAGGAGATAGACCTTTTTAATTTCTTCTTTATCAATATCTCTTGCTTTCTCTTAATCATATGCTGTAATTTCCCATCTCCTCTCTCACATTAATTAGTTAGTAAACGGTTCGTAGAGAGAGATAGATATAGCATGATAATTCAACCACGGTTCCTTGTCGAGTGGACCAAGTATGGTTTTGAAAAACAGGGACGAGTGATATCACATAAAATTTAGTCTTTATTTTAATTAATATATAACATTAAACAAAGTTTCAAGGTGTCAGGCAAACAACTGATTTGCTTGCTTTACTGGGTTTCCAACCAATATATCTAAAAACCTGACCTTTCTGGATCACCATTTCTACGTACTATTTATATCCTTATTTGCCACGTATAATCGTATTTGTCCCTCTATCTGCATACACATATTTCACACATAAGATCTTTGTTCCTCTTTGGATTAAACGAAACCTAGTTTGTTACTGATGGTTTCAACTAATCGGTAATTTATTTCTTTTTAAGTTTCTTTTATTTCAACATTCGGACTCACGGGTAGTTATAATGAAAAGTTAGTATTTTAAAGAAAATGCATAATTCTAATATTAGAATTCCAACGCTAATATTATATTCACAATGATATCATTATAAAAATATATGCGGATAAATATATATAACATGGTGTAATAATTATGCTGTATAAAACTATATATATATATATATATATCTAAGTGTTCTAACGTAAATATACCGACATCCATGCTATATGTAGCACGACCCTCTGGCCTTTCTCGTCGAGGTTGTATTATTCACCAAGCAAACTAGGAATGGCTTGTTAATTAAGCTTGTCTCTTGGCTGATGAAATGAGAATGGAGACAGTTAGAACTTGTTTCAGGAAGAGTAACTTCATCAAGTCTCTCATGGGTAACCTAATTAGGACTATGGAACATAAAAGAAATTGCAAGAAACCCTAGTTGACTTTCACTTTAGCCTATGAAAATATAAAGTTGGGTTCAGTCACTGTGGTCTAACTTTATTAATCAATTCAGTCATATACATAATATTAGCTTGATCCTTAATTTGTCTTCCAGAACAGGTAGGACCCAGCAACCTAATCCATTTCTTCGAGAAAAAAGTGAAAAACGCAAGGGATCAGCTGGAGATGCATATATTATGTATATGAATTAATATGTGTGCATCAGTGCATGTATATATTTAAAGTTTTAAACATGATCATACTCCAAACGCATAAGATAAACTCATGAGATCCTGAAATTAATTACAATCTCAAACTGTTTATCTTGATCCTGTGATTAATTAATTTTATATGTAATCATGAATTGAGCTGAGAATAGCTTAGCATTTTTTTTTTTAAAATAAAATTATTAATGCATGGATTCACATTAAATGTCTTGATTATATATTTAAATGCAAATTGACATGAGCCAGAAAAGACAACCAAGCAAAAGTTGTCGGTATCTAAGACACATGAATCATTTCGTAAAGAGTACATAAAAAAGATGAAGTATATATAATCCATTCATCCTTGCCTCAATTGAAATCCTAATTTTTTCCCCCGCGCGTGAGAATTTTTTAAAATTATTTTACAAATTAAATTTATTATCATTTATTCTTATCACCTATAAAAAAATTATCAAAATTAATAGAATTAATTTTATTTCATTGTAATCCTAAATTAATCTAGAAGATTTCTTAACGCTATAGAAAAATTGAGCCTTTTATATTTACATTTATCCCTAAATTGATTTTCTTTAAAAATATTATAACTTAACAATAAGTTTTTTTTTTTTATTAGAAAAAACAAAATTTCTATAACGGAAAAGAAACTTGGATGTATCTCTTATCTTGGATACCATTCGATTCAATCATGTTATATAATATGAGGATGGACATAAATTTGTATTAATTAAAAACACGCGGTGCATTGAATGCATCCAAGAATTTGTCTTAAGATAATTATGTTGACCTATAAATCTTCTAGTCTCAGTATTACCAAACAGTTAGGACAAATTGATGGTTTAATATTGACTAAATTTCTCAAGATTTGATTATGAAAGCATATAAAATTAAAGAGTCAAATTTTCACATGATTCTCAGCCATTTGGAAGTCTTTAATTAGTTGCTGTAAGATTTACTCAACTAAAATAACCAAACTAAGGATTTAAAATAGCTAGTGGTGAAAATTTAATACGAAATCATGTGTAAGTTGGTGAATATTTGTGCCCAAATGTAATTAAAAATGTATCAGTTGAAATGTTGAACGACTGTATAATTCAATTCAATTCTTACATCCATTTCCTTACGGTTCTTACGTTCGTTTCACTTTTCCTTGGCACTGATGACATCACTGCCATAGCCTCAGCCCAGCGAGAGAGAGTGAATTTGATTGTTAAGTAACATATATCATATGGCAATTATTTTACTGGACAGTTTATTCAACTCCAAAAGAAATATATATATATATATATATATATTGGCAATAATATACGCTCATATTGTCGGCCAATTTTTCAAAACAGATATAGTTAATTACACTTTTAAGAAGAAAGCAACAAGTTGAGATCACCAAACATTTTACCAACTTCGATATATGTTTGTACGTGACGTGTGAGATCGTAGAAAATTAATGAGTTGAAAGAAATCAACATATACGATATAAACTCTATAAATTTTATTAATTAAAGATATAATAAATTAATATTTATTAATTATTTAAGATATTGAATGTATTTACTTATAATGAATATTTTGGGTGATAATTTTTTTTTTTTAATATTATCAGAAAAGAGGCTTAACATCCTTACAAGTTAAAATTAATCAATCGAGGCGAAACTACCCTAATTACATTACAAAATAGAAGGTCAAACAAGCCATTCAATGTAGAATCTTAAACTTAAACACCTATAGGAATTTGATAGGCATGGTTTGCAAGTCAATTTGCACACCTATTAGCCTCTCTAAACACATGATGTAGTTGAACCTCCCAGTCTCTTTCCAGCAACCGGCGTATAGCTGTAATAATTGAATCATACATCAGAACAAGTGGAGATTGTCATGCGATTGCATCAATTACTAACTTTGAATCGCACTCCACAATAACTTTCCTCTCTTTCATGTCACAAGCCAACTGAAGTCCAGTATAAAGTCCTTATGCTTTTGCTTGAAAAATCGAGCAAGTTCCCAACATTTGAGCAAAACCTTTCTTCCATATACCCGTTTCATCTCTAATCAACCCCCCTGTCATTGCTACACCCGTAGAGATTTTGAAAGCTCCATCAATGTTCAACTTAACCCACCCGCTATGTGGATGGTGCTAGCTGACAAGTTCAACTTTCCTTATTATATGATCGGTCTTTCGAAGTTGATTTGTAGCGTTACAATATTCATGAACCATTCCTATAGTAATATCAGACCTCGTCCTATCAGCATCATCTCTCCCGTTAAAGACTCGACCATTTCACCATTTCCATAAATTCCAAACTATCATCCATAAAATCTACTTCCGATCCATTGGACTACCAACCTTACAATCCATTGTCATATTCATTGTCGGCCATTGTTGAAAAGAAAGTTGGGAAAAAACATCTCAATATTTAGAATCTACTATATCAAATATGAGGAAATAATGTTGATTTCATTGTCTTTTAATGTACAATGATAAGCCTATTTATAGGTTGAGAGGTTCACTGCAAAAATGGTAAGTAGAATAATATATTATAACAATAGTAATAGAAATATGTCTCAATAATGGTGATTGATATAATTGATGATTGATTGATATATTAACATCCTCCCTCAAACTCAAGATGGCGAGATGAATGCAAGCTTGAATTTGGAAACCAATTCATGAAAACATCCCGGAGGATGAGATTTGGTGAAAATATCTGCAGGTTGGTCAACTGAAGTAATTGAGTGAAGTTTAATAGTACCCAAATGAACATGTTGTCGAACAAAATGACAATCAATTTCAATGTGTTTGGTACGTTTATGAAAGACAAAATTATGGGCAATTTGAATAGCACTATGATTGTCACAATAAAGAGAAGTGGTTGTGATGTAGTAAACTCACATGTCTGTAAGTAACCAGCGCAACCAAATAAGTTCTTAAGTAGTGTCAACAAGGGCTTGATATTCATTCTCAGTACTGGATCGAGCTATAACAGTCTGTTTCTTACTATGTCATGATATGAGAGAATCTCCAAGAAAGAAGCAGTAACCAATGGTAAATCATCGATCAGTAAGATCGTCAACCCAATCTGCATCTGAATAAGTACATAACTCTAAAGAGGAATGAGTAGAAAAATGAAGGCCATAAAACATCGTGCCCTTGAAATACCGTAAAAGATGAATAACAGCAACAAAATAAGTGGAATAAGGAGCAGACATAAACTGGCTGATAACATGCACAACATATGCAATATCTGGTCGAATAACAGTCAAGTAAACAAGACTTCCAACAAGTTGTCAATAAAGAGTAAGATCACTGAGTGGTGTGCCTTCGAAAGGCGTTAATTTAACATTAGTTTCTAAGGGACTAGTACTTATTTTACTATCAGTTAAGCCAGCACGAGCAAGAAGATCTAAAATATATTTTGCTCAAGAAAGATAGTAACCATTAAATTCAGAAGAAACCTCAAGTCTAAGAAAATAATTGAGAGAGTCAAGACCCTTCATCTCAAATTTCTGCTAGAGATAATCTTTAAGATCAGAGATACCAGCAATATCGTCACCTATAATAATCATGTCATCCACATAAAGTAACAAGAAAACAGAACCATGACCAGTCTTGTAAAGAAATAGTGCGGAATCATAAGAGCTGGAAATAAAACCAAACTGCATAATGGTGGAAGAGAACTTGGCAAACCAAGCTCTAGGAGTCTGCTTGAGCCCATATAGTGTCCAATAAAGACGATAAACCTTGTGTGGAGGATATGGATACCTTGGCGTGGTGTCATATGTACCTTTTCAGTAAGAACCCCATTAAGAAATGCATTTTTCATATCCATTTGAAACAAATTCCACCGTTTGATTGCAGCGACTGCCAATAAGCTACCAACAGATGTAAGTCGAGCAATTGGTATAAATGTCTCTTCATAATCAATTTCATATTCCAGAGTAAAACCTTTGGCCACGAAACGGGTTTTATATCGTTCAACAGACCCATTTAACTTTATTTTGATCTTATATACCTATTTGCATCCAATGGCAAATTTAGTAGAAGGAAAATCAATCACGTCCCAAGTGTGAGTTTTGTCAAGTGCTTGTAATTCTTAGCCATAGCTTGTTGCCAAACAGGATTAGTATTGACCTCTTTATAAGATTGAGGCTTATACAAAGAAAGAATGACAGAAAAACAATGAAAATCATGAAGAGTTACAGGTAGTTCCCTTACTCGATTATAACGACGAGGAAAATGATCAACAGATGTGATTGGACAATGAGACTCTGGTGCAGGATTAACAGGCGGGTGAAACTGCTCAGGAATGGACCAATCAGCATCAAGAGCATCTGTTTGAGTTGCCATAATTGAAAATAATTTGATGAAGTATAGACTCAAGATCATAAATAGAAAAAGAGGATGAACCAGCATTACCCTGTGTATCATCAACCATAGCTACAAAAAATTGTTGATTATTGTTAAAGTGCTTAAGAGAAACATCCTTGGATTTGGTTGAAGACCCTCTAGGAGCAGGATTCTGAGGACAATCATCATTGTGGTGTCCTGATCTATATTTGTGGCAATGTTTACAACGTCGAGTAAGACAATGCAGAACTCCATGTCCTAGCAGTTTGCAATAATAACACTAAGATTTCTTAATATCAACCTGTTTAGAATGAGTGGCAAGCATCGTGTTTGTACAGAGAGGCTATAATATGGCAATATGAATCTCTTTAGATATTAATTCAAATATAGTCTGCTCAAGAGTCGGTAGAGGATGAGGATGAAGCAGAGATGCATGAGTGGGCTCAAAATTATCAGTGAAAGCTATAAGAAACTGTATCAAGCACTGGTGATCTCTATAAGTATGAAATAGTTCAGCATCTTTTGTCTAGGTGGGCTCAAAAAGTGTCAATTGTTCCCAAAGAAATTTCATCTTTGAGTGAAAATCAACAATCAACTGACCAGGTTCCTGTCGTAATTGATGCCAATTACGTAATAAATGATATTGATGAGAGAGATCAGGTGTAGTATACATATGAGCCAAGGTCTAGAGAGATTGGGTAGTATCAAAATGACCAAACTGAAGATTGATTGATGGAATTGATGTGTTACGAATCCAAGTGATGATTTGGTGATTTTTACTGTCCCAATCAAAATGTTCATTGCATTTCTAATCAGTCTCACTTTCAAGCTTTACAGACTTTTTATGATCCCCAGTAACATACCATCATAATTTCCTGCCTTTAAGAAAACTAGACATCGTTTGGGCCCATAAAATATAGTTTGAGTCATTTAAAATAATTTGGATGGACTGAGATACATCTAATTTTCAAGTATTATCCATGAATAAGCTCAAAAAAATAATGCACACCAAAAAAAAAAAAAAAAATAGCCCAATAAATAGTCCACACAAACAATGAATGAGAGCCTAATATAAATAATGATAAATAAAGCTTGAGATAGGCAAACCAGGGATAGTCAGTGAGTGGCCATTTTGTATAAACCAGGAACTATGTACCGTCCGTGGCGATAGAACGGATCAGTGGAATGGCAAAAATGATGCAGACGGTGTGACTGAACTGGATGGAATGACAATGCGATGACAGTTCAATGCAGTGCAAAACAGACCAAAGAAACCAGAACCAAACCATAACAGCGTGACTAGTGCAATACAGAACAGTAAGACTGGTGCGATTTATGAGCGGTAGAAGCAGAACAGTGAGACTGGTGCGATTTGCAGCAGTGGTGCGATAAACTAGTGGTTAACAACAGTGCAAGTGGAACTAGTGCAAGCGGAGGCAAATCAAGAGTGGCAGCAGACGTGGAAGATAGAATCGAGACAGCGGCAAAACCGAGACGCGCGGTGGAGATAGATAGGTAACAGAGTCGCGCAAATGGTACCGCGGTGGAGAGACTTGTATTAACTGATGATTGATGAAGAACTGAGATTGGTGCAGTGCTGGAGAATCAGCGGTGTAGAAAAGGTAACAGTACAGCGGTACGGTGGTACGATGACCGAGTGGTTGATGGCAGTGCGATGTGGAGATGGTGATTCGGAACAGTGATGGAGCGACAACGATGGAGAGAGAAGCGCTACAGTAAGTGACAATGATAGTTGGGTGGTAGTTTGAGTGATGATTGATTTGGGTGGTGTTTGAATGGCAGCAGTGGCGGTGACTGGGTGATGTTTTTGGTGGTGGGTGATGGTGGTTGATACAGTGAACACAAGTTAATTTTTTTTTAACAAAAAAAAAAAACCCTAAACTCTGATACCATGTCAAATATGAGGAAATAATATTTATTTCACTATCTTTCAATGTACAATGTTAAGCCTATTTATAGGTTGAGAGACTCAATACAAAAATGGTAAGTATAATAATATATTACAACAATAGTAATAGAAATATGTCCAAATAATGATGATTGATATGATTGATGATTGATTGATATATTAACATACTAATTGGATCCATATACGTTTAGCCACATACCAGTCCCTAGAAACATGAAGTTGCGTCTCTATCACATGCAAACAACGTGGACATGCTGCATCCAAACACATTCTCCATTAGACTTTTTGCTCATTAGTAAGAGTCCTCTCACTTGTCACTAGCCATGCCAATGTTCTCATTCTTTATGGAAGGTCTAACTTCAAAAACTTTTGCCACAACCCTTTTTATAGCTCATCATTGTCACTGCTTGTCAACTGGTAATCATTCCGAATACTAATCTCCTCGAGTCTTCAAAACTCCAAATTTGACTGTCACTACCTACATTTGACTTCAGGCGAAATATGGCAGCAATTTTTAAGCCAATTCGAATCTATATTAAGTTTTAAAAATCCTTCCATTTCTAATTACCATCAGAATCTGCAAAAGAAGCCACCATGCGGTCCATCTCCTCATCAAATATTGGAGATTACAGTTGGTTTCCCAAAGGTTCTTCACCATCAATCCAAGCATCTTGCCAGAACTTGGTACGGTTATCATTACCAAGTTTCCACCTCACTCATTTTCTAATCCATTAGTACACATAACTAGGGGTGGCAATTCAAGTTGACGGGTCAGGTTGGATAGGACACGAACACGACACGATTATTTTTTACACGATAAGAACACGATACGATTAGTAAACAGGTTAAACCCTTTCGACACGAATACGGCACGATAATAAACGGGTCAACATAAAAACGACACGGTTAACCTATTTATTTACGGATTGTTTATTGACCCATTTATTGACTCGTTTAACTGACCGATTTATGATTTTACCATATTTAATACATTTAAATTTTAATACACATCTAATAAAAAATAAAATTAAAATATACAAATACAACCCAAAACCTAAAAATATAATCATCCACAAAAACATCCAAAACCTAAAGATACAATCATCCACAAATACAATCCAAAACCTAAAGATACAATCATCCATAAATATAATCCAAAACATAAAAATACAAACATCCATAAAAATGAGTATAAAAACATAGATGTAAATACATCAAAAGTGTGGATGTGGCTGCTACTTAAACTGATGATGATGATGATGAGAAGAAGACCGACGTCGCAAATGAAGGAGGTGAACTGTGCTCTGGGTGTGACTGCTGGATGGAGGATGGAGGACCATGTGACTACTACTCAGGCTCAGCTGCTAGATGGAGATAGAGTCATGATCTCATAGAGAAATAAGAAATGATTCAAATGAAATGAGAATGTTCGGTAGGGTTTTAACTTTTGAACGATATATATACTACCACTAAAATTACATTAGCATCCCTTTATTATAAAATTACTATTTTACCGTCGTTAAATGGTTCAATCTATGGCACGATTAAGGAAACACGAACCCAACACAACTATTAAATGGATTAAACAGATTGATCCGTTAATTTATCCAACCCGTTAATACTTAACTCTAATCTATAATATTCGTATCGAATTCGTATCAACTCATCAAGTCGGGTTCCAACTTGCCACCCCTACACAGAACAAATACTCCATCAAGTGCTAAAGTGATAATCTTTAGCTTTAAAATCACAAATATCTGAAGATGTGTTCCCATACTTTACTTTAAGTACCTTTACCCATAACTCGTTTGGTTGAGTCTAGATAATCCAAGTAAACTTCATTAGACAGGCATCGTTCATTTCTTGCGTGCTTCTAGGACCCAACTTACCTTGATTTCTTGGCTTGCAAAGCGTTTGTCACTTAATCAGATGAGGTCTTCTTCTATCCATAGTTAAACCCCACACAAAGTTTCTAACCTTTCTATAATTATCATTACATAAATTCTTTAGGAGTTTAATAGCCTGCATCACATAAATTGGAATCGTACTCATAATTGTTTTTGCCAATGTGATCTTACCTATACGAGAAAGATTCTCCACTTTCCACCCCATCAATTTCCTATTCATTTTCTCCATGATGGAATTATAAGTAGTTTTCGAAATCCTACTATGTAGGGGAGGCATCCCCAAATAAACTCCCAAGTTTGTAGTTCTAGAAAACCCCAGCTGATAACTAATTTGATTCGCCAAGTTCTCGAAAACATTATTAGAGAAATAGATAAGAGTCTTATTTGCACCAACCTCTTGACCCGAGACCACACAAAATCTGTGGAGATAATCCTTGATAACCTCCGCTTGTTGTACTAAAGTTTCCCCAAATAGAAAAATATCAGCCACAAAATGCAGAGGAGATAAAGGGGGACCTTTACTCAGGAAAATAGGATGTCAGTTTTTACTCTGAACTTGTTTAACAATTTATTGCAATAGTCTTTCCAAAAAAATAACAAAAATATAAGGGACAACGGATCACCCTGTCTAACACCCTGAGTAGGCTTAAAAGGATTTATGGCCTGACTATTCCGTAAAACTTGCATGGTGTAGGATATTACGCAATTAATGATGATTTTTATTAATCCATCCGGAAACCCAATAACCAAAGTGTTTAATGAATGAACCCTTATCGAAGTTTATCATAAGCTTTAACAAGATCTAACTTAATGGCCATTCGAAGTTTATCATAAGCTTTAACAAGATCTAACTTAATGGCCATATAACCTTTCTTACCTTTCTTACCTTTCTTATTCTTTATTAAATGAATCACCTCCTGAGCTATAATGATATTGCTAAAAATCTGCCTACATAGAACCAAACTTGTCTTTGTAGGATTAACCAGTGCTGGCATCACTTTCTTCGGTCTATAAACTACCATTTTCGTAATAATTTTGAAACTAACATTACAAAGTCCAATTGGTCGGAACGGACTCATAGTTTCACGGCACAAAACCTTAGGAATCAGGCAAATGAAGGTCTGATTTAAACAGGCACACAATGCTCCACCCTGAAAAACATCCTTGATGAACCCACAAATAGCTCGCTTGACCTTACCCCATTGTTTTTTGTAAAATGTTGGATGTAGTTCACCTGGTCTAGGGGCTTTTGTTCCTCTTATACTGAAAAGAGCTTCTTTAACCTCATCTTCTAACATTGTACCTTCCAGCATAGCACATTGACTCTGATCTAGCGATAGAAAATAACCAGTACAATAAGGTGTCCTACTATCTTGATTGTCTGAGAATAAATAAAGAAAAAAATTCCCTAGCCATGCACTCCAATTCAACAATATCTTTCATCCAATTTCCCTCATTATCTTTCAATATTAAAATTGTATTCTGTTGCCTTCGAATGATGGTGGAAGTATGAAAATAACGTGTGTTTCTATCACCATAGTGTAGCCATTTATTACGAGCCTTCTGAAATCACAACAGTTCTTCTTGGAAAAGAACTCCATTATACTCCTCTCGAATTTTGTTTTCTAAAATTTAAAGCCTACGTGAATATTTTCAGCTAAGCATTGCCTAGAACCCATTCAACCTTGCTAGAAACTTTTTCTTTTTAATATGGATATTCCCAAACACTTTCCTGTTCAATTCTCTCAAATCCCAAACAAAGTCGGATATCAATATATCCACTGGACTGGCTGTGTTCCATCCAATGATTTTCCACTACTGAATCAAAGGAATTATGTGTAAACCAAACTAATTGAATTTTGAACGGTCTTTTCCGATTTCCACACCAACTCGAATCCATCTTAATGAGAATAGGACAATGATTCGATTTTGTTCTAAGAAGATGATGGACCTCAACTTTATCCCACCTAACATTCCATACCGCATTACACAAAGTTCTATCCATGGTTAATTAATAATATTATTTGTGGTAAAAAATTTCGTTTGACTTCAATATATTTAATGAAAGAATTCATAGCAATATATAAATTCAATAAAACAGTAAAACGGAAACCGAAAGCGTACCCGTTTCCACGCAGCGGAAATTGCACTGGATTCTGGATTGTTCAACTGGTCGGATTCCAATCACATAGGCGGAAAGGAACCTCAAATCACAGTGTAATTTTGCCTTGCCATTTGTTTTCTCTTTTCTCTCATATATGTAATATGATGTGTATGTATGGTTTCTGGAATTGATATTCCATCATCATTCAACAAATGAATTCCTCAAGTATTTATAGAGGTGGCGGTTATTTTCTGATAACCGCCAGTAACCGCCAGCGGTTATTTGTTCCTATCCCAATCCATTTTAGTTGGATCGGATCATGGGTTTGAATCATCTTGGGTGGACCCGACCCAACAACCCAATAACCCAACATCTCCCACTCACACAAGATGAGCCAAATAGAACTTACAGAGAAAACACTAGTGACCCCTTTATGATAAGGAGTACAGGCATTCATACAGGCAAATACACCGTGTGACCTATGAACAATGATATATACAATGTGGCTTGTCTTTCAAATCTCAATTGTACTGCTATACAAGAGATTGTAAATTTGTTCATTATAATATCCTAGATTTAATATAATTTTTTTTGCTCGAGCATATTTAATCCCTTAACATGCTCGATTTTCCAATATTCCATATAATCACAATTGCAATTCCAAATTACAAATTGTCGCAACAAATAACTATAGGAACAAAATAAAATTCATTAAATCTTCCTGTCTCACTTTCGTCTCTCGGTCAACAAAAATAACTGACATCATATTAATGTCTCATAGGCCGCATTATCATAGCCATAGAAGACACACTAATGATACAAACATCACCTCGTTACTTTGAGACAAAGTGAACAGTCATTGAGGACATAGATAGAAGTTTTATATAAACTTTAATAGAACTTACACAATGAGGAATCAGGGATAAATTCACTCATTTTCCATGTCGGTCACTATAAGCACAGGCGGTATGAAACGCATGTTACAGTGAATCTTATCCTTTAATAAGGACGCATATGTCTTTTATATTGAGATTATTCACTGTACAGATCTTAGTTCAGATGCTATTCTAGCGCCTAACCTGAGTTCCAAAGCTTGCCCTTTCGGCACTTATTATCGAGAAACTCACATCTGGCTTAATCAGGTTCTCATGATGGTGGGGATACATCATGAACGGTTCAATAATTAATTTTAGGTAGAACCTCATCTTCACTACAGTCAAGGCGACATTTCATATATTTCAAGCCCTTAAGAGAACAACTTCATTTTTATTCTCTAAAAATATATATGTCTCATCTTAGCTTGCTCTCCTAGCAACCAAGGCGATTGTACGTGTAAAAATACCAATCTCAAAACCTGGCGACATACTTTCATATATAATCTATATGAAATGAATATGTGCTAGCTTTATATAACCAAAATGACGTATCTAATCATAAAACAGATATAACTTAATGTAACAATTGTAACATCGCAATTTACACAAACTTAAAGATCTAGTAAGTGACATAAATATATCTCTTATCACAGCTTTTGTGAGTGGATCCAATATCATCTCATGTGTAGATGCATACTAAATCGTTACATTCTTATCATCATTATATCCTTAACGAAATCGTACTTAGTCTCTATGTGCTTCGATTTACTGTGACATTTCGTATCTTTAGTATAGACAATTGTTGTCTAACTATCACAGTATACAGTAACTGACTTCTTCACATTAATTTCAAATTCAGATTCTTCAAGAATATCTATCACAGTATACTGCTTCCTAGACTGCAGCTAAACATGCTATGAATACAGCTTCCATGGTGGACAGCATAATGCATGATAACTTCTTGTTACTTCAAGAAACAGCATATTGGTTAAGCAAAAAATGCATAACCAGATGCAGATTTTCGCTCATCCAAATCATCTCCCCTATCAGCGTTTAGATATCCAATTAAACGCATATTATCACCTTGATAATACAGAGAGTAATCATCAATGTCTTTCAAAAAATTCTTTGATAGCTTCTTGTTACTTCTACAAATTGATTTATTTGAGAGCACTAACTTATTAGTTTTTTCGCTCTCACTGGAAACAAATGAATAAGTTATTTCAATAGCTCTGTCACTCCCACTAAGAATAGAGTATTTAAATAATTCTCTATCTTTCTCTAGTTGAGTGTTTGGATTTGGAACATCATCCGAATCGTTCAACTTGTAACATTGAAATTCTTTTTTCAATCTCACATTTGCGAGAAAATTCATTCTTTAAGAAGTTCAATAATCATGTTTTTTGAAGCACATGTCATTTCATTAAATGACATTTATTCTACTTAGAGACCTTTGATCTTTATTTGTCTATGTCTGTACTAGCACATCCACTATCATTTCACTAAAAATATTGTAGCAACTATACACTCATAAATATGATTAAAGAATCTTTGGATAGGAATCGAAAAAGTAGTCAAGCTACCCATCATCATCCAATTTCCAAATATTCACTAAACCATATATGTAAATGTTTGTGCAAAGCAGTCCTAATTTCATTCTCTAAAGATTTTAGGACACTCACAATTTGAATAACATCATTTGAGATCTTTATATTCTTAGACATCTCTTAATCGGAATCTCTATGACCTCCGTCATTTTATAGTCCAAGATATATATATATATATATATGATCTCAAAGTCCTACTACTCATCTAAGATTTATATATCTCAAAGTACTGGTCAATATTTGAGATATCAATAATCTCTTCGTCATTTGATAGGACAATGATCATAATCACGTCATCAGATGACTTATCGTCAAAATAAGTTGACTCAGTCCTATAAAATTGCATAGCATCACCTAAAATATAAACATTTATACATGCATGATAATTTTAGGCCAAACAAAATTTAATATAAAAATTAAGACATTTTTAAAATCTACTCCCTATAGAGTGAAATCAATCAAATAATATTATTTCGCTCACAATTCAAGCAAAATAATTAATTGGGATGAGAAGAGGAGCAAAAATAGGGAAAATAAAAATTTTCGTCGGAAAAGTCGCCGACGGCGACGCGTGACGGTCGAGCAGCACACTCTCGCCCTGCGTCAGCCACGCGCCGGTACTCCGTCTGACGCTCCTGCAAGCATCGCGCTGACGTCATCAGACACGTGGCGTCCTCTAGAGGTGCAACATCGTCATCAATTATACGCGTTGCATGTACATGCAGCCACGCGTCATGTTCTAATTGGGCCACGTGTTGATATGTATGCCACTATACGCCACGTGTTGCTCTAGTCGCGGTCCACGTGTCATCCGGCATTCAGCCATCCAAGTTTCGCCACGTGTCGTAACCGCTGCGGTTGCGCACGCGTGTCGCCCGTGTGGCGCTTGCGTGGCCTTGGTCCGTGCCGCCCAGCGCGTCACGCGCCGCCATGGCGCGTGTATTACACGTGCCCATCTGGCTTCTCCTCGGCGACCGTTTTTGCTCCAGATTTCAACCCCAAATTTGTTTTGATTCGTTCTCCTTCGTTTTACAACGAAATTTTGTGATTCAAATTGCTAATGATTTGTCTTGAAGTCTAGTTTTTTATAAAATTTGAATCACACAAAACAGAAGTTTAACAAGGGAGATATCATGCATGGAAGTTTCGGGGTTCATATTTCTATATCTTAGTTTTCAACCCAAAAATCAAGTTTCATGGCAATTTTAATTATGTAACCAAGATTAATGACCAGCAAACAACCATAAGTGGGCTCTGATACCAATGAAAGAATTCATAGCAATATATAAATTCAATAAAACAGTAAAACGAAAACCGAAAGCGTACCCGTTTCTACGCAGCGGAAATTGCACTGGATTCTGGATTGTTCAACTGATCGGATTCCAATCACATAGGCAGAAAGGAACCTCAAATCACAGTGTAATTTTGCCTTGCCATTTGTTTTCTCTTTTCTCTCATATATGTAATATGATGTGTATGTATGGTTTCTGGAATTGATTTTCCATCATCATTCAACAAATGAATTCCTCAAGTATTTATAGAGGTGGCGGTTATTTTCTGATAACCGCCAGTAACCGCCAGCGGTTATTTGTTCCTATCCCAATCCATTTTAGTTGGATCGGATCATGGGTTTGGGTCATCTTGGGTGGACCCGACCCAACAACCCAAATAACCGCCAGTAATGTTTGAACCCATAACTTGCATAGGTGAGGGCCGCATCATTTAGCATCCACTGTATGTCCGTTTGAATGTTTACAATGTTGTACATTCTCCCACTGTCTTAATGCCATTTGTTTAGCATCCAATGTATGTCTGTTGAATGTTTATAATGTCGTACATTCTCCCACTAAATCTTAATGTCATTTGTTGTGGAAATACGATGCAGAAGTATGATTAATATTCACTACAAAACAAATAATATATAATAAAAAAATAAGATGAATCAAATAACACAACATAAGAATCAACGTGAAAAACCCAAACCAAGGAAAAAGTACACCTGTCATGACAATAGAAGAATATCACGATGTAAAAAATTATTGCAATTATATATTCTCTAACCCTCAATTACCATTATAGCCATGTCATAAACTCATTGTCAAGTACAAGTCTAGCATAGTCCACCAAATTGTGAACCTACCAAAATCAATAGATTTCAATGGTGTTATAGGTAGAATTCCATATTGAGAATACATGTGAATTGAAGCTACGGAATTTAGCACCTTTGACTAATCAAATCAAGGATAATCAGAAAATTCTAGTATGAAGTATCTCGAGGTTAATCGATTGGAATTTGGCAAATATATAAGCTTGTAAAAAAATTCCTATTACTGTTTCAAAAAAAAAAAAAAAAAAATCCTATTATGAATCCAACTCCAACGTTTGATGAATAATTCACTATTACGAAAATGTACAGTAAAATATAGTCGTAGTCCATCATACAAGATTAATTAAGCCAAAAATTTTAATTTAGTCCCTACTGTTTCGCGAAATATTAATTTTGTACTCATTTATGTCACTACAATAAAACAGATCAATCATAGCGGACAATGTCCAGTATGGTTGACTATCCATACCGGATGCCCAACCAGTATGGATACTTCTGGTATCCATACCTGTGGTATCCATACCTAGCAATGCCCCGGTATGGATAGGATATAGGAAGTGGGTTGACCCATGGATTGACTCGTGAGTATGATTATCCATGTTAGATAGGTGCCCGATAAGGATACTATTATCCATACCAGGGGGGTGCTCAATATGGTTAATTTTATCTATACTAGGCTTGTGCCCAATATGAAAAATATTTTAATTTTAAATTTTTTTTTCAAATTAAAATATATATAATTTAATATTACAATAAAAGTAACAACATAAATCAAGAAACCATTAATCAAATTTCATCATACATTTAAAATACATTTATATATATATATATATATTATTACCTAAAGTTAACATTCATCACCTAAAGTTAACGTACATCATCTAAAATCACCCTACATGATGATATGTTATAACAAATCAGTACATAATCCAAAGATACAATATGTTTTATTAGCCAAAAAATAAATGAGTGTATTGCATTTTGTAAAGTTAGCAACTCGTTGGTAGGTCGCGATAGCAGAACACTAACTATTACTTTCTTCACACAAACTCGCCAATAACCTGGACCAAGCTCTTCGGATTGAACTTTAGCATAGCGGTCCTTGGAGTCAATTTTCGCTTTCGCCACCACTGTTCCTATACCCAGCCAGTCTAATAACTTGCAATGGTTTCCACTCAATCCACTAGCTTAGCTTATAGAACCCTGAGATATGGACTACATATACATAAAAATTTAAATAATTACTCCTATCAAAAAATTTAAATAATTACATCTATATATGAAATTAAGTTGAAACAATAAATAATATAAATTTCATGAATATTTACCTTCATTAAAAGTTTAGCATATTTAACATTTTTACTAACACCTATTGGATTTGAGCTACTTGAATATTGTGTTTACGAAAAAAAAAAAAAATAAATAGCATTGTTATGAAGAAACATAGATACCGAGAAAAAAAATACTAAGTACCTCTATTTGACAACATAGAGGTAATAAACTCAATGCATAAAACAATACATATAAACTCGATCAATTTTATAAAAGTTTGACAAAGTTTCCCTTATTTTTTGAACTTGTCAAAAATTTAATTCCTCCGTATTTTATACACTACAATACTTTCACAATTGATCCTACCAAAACAGCGTATCTCCATAAATATATACACAAACAATATATATATAGGGTTGGGCATCTAAACATAGAACCAACCCGAACAACCGAATCCAAATCGATCCGTGGGTGTTCAAGTCGGTTTTCATATTCATTTCCAAGGTGTTTGGACCCTCCATTTGCAAAACACCATGGTTTTACGGATCAGGTCGAGTTTAGGGCTCCAAAACCGACCCGATCCATGAACAGGGTACATGCGTAATTTCGCATGCCCATATATAAAACCCCTCGACCCTAATGTGAAAGACCACAGCATTTTTCTTCTTCTCCTTCTCTTCTTCTCCAAGCAACCACCCTTCCTCTCTTCTTTCTCTCATCTCTCATCTCTCACCTCATTAATACTCCGTAAAGCTCTTCTCACCGTTGTCGTTTTTCATGCAGTCGCCATCCATGAAGTTCTTCTCACCGTCATCGTCGCATTTCTTCTTGTCATGAAGCTTTTCAAGTCTTCTGGTCATTGCTGACACCGTTCTTCTCGCAAGTCAACCTCTTCTAGCAGTCACTATCGTCGTCGCCATTCTTCTTGTCATGAAGCTCTTCAAGTCTTGTTGCCGTTGTCGCTCTTCTTGTCGTCGCCGTCGCCGTCACCATTCTTGTCACTGTGACGGTCATCTCTCATCTCTCGTTTATTTGCCACGTAACGTATATGTGTTGATTGAACATTTAAAAGCTTTTGCTTATATATATATACATATTTCTTGTTGATTTTATATATGTTTGTTGACTTGGTTAATTTAATTCTTATAATGCATTATTGTTGCTATAAATAGATAGGGAAAAATGTCCAAAACATGGAACCCAATCCGAACCAAACCGAACACTAGGTTTTCAGTTCTATTTAGGTCCTCCCTTTTACTGGATGATGTTCGAATCTAAAAGTGGTGACCCGCACACTTATCATATACGAGTCGGTTTCAGCAGGAACCGATCCGAACATGGTCCTGCCACCCCTATATATATATATATACACACAAACACACGCAGAGCAAAAAATATGAAAATATAATTACACCCACTTGTGAGAAAACATGGATATGGAAAAAGAAAATATTAAGTACAAAAAAATAAAAGTAAATAAATTTTAAAATGTTTGAGTTGTTTACCAACTATGTGGGAGAAATACATACCATTACTTGAGTTTGATCTACGTTCGACAAATGAGTTATGAGCAAATTTGTCAAATTAGTAATTGTCTGCTTCATGGTTTCCATCTCACAATCAACATTTTGGACATTCTTCATGATGCTCCAATTCTTTTCTAAACAAACAATAAACATTGATGCATGCATGGATTTTTTTCATACCCGAAATCAAACACTTTCAACAACTCTTTTGTTGAGTACAATGATTCTAGTAAAACCTTATCTGATGGCAATATGTCTCGAACAATGTTAAGAAGTTCATCAAACCCCTTATCACGTAAGTTTTATGTTTATATAAAACTACAATAGCCGATAATTTAGTATACTTGGAGCAACCTTCATACAAAGGAGTTTGATGAATTTTATCTAATGGTAATGTGTCTCAAACGATGTTAAAAAGTTCATCAAACCCCTCATTGGATAGACCATATGTAATTTTATGTTTATATAAAGCTACAATAACCGATAGTTTAGTGTATTTGGAGCAACCTTTATACAAAGGATTTTCAACATCTTCTAAATTATCAGTGATGTCTTCATCTCTTACTTCAACATTAGATTCAACATTACAATGATTTTTAAGGTTTGCATCCCTATGCGTTCTAAATGTATTGGAAATATTTTCAACGGGTGTGGAAGTTTTTAAGGGTTCCCTATGCATGAACCAAATTGTATACTGAGGATCTATCTCATTAATGACTAAGTGCTCATATACTGTTTTAGTGTAATGATACCTCCCATTGAGATATATTATACAAGGGCAAGGGATGAAACCAGTATTTATTAAATGTTTGTTCGCGACCTTAACAAAATGTTTGACTCTCTCTCTATATTCTTTTGACACTCTAAAAGTTTAAAAATGATGGAAGAAATTGTTAAAAACATTAAAAGTTTAAATCTTATATCCTTATAGATTGAGTTTAGGATATTAACCTTAAAAATCTTAACCATTCCTTATCCATTTGAAAGCATATAACACTAAAAAATAAAACATGAAACAACATAGTGTTAAACTACATTAAAATTGTTAAACTTTGAATAAAAAGAAAGCAATCATATTCACATGCACATTCACCACATCTATATATATTACAATCATCTAACATATTACTTATCATTCTTAATCATACAAACTAGCATATTCACATATCTTTTACGCGTAAAATAAATAAATATATATATATATCACAACTTTAACCTTTAAAAAAACTTTACAAAACCAACAAAAGAAAATTGTCTCAACAACAATATTATATTTACATCAAAAATTCAAAATCACAACAACAATAATACATATACGATATCTAACAAAATTCATAAAACACAAAATCATAAAGTTCATACCTTCTTGGCAAAAAAAAAATGGTGGAAGAAAAGTAGATCGATAAAGACGATAGTGTCGAACGATGGAAGAGCAGTAGATCGATGAATACGATGGTACCAAACGGTGATAGTCCTTGACAGCGGCTGCAAGAGAAGAAAAAAAGTGAAAAATGAGAAAAAAAGAAAAAATAAACAAAAAGAAGTGACAGTTGGATGGCCATGCTGATGGTCGTGTGGTCGGAATAATTCCGGCCGTCGTGCGAACGGAAGAAGAAGAAGAAGAAGAAGAAGAATAAAAGGAGAAAAAGAAGAAGAATGGGAGAGAAACTAACCAGCGGCGGATCAACGACAGCGATGAACGGGATGACGAACAACGCGACTATTAGAGCGATGAACGGCCGGCAAGGAGGGGGGTGGTTTGTATATCAATAGATTTTCTATACCGGACAAGTCATGAGTCCGGTATGGATAATAAAAAATATATATATTTATTTATTTGTTTATTCTTTTACAAAAGTATTATTATCTATATTGGACCCTAACGGGCCCGATATGGGTAATTAAACATAATAATTAAAATTTAAAAAAAGTAGAAATTGTCCTTACTAGGCTCATCACAGTCCAGTATGGATACTTAACTAAATTTTTTAAAATAAAAAATATGATTATCCATACTCAGCCATCAATGCCTAGTATGGATAATTAAATAAAGTAAATATTATCCATATTGAGCAATTGGTGCCCGGTATGGATAATTGACTTACATATTTTATTTAATAATAAAAAATATTATCTAAACTGGCTTTTAATGCTTGGTATAGATAATTCAATTTAATTTGTTTAAAAAAAAAAAAGAAAGGTATCCATACCAGGTTGTTGGTACCCATTATGGATATTTCGGTACGGATAGTCTGTTTGTTGTAACGTGTATTTCGATTACTCGACATCTCCAACGTTTTTTAAATTCATCAATTTAGTCATTCTGTCAGTTGACCGTTAGTCAAACTTAATAGTTGAAACGGTATTTTAGTCTTTCTACTTCATTATCTACTTAAAATCAATAAAAAAAAAAATTAATAAAAAATTGAAAATGCATCTCTACTGTCTATGTCTCGAATGGACGTTGAAGATCAAAATTACATAAAAATGAATTGCACAACACCTTCTTGAGGTTTGCCTAAAAACAAGTAGAAACAAATTTATCATTTTATTACATCAAACCCTCATGTCGTTAGCTAACTTCTGTCAACTTTTATAGTTAAATAAAAATTTCGATCAAATGATCATTTTATTCATGAATATGATAAAAAAATAACTTAAATAAAATAAAAATAATTAAAAATTAAAAATATATTTTCATCATCCATATGATTTTTTCTAATTTTTTTTAAATATAAAACATAAATTAAAAGTATAATAATAATAATAATAATATGAAGAATTGTTGTTTGAGTCAACAAGTAGTATAAAAAAATATTAAAAAATAAATAAAAAATAAAAAGAAATTGAAAAATCAACATCAGATGGTTCAGATCTTCACTCCATCTTTCTTCAACGCCCACTTTCTAATCCCAGAAACCTCAAACAAAACCTAACCTAACAAACCCAGAAATTCATAGCTCCATCATCATCTTCGCCGTTCCTCGCCTCCACTGGACCGTCGGCGGCGCCGGTCTGGTCATTAGCTTGATGGTTCGATTCAGCGGCGTTGGTTTTGGAGGTGGAATCGACCATGGTGGCTTTAGGTGGAATCAGCGTTGGCTTTGGAGGTAGCTGTTTCCATCGTCGACTTCGGCGATAGAGGTATGTATCTCCATCGCTAAAGTTGACGATGAGACCAGGCGCCGTGGAGAGCAGAAGTGGTCTCCATGCGATAGAGACCAAATTTGGTCTCCATCGATATCACATGGAGACCATTTCGGGTTCCTCATCCCCCACCCGGCTATTTAGTTTTCTCCACCCCAGGCAGTTGCCCTAACCAGTCACAGAATCTGAAGCTCGTCTCCGCTGCACGCGGCTACATTGCCGACCAGCACCACCTCCCTCTCAAGCTCATTGACATCTTCTTTTTCCTTTTTTTCTTGAAAATTGATTAATAAAATCTGGGTCTGTGTTGGATGATGATGATCTATGATTAAGTTTTTTTCTTGTTTGTGTTAGACGGTGATGAACTGTGATGATGATGGTGATTTGATCTGGAGATGGAGATTGAACTGGGTTCAACATCATCTGGGTTCAATCATCTGAGTTCAGTATCACCAAGGATGATGATGATGATTTGATTCTGGCTTTGTGTTTGATATGTGAGTGTTTGATTCTGGGTTTGTGTCCATAATGAAGTTGTGTTCTTGTTTTGTTTTTGTATTTTTTTGTTTTTATTTCTTTTTTTTTTTTTTTTGGTTTTATGGACATCTAGTTAGATTGGTTGTTGATGATCAACGGTGATGATCTAATCTGCAGATGGTGATGATGAAGGTTAATTATTCATGATCTGCAGATGGTTTGTGTTTCGTGATCTTTTCAAATTTTTATTATTTTTAATATATATATATATATTTTGCAATTTTACATTTTAGTGGTACGATTGAAATCTCAAATTCACAACAAAAGCGAGATGAGGTGTGTGTGTCTCCAGATCGAAGAATCCAGAGAATTGGAGATGGGTGTGTTCGAATATGGGTTTGTGCTTGTTAATGATGATATTGATTTGGTGTTCCTTAGTTTTATTTATTTATTTATTTTTGTTGGGAATCGAAGGTCTGGGTTGAACTTCAATTAACTTTTAAAAAATTAATTATTAGAATCAGAAAAAAAAATAACATAAAATAAAAAGAGGTTGGAGGGACTAATGATTAAGGGCATTTTAGGCTTTATACACTTTGCATCAGACCGTTAATTAAACCGTCAGATATATTAATTTGACGAATTTATCAAATGTTACGGATGTCAGATATTTCAAACGCATAAATGAGTAAATAAAATAATATTTTGTTAAATATTAGGGACTAAATTAAAATTTTTCCTTAATATACCCTCTGATTTCTAGATGCTTAGTCCGCTGGCATCTCAGAGTGGTCCTGATGGACTAATGCCAGCTTCTTTCCAAAGGGCAAGCAAAGTCCACATTACCTATCCAAACAAATGCAATTCTCATTAGCCACCTAGCTTGTTCAAGAATGGAGTCAATCCATCATTGACAACCATATATTCAACTATTAAATCATATTACCATGGAAATCAAAATAGTAATTATGGAGGACGACGAGACAATTGGACAACGAAGTAATTGAAGGCAACTGGACTAATTCTTGAAAACAATCAAGGTTAATTCTTGAAGGTAATTGAGCTTTATTGGAGACTTATTAGAGCAATTGAGCTTTAATTAGTGGCAGCAATGAATTATCAACATGAGCTACGTTTTATTGGACAACAATCAATTTTAGTTTATTTAATTTTATGTTGGCTTTTAATTCATATTATTTGGGTTGAGAAATTTAATTTAATTTAAGTTTAATTGAGTGTGTTTAATTAAACCCAACTATTAGGGTCGGCTAAAGTTTCATACTATGTTTTATTTCTTGGACTTTAAAAAGGCTTGTAATCCTAAGTAAACACAAGAATATAATGATGAAGCCGATTATATTTAATTGAGAGAGTGAATTTTCTCTTTTATTCATTGTTAAATATATGATCTTATCAAACTATGATTGTAGAAATCAAAATCATAATTTATCTTTTACCTTCTCATCTATATCTTGCAAGTGGCATCAATATCATTCTTTTATAATTTTAGTTTTTAATTGAGTTCTAATCATTGGATCAAAGTTCTTTATAATTTTATTTTTTATTGACATAAAATTAACGACTTAAAGATTTTCTATAATTTGAATTAGTTTTTTTTAAGGTTGGTTTCAATTTAATCGTGGATGTCATATCTTTATATATAACATTCGTATTAAATTATGTATATTTCAAAAAAGAAAAATTATATTATACAGTATGAGAATCATGACATAATTACATTATTAAAATCATTATAACCAGATGTATAGAAGTTTTTATAGTACCATTCATCTAGCCAGCACGAATTGCCACGATTCTTTTGAATCAATACCAGCCACCAAACTGGCTGGTAAGGGGCAGTTAAGGAGCCAAATCGTCACCCAATCTTAGCAACCATCCGTTGGTTGCATATGAGTTGCATCCTTCAGTGCTACTAAGTGAATCCCATCAGAAGATAATATGGACCACCCACAAAGAACATGTGCGAAGTAATAGCATGCCAGGCTATAATAAATGAACCACTTCAAATATCAAAGCGATTTATCAAAGAAGCGGTTGACACAGTGTCGTGGGATGTTGACTTAAAATTTGTTTTATTGATGTTAGATGTATCCTTTCAGTAATAATATGATATATAATATTTTTTTATAAGAAATTAATATAAATATTTTATTTTATTTATAAAAAAAAAAATTATTTAAAAATTTTTACTATATACCGCACTCTTATTAGATGATCATATTATTATTACGTTTTTATAAAAAAAAAAAAAAGAAGTATTATGTATCATTTTATTATTGAAAAAATACCCTACCATAAATGTTACAGTGAATATGTTAGTGAATGCAAGATTTTCTCCACATTTAAATCCAAATTTCCCAACCTACTTCACGTTTTCCAATAATGCTTAGAAAACTCTCTTCACTGATCACGCCCACCACCTCCATCTCCTGGCCTTACTATTTTGACATGTTGATTCCGTTCTTGTTCTTCTTGGACTAATATCATTTACTTTATATGTAAGTAAGTGTTTGTTGTGCATATATATTGTAATTATTATACTTCATGGCACGAACAAATGATGCTGCTTTAAGGTCATCACTGATATGGCTAGCGATGGTTATGGTGATAGTTGGGATACATACACAATCTTGGAAGAAGATTTTGGTTACTTACGTGGCGGGTATTCTTGGGATTGCTGGACTGTTACTGCCTGACTGGGATTTTTTTGACCGTCACTTCTCCAGGTGGGGCTATCCCGTTACTGCTGAAGAGAGGGCTGCTGTTCTTTCTCAAAGACAAACTTCTTTCTTCAACAGGTTTGTTTCTGATTCTCGATCTATTTGCCTTTCCTTTTAAGTTCTTGATATCATATGTTCTGCTTTTTTTGTTTTCCATGTAAGTGTTAGCACATCATGATTATATATAACCTGCGTGTAGATTATTTTCCATTAACATACTATGTAAAATATGTTTGACTTATGTAGAGTAAGTGTAGGAAATTTCAAAGCATTTGCATGTACAAGCTTAAAGCACTGAACTAAAATTGAGTGAAATGGACTGCGTTCTAGATGTCAAAAATATTGTTGGCCGGAACCGGATTGGTGCTTGTGGTTGTGATGGTTGGGTCACTCACTTGATTGCCTTGCAGAAAAGAGAAGAGAAGGAGAGAGAGAGAGAGGTGTAGGATAAATCTAACAGTAAGTACGGTTAGTCGTTGTCTTTGTGTAATATTAATTTTTTTACTTCACTTATTCTGCTTAATGAGAAACTCTGGTCTGGTTGATTTGGTTGTTGATTGTATTATTTATACCCTACAATAAAGTGCACTCATTATGCTTATTATATGACTTATCTGGCATGATAAACTCGTATTTATATTCACTGCTATTGGACTGATCACGCAGACTATAGGCCACCAGTAAATGGCAATTCGGTGTATGTGCACATTACCATTCATTCGCTAGTCAATTTAGTAACTGATCATTCATACACTAAATGGCGAGCAATTATGAGTATAAATTTTTCTGAACTGTGAAAATTTCAGCTGAACTGGCATATTGACGTCTCTACCAACATGGCCTTCACAAACTTATTTAAAACATGAACCCTGGATGAATTGTTAGGTGGGGTTGGTTTAAAATCTCTTTGTTTTTTTTGTGTGTGTGTGCAGGTATAGGATATATCCTCTCAGACTGGTTGCTTATATCACCATTTACGGATTTGCACTGTACAAGTGGTGGGTGTTCATATGGAATTAAAATACATGTGCAGCCATTTCTTGAACTAGTTTGGGAAGAAGTTTCCTGTTCGTAAGTTATGATAGTTGCCATGTTGAACTATGGAGTTATGCACTTGGGGTCTATTGATTAGATGTACCACGTTTGTGGCTATCGTAGATAGGTTCAATCCAACCAAGCATCAAAACAGATGCTGATATTGAATACAACGGTTTTGAATTGTAACTGTCGTAGATTATTTTGATGTTGATTGAATTTGACAATGGAAACCCTTTGTATAAACTAACGTATACCGAATGTTTTGAATGCATATTCTGATTTTGGAGGAACAAAACAGAATTGTAATAACATTAGAAAATCCTAGCATGAAAATAATACATTCATCATAGCTTGGGTAACGGCGTAGTGGTCGATAATACTGTCCACCTACTCCCTCACCTAGAGATTACGGGTTCTAGATCCGTCTCCCCCCTCCCCCAATTTATGGGGTTTTCTCTCCCCATGCACTATAAATTTTACTCATACTCGATGTAGATTACTCCCTCCTGTCTTAGGAGCTGTTCCTCGAACTATGCTCCAGAGTTATATCCTTATTGGTTCCAACTATTTTCTCAGCTAAGTATCAATTATAAAAAAAATAGTAATTTCATCGGTATATGGTAACTACATGATTTTGTAGCCGTATATGCAAGGTATAGTGAATGGAGCAATGCCAAGATCTTGTGTCCCAATACTCTTCACAATCTATGATCAAATTTCATCACTTAATTAACATATGGCTAGCAATTTTAATTTTATGCTTTGAACTAATGCATTTAGGGGTAAAACTGACAATTATAAAATTAGATAATGTAAGTTCAGTTTCTATCCAGATTATTCCAAAAAGGAGGGCTATTTTTGTCTTTTAGCATCTGTGATAAGCATAACAACATACTTTGACGCTACAACTCTGCATATGCGGCTTTGCCCTTGTTGGAGAGACAAAAAAGATGAGGCTGCTAACACACAACATGCTATCATCCAACATCAAGGGGGTGACGAACGGTTTCCCTCTTCGAATCGAAGTTGAGAAAGTCATTGAAAAGCAGGTAGATTTCAATCCCGATTTTCTCAAGAATATGTTTCCCAAAATCGAGTGGAAGGCACTAGTTGACGCTTCCCGTTCCTTGGGCTACGCCGACCTACCCGACGACGCACCCGACTCATCCCTACTTCAATCCGACGACTTCTTGAGGAAGTTTCACCACGCGCTTCTCCAGCTACATTTGGAAGAGGGTGCTCTCGTTTGTCCTCAGACTGGCAGAAAGTTTCCTGTTAATAAAGGGATCCCTAACATGTTGCTTCATGAAGATGAGGTCTGATTTTCGTCTCGATTAGGGTTGTTGTGTTTGCTGGGGATGAGGATTAGGGTTTTTGTGTCTTGGGTTTTGGTGAAATAGAGGGAATTGTTGATGTGCTTTTTCATTGTGTTACTTGGTTTCGAATATTAAATCTTTTAATTATTGGAATATTGGAATATTGAGCTTTTAATTATTGAGACATCGAGTTGTTATCATGCTTGGAATTTGAGTTTTTGTTTCTAACGTAGTGTGATGTGGTATTTCTGTTTTTCAGTTTCTATTTTACTTGATGCATATTTCTCGTTTTGTTCTCAGGTTAAGGAAAGAGAGAAAGAAATTAGTTTTAAAGTTTTCTTAATCATCGCGTTTCTTGTCCACGTTTCTGAGCTCAGTTTTGGTTTTGGTAGAATTGATGAATCGCATTTACATACATCGTATTAACATATATGCCTACGAGACTCTGGAATTCGATTTACTGGGTTAGTTTCAAAATCTCATAACATTTTTCATTTTAAGGTGTTGCATTTTTCAATTCCTGACTGCATAAAATTTGTAAGGCACTTTAAGCACCAATTTCATTAATGGAGCTTCTGTTCATTTGCAAGAATGATGATTACCAACTATAAATAAGGGCACCAATTTTGGTTAAAGCTAATTAGCAAGAAGCATTTTTCTAAAACATCACAGATCACCGAACTGGGATTAGATATGCGGCACACTGTTACGAGCATCGGGCATCTTGATTTCTCTTCAATCCATCCATTGGGCAGAAAGAGTATACCACAGTCCACAGCATGACCTCTGCTGAACTTGGTTCTTCAAGAATTTTTGCATCGCGGGGTTTCACAGGGAGGGGGAGGCACACCAAACACCCAGTCCAGTACATTTAAATATTTGGATCTAAAAACATCCCTCTCCTGTGCATAGCAGTGCATGATGATAGCTGTTGATACGCTGAAAATCACCACATCAGCTCTCTTCAGATTTTTTGACTCCGGCAAATATCCGACATCAGCCATGCATGTAAAAAAGCTCTCAATAGCCCGTGCAAGGCAGTAGAGAGAGATTTCAATCCGCCTGCTTTTTTTCTCAATGGCTAAACTCAGGCCAGTTGGAAACTGCACAAATAGACGTCCAATATTCAGAACAATACATATACATTTGTTTACAATGTGAGTGAAATGATGAACCAAGGTAGATGTACCGTTCCCATTGCAACCATTGGAATGTTACATCTCTTAAATATCCTAAAAAGCATACATGTCCACATCCTGATAAACATAAAAGTATATAAATTCTGTTAGTTCCACACCAATCTAGAACAGTCATTTACTAAATAACATATATACATACATATATATATATATATATATATATATTATGACGCTAAACAATTTCATGAGATAGGAAGAAATTTAAAACAAGATCAATGGCATGAAAACATTGTGTGAGATAACTGGAAAAATGAACCGCTTACCAGGCAGATGAGCAATATACCGACAAAAATAAGCTTGATCTTGCAGTCCCAAGAAGGCCCTTCCCCAATATAGTGAAAGGCCTACATATAGCCATATTAAATCATGTCAGAGAACAATCCGTATGACAAGCACCACCAAAACAACAAAGACCAACGGAACATAATTCACATCCTAACACAAAAATCAATCTCATAGAATTATGGATGTACAACGATAGTAATTACTTGAACAAACAATGAAGAAGAACATTAAGAAATATATTCAAACACTGAACTTGAGATGCTAAGCACTTCAAAACAAGCATCAGCTGCTCAAGGTCTAATTCAACAGGGTTCCGCTAATACAAGGATGAAATAGACACTAAATACTCTCATTCCAATGCTCAAACTATATTGTGGTTGCCCACAAGTATACACAATATAAAAAATAACAAAAGAGCCAGCCAAATTTTGTAGCATACAAAAAGGACATTTAGCTCTCACATGCATGGTAACAATACTGTGGTACACTATAACCATGAAAAGGCTTGTATGACACAGCATAAAAAAGGCTAATAAAAAGACACAACTTTTCTTCACTTAAAAAAAAACAAAGACACAACTTAAGATAATCACAACTTTTCTTCACCAAAAAACAAAAAAAAAAAAAAAGACACAACTTAAGATAATGGTTAAGTAGCCTAATACTTTATATAATTGTTCCTTTGAGAAATATCCCACAACACAACAACATTTCTTGCTAGCAATTTCAACAAACAGATGACATAACTGGAACATATTCATCAAGAATAAGAATGAAGATTAACATACTTTACAGCAGGAAAATCCACAGGAGTTACCTTGTTAAGAGTCCTTGTCGATGAACTATTAGTGCCGGAATTAAATAAACTGGAAGGTATACTGGTAAAGCTCTTTTGTAGGCTTGAACAAGAAAAGTCACAAAGTGTGCAGCACAAGCTTGATTTCCATGTATGATCTGCATGAAATTTGGAGAGCAAGTTCAATTATATTAAGTAACAGAATGCTTTTGTGAGAAATCAAACCCATTACCTATGCTGCAAATGCTTTTATACATTTGTAATATACTTTCCAAAACAACTACATGAAGAATAATAGATGCAAGAGCTTTAGAAGTATTTTCGAACATCAGGCATAATGGAAAATGCAAGCATTTTACCTATTTCAAATTTCAATATTTAAGGCATTTATTAGACCAACAAACAGGGTTAATTGTCCCAAGCCACTGAATGCGTGTAACTAGTTGTGAACACAAAGATCCACTTGAAGGCATGCGAAGCCCCCAAATTATGATATAGTGTTTAAGTATGATAAGGTAAGGGTTAATATTGTCCATGAAAATTTGGATATCTCCTCAAATTAAGAAACTCTTAAAATTCCACATATTACATCTCTTGATCTATTCGCTTCTATGCTTTCTGAAGTTGTATTTGCCAATGTGACGATAACATTGCTTCAGATCTAAAACTCTAGAACTACAAGACAAAATTTATTGTGGAACTGAAGAGAGCAAATAAATTGAAAACAAGAAGAGATAAATGGGATAAAATGAAACAATCAGAGAAAGACATTCTACTGTTTCCATATATTTTTACTTTATTTTCTTCAATCTTTTACTCTTAAACTTTCTACTTAAGAGCAACAGGAAGACTTAACAATTTCTTTTTACTTTTCGAAAAGGTGGCTTAATTACTAGATGGACAACCCATAATAATTTTGTGGTAAGAATTGACAGGATAATGTTTATCTTCAGCTGGACTCGAAGTATTTGCATTAAGTTCTTCCAAACAATTCTCAATCAACATGTGTCTACATTAGCCTTTGTGTTCAGATTAGATGTTCCAACATCTAATTAGATGTTCTTTTTGCTTGTTTTCTTTATTTTATAGGGATATCTATTTGGCAGTCCCAGTGAACATCTTGCTCCTTTACTGTATCTAGTTCTAATGTCCCTTTTGGTTTTCTATAAATAAAAGAGAGAGAAAGAATAGATGCCCCAACATCTCCATCTTTTAATTGCAAGAAAAAAATAGAACTGTACTTTGCTCTGGATAAAGCAGACTAGCAGTCAATATCATTGGAGCATTAGAAGTGTACTGAAGGACAAATGTATCAGTAATTAAACCTACTCATAGTAGACTATCAATATTATTAGACTGAAAAATTAATATTCATTCAAAGTATAAATGTCCATTAATATCAACTTCTTCATTTGATAAAATATTATGTATGCAAGGTTAACCACACGCATTATCGAAGAAAAAGCATTTCATTGGCTCATTTATTGGAAGAAAATATGAGAGAGGGAATAACCATACTGAGCAGGGGACTTTCATTTCCGGATCTAGTTTGACGTCAACACCTGTGGCTTTGTAATAATTCTCTATTGCCTGCAAATTTGTAAAAGGCAATCCACATGCAATCTCTTTGACGCCTTGCAAGATGACGGTATCCTTTCCACCATGTTTATTGAGAAAAGACTTGTAAGATGGAGGCAAACTCTCCTGTTTCAATATGTAAGCAGACCTGCAAACAAATTTCAACTTAATAAATAGGCTAAGAAATTTAATGTTGAGACAACTTAAGAATATAAACTAGAGAAACCTCCCAGAATCAGACCCCATTTGGATGCCATCAATACAAATTCCAGGAAAGCCACACATGAACACATGGCTAATTTGATACAATGACAAACATGATGACTAAATGTAATGTTAAACCGTCTGCTTGCAAGAAAGCATAAAAACTAGTCATTTTAAAGTTGAAAGTAGTATTTTCTCACCTTTCTTTTAATCCCACCATGATGAGACAGTAAAGGCTTCAGTAAATTATCAAATCAAACCGCAAAAACTTATCAAGGTACTTCTTAAGTATTAGGAGTTTGCATAACGCTTAACCACATATAACAGGTTTGAACTTCTTAATTATGTCATGCTTGCACTCATATGGATGTAGCTCTACTCAGTTTACAGTGAACCAACCAAAGAGGCAAGGAATAGGGTAGGTGTTATATCATTGGTAATTAAATACAAGCATGAATTCGCCAAAGAGAGACAAAACTTCAATATTGTAGATTTTCAAAACCAATTCAACAGAAAACTGACAAACACCTATAAATACATATGAAAGTTGAATTTATAACCAGCAACTCATTTCAGCTCAAGTGATAGGAACTTACAGAATTTGCGAAGAAGAGAGACACATGAGGAAGAGGTCACCATGTTTCCAAGTAAGAGGTTTACAAATTCTTCCAAACCGTTTACTCTTTATTCCACAACGCGACGCCAGCACTCCAGCGCGCATCAGTATGTATATTGCCAAGCTCGTATGCTGCGTGTTTGGTCCCGTGAGCAACATCGAAGGCCCTGCAACCAATCCAGCTAACAGAGCCCTCCATCTCGCCGTCCTAAACAAAAAAAAAAAAAAAAAAAAACACCTACTAAATCAAACTAAACTTTGAAGTTTGGAAATTTAAAAAAATAATAATAATACTGAAAAAAATAAAAAATTTGATAAAACTAAAGAAAGTAGATCACTGCCTTCGATGACCTCCCAAAGAACCGATAATCTCATCAACGGACACAAATGTGCCAGCGAAGGTTCCAAGAAACAGTCCGTATCTAAGTGTCTCCTTCAAAGCCAAAGCAATTGCTTCACTATTTGTAAATGCCTCAACTTTCCTACATAAATTAAAAACATGAAATCAATCATGAAATTTTGATAGTTAGATCGAAGAAGCGTAAAAATTAAAAAGATAATTGACCTGATCGAGGACGATAGTCGAGTCCGTCTAAGCCGAGCGAGAACAGAGAAAAGAGATAAGCCGCCTTTGAGACCGGCTCCGATTGAGAAGCCTTTAGCCGACGCAGTTATGATTCTGCGAAGCTTCTCCGAGTCCTTGAACGGAACGAGGTCGAGCCAGTCCGAAGAACAGGAATAGCACGAAGACGAAGAGGAAGGATCGGATCTTTTGCAATGCATGCAGCCTCGGTTACTGGATCCGTTGATATCGTCGTCATGACAAGAAGAACCGCCATTCTCGCCGGAGAAGCAGAAGCCGGCGGCTTCGTCAACGGACGGCAGCATGGCGGTGGTGGTGCTGGAGAAAGATTAGGGTTTCGCTGCCGGAACGACAACGACGATGTGAGCTGATTCGTGGCGACCAAAGAAACTTGGTGGGAAGTTGGTTTTGTGTTTTGAAAAAGAGCGAAAAACAGTGAGCTAAGCCTACGCGTTTATCGAAAGCGCAGCGATGGGCTCGCATTTGCGAGACAGTTTTGTTCGCCTGTGGTGGAGCACGTGTGTTTTAAATGTTTACAGCAAAGTGATGAGAGAACAAATTAATTAGTCTTGGTAGCTGTTATAGAAGTAGAAATCTAGGTATAATATTAGGCTGTGATTGGCACGCAAAATTGAAATGAAATGAAATAAATTGGATTAGAATGGAATTAAATGGAATTGATTGGATTGGATTGGATTGTATTGGAATGGATTAGGTTGTTGTTATTCTATGTTTGGTAGAACCTAGGATTTGATTAAAATTATACAATATTCTGTTTGGTATAGATTAGGACTATATTAGAATAAAATTAATTAAAATTTTTTATTATATACTTAAATTAATTTATAAAAAATTATAAAAAAAAACCCCACAATTCATCATCGACCCATTGTCTTCAACATGCTCACAGTTTATCAACATCATCATCTCCCACAATAATAATATAAACTTAAAAATAATAATAAAATAAATAAATAAATAAAAAGCTGAATAGAGGGGACATGAACCTAGAACTAGATGGTTCTAGGTTCGATGGAACACAGAACCATCTGGCTTTGGGTTCAATTAAATGATTCTGATTCGGTGAACCAAGAACACATGGTTCTGGGTTCAAAACCAAACCTACCTAGTTCTAGGTTCGATGGAACACAGAACCATCTGGTTTTGGGTTCAATTAAATGATTCTGATTCGGTGAACCAAGAACACATGGTTCTGGGTTCAAAACCAAACCTACCTAGTTCTAGGTTCGATGAACCCAAAACCATATGGTTTAGGGTTCACCAAACCCAGAACTAGATATAAACTCATAAAAAATAAAAAAGAAATTGAAGGTGAGATGAAAAAAAATTTGAAGATGATTTGTGTTGCTACTATTGGTTTGTCTGGATGGAGGAGGAAATGAGAGAGACGAAGAGTGGTTTGTTGTAATGGTGAGTGGGTGTAGTGGAGATAGAGAGAGACAAAGAGCTGTGTGGAGAGAAAGGGTGAAAAAATAAAAATTAAAAAATTAAAAAAAAAAATAGAATCAATCCAATCAACTTGGAAATGGGAAACCCACGATTGAGCTTGGGTTTCCATTTTTCAAGTAGAGTGGGAATGAAGGTGGGTTAGGAAATGAAAAAATTTAATTCTCTTCCTTATCTCAAATGTGACCCAAACGTGAGATATGGGAGAATGAAAAAAAATAATCCCAATCTCGCCCCATTTCCAATGCACCAAACATTGTCTTAATGGTTTAACTTATAAATGTATAGCGTTTCTAGAAAATTTAATATTTCCTTTGGCGTGAGACAGGATAGTAACTTTACACAGGAGATTAGGTGGTCCAGTTTCATCGTTTGTAACGTAGGATCAATAAGTGATGCCACAACCAAGTCAAGATTATAGAGAAAAGCTTGTGTGGTAGGATTTATGGTCAACCGCCCATTTATTGTATGACACGTGTCATGAAATAACATGTGTCGTACAATGAGTGGGTTAAGTTCAGTAGGACCAACATACACAAATTTTTCTACATCATCGCATACAGGAGCTAGGAGCCTGGGACCCTTCTCTTTTATGTGCTTGATAAGGTTGGTAACTGGTCTTGATGGACAAAGTTCTTTGACTGTAAACACTTGGCCCAGAGCAAGGTCCAATGAGACATCCCAAATTCAAATTCGTTATATATTTTGTAGGAAACAACTACCTATGATATACGATCTGATTGGGTGATAAACCATGACCTCACTCACTTACTTGTCTCAAGATCATAAATTCTACTCTCACTTACCCTATTTCAGAGTTATATCGTTGTTGGTTCTGACAACATCATGAATAATGTGCTAGTACTCAAAAAAATAATAATAATAAAAAATTCATCGTAAAGTCATATTGCAGTTCATCCCGATAGTATCATGAGTAATGTGCCAATGCTCAAAAAAATAAATAAATAAATACTACATGCAATGCACGCAATTGTAATGTTAGTGGATGGTTATAAAAAAAAAATCATTTTCAAATGTTTAACCCTTTTATATTTTATGAATTGTTAAAATTCGTGGATTATTGGATTTAAAACCAACTAAATTTTATCTTAATGATATTATTGGTTCCAACCACATTTTATAATATGAATTGTAATTCATAATGAGAAATATTGTAATAATAGAATGAAAAGATGATATTGATACACTAGTACATCCTTCCAATACTTATTTGATTAGTTTGCAAGATAGTATTATTTCTTTTTTAGTATAGATTGAAAAGAATAATTATATTTTATATTTTATACTTATATTATATGAGATCTATGATTATCAGATTAAATACAATTAATTTTCCATTTGTAAAACAATTTAAATCAATTTCAGAAAATAAACTATTTTAAATTAAATATTGGGTTCAAATTTAGTTTCGATTACTTTTTAATAACACATAAAAACATAAAATTATTAACAATTATTTTTAAATAATAATATTGAAAACTATTATTTCTTTATAATATTTTAGTAATACATGTTAAATTTATTTTTAATATATATTCAATATTTTAAATATAAATCATTATAATTATAAAAAAAGAAAAAAGAAAAATGAGGAAATGCATTATTAGGACTAATTAGTACCATTGTTTTAAAAGGCAAAACGAGGCGTCGCCTCGAGGTGCCTTAGGCCCCAACCTCAAGTCGTGCCTCAACTATCTTGTAGCCTGAGGCGCCTTGAGACGAGCGCCTTAGATAATGTCAGCATGGCATATGTCTCAGTCAAATGAGGTGAACGCCTCAGGACCGTCTCAACGCAAGGCGTCTCGAGGCTATCCACACTGGCATGGGTCAAAAATACAATTTTTAAAAAATAAACCTATTATAAAAGAGGTAGGAGTTGGCCCTTTTTAAAATGTTAGTTTTGGCAAAATCATTCATTGAATAAAAGATGAAGAAGAGAAAAAACCTATGAGAGAAAAAGGAGCAAGAGGAAGAACAAGATTAGCAATAGTATAAGAATAGACAACACAAACACACACCCATGAAGAAATTAAATTTTAATTAATTTTGTGTTGGCGGTGGAAGGTGAGTAGACAGATAAAGAAATGAGAGGAGGAAGAATTGTTTTCATTAATCTTGGCTAAAAAAACAAACATTTATACTTAATTAACCTTATACATAGGCTAAATGACTAAAGCCACTTGCACATCGTGCAATTGTCCAATGAACATTTATCATTATGAGTTTACATGGTTGATGCCTAGAAGAAAGAGATGACATGTGAAAATCCACTAATTTTACGATAATTATGAATTTTTTTAGGATTTTATTATGATTAATTATTATATTATTCTTGTATGTATTTCTTAATCTTCTAAATATTGATATAGAATATTTCAAAAGTTTTATTAAAATCTACCGAGATTAATCACTATTAGCGTAATTCGTAATAAAGAAAAAAATTATTCATACGGAGTTTGTAAACTATGTTTAATGAAATTTAAAATTCTACCGTTAAGATTATACAATAGAAGTTGAAGAACTAGAGCGGGAGAATGATAGAAGTATGAGATAAAATGATGACTCTTTAGATGATGATACTACAAATGATGATGAAAATGATGAAACATTGGATCCATATTTTAGGCCACTAGGCACAAATGATAGTCTATTTGATATATAATGTTCACTAAGATGATATGAATGATTTTATATATTAAGATTTTATATGTCGGCTATTTTTATTGGGTTTGTTCTATTTTGTATGATACTTATGTCTTTAACATGAGTTATTATTATCTTTTTCAATGTCATGAATGACTTTGTAAGTTAGAGGTTTTTTTTTTTTTTTTTTTTTTTTTCTTTTAATTTTTGTTTTCATCATTTCGAATCGAGACGATCGCATTACCTCATCTTTCGCCTTCGCCTTTTAAAACATGAATTAGTACTATATTAATTTAGTTATTGAGTGGGATTAGTTGGATTGTACTACTTCTAATCTAATCCACTAGTTGGCAACAACACAGGACTAGATCGAGTATTGTGTTGTGGTGATGCATCCCAACTATTTCATTCTTTATTTTTTTTTACTTTATTTATATTTAAAATATTTTATATTTAACATATAAGTATTAATATATATAGTGATTTTTTTTGAAATATTAAGTAAAAAGTAAATTTATAATTCTTTGTTTTTCATATTCTATTTATCTTATTAAATTATTTGTATATGATATATTATATATATAATTTATTTAAATATTATTTTGAAATATTTATAAAGGGTAATATTGTCCTATATTAACTAAAAATAAATTTTATTATTTTTAAAATTAATTATAGATAGTTTATTTTTAAAAATAATTTAGTTTAATTTAAAATTAATCAATTTTTTTAGCTTTGTTTAATATAATTTAAACTATTTTAAATAATTCAAGTTTTCTTTAAATTTATTTAAAATGATTTTATTTTATTAAATTAGTAATTTATATAATCATTTATTAATAAATTTTATACTCTATTAAATATATCATATAATTATTTTTTGTTTAATCTCATATTGCATTAAACAAGATATAATAATATATTATTTAATTTCATATTGCACCAAATATATCATACTATTAATTTAATCCAATCTTATCATATTATGTCCAATCTTATTCTCTCGTATCTATTTTAATTTTATCTTTTAAAAATCAGGACAAGTTTCATTTTATTCTCTAAATTATGGGGAAATATTACTTTTTTTACTCGTAAATGCATTTTGAATTTTCATCATTCCTAATATTTGAGAAATTCATCAAATTAGTCATTATGATAAAAATAAAAAAATAAAAATGAATAAAATACATATAAAGATTAAAATATCTTAATCAATTTATTCTTATTCTTATTCTTTCTAAGTTAGTTTATTTTAATTATTTCCACCACACGCTGGAGATAAAAAAAATAAAAATTAATTTTATATAAAAATGATGACACTACCTCTCCATTTGTTAGCTTTAATTGTGTTTTAAAATGGTAAACAATCATTAACTCTGCACAAGGCTTGTTTGGCATTTAATTAAAACAAAACCGTTCTTTTTCTCTTTTTTTTGAGAAACAATTAAAAACAAAACTTGACGTACCTTATTTGTAACTTGCTCTTAAATCCAATTAACTAAAATAACATAAATGGCTGGCCGTAGCCTTACATCTAGTCATCACTTTAGACCTATGTCTATGAGGGACGCACACTTCTCCTTCTCTTATGAAGTAGCATTTAAAATCCCTTGAAACCCAAAAGAAAAAGAAGGGACAAAAAACCAGCATGCCTGATAGTGAAAGAGATGGAAGGTGAGATCTTTGTAGTGACAGGTTATGGGCAAGGCCATATCCACCCATGCATGGAGCTCTGCAAGCATCTGTCCTCTCGTAATTATCATACTACCCTCATTTTTCCTTCTATTTCCGCTTCTGCCATCCCCTCCTCTTTCACACAACAGCCCCTCACCAAAGCCGTCCAGATCACCTCCTCGGGTCGATTCATGCCTGGATCCGATCCCCTCCTCCACCAGTCCGCACAAGACCTTGAGGCCCACCTCGTTAACTACTCTGAAAACCCTGACTTGCCCAGGCCCATATGCGCCGTCGTCGATTTCCAAATGGGCTGGACCAAATGGGTTTTCGGTAAATTCGACATCCCGGTGATCAGTCTTTTTACCTTCGGCGCGTGTGCTGCCGCCATGGAGTGGGGCGCGTGGAAGCATCAAGCTGCCGATATCATATCTGGTGAAATCCGTCCAATACCCGGGTTACCGGAAGATATGGCACCTGACGTATTCGGATCTTAAACGGAGATCTTCGGGGCCACCACGTGGTGGAAAAGGTGGTCCGCCTAAACCGGGTGATAGGCCTCCGTGGGTTCCAGAAATTGAAGGCTCCGTAGCGTTGCTGTTCAACACGTGTGACGATCTTGACGGTCCATTTTTAAAGTACATGGCATATCAGATGGGCATGCCTGCTTGGGGTGTGGGTCCACTATTGCCTGAACAGTATTGGAAATCCTCCGATACGACGATTCGTGATGGAGAGAGTAGGGAACAGAAGCGTCAATCAAATTTCACAGAAGAGGAAGTGATCGAATGGCTGGACTCGAAGCCACGTGGATCGGTTTTATACGTGGCTTTTGGCAGTGAGGTGGGTCCCACCGTAGAGGAGTATCCTCAATTAGCCAACGCATTAGAAGAGTCGACCCGGCCGTTCATTTGGGTCGTGCAATCCGGGTCAGAAGGTCAAGTTCGTCAGGGGCTGGATGATAGAGTTGGAAGCAGGGGTTTGATAATATATGGATGGGCACCACAGTTGTTGATACTGAGCCATAAGTCGACGGGAGGATTTCTATCACATTGCGGATGGAATTCTACCATGGAAGCCATCGGTCGTGGGGTTCCATTCTTGGCCTGGCCAATCAGAGGTGACCAATACTTTAATGCTAAATTTATAGTGAGTCATCTTAAAGTGGGATATAGAGTGACAGATGATTCATCGAAGACGGTGAAGAAGGATGATATAGTTGAGGGAATTGAGCGGCTAATGGGCGACGAAGCGATCAAAAAACGTGCTGAAATGCTGAGTGCCAAGTTTGAGCAAGGTTTTCCAAGGACTTCCATGGTTGCTTTAGATGCTTTTTTTTGCTTTTTATCAGGCAAGAAGTAAAATATTATCATCAATCATGAATGCATAACTGTATTGTAGCAACTAGAAGCAACTAGCGTCTTTCCTCTCTTTGCTAGTGGGATTCCCCTTCTTTGGCTTTGTAATAACTTTTCTTTTCTTGTTTTCTCGTAAGAAACAAAATAATGAAGAGAAATGGAGCTTTTCAATTAAGGATTTGACACACTTGGAAAAATATGGAAAACAATTACTTTTTGATAGTCTTTAAATACAATTAATCACCAAAAAGAAAGATCATGGAGAATCAGTTCGCTCCTCTCTGTTTCTATGAACAATAATATGGACAGATTTTGATATTTATACTTCAAAAAAGAATGTTTAACTGCCAAAATTTAAGAAATAAAAACATAAAAGGATAATAATATATGATTTGGAGAGTCATCAACTAGTGCCTTGAGATTGGAGCTGATATTCTCGCATCATCACCATTCATTCAGAGAACATCTTCCATTTCAGACATCCAAACTTTTATTATTTGATGAACTTGGTAGATATTATTGTTGGATCGCAGAGACTAAACTTGCCACGGCATACATTTCCACCTTTTCCAAATAGTACCACAATCGGTTTCTGCCTCGATTCAAGACGTCCAATTTCTGTGATTGCTCAACAAGCCAATCGAATCAATGCTTATGAGCGGGTCAAGAAAGCTCCAACAACAGCATCAGCATCCTTTCAATCATATTATAATAACCCAAGAGGCTTTGTTGACTTCCTATAATTGATGATATCATTTTGATGGAGCTGATTGTGAGGTGAAAAAAGAAATATGTTGATGTTTTCTTCAAGTAGGATAGTTATTTCTATGTAAGAATATTTCAGTTGGGTCATCAAAGTTGGGAGCAAATCATATGCAAAACACGTGCATCATCGATGATCGAGGGACTGAAAAAATCGAATTCTATGTAGAAATTGCTCATAAGCATATGCAAGTGTGAATTAATTGTTCATCTCCCTTCTTTTAGATTTTCTTTTCTTGTAAGACAAGTTTCGCATAATAACTACCTAAATAAAGTTGTATAGAGCAATATATCATCTTATACCCATTGAATAAAGTTATAGAGCCCTTATGAAATGGTACAATACGTTTTTTCTAGCATGTGAGCATGCATATGTGCTTGTAGACATTCATGCGTGAGCATATTTACGTGTGCATTTATACATGTTATAATACAAAATTGTGTGTATACACGTATATGCATGTACATAAGAGTGCGTGCATGTATGCTTGTAGTTATTTCATTAAATAAATAATTATATTTACTTATTTATTAAACCAATCTGAAAAAATCGAATTATATGTGGAAAATTGCTCATAAGCATATACAAGTGTGAATTAATTGTTCATCTCCTTGTTTTTGGATTTTCTTTTTCTCTAAGACAAGTTTCGCATAATCACTATCTAATAAAGTTGTATAAGCAATATGTCATCTTATACTTGTTGAATAAAGTTATAGAGTCCTTATAAAATGGTACAAACATTTTTTTCTAACATGTGAGCGTACATATGTGTTTATAGACATTCATGTATGAGCATATTTACGTGCTTGTCTATACATGTTATAATACAAAATTATGTGTATACAAATATATACATGTGCATGTGAGTGTATGCATGTATGTTTGTGTTATTTCATTAAATAAATAATTATATTTACTTATTTATTAAACCAAATAAAAAAAAATGGTTGACCTATGATTGTTAGAATAACTTATTTATTAAATATTAAAAACGTTTATCTATTTATATTTCAAATGATTAAACACTTCTTTGTTAATTTCAAGTAAACCTATAACTAATTATGGACAGTTGTGGCTGTAGCAAGATCATGCAAGCAAATCATTAATGATTATACTTATAGCGGACAATCTTGCTAAGTCACAACAAAGTTTTACCTTAATTGGTGTTAAGACTTAAGACTAAAAGGCCAAAAAAAAAAAAAATTAGAAAGAAGTCAAATAAAAGGTAGTATACTCCTATTATGCGTGTAATCGGATTAGTTTGTTTAGAACTAAATCCACGAAATTATACGTCAAATTTAGTATTTTAAGAAATTAATAATACGAGTAATAATAATAATAATGCAGTAAGCATGCATATATTAATAGAAGAATACTTCATAATTAAAAAATGTGATAAAATTAGATATATTAAGAATAAAATTATGAATATAAATTTTTTTTGTCCGAAAAGATAATTTTTTTAAAAAAAAAAACTAAATTTAAAGCTAATCTTCAAAATATATCTATATATATATTAATGACGAATTCATATATACAATTTTCCTTTTTTTCAAAATTTCTGTGGCCAAGGTTCCCCAGTCTCCAAAGGGCTCCACCCATGCATATAAGGCTGCCACTTACGTGGTAAAAGATCACTTGTTCTGACTAGAAATTGACGCAATCCATTGGAGAGTTTTGTGGATTACGATAGAGCCAGCCGCACGCAATAATACCATTACCGGTTAACTACCTCACGTGAGAATCATCTGCTCACAAAACCTGAATAGATGCCTCTCCCTTGGCGCCCAATTCATTTTCAACTCCTCACTCAAAAAACACCGAACTCACAGAGAGTGAGAGAGAGAGAGAGAGAGGGGGAGGGAGATTCGAAAAACTAAAACCCGAGGATTTTGTATCTAGAATCGATCTTCAACTTCGAAAATGCAGAAGCTAGGGTTCAAGAGCTTAGATCAGCTCAAATCCCTGTCAGGATCCGCCAAATCGTTCGCGTTCTCGCAGCGTCCGCCCTCGGATTCGATTTCCTCGGGGAGCTTCGCCAGTATAAAGCTCACTGCAGGTTTTTTTTTTGTTAGATAATCATGGTGTTTCGGTTCCTTAATTCGAAGAATTTGGTCGATTTGATGATTTTGAGCCTTTGATTTCCTTGATTGCAGAAAAATTGATCAAAGAGCAAGCTTCTCTGAAGACCGATCTGGAAATGACGGTAACACAACTGCATCTCTATTTGTTTGTCTATTAATGTAGCAAAGCATGTATATATGAATACCTACAGAAAAATATGTAGGTATCTCCATACTAATGTGTCTCTCCATATGTGTGTTGCTGCTTCAATTCACGAAGGCATCATATTTCTTCTCGTTTGTAGTAAATTGTTTATTTTTGTGTGGTCATTAGGGTATTTTCCTTATTTTAATGAGATTTACATATTAGAGATGATGTGTGTGTGTATACAAGTATGTTAAATGCAGGAAGGTATAATAGTGGTGCTTCAATGAAGTAGGGTTTAACTTTTTTTTTTCCCCTAGTAAATGTCTTGGTAACTTAAAATTGAGTAGTGATTTGATCATCAAATTCAATAAATGTAGAAATCTAAGCTAAAGAAATCAATGGAGGATATCTGTGTCTTAGAGGAAAAGTTGCAGAATGCTTTCAATGAGAATGCTAAGCTTAAAGTCAAGAAAAAGGAAGATGAGAAACTCTGGAAAGGATTGGAGTCTAAATTCTCTTCAACTAAGACTCTTTGTGATCAGCTTACCGACACTTTACAACACTTAGCTGGTCAGGTTCAGGATGGTATGTCGTTTCCATATAAACGAGGTCTTTGAATTATAACATCTGCCTTGCAATTAAGGAGCGTGATTGTTTGTAATCTGCTTTAACAGCTGAAAAAGATAAGAACACTTTTGAAGACAAATTATCGACAAGCACAAAAGCTGTTGACTATTTGAAGCGACAGATGGATGGGCTATCCCTGAAATTAGGCTCTGCCGAGGAAACTATTAAAAATCGTAATTTTAATCATTCCAGTTTTCTCTATTGAGGATCATTTGAGATGTACATAACTGCTTTTATGTGAAGCTAGTGTTATGGATATAGGTATTGATTATATATTTGTTAGAAATGAAGTAGATAGACAGACCTTTGATATCACTATTCTGTGATGTGCTTGAATCCTGCTGTAGGTGAGACGGAACTGAAGGAGCTCAAGATTTTGAATGACGAAAGGGATAAATTTTATAGAGAGGAAGAATGCAAAACCTCCAATCTCATAGAGGAGAAAGGTAACATTTTGCTTTCCTGAGATCATACGTTTAATTTGCCATATGATTTTGAAAAGGTTGTTAAGATAGTTGATTCATTTCCCAGACTTGTGAAAAATCTAGCAATTTGTAAATGACATTATGAGTAAATGATTTTAAATTGCAGTATCTGTAGAGAACTTCATTACAGCTTAATTAACATGGTGCTACATTTAGTAAATTGGAAAACAATTGAAGGTTATGTCTCGAATTACATGTATTATGGTCTACTTAATGGGAAGGTGCTTATAGTGCATATAACTCATTTGTTGGTCCTTCATATTTTAGGGTTTGATGCTTATCAATTTGAGTTGCTTTATTGCTATGTGCTGAAATGGAACAGTATTTGTTTCTCATGTGTACACTAGCAGAAAGATAGTAGGGTTCTTGCCATTTTATTTTCATTATAATGTATGATTGATTTCCTGGGGCTGTAAATCCTCATAAAGGAATTATATATATATATATTTATTTATTTACTTGCAGATTCTGTGATAAAGAAATTTGAAGCAACTGTGTCTGCTTATAGACTTGAAACAGAGAGTTTGAACTCTAAATTGGGAGAAGCGCAAGTTGAGCTAAGCACAAAAGAAAATAATATCAAACTTCTGTTAATCACTCAGGAAAGGTTAGAGAAAGAGAAGAGTGATCTTCAAATGAGCAATGATGACTTTGCAAAAAAATTAGTTTCGTCACACCAGGAGATAGAAGACCTTAAGGGCTTTGTTCATATGTTGGCTGCACAGTTGGTTGAGTTGGATAAACAAAGTTTAAGTTTTATTGAAATGTTCAATCAGCTAAATTCTCTTTATGACTCCTGCTTTATGTTGGTCCGACAAGAGAGAGATCTTGCTACTAAGTGGGCTGAAAAACAATATGATATACTTCATGATAAGTTGTTGTGTATAACGTCTGAAAAAGAGGCATCACTGTTAGTAAACCAAGAGTTAAACAATAAGATGATTGACCTTCAGAAAGCACAGGAGTCTGTAATGGCACAACTGTCAGAGGAACGTCATTTAGCTGCAAAGAGAATTCAGAGGTTGGAGTCTGAAGCTGAAGCTCTCGTCTCAAAAAAGACTGAAACAGAATTGTTGGTTTGCCAAATTGGAGAAGGAAATTGATACTTTGTCAGAAAGTTCAGGATCATATGAGAAGAAAATGGTCTGCAAGTTACTCTCTCATCTATGCCACACTTGATGCCATGTTGCCATTCTAAACCTGTTTTCTTTCATCTTGCAGCAAGACTTATTGCTAAAAGTTTCGTCATTGGAAGTTACAAACAAGGACTGTATGGAGAAAATGCAAGCTGAAGTGCTGACAAAAGAAGAAGAATTAGCTCATTTGCAGCAGGACTGCAAGAAACATGAAATGCATGTAGATTCTCTGGAGAAACAAGTTGGACAGCTTCAGAACAGTTTGGAGGAGAAGGAACGGCTTATTCTGCAGTATAAGGACAGAGCACAAGAAACTGGAAGAACAAATCGTAGAGGTTCTGGAAACAGTTATTATACATGAAACTGTGGAATTCTCTCCTACCTTTTTTGTATTTTGAAGTCCTGTGTATCGTGTATTGCAGAATCAGGCATTGCTGACTGCTGCTGAAAGTAAACTTGCAGAAGCTAAGAAGCAATATGATCTTATGCTGGAGAGTAAACAGTTGGAGTTATCAAGGCATTTGAAAGAAATATCTCAAAGGAATGATCAGGTATTTTCTGGTACTATTTACTCTTATGAACTGTCCATAATTTGTTTCCAAGTTGAAGGAAAAAAAAATCAACAATTTGGCATGCACCAATGAACTGACATGAATTGGAGTTTAAATAGGCAATTAATGACATCCGGAGGAAGTATGAAGTAGAGAAGCTGGAGATTGTTAATACTGAAAAAGAAAAGGTTTGCTCACGATTATGAATTACTGCAAGGAACTTGACAACTAGTCTATCAAGTTTCTCATCCATTTGAATTTTCAGGCAGACAAAGCTTTTGGAGAAATGGAAAGAAAATGTGACCAAAAACTTTCAGAATGCAAAGAGGAGGCCATGCAGCAGTTGATGCATATTCAGGAGGAACACGCAGCTCTAGTATGGATCAGATACTTGAAACTCAAATTGTTAATTATTCAATTTATGCATATGATAGATACTTTTAGTAATTGCTATATGCTATTTTTCGGGACTGAGGTTGTAGTTTGTCTTTTGACTGATTCTTCTCACGTTATTTATGTAATTTTCCTAGATGTTTTGGTGTTCTAGTAATTTTCTATTGGATGTGTGAATTATTTTGTATTGTTTAATAATTTTCCCATAGCTTTCACCATTTTGAATGAGTGCTTCCATAATTTGCATGTGAACCTATCAATAAGTTTATTTCTTTTATGCTAACCAACCTACTACACAAGTTTCTCAACATTTCTTTTATAATGAAATCATCATAAGCAGAAGGTAGGAACTCATGACAAGTGTAAACCTGTCACCAGTTTGAAGTTGCAACTGTCTTGAGTGGGAGGATATTGATTTCATGTTCATATTGTTTACATGCTTCTAACTGTATTGCAATACACATTGATCTTCATTTGAAAATGTGCAGACTAAAATTTCCCTATTTAGCTAAAATTTTTTTACAATTGAATAATTGCTTTCTGGGCATCTTCAGGTGATAAGTATTCGACAGGATTACGATGGGAAGGAAATAAGTCTCAAAACTGATCACAATGAAGAGCTGAGGCGTGTTCAACTTCAAGCTGAAAATGAGTTGAGAGAGGTACATATAGCTTCCTATTTAAGTATGAGATGTTTATATTCATTACTAAACTGTGATTTAATTACTAATTGTTTATAAATTTGTCTAGAAAACTATGTCACTAAGGAATGAACATGAAGTTCAGATGAAAGCTTTGAGAAATCAGCATGAAGATGAGTGCAGCAAGCTTCAAGAAGAGCTGAATCTCCTGAAATCCAAAGTATGTATTTCCACTTGCTTATTCATTTAATTGCCTTGCCTAGTGCAATGAATTAACTTTGCTTCTACTATATCTCAGGAAGAGAGGCAGAGAGCTTTATTGCAACTGCAGTGGAAAGTGATGAGTGATAAGCCAAAAGAGGACCCAGAAGTGAATTCTAGAGAGGTTATGTTGTTTATCTGATCTCTCTCTCTCCCTTTTCCCATTCTTTTCACTTAGTTTCCCCATTAGGTGGAAGTAAGCAGTTTGAAATGTAATTAGTAGTAAAAAATGGCATATCTGGGTATAAGCTATATGGAAGATGGGAAAGAACATGTATAGGGTTTGCTTCGAGCACTTTTTCTGCCTGTAAGTTCTTGTTTTAGTTTGATATATTACAATAAAATTGCATGCATATCACAATGAATTATGTAAACCACAATCTGCTTGGTGAATTTGTTTTATTACAGGATTATTCCACTTCCTCAATCAAGATGAGAGGTCTTGATGTTAGTAGAAGAAAAAGTGACCGTGCTCTAGTGAGAGCAGACAATGGAGAGAAGGTTATAAAGAAATTTGAATAATTTTACTTCTCTTTATGTAATTTTGCCCTGTCAAGTTACCATTACAGACATTTAAATTCTTCTTCCTGTACTGTTAATAGGATTCGCCTTTGTTGGGTGCAACTGAAACACCAGTATCAAAATTGTTACAAAATGTAAACACAGGAAGTGTGATTAGCTTCCCTAAGCATCATAAGAAGGTCAATTACTTATACACTACTTTTTTAGGCTACCATTACACATGTAAGATATATGTTGAATTTTGTGATAGTGTTTTTGATGTGTATTGAACTTACCATTTAAAGTCTTACCTCCCTTCTACCCACCCAAACCAATTTTGACGTCCCTGATGCTGTGGCAGGTTACTCACCATGAATATGAAGTTGAAACCAGTAATGGAAGAACAATCACGAAACGGAGAAAGACGAAGAGTACAGTTATGTTTGAGGTATTAGCTTGGCATGTTGAAGCCACACATAACCTGTATTATATAACAAGCCATGTTTATATGCAAGATAGGAGAGTCACTTGAATTGCAGATTCCTTATTTTTATGTTCTGTAAGTCAAATCTTCCTGTCTGTGTTGCATCAGCCCCCAGGAAAACAAAAGAAGATGAACACACCCAAAGTCAAAACCCCAAGCAGTGTTGTGAAGGTAATAAAAACAGATCTATTATTCAGAATTATAATATTTCTTTGTAATTCGCTAATTATGGTTCAGTTATAGTTTCTTCTCTTGCAAAATGTTTGGGACATTGGTTTCCACATAAGCATGAAACCTGGAAAATCCTTTTGTTGAATGAAGATGTCAGAGAACTGGTGAATTATCAGAAGACTAATAGGAATTGAATATATAGTGTTTTCCATATTTTCACTGTTTTTGTTTCTCCAACACTTAGAGTTTGTCATCAATGACATTGTTAGGGATCTTAAGCTGACAGTATTATAATTGAAAGTTCCATTCTTGGTTTAGTCTCTTCATTTTTCAGTGGCTTTTATAGACAAGCCATGTGTAGTCACTGGAAAATCTAGCTTCATTTTAATCTGTAACTAATTTCAAATTTACAAGTCAGCGTGCCTAAAAATGCTGAAGTCAGAAAGACCAGTGTTAGTGATCTTTTACGTATACACACAGAAAGTTTAAAACATGATGCAAAGTTTTTCGCTTTTTACCTTACAAATTGATTAGCAAGTTGTGAGTTCATGATGTCTATATGCTTTATGCAGGGAGTCAAGAGAGTGGCTGATTCACATCCTACAAACATAGGTGATTTGTTTTCGGAAGGGTCACTAAATCCATATGCAGATGATCCTTATGCATTTGATTAGAGGTATATTCAATACACTTAAATTCATAGGCCTAGTAAATTTTAGAAGCCAAATACTTCAACTTGGAGAGACAAGGTTTTTGGAATTTGTTAGCAGGTTAGATGGAGTGAGCTGAGGCCCTAGTGTTGGAACAGGTTACTAACAATGGATAAATTCATTGTCTTAATGAAATCTTTAGGACTATTTCAGACATCATCTCTGATTGAGGCTGTGCCTATAGCAGACCTCACAGTTTAATGTATTGCTGACCTTGTCTTTTTGATTGAGCAGACAGCTCACGTGGTGGGCTCATTAGTTAGGACAATCTTCAGCTAATGACTTACTTTCCATGGGACACAAACACTATATTAACATAATCATGTAAAAAGACAATAGTAATGTTGCCTCTGTTACTTGAAAGTTGGAACTTTATGTAGCTGTTCATTTCAATCGGTTTCTTGGTCTTCTTGGTTAGGCATAGTGTAAATATATATATATCAAATGCAGTTCCATATTAAGTTTCGTTACAATTTAAATTTTGCTACAGCTGCTATTGAAACTGACAAAGCAACCTTTTAATCTTCTTCCAGGTCATTTTAACTGCTATGCTGATATTAGGCGTGTAATGTTTGCAAAAGGACGCGTAGTAGTCTTCCTGCAATTCTTCTAAGCCTGCTGGAGGCTTTATACGATGAATGATATTGTTGTGCTGAACTTGGCCAGTATAAACTGCTTTTTTAGAGTAGAGGCTTTTAATTTGCATGATGGTGTAAAAACTTCTGTAGGGATAGTGGATATGTCATGACTTTAAAGTAGTATCTGTTCAATACTTGTGGTATAATTGGTCATCAGACTATGCGGATGTGCAGGTCATAGCAAGAGGGTACAAGGGTTCAGAAACTCTGCTGCTTCATGAATAACTAATATAGTTTGATCTCCTTTTTTTTGTACATTAACTCCATGAATCTTTTAGCTTACCACTTTGAGGTACCATTTTAGCACAATTTAATCTCCTGATAATAGCTCGTTCAGTTTGAGGCATCATTTTGCATCGGTTTAATTCTCCTGATTTTATATCTATGTTTACTCCATGAGCTTGTTTATCTCATCCAATTTGGGGTGCTGTTTCAGAACAAATTAATCTCTTGATTTTTTATCTAAGTTGACTCCATCAAACTGTTTAGCTCACCCAGTTTGTAAAACAAGTCAGTTGCTTGATTTTATCTACATTAGCTCATCAGGTTTGGGGTACGATTTTCAGCAGGAAGCTTGGGCAGGCACTGTTGTCAAATAAATGCGGCTTACTTCCTGCCTACCGTAGAGTGGTGGCCAGTAGCTCATTGGGAATTAGAATTTTGTGCCTGATTTTTTATTTTCTACTCATTTAGGGAAAAAAACATTATATTGGGTTCTAACTAACTCTGAAATTAGACCAAATCAAATGTGTTAAGTTCAAATATACTCTGAATATGGAATGTTATTTATAGGCACATATAATCCTCCTTGCCAACCCAAGATGGTAATTACACTGAATTTTACAGTCAAAACAGCACAGTAGCTGGTGGTGATACAAGTTCTAGTCGTATATCATCTTTAAGTATCTAACAAGGTTCTAAATGATGATGAGAGAAGCAACATCTTGGCTGCCTTCAGCAAACAGTTATACCACATAGGCTTCCGCATTTCTTTAATTTGTCCACTCATAAATACAACAAAGTAAATAAGTGAACGAGTAAATTACTTAGCCAACAATGCTAGATAGCAATGTTGCTTACAGAAGATGGATGCTTGTAGTTGGAGTGTTTAATAAGCTAGGCTGATATCGAAGAGTTGAAATGTTAAATGATGAAGTCATAATAATTAATACTTGTGCTATCAAAGCAGATAAAACGGATCCTTGGACGAGCAGAGTTGATATAGGAAAATCAATGTAGACGTAAGAATTCTTGTATGTACGATGCTGATATAGGAAACGGAAGATCTTTTATATCTTACTCAGTTTTGAACAACACCATTTTAAAATTTCTCAAATACAATTTTAGGTGCAGTGTTGCTTACCTGTTTCACAAGAAAAGACTCAAAAGTCACAAAACTGAGAATACTAGTTTTTCACTTCGGTTTTGCGTAATCGAAATTCAACAAATGAAGTTCCTTCACAATTCATTTACCAAAACAAAAAGATTGAAGCAGTTTGATCGACGATCATACAGAGGCAGAGAGAGGAGAGCGAGAAGTATGCATAAGTTGTAGAAAAGCGAAGTTCTACGAAAAACAAGTATCAACTGACAATACGCATCAAGTCATCGCTTTCAATTAGAATTGAACGTCAACATTAAAACGAAACTGGAAACAAACAGCACCACCATCACCTGAAGAACCACCTCCATTAATCCACAAAGCTTGATTTTCTTGCTCTTCTTCCTCTCCCTCACCAGTTCCACCTTCAGATCTCCCATCTCCCTCTCCATCATCTCCTTTTCCTGCAAAAGACAACAACTTGTCAAATCTACAGCCTAAACAATTAATCGATCCTGTCGAAGGACTGGTTTCAGTTTATACCTGGCCTTCTTGGTTCTCGATTCTAGCTTTCTCGTTGCTGACACGACAGCGAAGCAAGCAGAATCGCGGCTTTGGCACAACGAATCGCAGCTTGCGATTTCGGGGCTTCGTCATCGATCTTCATTTTTGAAAATCTTCCTCTAGAGTAATCTCTCACTGTGTGGTCTGTTTATATTTTTGACTTCTGTTCAAGTGAAAATTATGGGGGGAAATGAAAGGTGTTTTCTGTTATGATTTTTATTTGAACAGAGAGTTTGATGACGTAATGCGGGACCCACCAGCCACCAGGCAGAGTGGATCTAGCCACGTGGCAACCCAAGACTAACTCTTTTAACTAATTCATCAACTAATAAAACCAAGTAGGTTTATTTATAATAGTTCACCCTTTAAATTTATGATTCTAATCCATTACCTTTCATTATTCAATTAAATAATTAAGAGCAAATAAATGGTTACACCTTAAATTCATAAACTGAAGATTTATATAATCACAATTCACATTTCACGATTTTAATTTAGTGCATATTAAATTATTGGTTTTTCCAAATTGTATTCATGTATTGTAAAAATTTAAGTTATATTAGTTTTAATTTGTGATTAAGAATGTGGTTAGCATGTTCACTTACAGCTCAAGTAATTGTTACATTTCTCCTTCATATTTGTAATAGGAGACATAAATTTTATTATGCATATTTATTAGAATAGGTAAAAAACTATGAAAGTAGTTTTATCAACTATACATATAATGTTTAATCTTAATACATTATGTCTTACACATGTTGGCATGCTTATTTACTAGCATATTTGCTTTTAAAAGTAGATTTTTCCTTATATTATAAAACAGATTTTCAAGTAAATCCCATCATAATTATGTAGTAATATGAATGAGGAGTTTTATTTCCTTATTATAATTAAATAAGAAAACGACGACTCTATAATTAACTCAATTCTTATATTACCAATTGTGAAGGTAACATCTCAACAGTATGTCTTAATCCTGATATTATCATTTGCAAATGTAACGTCTCAATATGTATAAGGAGTTTTATTCTCTTATTATATAAAAAATAAGAAAACAACACTCTATAGTTGTTCTATTGCTCATATTACCATAGTCGAATGTAACGTCTCAATATGTTTAAGGAGTTTTATTATATTATTATATGTAAATAAGAAAAACGACAACTCTGCAGTTGTTTCATTTATCATATTACCAATGGTGAATGTAACATCCTAATTTGTAAAAAGAGTTATATTCCCGATTTTATATATAAATAAGAAAACGATGATGTTACAACTGTCTCAGCTCTCACATTACCATTTGTGTGGCCGTCTTAATCCTCATATTACCATTTGAAAATATGACATCTCAATGTTTATCTCAGTCCTCACATTACCATTTGAGTAGATAACGTCTCTATAATTATTTTTATCATAAAAGTTTTAATATATTAACCATTAAAAAGTAAAATAATAAAAAAATCATACATATTCTTCAAATTGTTTTCTTCAAATACCTTTAGCATAAAGATTTTTGTATCTTAAACAACAAATATAAAATTTTTATTTATGTTTTTCAATTTGTAACATAAAATTTGACTCATTATAATAATAAAATTATAAAAAATGGGGGAAAAAAAAAGAGTAAAGCTTTGGATGGGGTAAAGTGACAAATCATAGGTCCATAAATAGCCAGCCAACTTTTCCCTTCGAGTCAGAAACCTTTGACTCTCGACTTCACTTCCCAAGTCCCTCTAATCGAAACCCCCTTCTGTTGCCTTCAAACTCATACAAACAAACTGAAAAAAAAAAAAAGAAAAAGAAAACCCCACCTCAGACACCGACTTCAACTTCAAAAACACCGTCTCTGTTTCTGGTTTTTTTTTTTTTTCTCAAAACAGTCCTATTATGGCTGAAGTGGAAATGGGTGGTGTCCAAGAATCTCAAGAAGTGAAGGAATGCCAAGTGGTGGTGAATTTTGTTTCAAAAACTCCAGTGGTCGGCTGTCAAATGATCCCAAGTGTTCGACTCCGTGTTGCGGGCTCCCTTTCTCAACCTCAACAACATTCTATCCGTTATAGCTGGTTCGTTTCTGCTCTCTCTTTTTGTATGCATGTATGTGTTATGTCACATATGTTGGTATCTTTGTGTTCTTTTTGTTTGTTTGGTTGATGAGAAAACAGAGGAAACCCAATGAATAATATGAAAACCATTCTATATGTTTCTTGGATTTTCTTACGCATTTTTTTTGATATTATAGCATCTCACATTGTGGATTGTTCTTGTTTTGATTCCACCATATGCATTGCAGCCATTGTTACTGAGAAATTCAGTTATGTTTATAACATTCATGTTCTCCATTAAATTAACTGGACCGTTGAATAGCACAACAAGCATATTCTGTTGACGGTGTTTTACAAGGCTTAAATGGGTCCATCTTTTATTTTCCGGTGCTCAGAGAGCTCGAATAATGGGTATTTATATTTCTTTTATGGGTTTGTTGATAGGCCAAATTTGAAAGATAGTTGAGGCTTTGATCAGAAAGCAGAATGTAAATGCGAACAAAGAGGAGTTTGATGTGTAGCGTAATGTTGATTGTTTTTTTTTTTTTTTTGGTTTGATCTTTCATTTCAAGGATATAGTGTTCAAATTATAAAGGTGTAAAGAGGGAGTCTCTTTGTTTATTTATTTATTTTTCAATATGGCTTTTCTTGGTCTCTTTTTTTGGGTACTTATTTCTTATTTGTTTAGTTTAAAGTTTAAACGTCATGCCCTGGAACTGACTTTTTTGGGTATTTTGATAAGGTTATATGAAAAAGTGATTAGTCCAATTCAAGTGCTAAAGAATTGTTTAAGTATTTGTGGCCATTGATCTCTTTAAAAATTTGCTTTGGAGGATAAATGGTTGTCTAAGTTTTTGCCTCTATGTCGTTACTGGCGGTTACCTACTATAGTCTCTTGTATAAAAGGTCCTGGATTCAAGTCTTACTTGCATCAGCTTGTAGAGTGGTTTGGTTTATATTTGTTGTAATAACTTCTTGCTTTGTAATAAGTTCTTACTACACCTACTGGATCAGAATTTATCTATTCTTTAGTTGCCGATAACATGGCAATAGTCTTTTATCATGTACCGGAGTAACATAGATTTCTGAATGCTTGCATATGCAGGTATAGAGAGCAAGTTAAGTGTTCTGTCCACAATTCTAAGTTTGCTTCTTTGCAGTGCACATCCTGTGTGAGACTGAAAGTTCCTGTCACGGAGAGTTTTCATTGCTCTAGAGAATGCTTTGTAGCTGCGTGGCCAGAACACTTGGCACGCCATCGTATTGCGGCTGAAAGTATCAGTAAGACTACAAGCAGTGATCAACAAGTACCAAAAATTCTCAGGAGTTGTGGCTCCTGGTCTGACTTGGGAAATGCAGTGGTGGTGGAAGGAGAATGGGTTAAATTGGGCTCTTCAGAAACTTATGAACCCTCTGTGGATGATGCTGGTTTCCGTTTGAAGCTGGAAACATTTGCAGTAAACCCTTCAACAGGCACTCCTATGTCCCCAATAAAAATTGTGGAGACTAGTCCTGTGATTAATTTTCCTCCTCCGCTACCTCGTTGTATGATACAAGTTGAAAAAGTTAAGAAACTTTGGTCTTCCGGTGACATAACATTTAGCGTGCTATCATATAACATTCTTGCTGATATGTATGCCAGTATGAGTTCGGAGAAGCAGAGATACTGTCCAGCATGGGCCCTTGCATGGGAATACCGCCGGAAAAATTTGCTCCGTGAGATCATTTCGTATAATGCTGATATTATTTGTCTTCAGGAGGTGAATTACTTTATAGGTTTTTTTTTTTTTTTTTTTTTTTCCCTTTTCTGAATGTGTCATCTGAGTAGTGGCCCTGCCATGTCTTCTGAAATCTCAGTTGGATCATAGATTGTTCCTTGTGGTTGAGCAGGTACAAAGTAATCATTTTGAAGACTTCTTCGAACCCGAGCTGACAAAACTTGGCTACTCAGTTATGTACAAGAAAAAGGGAAAAAGCGTATGGTTTCTCATTCCAATTGATTTTTGTGTAACTCTTTTGTACATACAGGTTTTTCTAAGTACTACTGTACTAGTATGCATACGAATGATGGGTAGATTTCAATTTTATATACACCTTTCTGAATACAAGGCCTGCGTCTAGTTGTAATTTATGAGGAAACAAATGGATATGGTTTGAACTAAAAAATGTTTGCATTTGCTTATTAGTCAATTGACCTATATCCACTGATACTCAAATAAATGCTTATACATAAAAAACTTGCTTGAGATTCACGAAAGAAAAAAATTAAATTTTCTAGAAAGTGTTACCTACAAGTCTGGGTGATAAGATAGGAAAAGTTTGCTTTGCTTTATATGATATGTGAACTTGTAGACATGTTGATTTATCTTACATAACATTAATAGGCAATTGGAAATTAGAGGTAATGACATCATTATAATCATTTGTATAGCGGATGGGAAATTGATAAGACCCATGAAATCTTAAATATGTAGGAGACACACTAAAACTTGATAACTTTTAACAAAATTTGCTGTAAGTTGTTCATAGAGTGGTATTAGTAGATATGGACTGAGAGACATGCTTAACAGCTGTATGTTTCTTTAGGGAGCTTTCCATTGTTGTTAGGTTTTTCCCCTTAAGGCTTAATTGATGGCTGCTTTCTCTGCATATGTTAAGAAAATTAGATTTTGGTTGTCTTGCAGGTCTTTGCAGGAGGTATGTATATATTTGAAGGGTGCGCAACATTTTTCCGTCAGCATCTATTCAAAGAAGTTAATAGATATGAGGTAAAGAAGCTGCAATTTGAGTGTATAACTATGTATGTTAAAATGTGGTTTAATATTCTGAGTTGATGATTGTAGTTTGAGTTTGCAAATACAGCATTGTCAGTGGTTGAAGCTCTGGAACCTGCATGTAAAAGTGAAGCTTGCTTTCGGCTGATGAAGGTAGTAAATGTCTTTAATAGGTTTGACTGTGAACTATGATCTGTTCCCACTTTAATTGTTTCCTGTGTCACCTGTCTTCTTTAACATAAAAATTTGATTTTACAGGACAATGTTGCTCTTGTTGTTGTATTGGAAGCAGTAAAGGATGCCTTCCAAACTAGAATATGCGTGGTAAAGTGTGAATTTTATTTACAACATTAAATCTGAATTTGGGAATTTTTCACTGACTTACGCTTTTCACTTCCAGGCAAACACTCATATACATGCAAATCCTAAGCTTCCTGATGTAAAGTTGTGTCAGGTGAATTTAATAATCTAGATGTTTTTTTCTCATTTAATTTTCTGCTCTATATATGTATACATATATTTACATGAATTTAACTGTTGTTTTCTGGCCTAAGGTTGCAGATCTTGTACGTGGACTAGAAAAAGTTGGCCAGTCCCAAGTTCCTATTCTGATTTGTGGGGATTTGAACTCGTTTCCTGAAAGGTTAGTTTTCTGCATTTATATTGAAAAGACTCTGATGTTTGTTTCTGTGGCAACACTATGAACAATAAAGAAAGAACAGATATATTTATGCGCTGTCCTCTTTTCTAATCTTGTTTCTGATTAAAGAACTTTCTTGGTGTTTGATTTGTCAATTTATGATTCATTTTCTGTGGTTGTGAATTTCAGTGTAGGGAGTACAAACAATAACAATGAGGAAATGTGGCAAAAACCTTGATATTTTATATTTTTTCTATCTTCTTCAGGCACATGATTTTGTAAAAATTGATATAAGAAGTCAAATTGATCATTGATGTATAATAACATTTTTCAAGCTTTAGAGGAAGAGCGCAGGTAGCTATATGGAATAAATTTGCTAGGTTTGTTAATAAGCTTACAATATTGCCGCTTGTCTCTTTGATGCAAAAACAAACAGATTAATTTAACTATTATAATTACCATATGTTTTGATAGATTAATTCGGTGAACTGTATTTTGTATATTATGTTAGGTGGCGACTAACTTCAGACTAATTGCCTTGACGTTGGGGCCAAGTCTAAATACAACACAATAAGTTCAGATAATGCATAATAAATTCAAATACAATCACATGAGAGGGAAGAGATTCATACCTAGACACTCCTGATTAAACTGACTCTTGTATTATATCAAACAATAGACCTAAAAGCTTAAGGTATATAAAAAGAATCCAAACAATATATGATATGAAGTTCTAGAATGTAAAACATTCTTGTAAGAAGGCAAAAAGTGCATTGAATCTTTGTGTCTGAAAGATGACAGTGTGCTGCTTTTGCTCTTACTCTATCTCAAGCATTTGTTATATCAGTCATTCCTAAGATGGCATCGATTTTGATTTGTCTTCTTGTCATTGTTTTTCCAAATTATCAGTTCCAAAGTTAAAAAAAAAAAAGCATTTAAATGTGGCTGATGTTCGTATTTTATAAACATTTACCTGTCTGCATTCCTGCCTATTAATTTCTGATTTTCCAATTCAATGTTGCAGTGATCCTCACAAATTTCTAGTTAGGGGTGGACTTGATTCTTTTCATTCAACAGAAGAAACTGATCCTTTGGGCGTTTGTAAACATATGAAGCTTCATCATTCCTTGGTTCTGGTGAAGTCATTTTCTCCCTTGTGGAAATCTATAATTGATTTAGGATTTTTTTTTGTTTCTCACATAGTTAAGGGCCATGAATCTATTATCTTCCGTATTTAAATGGATCACAGCGTTTTTACTTGCATAGTACAAGTATGATGAAATGTAATTATCAGTTTTTCCTCATATTTTGTGATTTGTGGGGTATTAATCGCAGATTTGCATTGTTCTTTTGTGCTTTGACGTAGCTCATCACCCCTCTGATTTGTGTAATCTGGTGGAGGTGCAACATATTTTTAAGACATTCTGTAATTCTGCTTGCTTGTTTCTGACTTAATCAATTACATTTTTTACGAAATAGATTGTGATGCTCTGGCAGAATCTTATTATGATTGTTGTTATTGTAGTTGCTACTCTTTTTATCATCATCATTTCTTGCTGATGCATGGAAATCTCATTTGCAGGTAAGTGCATATGCATCTTTATGCAGTGCAGAAGGAATTGGGGAGCAGCAGTTGAAGAAGATGGATCTCAACACATATGAGCCACTGTTCACTAACTTTACACCGACATTTTCTGGAACTATAGATTATATTCTGTATTCAGGTATTCTTAAATATATACCTAAAATTGTTACTCCTATGTAAAGCAATTCTCTCTGTTTCAGTGACTAAATTCCTAACCATATATCAGTTGTTACATGCGCACATTATGGGAGAATACTCGATATTTTTTTGGATTTGGTTATAATCTTTTCACATTTGTTCTGTTAATGCTTATGTGCTTGTTCCAGATCAATATGCAGTAATTAAGAGTCTAATAAAAGTTTATTTATTATAGTAATGGAGGTTACAAACCTCCTATCCTGATGATAGGCTTCTTAATGTCCAAATTATACAATTACATGGCAACAATTTTTCTTGCAGTTATTGAGGTGTTTTGATTCTTTATTTGTGGGAGATACTGTAATGTTATTTTATACCCTGTATATAATTTCTGCCATCATCAGTTTTCTTTACCTTCTTTCTCATTGTCAAATTTCATTTTGTATTCAAATAGATTGGAAATGGACCCATTAATTATGGGTTTTGACTAATTCTATTTGTATGACCTTCATATCTTTTTATGAAGTTATAAAATTTTTCCGAGACTTTCTATCAGTAACTGTAAATGTTGTTTCCTGTAGCGGATAGTTTGAGGGTGCTTGGTGTCTTGGAGCTTCTAGACCGTGAGAGTGAGAGTGTGCGTAATGGCCTACCCTCAGCTCAGTGGTCATCAGACCATATTGCTCTGATGGCAAGATTCAGAGTTGTGCCTCCTTTGCCTTCTGTCAAGAAATCAACTGCGGCACCATTCCATCCACAGCGGTGGGGGCGAGCAGGAAGCAACAAATTGAAAATAGCTAACGGACAGTAATTACAAAGGTAGAAAAGATCAGAGAAGAATAATACATAGATACACAGAGTTCAGTATACAGCTCAGGCAATCCTGTAACCTCATACCATAGCATAGCATCAGACTATCATCTCTACAGTTGGGAACCTTCTTTGGGACTTTATATTAGCAAATGTCAGACTTGTAGCCAACATTTAATATCCTATATTTTCTTATATCCTCTATCGTCTGTCTATGGTTATCCTACAGCAGTGATTGATTCATTGATTCTCTCATGAATGCTAGTTTTATTAAACTAGTTCATTTCTCATTATACACATTGCATTGTTGAATAGTTAGATCCTATGTTGCAGCAATACTTTTCGTGTTGTAGTAATCACAAGGGGTGGATTGTGGATCAAGTAAACAAGTGGAATAATGCATCTGGAAAGCGAACCTATGAGCCTGTAGAAAAATGTAGCTACTTCCTGGCAGTTCTTTTGACATTTCTATCCGTATCGTAGACTCTTATCTATTTAATTCATAAGAATCTCAAGTCAATAGATGTGTAAACAATAGACATAGATATCAACAAAGTAGTTAGTCATTGATTAATCCCATGATAATTGTGTCTTCCCACAGAGAAGTAAGATAGCGAGACGTAGGTGGGCTCAACCCAAACGAAGTTAGTGGGCTACCCGTGCCCACTTATGGACTAAGGTGACTAAACTTTTAGTGTGGTACATTCCAATATTCTGTCTTCCTCAAGCTCAATGCCTTTAGATGTAGAGGTGCATGAGGTACAATGCATTATTAGACCAGAGCTGATGGTTATTAATTCCCATAACTACAAACTGATGCAGCAGTTAAAGTGCAATCAATTCACAAGGTTCATTTTGAAATTGGATATGTTTGACCAGATGTTTATGAAAATGTACAGTCATTTTATTTAGTGCTTTTATGAGAGTTATCAAGATCCATGCTAGCAATTCAAGACATAAATAGACCTATGTAATTTTAAACGCGTGCATATACTGAAGATCAGGAATACAAAGAAAAATCTTAGGTAAGTAGGTTATTTATAAGTTAGTACATTTAATATAAGTCAGTCTCTCCCTCAGCTAGATGGCTCTGTGTCAGCTGTCATTTCTCAACAGACGTGGAAGAAATTAATATGAAGAAAATAAAAATCTTTTGATAAGACACCAGAAGTAGCTTTGTTCAAGTAGGAATAAACTTTAAAACAAGTCGTACTGGTTTGCATCCGAATTTTAAAAACTAGCACAAGAGGCTAAGCCTCTGCTTGAATAGTTTGGGAGAGCTTTGGTCAGGTGGGTGCATGAATTTGCAGTTAGGACATGTAGGAGATGACTTGCACAGCATCACCAACATGTGACACTTCATGCACGCTGTGGCAATCATCTCTTGCTGCTGATCGCCTTCAAATGCCAACCATGACGGACTACGCGCTATGTTTCCTGGGGATGTCTTCTTTTGTTGGTTGATATCAATAGAATGATCAGTCAAATAGCGCGGGGTTGTCGTGAAATTGTGGTTGTTGAAGGAGGCTTGGTTTTTCCTTTGAGAGTCGCATGGTAGGTTTAGTTCAAGGTCTAAGCTCATATGACCAGGCCCCTCTATGGCTGGCTCGGGGCTTCTCCTTGGATCACCAGCTGTCCTCTTATTGGTTCTTGTGTTGTAAAAGTGTATCTGCCCTGACTGTTTGATCAGAAAATCAATCTGAGGCTTAGAGATAGGCATGCCCTAATCTATATAAATATATATATATATATATATGTTGCTAGGAGGTTTGACATACAAAAATTATGTGACTGCATAAATTAATATATATGGGACATATACCTGAATATCGAGGCATCTCTCCCACTCCAAAGGTAATGGAGTCTCGAGGTGTAAATCGATATCAAAGATAGATTTTGTGGTTTCTGCTTTTGTTCTTTTGTCCAGAGTTTCAAGATCACCTGGCAAGGTCGCCTCTTCCAACTTTCGCTTTTTCCATGATTTATCAAGGTCTGCAGGGATTGTCTTTCTGCTATTTGGAGAGAGGGGATGAGCTTGAAAAGAAACCATAGCTATTTGCTAGGGACCTTCAATATTGATCAGGCAGACCAGGACTCTCTCTCTCTCTCTCTCTCTCTCTCCGTATGTGTAGGTAGGAAATGTTGGGGTGGTTATATAGGCTGAGTTTGGGTGATATGGGGAGGCAAGGAAACATAACTGCAAGGGAGAATCTAAGAAGGCAAGTTTGAAGGTAGAATTAAAAGGGTCCTACCTATGCATGACGTGCATTCTAAGTTGGCTCCTCTCCTTCAATTACTACACAGCTCCTAATAAGCTGCTGCTCTTAAAAGCTTAGATGTGAATTCCTAACCAACTTGCTCTCTTTGGTCAAATTTCTCACATACATGATCTCGATGGCTCTTAATTATACAAACCCAACAAACATTACCTTGCTGTGCTTACGTGACATTACAAAATCAGTTAAGACCTATGACAATAAATGTGTAGATATATATGTACATATCTTTCACTTAAGCCAAGCCAGAAGCCAAAAAGCCAGAAGCCATAATATTGGTGTACTTAATAGAGGCGGTGAGAGGAGAGGGAGAGTTGTGGAAAGGTCATTAAATGTAGGGAGTCGGTATATAGTTGAAGGAAGGCCTTGAGGTTATGGATCTTTATTAGATAATAACTCCAACTTCCTCAATTGGGTCACTTACAAAACTTATAAAAACAACTTTTAAGGCTCTCAGCACCCTCCCTCACCTATTTAAACAATGACCACATCCCATGAGCTATACCAATTAATCACTCCTAGAACTAAAGCTTTTAAAGCTCTCAACACCCTCAGCTATAAAACAACTATTATCTCATGCCCTCAAATTTAATACCTATCTCTCTCTCTCCCCCCAGTCTTTACTTTCGTTTATTTAAAAAGTGAATGTACTTTCAATTGATCAATTCATTTCCAAAACTACCCACTTCCTCTCCTTCTATTTTCCAAAACCAAAAAAATTAATACCATCCTCCCTGAATTTAAAGATCATTAATTAACAACCATATATCAACCCCAATAGGTTGTATGTCAAAGATCATCTACCTAGTTGAATTCGCCCGTGACATATAGGATAGAATTTTCATTTGTTTATTATCAAAGAGAGCAAGCAATGAATTAAAGGAACGTTTATAGAACTTAAAGTTTATGGTAAGCTTCTATCTTTGAGAAAAGATCTAGCATATGAATCAAGTGTTTCACTTAAAAGGCTGTAATTGTCGAATTTCACCAACCAAAATAAATTGGTAAGGGACTCTAAATAGACTACACAGCTAGATGATATAATTAATACCAACCTCCATTTCATTGCTATCAGTCAAAAGAGTAAGGGAGATAAACTCTTTATTCTAAACTAAGGGTATTTTTGTAAGGTAGCCATCAAAAATTGAAAATTGGAAATTCTAGAAAATAATTTATTAAGAGTAACCAACTTAGAGCAAAGAAATAGAAAAAATAAATGAATAAAAGGAGGAAGAGCTATTAAAGGCATCGAGAGAGAAAGTAAATTGAAGTAAGTCTACCTGCCTTCATTAACTCATCTTGAATTCACTTAAATGCAGAATTCAAGGATGGCCATTGAAACACCTCGCTTTCTTCAAAACCTTTCTTCGTCACTCTCACCACCGGTTTCGCCTTCTGATAAATGCTGTCAACCCACCTCTTCTTCCTTTCATTTATGCTCTTGTTCCTTTCTCTCTTTCTCTCCTTCTTGCACATTTTCTATCACTTCCTACATATATATATATATATATATATATGTGTGTGTGTGTGTGTGTGATAACTGTCAGAATCTACTGCTTTCTCTATAATGTCAATTGTAAGATCACCATAAATTTCGATTCACATAAAGATAATTATGGAATGCATGCATGGATTTTTAAGTATTAATCATGTGGTTGGGTAGTGGTCTAGTGGTAAAAACACTGTCACCCTCTACCTTTTGAGATAGTGGTTTTTGCATCCATCCCCACCTATGGTTGTTCCCTCACATCCCACTTTGAAAGAATTCATTCAGTATATAAATTTAATAAAACAGTAAAACGGAAACCAAAAAGCGTACCCGTTTCTACGTAGCGGAAATTGCTCTAGATCCTGGATTATTCAATTGGTCGGATTTCAATCATAAAGGCGGAAATGAACCTCAAATCATAGTGTAAATTTGCCTTGCCATTTGTTTTCTCTTTTCTCTCATATGTTCTGTATAGTATGATGTTTGTATATGGTTTCTGGAATTGATTTTCTATCAATCCTTAAACAAAATGAAATACATCAAGTATTTATAGGGGTGACGGTTATTTTTTTATAACCGCTAGTGACTGCCAAGCGGTTATTCGATCTAATCCAATTTAAATGGATTTGGATCGGGTCATGAGTTTGGATCATCTTGGATGGACCTGACTCAGCAACCCAATAATCCAACATACTTCTTGGGAGCCGTTCCTCATATCGCGACACTAGAATTATATTCTAGCTTATCTCGACTGACATGTACTTACAACATATGTACTATATCAAAAAAAAAAAAAAAAAAAGAGTACTAATCATGGGTAGGGGTGGTAATTTAAAACCTAACACGACAGGTCAACACGAATTTAACACAAATATTATAGGTTAGGGTTGAACATAAATGAGTCGACTAACCTAACCTATTTAATAATCTTGTCAGGTTTATGTTTTCTTAATTGTATTATGAGTTGACTCGTTTAACGAAAGTAAAAAAAAAAATATACTAGAGGGGTATTCATGTAATTTTAGTGACAAGTATATATATCTTTCAAAAATCAAAACCCTACCTAACCACACTTCCATTCTCCATCCAGCAGCAACCACACCCATACTACACGACCACACCAATCACCACGTCTACACATCTTGCATCCAGCAGCCACACCTAGAGCACAGTTCATTTCCTTCATCTTTGACGCCAGTTGCCGCACTATCACCATCATCAGTTCTTTGTCCATCTAGCAGCAGCCACACCTACACGGCCACACCAGTCACCATGTCCACACAACCTCCATCGACAAGCCACACCTAAAGCATAGTTCATCTCCTTTATCTCCGATGTTGGTTGCCACATCATCATCATCATCAATTCTTTGTCCATCCAGTAGCAGCCACACTCACACGACCATACCAGTCACCACTTCCACACATCCTCCATCTTTGTGGATGTTTATATTTTTATGTTTTAGATTGTATTTGTGGATGATTGTATTTTTAAGGTTTTGGAATTGTATTTGTGGATTTAAGAGATCATGTGTATTTCTATTTTAATTTTATTTTTTATTAGATCTATATTAAAATTTAAATGTATTAAATATAATTAAATGGGTCATTAAATGTGTCAATAAACGACCTGCAAATAAACGAGTTAAACATATCGTTTCCGTGTTGACCCATATATAACCGTGTCGTGTTCGTGTTGAATAGGTTCAACCCGTTTATTAATCATGTTGTGGTCGTGTTATGTCAAAAATAATTGTGTTGTGTCTAACCCGATCCGCTAACCTGAATTGCCACCCCTAAATTATTCATGGGCTGGACAAACGGTTGGTTATTTTTGTCTGGCCAGTGCCCGGCAGCTTAGTTACTCCTTGTATAAATTAATCTAGTACACACGACTGATCGACCTATCATTTTATTTTTGCCTTCAAATCAACGACGGTATTGGCAAGGATCATACTGCGCTATTTGAATAAAATTATTTCATTCTGTTCCGAAGTTCTTGCATGAGATAAAATAATTTAAGCCAACTTTATAGAGGTGACAGATGGCTTTCGTAATAACTACACAATCTAAAAACTTAAATTGTTAGATAGTGGTCAATAAAAGTATTTAAAATATGGTGCGAAAGCGCTAATACAAATTGATCGGTTGTAGATAACAGTAGATATCAATGTGGTTGAGAAAAACACGGCTTGTATTATTATGATTGTGATGTTGTATATATTGACCCCTTCTATACGTAGAGCTAGCCGGCAATGTACTCTTTGACATAAAGTGAAGATTTGTACGTCGTATAGCAAAGGTGTTAGTTAAGTAGAAAGCAGCAGATCTCCAATGATTCCAGTGAGAGATGTTTGTACATAGAAAAATATAGTTCTTGGTGTGAAATCAATGTTTCTAGGTCAAAATCGAGCCACAGTTTTCATATATTCTGTATCTTTTGATTGAATCATAGTACGTAATTAGGATTATAAGATATTTAGTCATCAATTCTATTCAAAGTCTAAGGATCAAGCATGGCACAATAAATCCGTTTTGATATGCGCGAGAGTACTGAACCTATTTTGCTTTAATGAAAACATTATTGTAAAACCCAGTTTCATAAATATTTTGATTATTTGAAAATGCCTTTTGATTTCATATCCATACATTTGAGTAGTTAGTACATTTTATTTCCACATTCGTTATAAGGAATCGAGTTTCACTCACTTTGTGCATGTGTGAAAAGTTTTCTTCACAATAGATAGTGTGTAAATTTGACAAATCCTTCTTTTTTACGACATGAAAAACACTATCATATGCTTCGTCCTAGAAGAATCCACGGTATTTTGTGCACTGCAGTTCGTTCATTTCGTGAATCATACCCCATTCCTTGATCCAGACTTGAAGCCATACAGGAACACTTATAAAAGAAGATCTAGAGAAGATATTATCCGAAGGAATAGATGATAACAAGAATCCGAAAGTACAGGATTTTTGTGTGTAGGACCGCATCAGGGATTGATCATGGATGATCACTCCATTAACTCCCATCGAGCATTAAATTTGATGAAGCAGTTATGTTGGGTGGGATTTATTCTAAAAGAGGGTCCTACATTCGTTTTTGTACAAACTAGAGTACATAAACAGGCAATGCTTCGTAGACAGTTTACAGTCACGGTTGGTTGGTGGTGCTTTTTAATTTTTGTTTCGCAATCAACTTGATGTTCCTGCATTCATGCTTCCACGCGATGAATTGACATCACTCCCTTCGTTTGGTTTTATTATCTATTCATTACAACTTAACGAAGTTTTATTTGTCTCCAACACATTTTTCCTATTAGAATTTAGGGTCGGCAGCAAATATATATTTAATAAAAAGTACTATATTGTCTTATAATTTTTTGATCATATTAATTATCATATCATTTTATGATTTATATACAGTGGATAACTTTTATATTATATCATTTGAATACAAATTTGAATAAAATTTTTGGATAACGTGATGTATACAATTAAATAATTTACAACATTACAAAGATTGGTGGCGAAAAGTTGTAATTAATTTTTTTAAATGATTTAAGTGCATATGCTAGAAGTATTGAAGTTGTTTTTCAACTATTTTTATAAATGCTTAGTCACTTAGAACATCTTTCATGCAAATATTTATCTGAGTTGAAGTTCTTGTCATATAGGATCAACAGATAGGATAATTGTAAATATCTAACACTCTTATCCTACTTTCCATCAACCCTATATGACAATTGATATGTTATTAAATATTTGGGTTTAAGGTTGATAAGATAGTTGATATGAGAATCACATATCAACTGTCATATAAAGTTGGATAAAAAAATTGGACGAAAAAGTTGGATAAAAATATTGGTGTCTACCATTATCAAAATAGATAATGAGGAACAAAAGAACTCTTTCTAGTGCAATTGTCTAATCTAAATATAGAGTTAATGTGACAAAAAAATAAAGAATATGAAGATAAGTTTCTCAATTGAGAAACTATCCTCAAAATAATGATTAATATTTCTTGGTTTTTTTAATTAATTAAAAATATGGAGAATTGTCTCACTCCCAATCATTTTAATTGTAAAATGTAAAAGCAAAGATAGTAAGACACATATATTTTATGATGATTAATCAAAAGTGGATTCATTTTTATTTTTTTTTTAAATAGTAATTGCATTGGAAATGAGAATATACATTTTTATTTTTCTATGCGCCAAAATGGATCCATATTAAAAAAAAAAAAAAATTGTTAATGTGTTACTAAAACACAAAAATGCATAATAGTATTAGATATGCTCTTAGTATTTGTTTGAGTTTTATATAAGACATCCTTATATTAAAAATAAAAATAAAAAATCAAGCTCCTTTTTATGATTATGTATATAAAAATTAAAAAAAATATTTTTTTTTTGAGATATAATTTGTGATGAGAATAACTTAACTTGAATTTGGATAATTGACCCGTTAAATTAACTCTCTCTGCTACCAACCTATATTGAACTCTCTACAATTTTTATGAGGAGGTGCATTAAGAGTTTTTAGGAGAGCTGATCAAAGGCACAAGAGTACATGTAAATTCACTTTCATTTAAATTCTCTGCACTGATCTATATATTTTTTTAATGAATTTTAAAATATTATTCGGAATTTATGTTCATTTATGTATACATAACGAATTTAAAAAACAACTGGCAATGATAATCAATATATCCGAAAAACAACTGGCAATTATTATCAAAGGTCAAAGAAAAAGAGGCTCTTTCTTGTTAATTGTGACGTAGATTGATGGATCTAAAAGGAAAAAAGAGTGATCAATCTAAATTAAACTTCAACCTCTGCATTGAAAATAACGATAACAATATCATTTGTATTGCATTGAAGAAATTTAATGGCCATTTGATAGGTCATAATGAATAGCCGTAGTGATTGGTCAAACGTAAACGTCTACCGTTGAGTGCAGATGAGGCTGCCCCTCCATTTGGAGAACTTGCTATGTTTATAATATATCAAAGCATACCTCTACAATTAAGGGATCACTATTTTACGTACTTATCAATTTAAATTTGAGGAACCTTCATTTTTTTTTACAAGGAGGAAACTTCATTTAGTCCCAAAATTTTTGGGGATTCTCTCCTTTTTAAGCCTATTTTCATTAGTAACTTCTAAGGTCTCTAAACTAATGTTTGATCTTGATGAAAATTATAAGATAATTTTTTTTTCCCTTAACAGTTTATAAACAAAATAAAATTATCATTTTGCTCTATCACTTTTAAATTATTTACACTAAAAAATATATTTATTTGAAATAAATATTTCTAAAATTAAAAAATTTAAAACTTAAAAGGAAAAGGAAAAGGAAAAGAACTTTTAAGATAAAAATAAAGAGAAAAAACAGTGGATCTCCACTGTTTATGATCTCCATCGATGGAGGATTTTTTTAAAAAAAAAATAAATATAAATTTAAAAAAAAATTGTGGTGGAGATCTATATCTTCACAATTGATGGATCATTATCAAATGATGGAGATCCAATTTAGATGATCTACTAATGGTGGGAATCCAATTTGAATTTGGACTAGGAAATTCAACCATCTCCGCGGTTGGCAATGAGGGTGGGCACGAGAACAAATTATTTTTGGGTTATCAAATTGAAAACCGACCTGACCCAATTTAGGAAGGAAAACCGACCCGAACTGACTAGCGTTGGGTTGGTTTGGTTTGATTGATTTAAATTGGATTCAATAGGTCACCACCAAATCCAAACCAAAATCGAAAAAACCAAGCTCAATACCACCAATTACTAGTTCACAAAACTAAAATTTTCAGTTCATCATCAAAACTAATATCACCAAATCCATGAATTACAAACACAAAAGACAAGAAAAACAAATTGAAAAAATAAAATAAAACCAAAAAGGGTAGATCGGTAAGCCATAGATGATTGAATAATGTAAAATAGACTAAAATACAATAAGTTAAATAATACAAAAGAAAGTTTTAAATCCCCATTGTCCATTAGATGGATGATAGAGATATTTATAAAACATTTAAATTTAAAAGGATTAATAAAATGGAAAAAAATATTCATTTTGAAAAAAATAAAAACAAAAATAACTAAAATCTTCATCATCTATCACAAGATGGATGGTGGAGAATACTTTAAAATAATAATAATAATAATAATAGAAATCTAATCTAGATCTCCACTCATCTCCATCATGGAGATGGAGATCCAAGGTTTCCATTGCTGATAAGATCCCAACGATGGAGACCAACATGGGGTTTTAGATAAAAATCATATTGTTGAGATCTCCATAGGCAATGGAGACCAAAATCTAGGTCTTTATGATCTTTATCACCAATTGAGACCTTGAATATCCATCTTTATGGAGATTCAATCTACAAGGAGATAGAGATCTAATCTAAATCTCCATTTTCTTTTCCTAATTTTTTTCCTAAAACAATCTTCATTGTCCAACATTGTGATGGACAATGAAAATTTTAGTGAATTTTTTCTTTTATTTTTTTTTATTTTGAAGATTTTATTTTTATTTTATGAAAAATCTTTGTCATCCATCTTTATATGACTAGTGACGATCTAATTCCTTTTTTATTTGTTTATTTTTCAAGCTTAATTAATTTCAAATGAAATAGAAAAATAGGATCCAAAGACTAAAATACCCTTAAATATATAAAAGCTGACTAACATGATGGGAGCAATTTGTTGGTAAAATAGAGTTGCTTCCGCTTTATTTATTTATCTATAACAAATAACAGTCACAGACTCGTAGATATAGCTATGTTGGATTAAAAAGAAAGAAAGAAAGAAAGAAAGAAAGAAAGAACAGAAAAAGGAAAAACTTAGTAGGTATACATGCATGGTTTGTGTAAATGCACTACTACTTTGCGTGTCAAACCTAAAACTAGCATAAAAGTTCGTGTCAAACTAATATAGAGTTTCGGTCAAAGTCAGAACACTCATTTATTTCATTCGAGTTTATTATTATTTAACATTTATTATCAACACTTCAAGTCTTCAATACGGGTATCAGCAAAGGCAGTCATTATGGTCGGCACGACAAGATATATAATTATCGTTTTCTTTAAAAAAAGTATCGCTGAAATTTTAAATTGTTGATCGATAAATGATTAACTCTTCAATTAAAGTGCTTGAATATCGTGCGTTTTAAAAGTGGATGATTTTAGAGCATTTTGCTGCAAGTGAATGACCCAAAGATTTTGGTCCGTACATATTGTTTTATTGTTTCCCACAGTAGTTGTTAGGATGGAGGTGGCTACTTCGACAGAGCATTTAATTCCAAGGCCCTGTAATATACTCAAAAAAAAAAAAAAAATCCAAATCACGTGTAAAATTGATAAAAAAAAATTCATGGATATTTTTGTTATTTTAAAAGCAAAACCCTAGAAACTATGAGAACTTTAATATTATAATTTCATTTTCATATTAATAATCACAGTTAACTATTTAGGGAGCAAGATACAAAGAGGTGGAAATCTAATAAAGGAAAAAATGAAAGCAACCAATGTTAGGTGTGTGTGGTTGAACTTAAATTGTCTTGCAGCTTCACCTTTCAAATTTTACTATTACTTCTCCGTTTTCCACATTTTGAATGGACCTTTCAAAGAGGGATAAACACGGCTCTTTATACGGTCCTTTTGGAAAACCTTTAAATATTGGATTGATTGTCTACTGTTTCATTCGTGCGTTCATTAAGAAGGAAAAGAATTGTCATATAAATTTATTATTAATGTTGAAAATCTTTTGTTTAATTGTCTCAACTACTACATATAATAAGTGTCCTGGTATAGTCTTGTGTAGATATGTAGGATATTGGACCATTTTAATAGATATAATGTCAAAGAATACAAATTCAACATTATATTTGTTGTGTAAAATGTATCAAATGATAAGATAAGGTTAGCACAATGACGTGTCCCTCACACCTACACTTTGAGATCATAGGTTTATTGTCCACTATAACTTGATGGTAGAAAGCGGTGTCAAGAAACATTTAAGTCTTGACTTAAGTTTTGGTCTAATGTGATTGGTTGACAGAAAATATTTATTTAAGCTGACAATATGATTTAGGTTTACGTTGTCTCATTGCAAGTGGTTTCTCAAAAACAAATTGACATACATAAATTCATTATGTTTAAACTCCATAGATTTTATATTGATCCCTTCACAACTTTACAATCAGATCAATTTGATCAATTATTTAATTAAGAGTAATGTTAGGTTTATCAAATTTTTTATCCAAATGACATGACATGTGAATTGTTAGTATCCTACTAATTATCACATCATCTCATAATATATAAAATATTGACAACTCACATATCACATCATTTGAGCATAGATTTGAACAAAATAGATGATAAGCCTAAAAATACTCTTATTTAATTAGCAACTTTTTACTATTTTTTATTTTAGCTAAATGTTAGCTAAATTTTAGCTAAATCACTCTAGTCATCCTCTTTATCTTAGCTAAAAATTAATATTAAACTAATAGAAAAGAGAATTTGGTTAAGATTTTCAAATTACTTTATTTCAAATTAATATAAAAATAATAGGAAAGAAAATTTGGTTAGAATTTTCTTACTCTCTATATTTAGGTAAATTATTCAACTTTTACAAAATAGTTAATAATATCGAGAATAATTGGAGTTCATAAGATGTCACATCACTTTTTTTTTTTTTTGGCTAAAGACAGTGGATAGTTAATATAGTTGGAGATGTTTTTATAGCTTATAACTAGTGGCGCATTCAGAGATTTATATGTGAAGGGGGAGTTCTAATGATAACATTAAAAAAATTGATACTACAGTAAAATATTAAATTTTCATTGTGGTTAGCTCTAACCATCTTCAACATAATAGGGATGTAACTAGAAAATGAAAATAAATAATAGACTTACTTAAGGATTTATATACTCTTGTACTCTAAAAATTTATAATTTGATTTATATACTCTTATACTTTAAAAATTTATAATTATAAAAGTATAATAAAAAAATTAACGTATTTATCAATTGATAATCTATATAAGGGAAAATGAATTTAATTTTTGATTTGTGATTATAATGTTTGTTAAACACTATTGGCAATTTAATTACTCAAATTGCTCCTACAAATCAGAAATTAAGTTCTTGTTATAAATGGAATTTAAAGAAATATAATATAAATATCTCTTCCATCATTTTTTTTATTACACTATTGATTCCAAACATAGTTAAATTATACAAACAAATTAAAAAAAATGAGAAATATTTACATTTAAAAATGATTTTTCATTAAGAAAATGGATATAATAAAAAGTTAAAATTATAGGATTTTTTCAAAAATAAAATTTTAGAATTCATTAATTAAATTTTTAAGTCAAATTATGGAAATCATACCTAAAATGTGCAACAGATTACTAATATTTGAACAAAATCATAAACATATTTGCTTATATTAAAGAGATTTGTTTGGTATTATATACTTATTTATATAAATATAATATTACAATAATTCTAATAAATAAAAAGATAAATGTGTATATGAATAAAGATGAAGAAAATAATAGCAATTAAATATAAATAAAGATAAGGATTAATAAATGTGAGAATTGATAAAATGATAAATTTAGATTTTTTTTTTTTTTTATCAATAAAGTTAAGGAAAATTTTCATTTCGTCCTTATATTTTGAGAAAGTGTCAATTTTCTAACTATCTATTAAAAATAGGTCAAATTTTTCCAAAAGTTTAGTAAATATATCATTTTAGCCCCTCTGACCAAAAAATTAACAGTCAACCCTAAAAAAAATTTAAAAAGTCTATTTTACCCCTTTATTAGTAATTAACCCTAAAATTACTAGTTTATCTTAACTTATCAACAAATGAAACTTTAACATATGGCAGACAAAATTTAAAATATAAATATTGCTCTTTTTTTTTTTTTACTTTATCAAAATAAAATTAAAATTTAAAATTTAATAAAAATATATAATTATTAAAGGAAAATAAAAATAAAAATAAAAGTATGAAAGAGTTGGATTCAAATCTTGAAGATCTAGGTTGAATTCAGATCATCAAACTTAGATCTTCAAATTTGAAGATATGAGAATGTAGATGGAACCATAACACACTTTTCTCCATAACCAAACTTTTCCACCATAACCAGTACCACTCTCCATTTCAAAATTCCCCAAAAATCACTTCAAAAAAAACCCAAAAATTAAAAAAATTTTAAAAAAAAATTAAAAACAAAAACATGATAGACAACTCAAACTCAAACTCATTGTTCTTATTGCAAGAATGTTGGGAACTGATCTTCAACTCTCTCTTCAATTAACGCCACTTCGAACCACTCTTTCTCATCTCTCCCAAAAATCACTTCCAAGGTCTTCGACCACTCTCAATCTCCAAGATAAAGACACTCCTCAATGACATCTCCGACGAGGCTCGTGATGACAAGATCCTAGCCGTGCTCGGGGCCTATGACTTGGGGAAATTGACGCTGATTGATGCATTAGCGAATTGCATTGCAAAGGGAAGCTTGAAAAGGCTCTGTTATTTGTGACTAAGGTTTTTTTTTTTTTGTAGGGTCATTATTGGATTTTGCTTATATTTTTTTCGGTGCTTTTATTAGGTTTGATTTGGGTTTGGTATGAAAAGCGAAGAAGAGTAAATGTTCTTTTATTGTTTGGTGCAGAGAGGAGCTTGTTTTGGTGTAACGATCTAGTGAAGTAGAAACTCAAATCTTCTTTTATTAGGTTTGATTGTGGTTTTGGTACAAAGAGTAATTAGAAACCATATCTTTACTGTTGAAAATCTAGGTTTAAATTGAAGATCTTAAACTTTTATTTTTTTCTCTCTTTTTTCAATATATATATATTTTAAATTTAGATTTTTTATTTTTATTTTATTTTTATTATTTTTTTAAATTATCATATTCGTACTTGTGTCAAGATCTTAAATTATGAATTCAAAATTATAGAATTATCCCTAGCCACAATGCTGTTAATTTGGTTTGATATTAGTTAACTAACAAAAGGGATTAATTTGATATGTTTTAAAATTTTAGAGAAGATCTGATGTATTTTGAAAGCATAATTAAAAATTTGATATTTTTCTAAAAAATAGGGGCGAATTAAATTTACTCAAAGTTAAAGATATATGTATAAAACTTAATAAGATTTAAAAAAAAAAAATGCAGGAGGGGCACGTGTCCCGCCCGCTGTTGAACTGGGTCCGCTAGTCCATATAACAATACAATACAATTTGAATAAGCCCACTTGGGCTTTTAATGGTGGAAATCACAATCCTGGAACTCAATTCTGGACAAATTGATTAAGCCGACGTAGTCACGCGTTTATCATTGATCAAATAGTATCTCAATTTCGAAGAAAGTACACAACTAAACTTGAGGCTCCATGTGATTGTGCATACCGAAGAAATAACAGCTAGCAGTGGAATAGTCTGCGGATTGTGATCATAAAACAAAGTTCAACATTTCCCATAAGTTTGAACAAACAGACTACTAACCATCAGAAGAAATTATCAACAGTGTTTTCAGGCAACAATAAATAACTACAACAATAATGACAGCATGCATGCTTCTCGCTGTTGTGGACACAATAAGAATGTCATGATTGAAGATAATTCAAAGATATACATACAAATGGCCGGTTTAGTTGGTGAAAGCCATCTTGTAATGTTTTTACTTCTTACTATAAGTTTGTGAATCTCTTTCAAAAGAAGTTAAGCCTATCGTATTTCTCTCGCAAGCGCTTCCCAGAAAATTTAAAAAAAGACATTTTTCTTGAAACTTTCGTATTTACGCTTTCATTATTTTACTAATAAACAATATATATATATATATATATACATCTATCTCTTTTGTAACACAACAAAACTTCATTTAAAATAAATTATCAAATTATATAGTAATATAATTGACTGCTAGATTTGACTATTGTTGATACTTGAGGCAAGTTTTTGTATTTTGTTAATGACACTCATGTGCATGATAGCGGTAAGTCTATTTTTTCCATTTTAATTTTGTACTATATTAATGAAAGCAAACAAAAATGTTTCAGGCTTTAATGTAGAACAAACAGTTAATAATTTTAGATAATATTTACCATTGCCCAATTTATCTAGATGATAAAAATACTCATTAAATATGATAATATTTCATTCTTACATCGTTATTTTGGTAAATAGTATTTAAAAAAATAATAATATTTTTTAAACTTAAAAAACATTCAGGTGCACTCTCAAGAATAGGAAATAATATATATATATATATATATATATATATATTTGAACAACATAGAAGTATAGAAGAAAAAATTAAAAATGATTTATAATGCTTTTATAAAGAGCAATTTATTTTAAAGCACGTCCCAACATATTTATTTCATTGAATTCTTATTGATTATGCACAATCATACAATAAAGAAAAATCCGTATGTGTTATGGATGTGCAACCACGCAAAAGGGCCTTTTTTTTTTTTTTTCTTGTTACGGTTGAGAGAAAATATTAAATTCAGTAAAAAAAAAGGGTTATCCATACCTTATATTTTAGAATAAGAATAGAACTTAAATGCTTAATCCCTTAAGATTAAGAAAAATATTTAATCACTTCTATTAAGAAGTAGGGTGTAAGGACCCTTATGTCCCCCACAAACTTTTAAAAAATGTTTGTAGATTTTAAAGATAATTATTAAAGTGTCACTCCATTTGAGTACTGTTTTCTTTGTCTATTCTAACTTCCTAACCATGTTAATTCTTAGCCTTCCAAATTACATTTCTTTTCTACTTTTAACATATAACTTTTTACTTTTATTCTTTTTTTATTAAATGACTATCGTTTAGATTTAATAATTTAATTAATTAAAATTCTAAATTTTAATTTATCACATTAAAATTGTTAAGTTATAATAAATTAATCATTTTTTTTCTCTTGTATTTTTATAGTTTTAATCTACAATAATCAATAAAACAACTTGAAAAGTTTTAAAAGAAATATAATAATCAAGTATAAGTTACAAAACATATTTATTGACTTTGTAATATCCATCAGTTTGTTATTTCTTGATGTATAACAAGTGCAATATATAATTTTTATTATAAAATTTATGTACTAAATGTGTATGTGAACCTTTTTTTTTGGCCATTTATGGAGAAATATATTAAGAGTTATATTAATGTGGGACGTGAAAGTTTCAAAAAGTTCTCAACAATTCTTTATTTATCTTACAAAATACATAAGAGTGTGTATAGATATTGAAGATTTAAACAGTAAAAATGTGTTGATTAATTAAGTTCTTAAATCCTTAACGTATGTCCAGTGGTAAACCTAGAAAATTATGTTAGAATGGGCACTTACTGATTTTTAAATTCTTTGGTGTCAACTTAGATTACTAAAAAGAAGATAATAAAAACAAAAATAACAGTAAGATTAGTTGGTATAATTTTTTCCGTCAAAATTTATGTTCAAATTAGCTAATATGTAATTCGTAATTAATATGCAGATTATAAAACATTAATACCTAAAAAGTTGTGAATGGACCTACAAACAGTCAATGAAATAATTGATTTATTCATTTCATTGTTTTTTCTTTTCTGTTCATTTTTCTTGTCTTCAGTGATTGGTTAGTTGTGGTTATTAACGTGCGCTCTTAACACTATTTTATAAGGGTGGGCGTTTTCGGGTTCGGGTTGGGTTGGGTTGAAAATCCCCCAACCCAACGTGGGTTGAGTTGAAAATTTTTCAACCCAACCCAACCCAATCAATTCTTTAACCCAACCCAACCCAACCCAATAACTGTTGGGTTAAGTCGGGTTAAGTTGGTCGGGTTGGCAATAAAAAACAACCTTCCTTTCTTTTCCATTGCAGCCTCTTCTCAATAATTCAACGAAACCTAACCTATAACAGCAACAAGAAAACACTAGTTAAAACCAAAAAGAAATCAACAACAACATCAAAAAATCAAAGCAGTAAAAGATATAATATTAAATGTATTCATAGTTTGACACCCTCAAAACACACATAACTCACAATAGTTTACACAGACACAAAACACACACAAGTCACATTAAAAAATATAATGTGAATAGTGACAGTGCACTCACTGAAGATTGAAGAACAATAAATCTAAATCAAACTACAAACAACACTACAAACAAACCTAAATTACTATCACAAAGACACAAACAATAGCCACAAATTAATTAATAGAGAATAATGTAAAAACATACAAAATCAACAGAGTATACAAATTAATTAACAAAGATTAGTGTTAAAAATATAGAATATCAACAGCTTTCTTACTTTGTTTGAGAAGCAATGACCAAAATCAATCAAGGATCAACCAAAATCATCCAACAACAAAGTTCTTACTCCGTTTTAGAAGCACGACACTGCAAGGAGCCAACCACTAGAGAGGAGAAGCACGACGAGGGGAGAGCTAGAGGGAGAGAGTGCGTTCGTGTGATTTGGACCAGCAATTGGAGAAGCACAACGAGTGAGTGGATGGATGAAGCACGGTGACTAGAGATAGAGGGTTGGCAGCCGAGGAGATGGAGGGTATTACCGGCGACTGGATCTGGATGCTTGGGTGGAGGAAAAATAGAGAGAATGGAAAAATGGAAGAAGAGTTGTGAGAGAAATGAAGAGTGCGACTAGGGCAAACACCTATTTTTATATATAGTGTCGGGTTCGGGTTGGGTTCTCGGGTTACTTACATAACCCAACCTAACTCGAAAACAGTTCGGGTTTTTTAAATCCAACCCGTGTTGGGTTTTTTAAATGTTATAACCCAACCCAACCCGAGTAAAAATGATCGGGTTGGGTTGGGTTACTCGGGTTGGGTTCAAAATGCCCACCCCTACTATTTTAAAATAAATAGTAAGCCTAATAAAAAATATACAAGTTTAAGTTATATTAATTTAAAAATTTTGTTCTAATTTTGTAACTACATTTTCACTTAGTCTGAAGGTTGTGTTTCCTTGTCGGATTGGGTGAAATTAGAGAGGTATCTCAATAACTATCAAGTTATCACTCTAAGTAATTCAAATTTAGTAAAATTAGAAAAGTAAAGGAAAATAATGAAACACAAAAGAATAAATAACAGTTCATAGTTAACAAATTTGATGTAACAAATTTATGATTAGGATTTGGAAAGAAAAATATATATAAAAAGACAAGGGAAAGAAAATAATTTATAAGATACAGTATTGGTGAAATATAAATGGAAAAAGAAAAGGTTAGAAGAAATAAAAATTAGGTTTAATACAAAATAAGTTTAAATTAATTATTACAAGTAAAATACTTAAAAAAAAAAAAAAAAAGATCGCAAAAGAAAAGAAAAGAAAAATGCGGAAGAGGTACGTGCCCCTCCTAATCATGAATTGGGTCCACCTCTATGTCTACTCTTTAATACGAGATAAGAAGACGAATAATTTGACACCTGCGTTGTTATCATCTTTTGAGAATAATTAAAAATAATAATCAAAGTACCTCTTCTAACATAAGTTTCTGGGTGTACCCCATAAAAAGATTTATTAAAAGTTGAGGACCGGGGGGGGGGGGGGGGGGGGGGGGGGGGGGGGGTGGGGTGTGTGGGGGCGCGCGCGGCGGGCGCGGCGGGGGGAGGAGGGGGTTGGTTTGGGTGTGTGGGGAAGGTGGGGTGGGGTTGTGGTGGTGGTGTTTAGGCTTTAACGAAATGGCGCCAGAACCAATGCCTTTCCCACACTGCATACATGGAGTCCAGCGGAATCCCTTTTGTTTCGGGCAAGAAAAGTGCAACGAAAATGGTCATTGCCGCAATCCAACCAGCATAGAACAAGAATGTGCCGTATTTGAAGTGGCAAAGCATGGTCAAGAATGTTTGTGATAGAACAAATGTTGTTCCAAAGTTCACAGCAACTGATATGCTTTGGCCCGTCGGTCGAATTTTCATTGGGAATATTTCACTTGGAATCAGCCAGCTCAGAGGACCCCAAGACCAACCAAAACCAGCTGCATAGATGCACATTAGACTGAGTACTAGTATGGCATGTTCCCTTGGAGATGTGCGTGGTGCCTGAAACACCAGTTGTAAGCGCCAGCACGATAGCCACACCAACCTTCAAAATTTTGTCAAAGTACGAGCAAATTTAGGTGGATTATTGCAGAATAAACAACAATTTATGAATCAGCTTTTACTAAAATGATGTGGGTACGGCATTCTATATCATATAGATGAGTCCTAAGCCCATGGGTAGCTTCTCTCCACGCTATGCATTTTAATATGCCTGGACAGGTCCATGGGCAGCTTTAGCCAGGGTCACGCTTTAGAAATGAATTTTATTGGGCTTCGGTCTAGACTCTAGACAAGTGCTTACTTCTGGCTCTTGTAGGCTGCAGCCTAGCACAATGGCTCTCTTGCGTCATCATAAGTGATCTCTTCTGAAGGTTGCCTAGATTACCATGGAATTAGGTAGATTGACCTCATGGGCAAGAAGTTTTTCTACCAAGTCAACAGACCATATAAAAAATTAAATATCAAAATGACATCTTTTTTTTTTTTGTTTTTTAAGTAATTGATATAAAAAGTAATTACAAATATTTTTTATATTTTAAAAATGCTCTTAAGATTTTTTTTTATTTTATTTCTATCGATATTTAAATCATTTGTATTTTCAACAATGTCCATATTTAAAATCTTAAATTTGCAATATAAGAAAAATTTTAACTAGAGTTTGTAATATTGTGATATTTTGTTCAAAACATAGATGTAATTTGAAATTTATCCTAAAACTTATATGCCCAACTATTACTTTGTGGTCTGGACCTAGGAAAGGTATGATATGTAACTCATAGTATGATCTATGTACGTATAAGTACATATATAGCTAAGTATGGCCAGCCAAGAGAAAAGAAAATGGAAAGACAGAGATAAGTGCATTAGATATGCTTACCTGACATATAAACATTTGAATTCCACCAATGAGGAACAAAAATCTTCGACCATACCGATCAACCACAACAGTAGACACAAGGATAGAGCCAAGATTAACCAACCCCAGTATAATAGCAGCTATCAAAGCTGAATCACTTCCAAACCCAACTGACTGAAAAAGGACTGGAGCATAGAAGGCAATTATGTTGATCCCAGTAAGCTGTTGAAAGAATGGTATGGCAAATGACATTACTAGGTGAGGTCTATATTGCCTCTCAAATATTGTCACAAATGGTTCTTGATTTGCAGCTCTAGATATTTCACTGGACTTGATAAGTTCACTCAACTCGGTTTCCACATCAGTGTCTCTCCCTCGAACTTTCTGCAGAGAATTCCTAGCTTGCTCGATTTGGCCACGTTCTACCAAGCTACTGGGTGTGTCAGATATGAGAAGTGCACCTATTGTCATAATGGCATGCGGGTACCATGGCAAGGCCTAGTGAGACACGCCAGCCCCAGCTGTGTTTTGCTGTGCCAAAGTTTATGCAATTGGCTGCCACCACGCCTATGCCTATGAAGAATTGAAAACCAGTGTTGAAGGCACCACGCCATTTTGGAGGTGCTACCTCTGATAGGTATACAGGAGTTGCCTTCATTGTAACATTACAAGAAATTTATTGTTATCAAACCCATATAAACAAACCAGCACATTTTTCTAATCATGTTATTGGAAAATAATGTAGATAAAGACAAATGGGGTATTACCTGATTAGTGAAACCAACACCAAAACCGAGTAAGATACGGCCCAAGATGAGCATAGCAATATTGGCAGCACCACCATTGATGGCAGCACCTGCGAGGAAGGTGCAGCCACCTAGCACCATTATGTTTCTGCGGCCCAATGCTGCCGTGAGGCGGCTAGCTACAAGAGATGAAGCTAAGCCAGCTATGTAGAGCGAAGAAGTAAATGCTGTTAAGACTTGGCTGTCATACATACAATAGATGTTTGTCTTGGCCTCTGCAGCTTTTCTCAATACTGATGGGAAAAATTTGTGCAGAAATGGCTGCATTGTTGTTACACCTCCTGTAAAGTGGTGGCAGTGCCAAGAAATCTGTTAGTTTTAGGTTTTAACCACAAGCAAATATGTCAATTATCCGATTATTTGTCGTTAGAAATATAATTTTGAGCTGTCCATGGCATGATTCTTCTCATAACTAAACTTCTGTTCGTTCAAAAAATGAATATAGGGAAGCACGGAGCGAGTATCTACTAGCCTGCTTGTTTCATCACAATACAGTTTTTAAGAAAAATTTGTTCTACCTAATTATGATTTCATAAATTGATAACTAACAGACTATCGTGAGTCTAATTAACGAATCAATTTTCACAAATCAGTCATAGGGGTTCCTAATTGACATCAAGTCTTAGCATAGACGCTTATTTCAGTCTGTAGAATTGAGAATATTTATATCACGTGAATATAAATGTATAGAAGAAGCTAAATATAATCATGATAATATATTGATGGCTTTAAGTTGAATATTATGTATATACATATGATTTTACCTAACCTTAATCAAACCCTCTAATTATTGAATCAATTTTACATGAACTCATCTTCACGGTGACGTGTGAGAATTATATTTTCAAAATATTGGTTCTCTCTTCTCTGCTTTCAATTAACAAATCACCAACAAACCTCTCTAGTTCAATAAAGTCAGCCACCAAAGAAAGTGGAAGCATAGACTAACTAATACATTACAAATGTCAGATTCAATGTGATCTCTTCTCCTTTTTTTTTTTTTTTTAATTCGTTATAATATTCCCAATCAATGAGCATAGAGAGCGACCAAGTCGGAAAAAGAACTTGAACTACTACCAACAAAAAATTGAAATATTTGAAAAAGAACTTGAACTACTACCAAAAAAATTTGAAATATTTACTTCAAACATATCATAAAATAAAACCAATTATATTAGATAATGGACCCCAGTAATTTCTCTACCAGTTAAATGTATTGCGTTGACTTTTAGTTCATTTATGTCTCTGCGGATCTTATCCAGAATTAAAAATGATGATGACAAATCAAATATAAGAAAATTTTTGATGAAATTATTTTTAGTAAATATGATAAAATAGATCAATAAAATGATATCATTTGTATTTTTTTGTTAGGTTTTTCGTTAATTCATCTCCCTACGCCACCTATGACACGATTTCATAAAATGTTTTTTGCCGAACTTAGAACCTTGAAACAACAACCAACTGAACTGGCGAGCAAATTGTTGTAAGATGATATCATGCTAGGCTTTCATATTTATTATTTATTTATTTTTTTTTGGCTGTATGTATAGCATTTAAATGAAGAGCACTTCAACCAAAGCATGTATTTTATTGTTTTAAAAAAATAACGAAATATTTAATTTTGTCCGTTACCATACCGCCACCATTCACTTGACCATAATTTATCTCTAACAATTTGCTTAATTCGTTTACTTCTTGAGAAAAACCCTACAGTTTTCTGTCGTTACTAACATGGCCACAGGTAACAGCACTGTCAAAGAGCTTTAATTTTTGCATAAATAAACAAGCAATTTTTCAAATTCCCGTTTAGGCCGCACATTAGAAAATTTTCAGACATTTCTGCTTGATTTTCTCAAAACAATATGAGAGTTGTTGTAAAGTCTATATCTGAATTAAACTTCAAATTAAAGTCCAAAATTTGCTCTTAAAATGTGCTCATGACCCTTATTTGAAAGATAAACTAGTTTATAAATAAAGGAGGGCAGGAAGAAAAACAAGGGACCTGAAATTCCGATGTCATAGCCGAATATGAGGCCACTGGATGCAGCAACGATGCATGTGATCACCACTGACACCGTTATCTTCCCATAAAGGACGTTGACGGGTGCGTCGACGGCGAAACCACCTCCTGCCATGTTGACTCCGCTCTCTTCCTTTTTCTTCCTCTTCTTTCTCGATGTCCAAACTTGATTAAACTGAAATCAGACCAACTGCAGTCTCTAAAACATTTTAAGTCCAAGTTGATCCCTATCGTATAGGTACAGACAAAACGGTATATATATAATATACGATTACAATTAAATGGCTACATGCAGCGGAATAGCTTTGCTACTTTACCCGTGTGCGACCTTGTTTGCCACCTAATTATTGGCTCGTGGGGTCGATGGTTGGACTTGGGGAGATGGCCCTTAGCTACCCGTCAACGTCCAATTGTTCTTATTATTATGCTATAACTACAAGCAATGTTAGAGGTGAGGAAGGAGGTCCCCATCCTTTGTTCGTTATGCTTCATTTGCACTAATAATTTTTTATCAAGTTACAAAAGAATCCACATATTGTTTCTTATTTTAGGTGATTATGTATCTCTCTATTATCTATAGATTATGGATTTAATTCTTACCAAAAGTATATTACAATTTATGTAGGTGGTTAACTGTTATATATATTACCATTTATGTAGATAATTATTTCTTCTTCTTGAGAGTAACCTTGAAACCAATGAGGTTATATTTAACACGTGAGATTTGAATGAAATAAATTGGAATAAATGAATTGGATTAAAAATTTACTGTCTCATGTTTAGTAGAACTTAGGATTGAATTAAGACTAACGATATTTACACCCTTAAAAAATTGTATGTACACCCTAACATGGCCTATTTCAAAAATTATAACATTATTCTTAAAGAAAATTACTAAAAAGGATAAATAATTTGCAACTATACCCACAAATATTAATACTTCCTTATGTATATGATCAAACATTTTTATTTTCTCAAACTCTTAACTTTTCTTTTAAATAATAACTTTAAATATCAAACAAATTTTAAGGAAACAAATTAATTACAGAATATTAAGAATGATTTTGAAATACTAATTTCAAATATCAAACAATTTTCAAAGAAACAAATTAATTATAAAATACTGAAAATGAATCAAAATCTAATGAAATTATTGTATTTAGTTAAAAAGGAAAAAGTAAAAAAGAAAAAAATATTTGAAAGAAAAAAATAAGAACATATATAAGTTTTATTCTAAATATTCCATAAAGAATCACTGATTAATTCAAATTTCTGTTCTTCGTAATACAATACATCCTTTGTACCGAGATAAAAAATTATACTGTGATAAAATAATAAGAAATTTATTTGAATATTATCATATAATTCTAAAATTAAACTCAGTTAAAAATTAAATCGAGAATAAAACTCTAGATCTATACATTTTCAAATTCTAATGTCTCTCTTCGTAATATAATACATCATTTGAACCGAGAGAAAAAGAGAGATGGAATGAGAAATCTTAAATCCACCAAATTCTTCCATTTTGGTTATGAATGACCATTCCCATGAAAGTCAGCATTTAGAAGGTTTGGGATTGAGAATGGAATCATTGCCATTACTCTTCAAATGTAGTATTTGGGACTTTGAAATATTTTGAATTTCAAACCCATGAGATTTCCCATATTCTAACTATATCTTAAGTGTCATATGTGTTAGCTTACAAAAGAAGAAAAAAAAGTTACAAACGTATCCAATTAACAAAATCAACTTCTACACGTTATAAACAATTAAGAGGGTTAGTGATCGATGTCATGATTTAATACCTTTTCTTTTGTTTTTGTTTTATCTTTTAGGAAAAAAAAAAAGATTTCCTATTTAAAAGAAGGAAAAAAAATTCCTAGCTGCAGTTATAACTGTGGAGATTTTATAGCACGTGGTGGTGTAATATGAAAGGAATTATAAATACTACACAGAAAAAATATATCTTTCGAAAAAAAAAAAGAAAGAAAAAATATAAGACCGGGTTAGATGTTAATGACTTCAATGGTCTGCGGGAAAAAAGGAAGCATTAATGGGTGCAAATGCGACCTTAGCTGTCCCGGAAATATAATATTCCCTATTTGACCACCTTAATAAACTCATAATCAATACGTATAGTGTTCGTTAAAAATGTAAAATTAAGTTAAATGTATATGACTTCAAAGAAACAAACACTACGTTTTTCTTTTCATAAATTCATGAGGACATGTTGGACAAAGACATTTTAACAAGGATCCCATATTGGAGCACAAAGAAAAAGAAAACACAATCAATTGATGTTGGACAAAGACATTTTGACAAGGATCCCATATTGGAGCACAAAGAAAAAGAAAACACAATCAATTGATGTTTTACTCAATCTGACTCTATAACATAGACAGCAATTATATAAACATTCAATACAACAAGAATGTACAGTTTATAAAACAATAAACACTTATAAATGATGGTTTCCACTATTTATATAATAGACTAAAGATATTGACTTGCAAAACTCATAGTTGGTGAGTGGCCGGCTTATTTACATTATACGTATAAACGATCTTTGTTCAAAATTTAATTGAATGAAAATCAGAAAACATGCTTTTGCTTTAATTCTCATGTCTTTATTTCTCTTGACCTCAATTTGTTTTAAATCATTTATTTCACAACATTTTATCAGTACGATTCAGATAAGTAAACGAATTTTCATTATAAGTTATATATTTACTGTTCGTACTTATTTATTTATATATAATTTTTCTTGTAAGTCTAACTATAGCGATTCAATAAATATATGATTCCGATGACTCAATATATACAAGAGATTATATTAATTTTATTTATTATTATACATTATATTTTTATTCTATCGACTTTATTATTTGATTTTGTTACACACTACGTGAGGCTCTACCGATATTATTCACTACCAATTCAAGATGTCTAATGTCTAATTAATTTTGAGTTGAGATGGATACTTGTAATACTGATCGTGAGGTTTGTGGTAGCGATCAATGGTAGGCAATGACGACCAGCACTTCTTCTAGTCACTTTAATTCACTTCCAATTGGTAGGCATGCCGAAAGGGCATTTAAGTAATTTAAGCGGTATTTATGTAATTTCATTTCATGGATATGGTAATTTTACTAAAAACCCTTTTTATTTAAGCAAATTGTTCAGTAATTATAATAAAATCTATTTTGATTTATTTCAAAAAAATCAATTTTGATTTTTCAATATTTATATAATTTAAATATTTTATTTAATTAAATTTAATTATTTATTAGTCCAAATTTTTAAAATAAAAAATTGAGAATTTAAAAAATCAGGATCAACAACGACATAGTAGCCGTGAGAAGTGACTAATGAATGACTGTTGACCAAGGAAATTCGTACACAAGTAAATTGGCGGGAAAACAAAAAAAGGAAAAAAAAATAAAAAATGACAAAGAGGTGTATTCATGAGAAGGGAAGGGTATATTGGTCCCTTAACCAAATCCCAAACCCTAGACCCTCACAATCTCACTGGGTGGCGGAGGGGATGTCGCATTTTGGGAAAGCAGGTCCTCCGGACATCAGAGACACCTACTCTCTCCTTGTCCTCAACATCACTTTCCGTATTTTCCCTATCCTTTGCTCTCTTTTCAACTCATCTCTTTTTGTTTTGTTTTTTGATTTCTGATTTCGTGTTCTTTGGTCTTAACGTAGGCACCACCGCAGATGATCTCTTCCCTCTCTTCGACAAGTACGGCAAGGTCGTCGATGTCTTCATACCCCGTAACCGAAGGACTGGTGAATCTAGAGGCTTCGCTTTTGTTCGGTACAAGTACGCTGACGAGGCGCAAAAGGCTGTCGAACGGCTTGATGGTTTTATTTTATTTCATTTCTTTTTTTTTTTTTTATATATATATAAATAAATTCAAATAATGAATTGCTCTTTCAATTTATTTATTTTTATTGGTTTTGGATTTTACTTTTTAGGGAGAGTTGTAGATGGAAGAGAGATCATGGTTCAATTCGCCAAGTACGGTCCAAATGCTGAGCGAATGTGAGTGTTGCTTATCTTTGATTTTTGTTTAATTAGTGATTTTTATTTTATTTTAAATTTTGTGTATAATGTGTTTTTATCATTCATTTGCTGTGCATGCATAATGCGGTAAAGGGTTTTGTTTATTTGAGTTTTGCTATTCTATGCTTTCAGTCATAAGGGGAAGATATCGGAAACTTCTTCCAAGATGAGAGGCAGGTCGAGAAGTCGCAGCCCACGTCCAAGGTGATTATTCTTTTTTAAATTGTGACTATGAATTCTGATTTTGGATGTGTAGTCTTATGGCAAGTAGGTAACTGTTTCCTTTTTATTTTTTGGTTTTTTTGTTTTGTTTTTCTAAGTGCTGGAATGGAAAAGTCTATAATGTTTTTGTTACAATACAATGGGTAATTTTTGGAGATATTGGTAGGCTAAGTTGTTTGTTTGAGGATTGAACACTTACTCTTAGAGCTGAAAGATGTTCATTGGCGACTGTAGCTCTTTGCTTCCTAAAGGGCTGTTTTTGTTTTTTTTCCATGATGTTGTTGATGAGGCTTTACTTGCTATTAAAAGGTTATTATTATTTGTACTCAAATGTTAGAACATGATTTATCGTTGTTAATATCATCATCAAATAATTTAGCATATACTCAACATACATTGTGATTTTTTCTTTCCTGTTTTTTTTGGGTGTATGATTATTGATATTAATTTGAAAATGCATGCTGTTTCCAGTGTAGGATCCATTTCTTGCATGAGCTAGTGGTTGGACATTGGTCCGACTGCATTTATACATTCAGTGTTTCTGACATCTAAGTATTTCTGCAGAAACAATGAAAAAAAAAAAGCACTGTGGCTCACTGATGTCAAATGAGATGGGATATAAGTTGTCGTGTAGACCAAGCATGTTCTTTTCATTTTTTTATTTGAGACCTTTGATATTTGGATGTTCTTCCTGTGTGATGTCTCATGCTCAGATAAAGTTAGGAGGAACAATTTATTCCTTAATATTTACTAATTTCTAAGTACATACTCAACTGTAGGAAAAATGTAATACTATTGTACGTGTTGTTTCCTTGCATTTGCATTTGCGGCTTGCTTCACAGGTTAACTTGTGGTTTTCTTTACGGGATGAGGGGGTCAACTCAAAGGTTATGTGGGCCTTAATCAATTAATGACCATATGGTTTGTTGCCGTTCGTATATTCCTAAAGAGAAAATGGCATGGCTTATTTACATTAATGGTAATTGACGTACAATGATCATGTAGGTTCTGAAATTTTTTCAGATCTATGTGATAGCTGGTGTGCTGAAACACAAGATCATGGTCATATAATCTAGTCTCAGTTTACTGTTGAAGAATAATGGTGCATTCCATATGTTGGTTGACATACTGTATAGGATTATCACTGTTAGAATTTAAGTAAAAACATAATTGGAGACATTTTAGAAACGGTGATGTATCCAACCAGTTATAAATTAGGTGTTAACTTATCTGTGCATGTTCTTTTCCTTCTCTGATTCCTCCTTAGAATCCCTTCCTCCTCTGGTTTTTTGTATTTTGTTTTGTTTTGTCTTCTTCTTCTTCTTCGTCTTTCTTTTTTTCTTTTTTTTTTTTTTTGCTGATGGTTGTGACGAGCAATTGATAATTTATAAATTTTTTGTTTATTGTTATGTATGTGTCCGAAGGTATGATGCAAGTAGCTCACACTAAGTGGGAGTACATTGTTGGGCCTGGCTTTTTGCCCATAGTATTAGCTAGTTCCTCTGTTGTTTGAAATGCCTCCTTACCTGTGCATTTTTTGAAATACCTTCTTATCTGTTGGAAGGGCTGGATTCTTGCTTATTGATTTATCTGTGCATCATTAGAGAATTATTTAAGCTTTTCCTAAGATGTGCTTGCAGGTGCTTGTACTTAAGTATGTCTGTATACACATATGCTTGTGAGTGCATGTGGGCATGACTTATTTTTCCTGTAAACTATAGAATGAATTACTGTCATCGATCCTTATAATTTTAGATGAATTTGCTTTGCATTATGTTTATTATGTCAGTTTTAGTTGTTGCACTTATCAAAGTTTTTGATACTCCTTTCATACATCGTGAAGTCTACCATGGGCAGGTGCATCTGGTTTGTTGCTGTTATAACTGGCCATGTATCTGTAATATTTTTACATATGTACGAATTGATATTTTTGAGTATATAGATGCAGGTCAGTGCGCTGGACACTTTCTGCAGTGACTGACAATGTATTTTCAGATATCGGGATGAATACAGGGACAGGGATTACAGGAAGAGAAGTCGTAGCAGCAGCAGGGATAGACATGATCGTGACAAATACCGTGGGAGAGAAAGAGATCATCGTCCGCGAAGCATGAGCCGTAGTGCCACTCCTGACCGTCACAAGTACCATGGGAGGGACAGATATGATGAGCGGTGCGGTCGGAGCCGATCCTATGGAAGGTATTGAAATTTTTCTCATGTATGCTCTTTCTCTTCATTATACTGTATTAATTCATTAATTGATGAAAAATGGATGTGTTGAAGTGCCTCCCCTGCTCGGCATAGTCCCAGTTCTAAGAGGAGCCCATCTCCCCATAGGACTCCTAATAGGAGTGAGAGTCCTGACAGACATAACCGTAATGAAAGCTCTCCTGCTCTGAAAAGTGTTTCCCCACGTGGTCAGCCAGCTCTTTCCGCAAGTCCATCTCCACATAGATCCAGGGCTGATGTGAGTCTCAGAATTAGATTGTTAGCTTATATGACTGATTTTTAAAGTTTATGGAACAAACTGTGTATGTTGGCAATTTTGCTTTACAGGATTGATGGAGCAGCATAACATGCCTTGGCCATTTGTTTGGACTTATGGGTTGTCTGTATTTGCTTCCACATGGAGAGGACTTTTTAAATTATGCTTGGTGGAGAACAGGATTCAGAATGATAGATTTGATCACTGTGGACATCTTTCAAGGTAAAATTCTACTGGTTGCAAATGAAATGCTGAATGCTAGATTGGATCACTGGCATGTTGAAGGTAACATTGTGCTTATTGTGAACAAAATACTGGATGCTACTTTTGATCACTGTTGACACTGTTGAGGGTAATACATTTCTGTTGAATTTAATGCCTTCTTTAATAGGTTTGACGTATTTGGTTATATTGGCCGGTGCTATTTGAGCTGTATTTTTAACGGTTTTCACAATGCTAGTTAAGATTTTGTTCTTATTAGTGGGTTTCTTTCACTTCCTTCACCTATTGTTTTCGTTTTAGCTTTCCTTTCGTTTCTTGGTTGGTTTGTTTTCCTCCCTTTTATGATCTCTACTGTTGCCTTTTAATGATTAACATTATATCTTAGTTGTGATATATTCTGTTTAACGTAATATTTCTGTTGATGGATAATGTAAGGGCTCTTAATTGCTGTGTTTTTATGGCTGATTGCAAAATGATGCCCTTGCACTTGATGCTGTTTTAACTTCAAGATGATCAATCTCAAATTATTCATGTTAGTTGATGTGTACAATGTTTTATTTTGTGAGAAAGTCCTGGTTCGTAAATGTTAAAAACTCACGTTTTATTAAGTCTTTAATTGATGATAATTCTGACTTCTGACCATACCACTTGCATTTGATCTTTGCTGAATTTGAATGGTTGTTACTCCATTGAAATTGCTTTTTAACTGAATTCGGTGAATGTAGCCAATTACAATTATCTTATCATTTGGAAGTTCTTTTGTCTTTTTGAAGACTGCAGTGTCTTCACTACTGTATTCTTCAATGTTAATATATAAGCCTCTTAAAGATATGATTAATTCAGCTAGGATATATGTTTAAATTAGTTTTTTTTTGTTGAAATCTACTAAAGCATTGAATGGGGGGTATTTAATAATTTAGTTACAACATTGTGCACACTTTCTTGATTCAATTTGTTGTAAATTTATCACCTTTCCTTTTGTAATAATTAATGACCTAACACTGAACATTTTACAGCTGATAGTGACATGAATTGTTTCGAGGTTGGTCATGGTTGATGACTTAAAAATTTCTCAATTGGTTTTCCAGAAACGTGATATTCTGATAAACATCACTAACATATGAAGCTTTTGAGGATTAAAATCTTGATTCTGCAATGGATATTCCTTTTGGCATGTTGGTTGGCGGCAGATGATTCTTCGTATAATTGTATTCTTCCCCACTTGCTTAGCCTCTCATAAAAGTCTGACCAATAATAGAATTCGAGTGCTTTTGCTGCAATTAAAATTACAACAAACCTTTTTTATTCCTTTTTCAATAGAATTTCAAGAAAAAAAAGGGCCAGAAAGTTGATATGGAGATCTTGCTTCGTAAGAGATGGAGCAATTTTTTGTTCCATATTGAGGTTTTTTCCGCTTTGACAAGGGGGACCTCATTTGGATTCTTGATCGATTTGATCTATTATATGATGTATTATTGTGTTTCTGGTCTATGAACATCATTGGGTTGTTTGCTGACTCTGGTAGGATATTTTTGTTGGGTTATGGGCTCTTTGGTAATGCCATGGATCTAGGAATCTGATTAGAGGATCCATTTTGGTTAGGTAGAGGCGTGGAGCCGTGGAGGTGGGTCCCAAGGTGGTTTGGACTTTGAGTTTTTATATTGAGTAAATTACAATTTAGTTATTCAGTTTGAAACTTTATTCAGACGGATCAAATTTTTTGATTTATTATAATTAACTCCCCTGTCGTTAGGGAATCTTCGTTAGATTTAACCATGAATAGTGTAATATGGCTAAAAGATTGTAATGACCTTGGTGATTGTATTGTTTTAGTTGATCGAATAAAAAAATGAAAAGATAAAATAAAAAAAAAAATTACTTGAAAACAAAAAAAAAAACAAAAATAAAATTTTTAAAAAAGTGAAAAAAAATCGATCCAATTTTCCATCGTCCATCTCATCATATGGATGGAGATTGGATCTCCACAATCGAAAAAAAATTGAAAAAAAAAAAACATTTGCTCAGATCATCCATCTAGTTCATCGTTCATTTTCAACGTCCTCCATCAATTAGTCTCTTAACATCATCAATCCAATTGACCAACATCAAAGCAGCATCCATAATATCAAACCAACTAATATCAATTTAAACCAACTGACATCAATTTAAAACCCAGATGGAATCATTGAGGTTCGTAACGATCTAGATCTCATCTTGGGCCACAACAAGCTATATGTCCAAATTTCATCTAGGTTTGTGAAATCTGGATTGTCATGGACCTAGATGAGATCTGAGTCATTGCGGACCCGAATATCTGGTTTTGTCGAACCCTGATAGGGTTTGAGAAGAAGGAGAGAAGTAGAAGAAGAGGAGAAGAAGAAGAAGAAGAAAAGAATAAGAAAAAAAGAAGAAGAATTTTTAACTGGGTGATTAACTGGTGAGGAAATTGATGGTTTTGAAGATGATTTAGGGGATTTTTAATTTTTATTTAACGAATTTTTATTTAATTTTTTAATTTTTATTGTTATCTTTTTTTTTTTTTCACATTAATATCCACCGTATATCTTAAAATGGATTAAGTTTTATATTTAATTTTGTATTTAATTTTATTTGATGAATTAAATTTTATATTTAATAAAAAATTTTATATTTTTTTCTCAAATTAATATCCACCGCCAATCTTAAAGTGGAAGGTGGAGATTTGATTAAAAAGATTATATTTAATTTATTTTAAAGTTTTTAAACTTATTTTAAAACAAAATAAAAGATCAGGTCAAAAGATGATATTGTCTTTCAATCAGTTAGCTCTAACGAAGGTCCACTAATTGTGAGTGGGTTAATTGCAATAAAATCAAAAAGTTTGCTCAGCTTGAATAAAGTTTCAAATTGGATAGCTAAATTATAATTCTCTTTTAATTTTATTTTTCCTCCTATCTTTGAAACGGGGTGACTCCATCACAAATGGAGATGCTAAGTGAATATTTTCACATCACTTATTGAAAAAAAATAAGATTAACTATCCAAAGGGCAAAGACCTCAACTTAAAATGAGAAGAACTTTTCACTTTTCTTTAATGGTTCTAGTGTTGCGTGATGATAGAGCATACATTCACCAATCTATAATAGAGTGGGTCTTGTAGATCATCTTTGTGTATAGGAAGTTGAGTTTAAATGTATTCAATTTAGATTTCAATAAATTCTAATAAAAGTATTAAAATATGTAATATAAACTTTTAATGACTTAAAAAAAAATGATAAAAGTCATGCGATATTCATCAAAATTTTTATTTTTGTATATTGTATCTAGCATACTATAATATATTTATTTTTCAATTCCTTTTCTTTGTAGGAAGTAATTATCTCTTTCAAGTTGTTTTTTTCCTTATGCTATTTAATTTATAGTTATTTATCAAATTTCATGTACAATCTGGGGATATTATTAATAGGATCATTTTTTATGAGTAATGTTAGACTTTCCAAATATTTGAATATTCAAACTTAAATAATATAACATGTAAATTATCAAAATCCTATTAATTATTACATCGTCTTTTGATTTATAAGACGTTAACAACTTACATACCACATCATTTGAGTAAAATATTTGGGAAGCCTAGCATTACTCTTTTTCTATATGATTTTTTGTTTTTTTTCACAACTTTTGAAGGATGAATGTCTTCGTTGAATTTCATAGATATGTATGGTGATATATATATTAATTTTTTAAGAAAAATTTTTATTGATATGAAAAATATAATTTATAAAGTGTATGTTAGTTTTTAGAAATGAACAAAAGTCTATAATGTTTTTTTTTTTTTTTTTTTTTTTAAGATGAAATTCTATTAAAATCTACAAAAGTTTTTTTGTAATTTTTTAAATTCTATAACATCAATAAAATTCCATGAAAGTTGTTTAAATTGAAACTCTATACAAGTTAATGAAAGCTTATTAATATACACGAAAGTCTTTTAAAATTAAAAGCTTATAAAAATCATTCACAATTTTGTAAAGTCTATAAAAGACAATTAAAGTTTTTGAACTCTACAAAAGTCATTCACTTAAAAAAAGGTCTTTGAAAGTCTAGATTAAATACTGCTCTTGTGTATTTTAAAACTTGTGTAAATAGATTTTCCATTTATCATAGGAGTAGTTCTCTTTTGTTTATGAGAATAATATTCATGTCACGTAATTTAGTATTTGATCTCGACAAGTCATGACAATTCTAAGACTTGCTCGAAATCAACTTTGTTTTTTCCCTAGATAGTGGGTCTCATTTGCAAAAGCTATGTCAGATCATGATGCAATTTAAATTTCCCAAGACTTGTTTTTGAGCAATGCTACACTGATAAAGTAATTGTCCAAATTTAATGTCCATAATGTAACAAAATTTGTAACTAATTTATAATTTTGCATTTATATCTAGTTAACACCACTATAAGAAAATTGATCAACCATAATAGATTATCTATCATTGGCGGTAACGGGCTCATTTGGTGCTCGTTTTAGATAATTCAAGTATCTATCGCAATCAATTTAGGGCTCGTGATGGTTAATTTATCTAAACGGGCCTAAGAGCTGCCTGTTTTAGATATTGACTAGTATTTATTATGGGCTTTTAAAGGCGTGTGATGAAAACTTAATCTAAAATGGGCCTTTAGGTGCTCCTTTTAAATAGTCAATATAAAACCATACCCATTTTCTTTTCTCCTTCCCTTGCTTCTCTTTACATTGCCATTTGTTTCTTCTTCACCTTCCTCTTTTCACGTTGCCTCAACACTTTTCTTCTTTCCTTGTCACGCCAACGCTACACCTTGTTTCTCTCCTTGTCACGTCGTCAGTTATCCACTTTGTCACACTGTTGGTCATCGCTCCTTCTCAGTCGATAGCACTCCTGTTCCTCCCGTGCAGTTTCTTACTCTTCTTCATCGATAACACTCCTCTTCTTTTAATGTTCTTGCTCTTATTCCTACTAGGTTTGGTTTTTTTTTTTTTTTTTTTTAAATTTTCATTATTTTTCAAATTTAATGTTAATTGATTGAATTTGGAAGCCTTAGCTCTTTTTCAGTCCACAAGTGATTGTGTTAATTTGCCATTTTTATTTTATTTTATTTTAGTTTTTTGGATTGTTTATGTGTATATGGATTATGTGTGTGTAACTTGTGCCCATTCTATCAAAAACCGATGGACTATTGAGCTTTTGTTGTGGGTCTTAAGATCGAATAGTTTTGAAAGTTGAAATCTCGATTAGAAAATAACTCATAGATATTGTTTAAGGATACTTAGATTCTGTTGAAGATGTGGTGTATTTGATGTTAATTCATGCACATGTAAAGCACTTCATTTTGGAAATTTGGTATGTATAACTTATTTGACAAAAATCATTTTCTTTTGCGATATGATGAAAACCCCCCTAGAAAGTTAAATAATGGTGAACAGGTCTTTTTTTTATTAGGTGAACCACCTTCTATTGGTTAAAAAAACCGGTTCGTGTTAAAGTTGAAAAGTATAATGGCAACTGAATAAGTAATTTTATTTGTTTTAATAAAATTAAATAACAAATTGATTTTTAAATTTTTAAAAATTAAAAATTAAAAATCAATTTTTTAATTTCTCCATCCCATCCCTCTCCCTCTATCTAATTCCTTCATCCTTCTCTCTCTCTCTCTCTCTCTCATTACTCATTCACCATTTTCCCTATTGCTGGCACTGTGTTTACGGACGGTGTCTAGGTGCCTCCTCCCTTTGGAAGTTCTCATTCTCTCATCGTTACCTACTCTTTCATGCCTCTTCGTCGGAGATGTTTATCCTTTGTCTCTCTTCTCTTTCTCTCCTCTCCCTCTTTTACTCCTCCTACCGCTTCCGATCTAGCTCTCTACACATTTTGGCTTCCATGGCCTTCCTCTTCCTCTCCCTCTTATACTCCTCGTAGTCATTAGGCTTGGCGAGATCGTACTCTTTAATTATCGAGTAAGTGATGCTGACAAGAGTAGGTTGAATCAACACTACATCGACAGTACTAGAAAAGAAGATGGTGGTGAGGATTTTGGAAGAGAAGTTAAGGGTGGTTTTGGGTTTGAGGATGGTGGGTATTTGAGTTTTTGTAAAGATTTTGGGAAATAGATTGGTTTGAGTTTTCGAGTAGATTTTGTATAGATTTTTATTTTTTGTTTACATATTCTGAAACAGATTGGTTTGAGGATTAGTTGTTATTTGATTTTCTTGGTTCTTGATGTTCTTCATTTAGTTTTTTCTAGTTGAAGATGGGTTGATGAAGCAACTGTGTTCTTCATGATGATTTTCTATTCATTTTTTTTTCTTAAAGAGTGGTGTTAATTTTTTTTTTTTAGAAGATTTGGGTTCAGAATCCAAATTTTCAATCTTTAAGTTGAGGATCTCCAAACCCAGATCTTCAAACTTTGTTTTTTTTAATTAGTTTTTTTCTTTTTCAGATATTTTTAATTATTTTTTTTTAAGTTTTTTTTTTTTTGAATTCTTTGATCCTATTGTTTTTATTTTTAACAAAATTTTAAAAAATTTTAAAAATATATATGGAGTGTGATTTTAGTTTTTTTTTTTTAATTTTGTTTTTTAATTTAATATTGTTATTTATTAATAATTTAAAAGTTATTTTAGTCATTATATAAGTTTAAAGGGTATGATAGACATTTTATAGAATCTTGATAAGGGTATTTTGGTTATTTCAAGGTTTTGGATGAAAAATGTTCATTTTTTCGATGAAAAGTTAATGGCAGGGAGCGATTCACTGGATTAAAAAAAAAAAACAAGGGGACCCGTTCACCATTATTTTGCTTTTTAGGGAGATTTTTCATAATATCTCTTTTTCTTTTTGGGAGTTTTGTATTCTCTATGATGTGCTGCTGGTCATTTTAGAGCATAGATTTGGCAAAGTAACTTTTTATGAGTCATAATTCTCTTAATTCAAATTGGGTCTATTGTGTTCTGTTTTCTCATGAAAGGGTGGTTTGTTGAATGCATTGTGATGGTTTTAGTGTAGAGATTGTTATATTGGTTGTATTGTGATGGTTTGTTATATTGTAAATTATATGAGATTAGTTCAATTAGATGAATTTTTAAATTAATAAACTAAAAGACTTAGAGACTCATAGATGTACAAGTCCTACATTAAGAAGACCTAAAAGAAAGTGACAACTATAGTGAAAAAAAAAGATTTTTTAGCAAATTTATTGTGTGCAGAGAGAATGACAATATTAAGAACAAAGATGAGAAGAAAGGGCATCAATCAAAGGAGTTCGGTTGTCATCAAAATATAAGTTAACTGTGTGGACCACTTGCAAAGACTTTATCTCGATTAAAACATTTTCTAAACCTAGGACCACCTACATTTCTTTTTCTCAATACTGTCAGTGATTATTGAGACCCCACTTAAACAAATATTCAATTATCAATTATTTTTGGTAATCAAGAAGACTAATATTTTAATTTTATATGGATAGATATTAAATAATGAAATTTAACCAATCATTTGTAATGTCTTCACTACTCGACTCTAAGTATTTAGACTATACAACGTAGTAACAAAAGTAAAAAACTTGAAATGAATAAAGAAACAATCTTATAATTCTTTAAATAAATTTTATAAAGAAATAGATTATGAACAAAGAATTAAATAAATCTAACAGTTTGTAGTACAATGTAAGAAGGCTGAAGATAATGGTAATAAAGATCATATTCATGATTGTTACATTATGATTGACCTATACTCTGGCTTTAGGTGAGGTGCCCTCTCTAATTAGGTATAAATCTTTAATAAATTAAATGTTGTACTTGGAATAATGCTTTCTTCTTGTTTTCCTAGATATAAAAATGTATTTATTTTCTCTTTTTTTTTTTTTTTTTTTTTTTGTGTTTTGAAACTAAATAAATATTTATTTCATTAGAGACTTTTAATAACAATTTGATGATTTATAGTGTTGTATATATTGAATGAATATGCACTATCTCGAAGACTTTAGTTTAAGGGTGCAGATATTGCCACTCGAAATAATGATTTGTACATCTAATTAATAAGTAAACTCATTACTAAAATTTAAAAATTTAGGGTTTATCATATGTACCCAAATATATTTCAATAATAGCTTCCATTCATATTAACTTTCATTATGCTAACTAATTGTTTGTAAAAATGTTTATTTGACTTATTTTTTCTTTTAGATTTATGTTTTTTTACCCCAAATTTAGGAAAGACCTTTACGAACTGAAGTGCATTGGTGTCTCACTCAGAATTTTTAGAGATAATGATAACATTAAGTATAAGCACATGAAGAAAGGGTACTAATTAGAGGAGTTGGATTGCCGTGAAAATATAAGCTGGTGTGTGGACCAAAATAGCAAAGATTTTACCTCCATTAAAATATTTTCTCAACCTAGGACCACCTACGTTTTCTTTTCTCAACACCATTAGGATTGTTGAAGACCCCACTTAAATAAATATTCCGTTATCAATTATTCTTGGCAATTAAAAAGATTAATATTTTAATTTGTATAGATAGATATTAATTAAAGAAATTTAACCAATCATTTATAATATCTCATCTAGTCCTATATTTCACCACTCGACTCTAGGTATTTAGACTATAAAATGTAGCAACAAAAATAAGAAATTTGAAATGAATAAAGAAGCAATCTTTTATTTCTTTAAATATATTTTGTAAACAAAAACACTATGAACAAAGTATTAAATAAATCTAGCAGTTTGTAGTATAGTGTAAAATGGATGAAGATAATGGTAATAAACACAGTGTCCATAGCTATCACTTTATGATTAACTTGCACTCCAATGTTAGGTGAGACGTCCTCTCTAATTAGATATAAGTCTTTGATAAATTAAATTTCGTAGTTGGAATAATGCTTTCTTCTTCTTGTTTTCCAATAAATAAAAATGTATTTATTTTCTCTTTTTTTGTTTCAAAACTCAATAAATGTTTATTTCATTGAAGACTTTTGATAATAATTTGATGGCTTAAAGTATTCTATAACCTAGATGAATATGCACTATCTTGAAGACTTTAGTTTAAATGTGCGGATTTTGCCACTCAAAATAACGATTTGTACACCCAATTAATAAGTAAATCCATTACTAAAATTGGGTGTCACTCGAAATAATTTTATTACCATCTCAGCTGGTCCTATACTTTATTACTCGACTCTAGATATTTAGACTATACAATATAGCAACAAATATAAGAAACTTGAAATAAATAAAGAAACAATCTTATATTTCTTTACATAAATATTGTAAACAAATAAACTATGAATAAAAAAAATAAATAAATCTAACAGTTTGTAGTACAATATAAAAAATGGTGAAGATAATGATAATAATCATCGTAATCCATGATTTACATATTATGATTGACTTGCGCCTCAAGCGTTAGATGAGATGTCCTCTCTAATTAGGTGTAAATCTTTAATAAATTAAATGTTGTAGTTGGAATAATATTTTCAGTCTTCTTGTCATTTTCTAGAAAATAAAAGTGTATTTATTCTCATTTTTTTAATTAAATATATGTTTTTGTCAGTTGAAGACTTTTGATAACAATTTGATGGACTTATAGTATTGTATATCTTCAATAAATATGCATTATCTTGAAGACTTTAGCTTAAGAATGAGGATATTGTCACTTGAAATAATGATCTGTACACCCATTTAATAAGTAAATTCATTACTAAAATTTAAAAATTTAGGTTTTACTTTCAAGCACCCGGATTGCGGATATATATATATATATTTTCAAATTCATTTGTTTTTTAAATTTTGGGAAGACTTTTACAAATAGAGTGCATCGGTGTCTCAATTAGAGTTGTTAGAGAGAATGACAGCACGTGAAGAAGGGGTATCAAAAAGAGGAGTTGGGTTGCCATCAAAATATAAGTTGATTGTCTGGACCACTAGTAAAGACTTATCTAGATTAAAACATTTTCTAAACCCAGGACCACCTGTGTTTCTTTTTCTCAACACCATTAGTGATTGCTGAAACCACTTAAACAAATATTCGGTTATCAACTATTCTTGGAAATTCATTTGTTTTTTAAATTTTGGGAAGACTTTTACAAATGGAGTGCATCGGTGTCTCAATTAGAGTTAGTAGAGAGAATGACAACACGTGAAGAAGGGGTATCAAAAAGAGGAGTTGGGCATCGGTGTCTCAATTAGAGTTATTAGAGAGAATGACAGCACGTGAAGAAGGGGTATCAAAAAGAGGAGTTGGGTTGCCATCAAAATATAAGTTGATTGTCTGGACCACTAGTAAAGACTTATCTAGATTAAAACATTTTCTAAACCCAGGACCACCTGTGTTTCTTTTTCTCAACACCATTAGTGATTGCTGAAACCACTTAAACAAATATTCGGTTATCAACTATTCTTGGAAATTCATTTGTTTTTTAAATTTTGGGAAGACTTTTACAAATGGAGTGCATCGGTGTCTCAATTAGAGTTAGTAGAGAGAATGACAGCACGTGAAGAAGGGGTATCAAAAAGAGGAGTTGGGCATCGGTGTCTAAATTAGAGTTCTTAGAGAGAATGATAGCACGTGAAAAAGGGGTATCAAAAAGAGGAGTTGGGTTGCCATCAAAATATAAGTTGATTGTCTGGACCACTAGTAAAGACTTATCTAGATTAAAACATTTTCTAAACCCAGGACCACCTGTGTTTCTTTTTCTCAACACCATTAGTGATTGCTGAAACCACTTAAACAAATATTCGGTTATCAACTATTCTTGGAAATTCATTTGTTTTTTAAATTTTGGGAAGACTTTACAAATGGAGTGCATCGGTGTCTCAATTAGAGTTAGTAGAGAGAATGACAACAAGTGAAGAAGGGGTATCAAAAAGAGGAGTTGGGCATCGGTGTCTAAATTAGAGTTATTAGAGAGAATGATAGCACGTGAAGAAGGGGTATCAAAAAGAGGAGTTGGGTTGCCATCAAAATATAAGTTGATTGTCTGGACCACTAGTAAAGACTTATCTAGATTAAAACATTTTCTAAACTCAGGACCACCTATGTTTCTTTTTCTCAACACCATTAGTGATTGATGAAACCACTTAAACAAATATTCGGTTATCAACTATTCTTGACAATTAAGAAGATTAATATTTTAATTTTGTATAGATAGATATTAATTAAAGAAATTTAACAAATCATTTGTAATGTCTCCGTTGGTCCTATACTTAACTACTATACAATGTAGCAACAAAAGTAAAAAACTTGAAATGAATACAGAAGCAATCTTATAATTCTTTAAATAAATTTTGTAAACAAATAAATTATTAACAAGGAATTAAATAAATATAGCAATTTGTAATATAACATAAAAAGGATAAAGATAATAATAATAAGCATCGTATATCATTGCTGTCATATTATGATTGACTAGCACCGTAGTGTTAGGTGAGATGTCCTTTCTAATTAGATGTAAATCTTTAATAAATTAAATATTATAGTTGAAATAATGCTGTCTTCTTCTTATCATTTTCCAGAAAATAAGAGTGTATTTATTTTCTCTTTTTTTTTTTTTTGAAAATAAATAAATATTTATTTCATTGAAGACTTTTGATGACAATTTGATGGCTTATACTATTGTATATCTTGAATGAACATGCACTATCTTGAAGACTTTAGTTTAAAAATGCGGGTATTGTCACTCGAAATAATGATTTGTACACTCAATTAATAAATAAACTTATTACTAAAATTTAAAAATATAGGCTTTACTTTAATTAGCCAAATATATTTCAATAATAGCTTCCATTCATATTAACTTTTATTATGCTAACTAAGTGTTTGTATAAATGTTTGTTACACTTGTTTTTCTGTTTCAAATTCATGTTTTTTTTTTTCAAATTTATGGTAGACTTTTATAAGTGGAGTGCATTGGTGTCTCACTCAGAGTTTATATTATATTAAACAAGCAATCAAGTTCAATAATTGCCTTCCAGTATTAATTATTAATTGTGTGTATGTGGAGTACTTGGATATGTTGTTGTTGGGAGGTTGAAAGTTTCGGTTTTGATTGTGGGTATTCTTTATTTTGTAACGACTTCATATGGATTTTATTGATATGTGATAATGTGTTTGTGAGTTTAAGAGATCAAAAGATTTGTGTGGATTGATTGTGTTTATGGTTTTGTTGATGTGCTGTTAATGTGTTTATGAGCTTAAGAGATTAAAAGATTTGTGTGGATTAATTGTGTTTATGGTTTGTGACAAATTGGTTTTGTCTAGTGTATGTTTATAAGTTTAAGAGATTAAAAGATATGATTTAGTGTTCATTTCACATATTTGAAAGTGTTTGGTTTAGATGGTCATGTGATTTGGAAGTATGAGATAAACAAATTCATTATTGAGATATTTAGAGTAGTGAACTAGTTAAAAGGTTTAAGAATTTGGCATACTATATTGAGTTATTTCAATCTACTAAAATGTTGTGGTTAAGATTGGATTGGTTTGGTTTGATTGAAAATATAATACATTGTATCACCTTTATTGTATGATATTTTAAAGTAAAAAATATGTCATCTTTTTTTGGAGTTTTATAACATTTTATTATAGGAGTTTTATAACAAAATTGCCTAACTAAATCACTACTGAGCAAACTTGGTGTCATAAATATATATATATATTATTTATTTATGTTTGTTGAAAACCTTTATTATTTATTATTTAGATGCAATATTTAAATAGCTCAAATTTAGTGGGAGGTAACAAAGTGTCAAATGTGTTGAACCTTCTCCAAAAGTAAATACTCATGAAATTGATATTTTTATTCTTATTATTGGATATTTAAATATAATTATTTAAAATTTTGTGAATATATAGTCATTAACTTAGGCTTCTATGAGGCAAGTCGATGGTTATAGTAAGAGTGGAAAAAAATGCAAGTTAATGCATTGGTTGGGTAATGGAGGAATGGTAGCAAAGTTGCAGTTGACTGCACGGGTCCATACGCATCAATTCATCGCATGATCCTTGGTCCAAATTGCTGGTAGGCTTGTGTAAAAGAAATCATTGTGAGCATGGTACCCTTGTTTCGGGCTACTATCGAGTTTCGAACTTTAGAAGATGCATTAGACTTCTTTATTGCTTGGCTAATAAAATAGATTATATCTTATGATTTTGTATACTAATTATGTCATGATACATTTCAATGTATGGTGACTTCAAGTGATATATATTATTTATTTATTTTATTAAAATTAGCTTACGTCAGTATATTTTACATTTTCAATGTAGGATCTAATATTATTTCTCTTTCAATATAAAATTGTGTAATTTGAGTAAAATGTCCATCTAGTTGTAATTAATCCTAAACTCAAAGGAGGTTTGTGCAATTAACCCAAAAAATTATAAATCACTTGAGGGGGTGAACATATTAAAAAAGTGTATAAACAGGTTTTTGAGGGGTTTAAACATCGACACTCTAAAAACAACATTAAAGGATGCATGCATTTCATTGCCCAAGGCTTTTGATAAAAGTCGAACACTAAGCTTGCTTCTTCAACTTAAATAACTCCAAAAAGAATAACCATCATTAAGATTGCGTGTAGAAATTAGAACACGGGTGTTAAACAAGCTAAAGAATAATTATCAACAAGGGTGAATTTAGAATATGAATGTTAAACTAGATTGGGCAAAAATAACTATAATTGAGCATGGGTTTAGAACACCTAGATAAAACAATAGATCTGTGAAACAAAGTCAATATTTGGCTTCTGACTGAATTGGTTAAGACGTATCCATTATAGTGCATTATATTCGGTATTCACTAATTAAATGAAACTCACCTAGTTTCACTCAACATGAAATATTCAATAGAATGAAATATATCTTATTTTGACAGTCTCATAATCTCACCAAATTTAGTATTTTTAAAATCAAATTATAATAATTATATAAAGAACAATTTAATCCTAAAAATTGGATACCCCATTTACAATCGTCTTAAAATTTATAGATTTCACAACATTTTTAGTACTTAAATAATTTTGATGAATTTAATTTTAGTCATTAAAAGATCATCTGAAACCATTTTTAATTAAAGTAAGATGTTAATTTTGAATAAATCTTGATTGGGTCATGACGGCATACAGATGGATTTGAGTTCATAGAAATTGATTCACACGAAAATTTCTCTGGAATTAAAAATGGCTTCCTACCTGAATGTACTCAACCTAGGTACCTGATAGTATACTTAGCAGTTGATTTGGAAATTATAGCCCCGGTCCCATTGGGATTGAAAGGTAGACCTAGTCCGTCGGCCCCCTTTGAAGTTTCTACCCCAACAGTTGGGGCACTCTTGATACCGACAATCGAAATTGAAATTCAGGTAGATTAACAATCTGAAGTATACTACTACTACAGGACAAAGACTTTGACTAGAAGGGTGAACTACTTTTGAATACCATGTTGCAGAAATTTCTTTTTGCATAGGTAATTTCACAAGAAAATAACAAAAACTTGGATTTAAAAATAGGGAAGACTTTTCAAACCATGAGAATAAAAAATTGTAAACAGCAAGATCCTGACACTTATATATATTGAGCTCAAAATATTTTCATTACTCAATAACCTAAACGATGGGGTTGCCAAGTTTGAGCAGAGTATTCTTGCCATTTCGCCTTTGTCCTTTTTGTTATGCTACATTTTTCAATTTATGCTGCAGCCGATTCTACCAAAGAAGCAGGATGCTCTTCTGAAATGGAAAGCCACCCTTCAAAATCAAAACCCTTCTCTTTTGCCTTCGTGGACACCTTATCCTGTTAATTCCACCAATATTTCTACCCACCGCAAAAGTAAAACAAGCCTGTGTACGTGGTCCGGAATTTCTTGCAACCATGCCGGAAGCAGTCATTCGTTTAAACCTGACCAACTTGAGTTTAAGAGGTACGCTTGAATGAATTCTCTTTCTCTTTGTTTCCTCAGCTTTCTTATCTTGATCTTAGCACAAATGAACTCTTTGGTACCATTCCATCTCATATCAGCAACCTCACCAAACTCACGTACCTTGATTTTTCAATGAATAAGTTGTTTGGGAAAATACCGCCTGAAATCGGCCATTTAATTGATCTGGAGATCCTCTATCTTTATGAAAATCAACTAAGTGGTTTCCTTCCTCATTCAATTGGTAGTCTAAGCAACTTAAAAGTTTTGTACCTCTTCGGTAACAATCTTTCTGGCTTTATTCCGATGGAAATAGGAAATTTGACATCTCTTACCGATCTGAGGTTGAGTTACAATCGGTTTACTGGATCTATTCCTCCTTCAATATTTAGTCTAAGCAACTTAAGCACTTTATTACCTTAATAATAACAATCTTTTTGGCTCTATTCCTACAGAAATAGGAAATTTGACATCTCTTACTGATTTGGAGTTGAGTGACAACTGGTTTAATGGATCAATTCCTCTTTCAATCGGTAATCTGAGCAACTTAAGCATTTTGTATCTCTATCGTAACAATCTTTCTGGTTTCATTCCTACGGAAATAGGAAAATTGACATCTCTTACCGATCTGGAATTGAGTTACAACCAATTTACTGGATCCATTCCTCCTTCAATTGGTAGTCTGAGCAACTTAAGCACTTTGTACCTTAATAATAACAATCTTTTTGGCTCTATTCCTACGGGAATAGGAAATTTGACATCTCTTACTATTCTGGAGTTGAGTGACAACTGGTTTAATGGATCAATTCCTCTTTCAATCGGTAATCTAAGCAACTTAAGCATTTTGTATCTCTATCGTAACAATCTTTTTGGTTTCATTCCTATGGAAATAGGAAAATTGACATCTCTTACCGATCTGGAATTGAGTGACAATGGGTTTAGTGGTCCAATTCCTCTTTCAATCGGTAATCTAAGCAACTTAACCATTTTGTACCTCCATAATAACAAACTTTCTGGTTTCATTCCTGCTGTAATAGGAAAGTTGACGTTTCTTATTGATCTGGGATTATCTGGAAACAAGTTTACCGGTTCTGTTCCTCCTTCAATTAGTTGTCTTAGTAATTTAAAATATTTGTACCTTCATTCAAACAACCTTTCCAATTCCTTTCCTCCAATATTCGAAAATCTTACGAAATTGATCGATCTCCAACTGGGTTTGAACCATTTCACAGGCTATTTACCCTATAATATTTGTCAAAGCAGGTCATTTCAATTCTTGTCGATAGGTGACAATTATTTTGTTGGCCCAATCCCCAAAAGCTTGAGTAATTGCACAAGCTTAGTTAGGGCCCGTTTTCAAGCAAACCAACTCACAGGAAACATTTTTGAAGATTTTGGCATCTATCCGAAGTTGAATTTCATAGATATTAGCCATAATAAATTTTATGGCCAAATCTCATCGAATTGGGGAAACTGCCTTCAATTACAGGATTTTAGAATAGCTGGGAATGATATTACTGGAAGAATACCTCCTGAGATCGGAAACTCAACTAAATTGGGAATAATTGACCTTTCATTAAACCACTTAGTTGGGGAGATTCCAACCGAAATTGAAAGGTTGACTTCTCTAACCAAGCTAATTTTAAAAGGAAATAAACTTTCTGGTACAATACCAAGAGAACTTGGCTCACTCAATGAACTTGAGTACCTTGACTTGTCAGCAAATAAATTGAACAAGTCAATTCCAGAAAGCCTAGGAAGCTTGGTGAAGTTGTACTACTTAAATTTGAGTAGGAATCAGCTGAGTGAAGACATTCCGGTTCAATTAGAGAAGTTAGATCATCTAACGCTGTTAGATTTGAGTCATAACTTGCTTGGAGGTGAGATACCATTTGAAATATGCAATTTGAAAAGCTTGGAGATGTTGAATCTGTCCCACAATAGCCTCTTTGGTTTAATTCCGAGAAAATTTGAAGATATGCTCAGCTTGTCTTGCGTGGACATTTCCTATAATGAATTGTGGGGTCCAATTCCTAACACCAAAGCGTTTCAAGATGCTACAATGGAAGAATTACAAGGGAACAAGTTATTATGTGGTAACAATAGTGTACTGCAGCCTTGTAATATTTCCACGTCACACAAGCATGTCTCAAGAAACTTAAGGCACATCGTGTTTGTAATTGTGTTCCCCCTTCTTCGGAGCACTTGCATTTGCAATCGGGCTCATTGGAATGTATTCTACTTTTCGTTGGAGGAAAAGAGACTCGCCCGAAGAACCAAACAATGGGAACAATCAAAAACCATTTTCGATATTGATGTTTGATGGACGAATCATGCATGAAGATATCATAAGTGCAACGATGAATTTTGATGCCAATTATTGCATTGGAAAAGGCGGATCCGGAAGTGTTTACAAAGCAGAGCTACCGTCAGGGGATATTGTAGCAGTTAAAAAGTTGCACTCATTATGTGCTAGTGAGGGTGGAATGAGATATCAAAAGGAATTTGAAAGTGAAATAAGAGCGTTGACAAAGACACGACACCGAAATATTGTGAAGTTTTATGGTTTTTGTTCACATGCTCAATACTCATATCTAGTTTATGAATACATTGAAAGGGGTAGCTTGGCGACCATCTTATGTAACAAAGCAACAGCTGCAGAATTGAACTGGCATAGAAGAGTGAAGATTATAAAAGGGGTGGCTCATGCCTTGTCCTACCTGCACCACGATTGCTACCCACCAATAATTCATCGAGACATATCGAGCAAGAATGTATTATTGGATTTGGAATATGAAGCTCTTGTTTCAGACTTTGGGACTGCTAAAATTCTTAAGGTTGACTCATCCACTTTGACTGAATTTGTAGGCACTTATGGATATACTGCTCCAGGTAATGCATTCATTATTATGACTTTATTGATTACTTTTGTATAATTAATTGACTATATCATATAATTATATATGTCATCTATCTTGTAGAGCTCGTTTACACAATGAAGGCAACTGAAAAGTGCGATGTGTACAGTTTTGGGGTGTTAGCATTGGAAGTGATAAAAGGAAGTCACCCAAAAGACCTTCTCTTCTCACTTTCAACTTCATTAGACAATGAGAACATAACACTTGATGATGTGTTAGACCGACAAATTTCACCTCCTTCACATGAAGTTGAGAACAAACTGAAATCTATCGTGGAGGTGGCTATTTTATGCTTAAATGTGAATCCGCAGTCTAGGCCAACCATGCAAATTGTGTCTCAACTTCTATGTAACTAGATCGTGTCTTGCATGAGTAGGTACAATATGAAATCCCTATATATTAACTCTTGTAGGTTATGTTCTAAGTTTCCTTTTGTTTGTCAATTTTCTAAATTTCTTTTTGTAATAAATATTATGTGTATAATTGAAATTAACACTTCTGAGCAAGTGTTAATAACAAGCTTTTTTGAGTAGGGTGTATTTAAGGATGGTTGCGGATCGGGTTCAAGCGGGTTTGCTTAAATCCACATTGAAATCTACGAAATTGTTTTACGAGTGGTGATATTTCCACCCTTAAACAATTGTATGTACACCCCTTTTGTTTGCACTACCCAAAAAAAATTTGAAATCATTTTAATTTGTATTTAAACTCTACATAATACGAAAACTACCATTTTATCTTGATTTTATTGTACATATTTTTGTAAGTATATCCATTAATATTTATTTTATTATTTATTTAATTTTATATACTAATATTGTTTTTGTACTGACTTTTGTAAGTAGAGAAAATGTAAATCAGATGAGAAAGAATGATTTATTCCATTGCAGATGGAAGACCAACCTAGTCGAGCCATCAATTGCTAAGGGAGATTCATACTATGGTACATATGGGGGATCCAGGTAGAAATAAAAATCTTGTTTATTTTTTATTTTTTGTTTTTTTTTTTTTAATTTTTTTGGATGATTTTTACATGATTTTGTGTTAAAGGTTGAGAAATTGTTTCTAGGTTGTTTTTGTTTATATGTTTTTTTTATTGTGACTGGAAGAAAGTTTTGCTATTGAGTGTGCCGTCGATACCTAGATAACTGGCAAGTGATGAAAGTTTTGTTTATGGGCTGAGAAAGTTCTGGTTTTTTATTTTGTTTTTGGAACCTGGATTTCTAATGGAAATATGAGAAATTTGATGATTTGTTCTTAATTTGTGCATTACAGAAGCAACATAGAGGTTGAAAATTCATAATAATCAAGAAGTGGATGGTGTGGCTCAGTCAAGCCCCCACCCGTATCGCTCAGGTGAAGGAGATTGTTTATTTTACCTAAGGACTAGGTTGTGTGGTTACTACTTGCCGCATTCTATAACGATTGATGCTTCTTTTACATATACTTGTATTGTTCTTGCTAGTTATAGACAGTGTAGTATGACTCTATATATATATATATATATTATAGAGTCTGATTTCTTTCTTGAATGTGCAGGGTGTTCAATACGGAGAAGAGCTTCCAAAGAGACTTGGACAACCCAACTATGGGGTATGATTCTTGTTTTGATGAGATTATCTGATTGGCTCCTGTGATTTTTTATTTTCATTTTTCGGTGATATATATGTTAGAATGTAAATTTTACGAAAGAAAATGAAGGAAGAGGGAAAGAAAAGGGAATGTAGTTTATATATAGTTATAGATGATGTAATGTTGGAAAATAACTTTGTGGAGAAACCATAGGTTGTTTATGAGAATGATGGTTGTTTAAATTCAAATGAATTTTTGAAGTATTAATCAAATGTTTGGTTACCTTATTAGTTGGTAAGGTTACTCATCAATAATAATCATTGGATTGTAAGAGTGGTTATTGAAGAATATCCAATGGTTGTTATTAATGGGTAACATTGTCCAACCAGTAAGTTAGCAAAACCCTCATTTTAAATATAAATTCTTAACCCTAACTCTACTTTTACACTTCATCAAGAAGAAGCAAAAGCCATACTTGAAGGTTGAAGCTATCAAATTTTTCACTAAGAATGAGATTTTAATTTGTGCTTCAATCAATCTTTACTATTTAGATGAATAAAAGTTAAAATTTGAAAATAGTTTTTTGCATTTAAAAAGATTTAAAGAATCATTTGATATATGTAATATTCATTAATTTTTTTTGATAGATTTTCTGTTAGAAATATTTATAAAATTTTATTTGTTTTGTTAACTTAAAATTAAAAAAAAAAAAATTAAAGTAAATAAATCGTTTTACTAACATGTGTTTGTCCTCCTTTGTAATTTTATTTAAGGATAATTTTATCATATAAAATTTTTTGTAAAATTGGTATTTAAATCATTTTTATGGGTAGCCATAACTCTATCCTAATCATTATAGTGAAGAACATAAAACAATTTAGTAATTTTATAAATATTCTAGTTTTTTAAAAAATATATATTTTTTCATTGTAGTTTAATTTAGAGTTGATGTTATCAATGAAATATATATATATATATCTATATATTGCACTTGCATATGCATTGACTGATTAATTTTGACTAATGAGTATACTATATATAAGGCTTGAGAACGAAAATAACGATGAATTGATGATTCAAAATTTACAAATTGGTCTCGAAAAATATGATTAATCTCAAGATTAGGGTTTTCTATGAAACAAAGAAAATGTATGAGAAGAGTTTTTTTTTTTTTTTTTTTTGGAAGTGTAAAAAGTTGTTTAAATTTAAATTTGAATGTACTAATAATTTAATTGGATGCTTTTGATAAATAAATAAATTTGCTTTCATAACATTAGTTTTGATATTAGATTGAATGCTTATAATAAAGCTTATTTAAAATTTTTAAAATTGAATTCAAAATTTTTAACTATCCCTATCAATATAAATGGTAAAATAATATTTCTAAATTCTTATTCATATATTTCCATTACTAAAATAAACATTTTTCATAACAGTAATATTACTTCCTATAAATTATGATATGATAATTAATATATATTGATAACTTAAATATCATATTATTTAGTATGAATTTAAATAAAATATTTAAAAAGTCTATTGTTACTCTTTCATAATTGGGACAGAAAAGGGCAAAATAATATATCGCATTATGGCAACCCTCGTCATATTTTTATTCTTTTTTTTTTTTTATCAAAATGTCAAAATAAAATAATAATAATAATAATAACATAACATGTGATCCAATAATCGAAACCGCGTGATTATTCATACGTGGGAGGAGGCTATTGGGCCAACCGCAATTGCCCATTGGATATTAAAAAAGGAAAGAAACGTGGCACCAGGCAAAAATGGCATGACACGTCCCGACGTCCCGACAACTACTGCGTTGTTGTCTTTAAAGAAGCTGCTTCGCTCCACTTCACTTCACTTGTCTCTCTCACTTTCGTTCTCGATTCTCCACAGACTTGCAGAGACTCCAACAATGTCTACTCTCACTCTCCCATGTGAAATCCCCTCTGTCGCCGAAGATTGCGAGCAACTCAGGAAAGCCTTTGCAGGTGATCCATCACTCTTTCTCCATTTCTTTTACTATTATGTCATCCAACGGATTCATTTTCATCATTTTCTCTTTTCAACGATCTTATCTCTTGATGATCTGATCACATGTGAAAATATTATTGTTGGCTGTTTATGCGTTGTTGATGTTAGACATGATTTCGTATGGTCAAAGTTGACGAGATTTTTTAACATGAAACCGTTGTTTTTGTTTGATCTAACAAAGACATATGTTTTTTTGTTGAAACGATATTTTATATGAAGCTGTTGAAGATATGTGTTTGGCGATTTACGTTTACATGGTCAAACGAGCTTGATCTGTTAAGGCTTTTGATTGTATGAACAATAGTACTGTTACAAATTTCTGATCTTCAGTCAGGTTTTATATATGTTTGAGGTTTTAGATTGGTGCATGGTTCGATGATCTGATAGTGTATTCATTTACTTTCTTTCATCTTCGCTATTTTGTTAGATTTTGATTTGTAATTGTAGATCTCAACTTGCATCGCAAAAGTATTTTTCTTGGCTTATTGGTGCTTGACTGCTTGGATCTTACATTCAAACTGTTTTGCATTGACATTTCGTGATTTCGATTCTATTCAAAAACTGTGTAACAGAGTTTAATATTAACTATCAAACTTTTGCATGATTATGTACATATCACAGCCTAATATCAGGACTCATTGTGTTGCGTCTCTGATTCATCATTTTGTTGTTCTTGGAGTGCTTAGTATATTCAAATGATCATTAGTCAATCAAAACTTTTTGTACAAGAATTGTGCAGTTTATTGGAAATTTTTCAACACGCTAATAACCAATTTTTATGCTTAGATATTGTGGTGCATTGTCTTGTGCATTCACTGCTAGTTGTATATTTGAATGATTTAGCCTCAAATCTTATCTTGCAGGATGGGGAACAAACGAGGAGCTGATCATTTCCATATTGGCCCACAGAAATGCTGCTTAACGTAAGTTGATTCGACAACAATATGCTGAAACTTATGGAGAAGATCTCCTCAAGGCACTTGACAAGGAACTTACCAGCGACTTTGAGGTCAGTTTTTAATGCAATTTCATTTTTCTCTGTAGAGTACATTTATAGAATGGTGGAGGGCATAACAGATCTCAGCTTTCTTTTTGATTGCTTGTATAGTTGATGAAGTCTAGATTTTTGTTACCAGTTATTTATCAAGTTATTGTATGATGTTTGATGAGCTGAATAGTGCAGGATAAGGAATCGGTGTGTGATGTTTTAAGAGACTGAAATGTTCTCTTATTTGAATTCCTTCCTTATCAACAGAGGTTGGTCGTGCTTTGGACTCTTGATCCTGCTGAACGTGATGCATTTTTGTTAACGAGGCAACTAAGAGGTGGACTTCAAGCAATCAAGTTCTTATGGAAATTGCCTGTACAAGGACTTCAAATCAACTGCTTCAGGCAAGGCAGGCTTACCTGCTCTTTACAAGAAGTCTGTTGAAGAAGATGTTGCCCATCACACTACTGGAGACTTCCGCAAGGTACATCTTCTGTACTATTAAATTAAGTGCTTTGAAGTAATATTTGATGACAATGATTATGCTCTTTAGGGAAGTTTGCTGCTACAGTTATGTAGTTTTTTATCATAGTATTTGTTTTCTGGTTAGCAATAAACGTATTTCATCTCTCCTGTTTCTATACTTGATTTAGATTTTTATTGGCTTGTCCATTTTACTTCTAAACTTTTCTCTTCATATGTGTTATTGAGCCAATGAAATCTTATTTATTGTTTGTGTTGTGAATGACTGAATGTTACTATACACTTACGCTACTAGCTTTTGCTGCCTCTTGTGAGCTCATATCGATACGAGGGAGATGAGGTGAACATGACTCTTGCAAAATCAGAAGGTAAAATGCTCCAGGAGAAAATCTCTGATAAGGCATACAATGATGAGGATCTCATTTGGATTTTGGCTGCAAGGAGCAAAGCACAAATCAATGCAACTCTAAACCACTACAAAAATGAATATGGGAATGATATCAACAAGGTAGGCCAATGAGTTTTGAAATTATTTTTGGCAAGATATCTTTTTGATCTATTATCTTTTAGATTTTTTATTTTCCGCTTTTCAAATTTATATGGTAAGCTTATCTTTGGTCTAATGACAGAGGCCAGATGGTTGACCTCACCGATGGTTTTCTAGATTCTATCTCATGAGTCTGATGTCAACCAATTGTGCTTAGTTCACTAAAGAAATCAAAATAAATTAACAAAATAAAGCATTGACAATCTAATAAATTGCTTTGTAGCCTACTTGTGATCACAAAGACCAGGAATTTCAAATTTCTGAGAAGCCTCTCTTTCAGTTTTGTTCACAAGAACTCATCAACTAATAGAATTTTACTGTCTTGGCACTTGTACTTGCAGGACGTGAAGACTGATCCAAAGGAGGAGTATCTCGCATTACTCCCTGAGATGGATTTCGAGAAGGTCCTCTGTCTAGCAATCAACATGCAGGGAACAGATGAAGGAGCTCTTACTAGAGTAGTTGCTACAAGGGCTGAGGTTGACTTGAAGATTATAAAAGATGAGTACCATAAAAGAAACAGTGTTCCTCTGGATAGTGCCATTGTTAAGGACACCATTGGGGACTATGAAATAATGCTTCTGGCACTGGTAGGACATGAGGATGCTTGAGCTGTCCCTGTTTCTTTTTGCTCAAGAAATAATTTGCCTATTATCTAGGTTTGCTGTTTGGTTTTCATATTGTCCTGAATATAGTCTTCTGGTCGTGAGACTCTTGCCGGTGTGAAAAACCGTTGTTTATGTTTGCTTAATCTAATATGGCGATAGCATTTGCTACTAGGCTATTCACTTTTGTTAAGTCTATTATGTGGTATGGTTATACAAAGCAGCAGGTAGCTGGCCAATTTTGCGTTTATATAATTATTGGTAGAATAAAAAAATTCTCATGTTTGCCATTGTAACAAGTTACGGATCATCACAAGTACGCAAGTAGCGATACAATAGTACCTCTTCTACTCCGTTTTTTTTCCTTAGTTCATAAATGTAAGTGTTTTCATCACAAGGATTTAATTTATATTGAAAGCCCTCCAACATTAAGGAAAAAATGCATCTTCCCCTGCATAGATTGAATTATAAATCCAATAATCTCATTCAAATAACTCAAAATGGTTTGAGATGTTAAGCAGCAAAATGACCAACAAAATGTTAAATAACGACCATCTATGTTAAGAGCTGATATCTAAAAGATCAAGTTGGTAATAAAATCAAGTGCATTTGACAACCTTTTAGAAGAAATTTGTATCAATCCATGCTATCGTAAATAATAATTCATTTCTCTATTTGTAAAAGAGAAGTAATTGATATATATATATATTTTTGAAAAGTACTTACCGATATATTAGCAGGCTATAAAGCTACAAATATTGCACCTAACAGCCGTCATCTTAAGTAAATTTCAGAAATGATGAAGAAACATAATCCTGCATCCCATTGACAGAGATTTAATGTAAAAACTGCGACTCCAACCGTCAGACAACTGGAAGCGAAACTTTCGGTTTACTTTCATCTATCTTATTCTCAGTTACATAATCCACAAAGCCCAAGCTGCAAAACTTCTCTCATCAGGATATCTGCGTCTAGTGTAGCCCAAGATAGAATGTACTTATTGGCAGTAGTGAACAGGGTAGTAGTAACTTTGGGAGAACAACAACACTCCTTACCACGGACGAATATACATCACTTCTTCGAGAGGTTCCGTGAGAAAATCCTCTTGCAATATGGGCTGGTACGTAAGATAGTGTGGGGTTGAACAGCTTCAAGCAATGAAGCATGAAGAGGGCCCAGGCTTGTACAAATGACACAGAAATCAAAGAGAGATTTTATTGAAAATCAAAGTAGGAAAGTGACTAAAAGGCAAGATTGTCTACAAACCTTTGTAGCTGCCAATGCAGACTGAATGACATAATTGGCAAATGGATCTTGCAACAACTGTTCAAAATTGGGTACATAAAGCAATTCATGGACAACCTGTGATCGACTCTCTCTAAAGTTCCTGAGGCATTTTTCAACCACATGGCTGCTAAATTTTTGCCTCGAGAGGTGAACATAGTATCCTACAAACTGAGAATGCAAGTTGGCAAATTTTTGAAGAACTTCTCAAAGAAAGTGAGCCACATGTATTTCAGATGACATTACACGTACTTCTGTGCACAGGTCCAAATGCTGAGCGAATGTGAGTGTACAACAAAATTTTACAAGCAATAGCCCTTCCATGAGGAATGGTGATTTGACAAGAATCTAAGGTTCCACAAATACTACAGCCAGAAAAGAGAGATGAAAATGATTAAGTAAAGAGTGACCAAATATTCTAGAAGATAGATACATATCTATTAATTAACAGATTTCAATTAATGAAATAGTGTTGAACTCAAGTTGGCTTTCTTCTTTCAAACTTTCAAGTATGATACTGAAATATACCATCAGAATGATGATCAAGCTGTAACCAGGATAACCATGTTTATTCATTGTCATCATCATCATTATTATTATTATTATTATTATTATTATTATGGGAAGCGGGGTGGTGGGGGAGATTAAATTTATAGAAAACTATCCACCTTATATTTTAGAACAATGATAGGATTTGAGCCCTTGATCCTTAGAATCAAGGAAAGTGTTCAACTACTTTTATTAAGGGATGGTGTGCCTCATTACCATTTTAGTAGACAAATATTTTGTTAAATTTTTCATCTTAAGCACAAGGTAGAGCAGTCTTCTGAACATAATATAATATCATTGCCAAGCTAGTACTTAAGCCATTTTTCGAAGAGCTTCTCAAAGAAAGTAAGCCACACGTATTTCAGGTGCCCCTTAAAACAGTGACTCCATGATGAAAGACAAAATATTCTAGATTAATTATAGTAAAATTGCCAAATTCCTACAATAATATTTGTAGATTTTCAAGTACCGAATCGATGATAATGCATAAGAGTACAGTATATTCAAATCTTACTCTTTGATAGACATGGCACCATGTCAAAGTGCAGATACTTATGAGGCAAACAATGTGTAGTGGACTCTAAAAATAGGTAAAATAGAACACTTTCTCTTGTTGTCACATTAATTGAATGCATATGTACTCAATCCCCTATCAAATGCAGTACATTCCTCGCATAATAGAAAAGTAGAAGTTGCCATAGGTGTTCTCATCGTAATAAATGGCTGTACTCATTGAATTAACTTCCATAATTTCAGTCACTGTGAATTCTCCTTTAGGATTCTAAAGTAGTCTCTAAATGACAACAACTTAGTAGTGTCAACTTTTCTATATTTTATAAAGAGCCAACTTCTTCCCTCAAGCTAGGTTTTAAGTCGAACAATGAAGTGAATAAATGACAACTTCAACGTGAACAATATACTGATTCACCAATTAACCAAAAATATCAGAAATACATTAACTTACGTTGTCATATCCCATTAGAAGTTTCAGTCAGATAGAACCAAAATAATAATAATTACGTGGTTCAAATTAGATGATTATTCAAAAGGATTTCGTATAAAGTGTTAGAAAGTCACACATTGGTTGAATAAATAAGTTTGTATAGAGTTTATAAGATGAAAGTAAACCTTCACTCATAACTAGCTTTTGTGGTGGAGTTAGGCCCAATACCCTTTTCCGACATAATAGCAGAGCTTTGGTTAGGCCCAAACTCAATTTTATGGATGCAGGTGCTGTCGAGTGGCTACCCTACTTGTAAGAGAGGATGTTAGATAATTCACATTGGTTGAAAAAGTGAGTTTGTATGGGTTTATAAGGAGATTGAGGGTAAACCTCCACTCATGAGCTTACTTTTATGGTGGAGTTAGATCCAAAACCTTTTTCTGACACAAGGAGAAGCCCATTGGCAGAAATTTCATTGATCAGCTTGTCACGATGTTCCCCAATGGAATGAGCAATGCATCTTTGCAACACACAACAACCATGCCGATGAGTTGCAATGTCAACACAGAACTTTGCAGCAGCATCAAATATGAACTGCAAAAGATCATTGACAGGGAAGAAAAGAGGTTAAAAATAAAGATTAATTAAGTGTTTAAAAAATTTAATAAAAAATTTAGAGCCTGTCCTGCATGCTATCAACAAAAGCATGTAACTAGAAAAAGTCTACACTGGAATTAATAGCTTATAAGCAGAGGAAAAGCTGCAAATATTTTAGAAAAGAATGTGTAAGTGTTCACTAAAGCTTAACAAATAACTTCACTTTCACTGAGACAATATTCTAGGCTAAAGAGACAGTATACACAATATTAAAAACTTCTTTGGATAACTTCAAGTTCACCCTGCCATTACTGAGCCGTGTTTATGACCAGTATGGTCAGCTTCACAAATTTTCCATCCAGCATTCCTTAATGCAAATGAAAACTCCAGATGATGATGCCTAGTAAAGATCAGATGGTAAAGTACTATTGTGATTCCACAGCCAATTACAGCACATACGGGTTAGAAAATCCAGCAAAACTAATATGAGTGACAATCTGTGTGGTGATTATGTAGTTACCTTATAGTGACCCTTCATAATACATCTACACCATTCAAATTAGACCAAATCACGGACTAAATTTTATAGGCCAATGCAAGTGGGCACATAACACATAACCAAATCAGTATTGAATTTAGTCTACACTGTTTCACGTGCACTCCCATGACCCACATCCACAGAAAGGATACAAAGTAGAGAAGTTTACTAAAATGTGAGAGTAGCAATTTTCTCTGCAAAGTTCCAGCATATGATGAAATTAATTCGGTAATAATACATATTTCTAAACCAAATTGCAGGATTGACACAGTTTTCGATCCTATACAGAGCAAGAATATCATATTTCCTATTTGCAAGGAACCAAACTTCTTCAGCACTGCTCAGGGATAGTCTTGAGTGTACTCAAGAAATCAAGATAATTTGTTTCCATTAAGATATACTGCCATGTGCTCTCAAGACAGAAACTTAAAGGCTACAAACGTTTATACGTCAAGAGAACATGAAGTACATTGATATATTGGACTAAAGGAGTAGGGTAACAGATGTTGCAAAGTTATAAGAACATAATGAGTTAAAGAGGCAGAAACTAATGGAGAAATTTAAGAGACATTAAATTTAACACTGAAACATGACATCCAATAAAATAATCTCTAGACATGAATCAGTGTCATTTCTAAAGTGATATTCTGACCTTCACAAGTACCGTGGGTGGGACAGATAGGATGAAGAGCGGCGCAGTCGAAGCCGATGCTATGGAGGTGTATAAATGTTTCTCGTGTGTGCTTTTTCTCATCATTAAACCGTGTATTAATTCATTAATTAATGAAGCTGTTGTTTCAGACTTTGGCACTGCTAAAATTCTTAAGGTTGACTCATCCAGTTTGACTAAATTTGTAGGCACTTATGGATATACTGCTCCAGTTAATGCATTCATTATTATAACTTTATTGATTACTTTTATATAATTAATTGATTATATCATATAATATATATATATATGTCATCTATCTTGTAGAGCTCGTTTACACAATAAAGGCAACTGAAAAGTGCGATGTGTACAGTTTTGGGGTGTTAGCATTGGAAGTGATAAAAGGAAGTCACCCAAAAGACCTTCTTTTTTCACTTTCAACTTCATTTGACAATAAGAACATAACACTTGATGATGTGTTTGACCGACAAATTTCACCTCCTCCGCATGAAGTTGAGAACAAACTGAAATCTACCGTGGAGGCAGCTATTTTATGCTTAAATGTGAATCTGCAGTCTAGGCCAACCATGCAAATTGTGTCTCAACTTCTGTGTGACTAGATCATGTCTTGCATGAGTAGGTACAATATGAAATCCCTATATATTTACTCTTGTAGGTTATGTTCTAAGTTTCCTTTTGTTTGTCAATTTTCTAAATTTCTTTTTGTAATAAATATTATATGTGTATAATTGAAATTAACACTTTTGAGTAGGTGTTAATAACAAGCTTTTTTGAGTAAGGTGTATTTAAGGATGGTTGTGGATCGGGTTCAAGCGGGTTTGCTTAAATCCACACCTAAATCTACGAAATTGTTTTACAAGTGGTGATATTTCCACCCCTAAACAATTGTATGTACACCCCTTTTGTTTGCACACCCCATAAAATATCTGAAATCATTTTAATTTGTATTTGAACTCTACATAATACGAAGACTACCATTTTATCTTAATTTTATTGTATATATTTTTGTAAGTATTTATTTTATTATTTATTTAATTTTATATACTAGTATTGTTTTTGTACTGACTTTTGTAAGAAGAGAAAACGTAAATCAAATGAGAGAAAATGATTTATTCCATTGCAGATGGAAGACCAACCCAGTCGAGCCATCAATTGCTAAGAGAGATTCATACTGCTATGGTACATATAAGGGATCCAGGTAGAAATAAAAATCTTGTTTATTATTTTTTTTGTTTTTTAATTTTTTTGGATGATTTTTAGATGATTTTGTGTTAAAGGTTGAGAAATTGTTTCTAGGTTGTTTTTGTTTTTAACTTTTTTATTGTGACTGAAAGAAAGCTTTGCTATTAAGTGTGCCATCAATGCCAAATAACTGGCAAGTGATGAAAGTTTTGTTTCTGGGTTGAGAAAGTTCTGTTTTTTTATTTTGTTTTTGGAACTTGGATTTCTAATGGAAATATGAGAAATTTGATGATTTGTTCTTAATTTGTGCATTACAGAAGCAAAATAGAGGTTGAAATTCATAATAATCAAGAAGTGGGTGGTGTGGCTCAGTCAAGCCCCCACTCGTATCGCTCAGGTGAAGGAGATTGTTTATTTTACCTAAGGACTGGGTTGTGTGGTTACTACTTGCAACATTCTAAAACGATTGATGCTTCTTTTACATATACTTGTGTTATTCTTGCTTTTTATGGACCGTGTAGTATGACAATATATATATATATATATAGAGTATGAGTTTGATTTCTTTCTTAAATTTGCAGGGTGTTCAATACATAGAAGAGCTTCCAAAGAGACTTGGACAATCCAACTACAGGGTATGATTCTTGTTTTGATGAGATTATTTGATTCCTGTGATATTTTTATTTTCATTTTCCGTGATATATATGTTAGAATGTAAATTTTACAAAAATAATGTAAATTTGACGAAAGAAAATGAAGGAAGAGGGAAAGAAAATGGAATGTAATTTATGTATAGTTATAGATGATATGATGTTAGAAAATAACTTTGTGGAGAAACCATAGGTTGTTCCTAAAAATTGCCCATCCATTTGAGTGTTTCTCTGTTTTTCCAACTCCATGAGTGAAATCCCCTCCATTTAAATTGATATTTTTACCTGTGAGGTTATGGAGTTGAGGCTTTCACATGTTCGAATTTTTCAACGGCTATATGTATTGGGGTTTGTGGTAAAAAGGTTATGGCTTAGTTCATGTTTTGTTTCTTGTTTACACTTGAATTGCTAAGAGACTAGAAATAAGCTGGTTGGGGGTTGATGTGGGCTGGTTGTTTTCAGATTTCCAACTAAAATTTGGGTGATTTCGCCAACCAGGATTGTATGTATTGGAGTAAGGGGAGTACGGCTTCTGAAACATCCCAAGGGCATTGCATTGTTCCTCATATACCCCTCGTATCTCTCCACATGTAGGACAATCCTATGCAAAATGATCCACTCCTCTTCTCAAATGGTAAATTCCACTTGTTTTTGACTTATTGCTACTATCAGTAGCACTAGGTCCAGTCCATATGTGAGCTTTCTCAGCAAGTTCATCTAAAAACTCAATTGCTTCATTAGGTTCTTTAAGGAAAAAATCTCCATTACACATTGTCTCAACAAATTTTCGCTCTCTGCTAGTAAGTCCATCATAAAAGTAGCTAACTATGCGCCAACTCTTATACCCATGGTGTGGGCACAAATTCTGTAATTCTTTAAACCTCTCCCAAGCTTGATATAGAGTTTCACTATCTTTTTGAGAAAATGTGGAGATCTGTCGCTTAAGGTTATTGGTCTTGTGGTTCGAAAAATATTTGTTAAAGAAAGCTTGCTTCATTTCCACCCATGTGCCTATGGATCTCGGTCTCAAAGAGTAAAGTCAACTCTTTGCTTTATCTTTTAAGGAGAAAGGAAAAAATTTCAACCTAACCGATTCTGTTATATTAGGTTGGTGATAAAAAGTGGTCACTACCTCTTCAAATTCCCTAATATACACGTATGGATTTTCACTATCTAAACCATGAAAGGTAGGCAATAGTTGAATCATTCCAGGTTTGAAATCTATTCGTGACATATTTGGGGGGAACATTATGCATGATGGTGTGGCAATATGGGTAGGGTGCAAGTAGTCTTTTAAGGACCTAGCAGAGATTTCCTCATTTTCACTCATATTTGTGGAACTAGAGAATGAACTAGAGGATATATCAAATTCAGAAGCGGTTTCGCTAGCTAAATCAGATGGAAGCTCTAATTCAATTCTTCTCAAAAATCTTTCTCGTTCCTCTCTAGTTCGATTCATTCACCGTATGCACTTTATATATATATATATATATATATATATATTTTAAGGTCTTAAAAGAAAAAAAAAAAAAAAAAGAAAGGATAAAAATACAATCTTAAAAATAAATTGTATGAAAAAGGAAAATAAACAGAAATAATAAAAAAAAATATTCACAAAATTAAATTAAACAAAACTAATAAACAAAAATAAAAACGTACCATTTTCGAACTCTTTTGTTGATTTTACCTTCCCCGGCAACGGCGCCAAATTTTGGTTAAGCCCAAAATATTATCTTCGGCTAAACAGTTATCGTAGTATAGCTTAAAACTATCGATCCCACAAAAAAGTTAAATAACAAAAAGAATTCAAAACAATGAGGTTTTACAAGTAATTAATAGAGAAAAATTAAAAGGAGAATTGTTTGAGAATTTTAAATGAAGAATGAGTCAAAAATAATAATAAAACAACCAATAGAGAAAATAGCAAGGTTTTGAGGGTCACTTAATTGTTTATTTTATTGTTATTAAGTTTGATTTCTATTTGTTACTCAATTGTATGTTTCACATCCCAAACAAATAATTTGAGAATATAGATTTGAAGATCAAATAAAAAAATACCAATAGCGTTTGCAAAATTCTTTGAATTTAAGAGCAAACTTGGATATAATTTTAAGTTATCTAAGAACGACAATATACCAATTTAATAATAATGCAATCGAAAATCAACTTATAATTATATCAAACCAAAAATTATAATTTTAACGTAAATCACATAAAGAAAGCATGACTGAATTTATATGAAATTGCAAATATAATCTCTGAAATTAGAACTTCAAAAGAATTCAACATAAACATTTAAGAACTTCAAAGAAATCAAACTTAAATAACAATACCTTACAATTAAGATCACCTCTCAACCTTACTCTAATTTTAGCCTAACTTACCAATTATTTCACACTTTCTACAAAGAAAGTAAGAAAATAATTCAGTAAGATATTTTCTTTCTGAAACACTGATTTTCTCTCTGAAAATTGGTTCTCCTGTTGTGCTGTCAGACGCCCTATTTATAGAAGTAAGAAGTTGACTCTTCAGAGGATCTTCCCTTCACCCAAAAGGAAAGCTTTCAATTTCAAAATCTTTTCATATTCATCACCACAACTTATTTGGTCATTTTTCAAAATTTAAAATTCAAATCAAATGTCAACTCATCCCCATAAATCACTCAATCTTTCTTCAAATTTTGAAATTCAAATAAAATGTCAACCAATCACCATAAATTACTCAACAATTTTCAAATTTGAAAATGATTTGTTAGTGGAAGTATATGAGCCTTGAAACATTAAGGGTCTGACTTATATTTATCTGGTGCTCCTTGATAAAATTTGGGCTTTGCACACTTGAGCCGATATTCTTTAAATTGGGTCTCTCGATTCTGTTTCTGAAAAACATCACAAACCCAAAATAAGTACCTATAAATTATGTTAAAATTATCAATTTTATGAGCATAAAAATACATTAAATCAAATGATCAAACTAAGTGCATTCGTAAAAATAATCAAATAAAAATATTTAATTAAATAACATATTTTAACAAATGCAATCAATTTTCTAATATTAAAATTATATTTTTGTGCTCCAATCAGTTGTTCATGAGAATGATAGTTGTTTAAATTCAAATGAATTTCTGAAGTATTAATCACATGTTTGACTACTTTATTAGTTGGGATAAGGTTATTCATCAATAATAACCTTTAAATTGTAAGAGTGATTATTGAAGAATATCTAAGGATTATTATTAATGGATAACCTTATCCATTCAATAATTTAACAAAACTCTTCTTTTAAATATAAATTATTAACCCTAACTCTAATTTTACACTTTGTCAAGAAGAGGAAAAAGCCATACTTAAGGTTGAAGCCATCAAATTTTTTCCTAAGAATGGATTTTAATTTGTGCTTTAATCAGTTTTTACTATTTAGATGAATAAAAGTTAAAATTTGAAAATAGTATTTTGCATTTAAAAAGATCTAAAGAATCATTTGATATATGTAATATTCATTAACTTTTTTGATAGATTTTCTATTAGAAATATTTATAAAAAAATTTTTGTTTTGTTAACTTAAAATTGAAAATAAAAATAAAGTAAAGAAATTGTTTTACTAATATGTGTTTGTCCTCCTTTGTAATTTTATTTAAGGATAATTTTATCATATAAAAATTTTTGTAAAATTGGTATTTAAATCATTTTTAAGGGTAGCCATAACTCTATCCTAATCATTATAGTGAAGAACAAAAAACAATTTAGTAATTTTAAAAATATTCTAGTTTTTTCAAAATATTTAATTTTTTTCATTGTAGTTTAATTTAGAGTTGATGTTATCAATGAAATATACATATATATATATATATATATATATTGCACTCGCATATGCATTGGCTAATTAATTTTGACTAATGAATATACTATATACAAGGTTTGAGAACGAAAATAATGATGAATTGATGATTCAAAACTTACAAATTGGTCTTTAAAAATATGACTAATCTTAAGATTAGGGTATTCTATGAAACAAAGAAAATGTATGACAAGAGGTTTTTTTTTTTTTTTTTTTTTTGAAGTGTAAAAAGTTGTTTAAATTTAAATTTGAATGTACTAATAATTTAATTGGATGCTTTTGATAAATCAACAAATTTGCTTTCATAACATTAGTTTTGATATTAGATTAATGTTTATAGTAAAGCTTATTTTAAAATTTTTAATATTGAATTCAAAATTTTTAACTATCCTTATCAATATAAATGGTAAAATAATATTTCCAAAATCTTTTTCATATATTTCCTTTACTAAAATAAACATTTTTCATAAGAGTAATACTTCTTCTTATAAATCATGACGTGATAATTAATATGATATTGATAACTCGTACATTATATTATTTAGTATAAATTTGGATAAAATGTTTAGAAAATCTCGTTACTATTTCGTAATTGGGATAAAAAAGGCAAAATAATATATCACATTACTGGCAACCCTCGTCATATTATTATCAAATCTCATCGTATAATTTTTTTTTTTTTAATCTTATCATATAATTATTAAAATACCAAAATAAAATAATAATAATAATAATAACATAACATGTGATCCAATAATCGAAACCGCGTGAAGGCTATTGGGCCAGCCACAATCGCCCATTGGATATTAAAAAAGTAAAGAAACGTGGCACCAGGCAAAAATGGCATGACACGTCCCGACGTGTCGACAACTACTACGTTGTTGTCTTTAAAGAAGCTGCTTCGCTCCACTTCACTACACTTGTCTCTCTCACTCTCGTTCTCGGTTCTTCACAGACTTGCAGGGACTCCAACAATGTCTACTCTCGCTCTCCCATCTGAAATTCCCTCTGTCGCCGAAGATTGCGAGCAACTCAGAAAAGCCTTTGCAGGTGATCCATCACTCTTTCTCCATTTCTTTTACTATTGTGTCATCCAAAGGATTCATTTTCATCATTTTCTCTTTTCAACGATCGGATCTCTTGATGATCTGATCATATGTGAAAATAGTATAGTTGGCTGTTTATGCGTTGTTGATGTTAGACATGATTTCTTATGGTCAAAGTTGACGAGATTTTTTAACATGAAACCGTTGTTTTAGTCTGATCTAACAAAGACGTATGTTTTTTTGTTGAAAATATATTTTATATGAAGCTGTTGAAGATATGTGTTTGGCGATTTACGTTTACATGGTGAAACGAGCTTGATCTGTTAAGGCTTTTGATTATATGAGTAATAGTACTGTTACAAATATCCGATCTTCAGTCAGGTTTTATATATGTTTGAGGTTTTAGAATGGTGGTTCGATGATCTGATACTGTATTCATTTACTTTCTTTCATCTTTGCTATTTTGTCAGATTTTGATTTGTAATTGTAGATCTCAACTTGCATTGCAATAGTTTTTTTCTTGAAATATTGGTGCTTGATTGCTTGGATCTTACATTCAAACTGTTTTGCATTGACATTTCGTGATTTCGATTCTATTAAAAAACTGTGTAATAGAGTTTAATATTAACTATCAAACTTTTGTATGATTAAGTACATATCACAGCCTAATATCAGGACTCATTGTGTTGCGTCTTTGATTCGTCATTTTGTTGTTCTTGGAATGCTTAGTATATTCAAATGATCATTAATCATTCAAAACTTTTTTTACAAGAGTTGTGCAGTTTAGTGGAATTTTTTCAACACACTAGTAACCATTTTTCTTGCTTAGATATTCTGGTGCATTGCCTTGTGCATTCACTGCTAGTTGTATATTTGAATGATTTAGCCTCAAATCTTATCTTGCAGGATGGGGAACAAACGAGGAGCTGATCATTTCCATATTGGGCCACAGAAATGCTGCTCAACGTAAATTGATTCGACAACAATATGCTGAAACTTATGGAGAAGATCTCCTCAAGGCACTCGACAAGGAACTTACCAGCGACTTTGAGGTCAGTTTTTTAATGCTATTTCATTTTCCTCTGTAGAGTATATTGATAGAAGAGTAATGCTAGATTTTTCAAATATTTTATCCAAATTCATACCAAATAATATAGCATGTGAATTGTCAAAATCCTATTAATTACCACATCTCATAATTTATAAGATCTTGACAACTTACAAGTCACATCATTTGGACATAGATTTAGGTAAAATATCTTGAAGCCTAGCATTACTCTTTATAGAATGGTTGAGGGCATATTAGATCTCAGATTTCTTTTTGATTGCTTATATAGTTGATGAAGTATTAAAGTTTTGTTACCAGTATCAAGTTATTATATGATGTTTGATGGGCTGAATAGTGCTGGATAAGGAATCGATGTGATGTTTTAAGAGACTGAAATATTCTTTTATCTGAATTCCTTCCTTGTCAACAGAGGTTGGTCGTGCTTTGGACTCTTGATCCTGCTGAACGTGATGCATTTTTGGTTAACGAGGCAACTAAGAGGTGGACTTCAAGCAATCAAGTTCTCATGGAAATTGGCTGCACAAGGACTTCAAATCAACTGTTTCAGGCAAGGCAGGCTTACCATGCTCTTTACAAGAAGTCCGTTGAAGAGGATGTTGCCCATCACACTACTGGAGACTTCCGCAAGGTACATCTTCTGTACTATTAAATTAAGTGCTTTGAAGTAATATTGATGATAATGATTATGCTCCTTATGGGAAGTTTTGCTGCTTCAGTTAGTATAGTTCTTTATCCTAGTATTTGTTTTCTGGTTAGCAATAAACGTATTTCAAACTTTTAAACGTCAGTTTGAATGATTATATTGTTGTTCTTACAAACACCTCATTTTGGAGATTAGATTTCTCTTCTGTTTCTATACTTGATTTAGAATTTTTATTGGCTTGTCCATTTTACTTCTAAACTTTTCTGTTCAGATGTGTTATTGAGCCAATGAAATCTTATTTATTGTTTGTATTGTGAATGACCGGATGTTGCTATACATTCACGCTTCTAGCTGTTGCTACCTCTTGTGAGTTCATATCGATATGAGGGAGATGAGGTGAACATGACTCTTGCAAAGTCAGAAGCTAAAATACTCCATGAGAGAATCTCGGATAAGGCGTACAATGATGAGGATCTCATTCGGATTTTGGCTACACGGAGCAAAGCACAGATCAATGCAACTCTAAACCACTACAAAAATGAATATGGGAATGATATCAACAAGGTAGGCCAATGAGTTTTGAACTGATTTTTTGGCGAGATATCTTTTTAATCTATTATCTTTTAGATGTTTTATTTTCTGCTTTTCAAAATTATATGGTAAGCTTATTTTTGGTGTAATGACAGAGGCCAGATGGTTGACCCCACTGATGGTTTTCTAAATTCTATCTCATGTCTGATGTCAACCAATTGTGCTTAGTCCACTCAAAGAAATCAAAATAAATTAACAAAATAAAGCATTGACAATCTAATAAATTGCTTTGTAGCCTACTTGTGATCACAAAGACCAGGAATTTCAAATTCTGAGAAGCCTCTCTTTTAGGTTTGTTCACAAGAAATCAACTAATAGAATTTTACTGTCTTGGCGCTTATACTTGCAGGACTTGAAGACTGATCCTAAGGACGAGTATCTCGCATTACTCAGGGCAACAATTAAGTGCTTAATCCGCCCTGAGACGTATTTCGAGAAGGTCCTTCGTCTAGCAATCAACAGGCGGGGAACAGATGAAGGAGCTCTTACTAGAGTTAGTTGCTACAAGGGCTGAGGTTGACTTGAAGATTATAAAAGATGAATACCATAAAAGAAACAGTGTTCCTCTGTATCGTGCCATTGTTAAGGACACCACTGGGGACTATGAAAAAATGCTTCTGGTACTGGTAGGACGCGAGGATGCTTGAGCTGTGCCTGTTTCTTTTTGCCCCAGAAATAATTTACCTATTATCAAGGTTTGCTGTTTGGTTTTCATATTGCCCTGAATCTAGTCTTCTGATCATGAGACTCTTGCCAGTGTGAAAAAACTTTGTTTATGTTTGACTAATCTGATATGGTGATAGCATTTGCTACTAGGCTATCACTTTTGTTAAGTTTATTATGTGGTATGGTTATATAAAGCAGCAAGTGGTTGGCCAATTTTGCGTTTATCTAGTTATTAGTAGAATCAAAAGAATTCTCATGTTTGAGATTGTGACAAGTTGCGGATCATCATAAGTACGCAAGTAGCAATACAATAGTATGTCTTCTACTCTCTTTTTTCTTATAACTATTATATTAATTCAAGATTTGAGAATAGGAACACAACTTAAATTCATGAGTACATAAATGTAAAGTGTTTTAATCACAAGGATTTAAATATTTTGAAAACCCTCCAACATTAGGGAAAAAATGCATTTTCCCCTGCATAGATTGAATTATAAATCCACTAAGAAATAACTTCATTTTGATCTCTATGTTTTTGGGAAGCTTTTCGTTTTTAAATGCGAATCTATTTATAGTATTCATGATCTCTTATATTTTAAAAACTTATTAAATTAGTTCATATCGTGAATCAACAAGCGGTCAAACGTTATACATGTGAGGGTCATTTCGTCTTTTAACACTAATTGGTGATATAAGGACACATGTTAGATAATTTTTTTAAAATAAAATTATGCAACAACAATAATTAAAAATATATATATAATTAAAGGCAAAACAGTCCTTTATTACTTTCTTTTAATGTTGACCATCAAAAATCATATCGGAGTGACTAATTTATTGAGTTTTTGAAATATAAAGGATCATGAAGGCTTATAAATAGATTTGCATTTAAAACGAGAAGTTTTCCAAATTCATAGGGACCAAATGACGTTCTTCCATCTAATAATCTCATACAAATAACGTAAAATGGTTTGAGATGTTAAGCAACAAAATTGTCAACAACATATTAAATAACAACTATCTGTATTAAAAGTTAAAAGGCGATATCTAAAGATCAAATTGGTAATAAAATCAAGTGCATTTGACCTATATCTTAGCACATGTTAGAAGAAATTAGAATCGATCCCTACTATCGTAAATAGTAATTAATTTCCTGTATATATAAAAGAAAAGCACTTACTCATCTATATGTTAGTAGGCTGTAAAGCTACTAACATTGCACCTAACAGACCACATCTTAAGTAACCTAGGTTCAGAAATGATGAAGAAACATAATCCTGCATCACATTTACAGAGATATAAAGCAAAAGCTGCGATTCCAACCGTGTGAAATATCATTCGTTCAAAGTTCAGATCAACAAGACAACACCACCATAACAGAATAGTACATACAAGTCATATCTGCATAATAAACAAACAACTGGAAGCAAAACTTTCAGTTTACATTCATCTATCTCAGGTACATAATCCACAAAGCCCAAGCTGCAAAACTTCTCTCATCAGGATATCCGCATCATATTCTGAAGGGTATTCAACATCTAGTAGCCCAAGATAGATTGATACTTATTGGTAGTGAACAGGGTAGTAGTAACTTTGGGAGAACAACAACACTTCTTACCACGGACGAATATACATCACTTCTTCGAGAGGTTCCGTGAGAAAATCCTCTTGCAATATGGGCTGGTACGTAAGATAGTGTGGGGTCGAACAGCTTCGAGCAATGAAGCATGAAGAGGACCCTGGTTTGTACAAATGACAGAAATCAAAGAGAGATTTTATTGGCAGAATTGGAAAATCAAAGCAGGAAAGTGACTGAAAGGCAAGATTGTCTACAAACCTTTGTAGCTGCCAATGCAGACTGAATGACATAATTGGCAAATGGATCTTGCAACAACTGTTCAAAATGTGGCACAGACAGCAATTCATGGACGACCTGTGATCGACTCTCTCCAAAGTTTCTGAGGCATTTTTCAACCACATGGCTGCTAAATTTTTGCCTCGAGAGGTGAACATAGTGTCCTTCAAACTGAGAATGCAAGTTGGCAATGACAGAAGGGATCTTCAGCTCTATAATGTATTGAACAACATAATTTCTGGTGTCACAGAAAGAACAGTGCTTTGAGTCAGATAACAAAATAACAATGAGGCACAAAACCAAGATAAACATCAAAAGCAACCACTCCCCCGATGGAATCATAATTAATGAGAGGTTACTGTATAAGAGAAAGAGGAAGCGTTCACTTGATATAAAATGTAAAACATTTGTTTTGCTCATGCAGCTGAATGCTCGCAAAAAAGACCATAAATAGATATTAATGTAAAATTCGTGATTGAAGATTGGTAGATGGAGAGACTCAACAACCTAAAAGTTAAAATATGTTTAGTTTTATGAGTTGACTTGGCAGAAAAAAACATTAATATTAATCAAATGATTAGGATGTACAACAAAATTGTACAAGTAATAGCCCTTCAATGAGGATGGTGATTTGACAAGAAACTAAGATTCCACAAATACTACAGCCAGAAAAGAGATGAAAATGAATAAGAGTGACCAAATTTTCTAGAAGATAGATACATATCTACTAATTAAGAGATTTCAATTAATGAAATAGTGTTGAACTCAAGTTGGGCTTTCTACTTTCGAACTTTCAAGTATGATACTGAAATATACCATCAGAATGATGATCAAACTGTAGCCAAGATAACTATGTTTATTCATTGCCAATATAAGTAGACAAATGTTCTGTTAAATTTTTTATCTTAAGCACAAGGTAGAGCAGTCTTCTGAACATGATATAATATCATTGCCTAGCTAGTACTGAAGCCATTTTTTGAAGAGCTTCTCGAAGAGAATGAGCCACACGTATTTCAGATGCCCTTACTGACTCCACGATGAAAGACAAAATATTCTGGATTATAGGAAAATTACCAAATTCCTTCAATAAAATTTATAAATTTTCAGGTACCAAATCGATGATAATGCATAAGAGTACAATATATTCAAATCTTACTCTTTGATAGACATGGCAACATGTCAAATAGCAGACACTTATGAGGCAAACAATGTGTAGTGGACACTGAAAATTAGGTAAAATAGAACACTTTCTCTTGTTGACACATTAAATTGAATGCATATGTACTCAATACCCTATCAAATGCAGTACATTCCTTGCACAATAGAAAGGCAGAAGTTGCTATAGGTGTTCTCATCATAATAAATGGCTCTACACATTGAATTAACTTCCATAATTTTAGTCACTGTGAATTCTCCTTCAGGATTCGAAAGTAGTCTCTAACTGACAACAACTTAGCAGTGTCAACTTTTCTATATTTTATAAAGAACCAACTTCTTCCCTCAAGCTAGGCTTTAACTGGAACAATGAAATGAATCAAAGACAACTTCAACGTGAAAAATACACTGACTCACCAATTAACCAAAAATATCAGTAATATATTAACTTACATTGTCATAATCATTAGAAGTTTTAGTCAGATAGAAGGCAAAATAATAATTGCATGGTTCAGATTCAGATGATTACCCAAAAGGATCTTGTGCAAGGAGAAGTCCATTGGCGGAAATTTCATTGATCAGCTTGTCACGATGTTCCCCAATGGAATGAGCAATGCATCTTTGCAACACACAACAACCATGCCGATGAGTTGCAATGTCAACACAGAACTTTGCAGCAGCATCAAATATGAACTGCAAAAGATCATTGACAGGAAAGAAAAGAGGTAAAAAAAAAAAAAAAGGAAGATTAATTAAGTGTTTAGAAAATTTAATAAAAAAATTAGAGCGCTTCCTGCATACTGTCAACAAAAGCATGTAACTAGAAAAAGTCTACACTGTAATTAATAGCTTATAAGCAGAGCCGAAAAGCTGCATATATATTAGAAAAGAATGTGTAAGTGATGCATGCTACCTTCACTAAAGCTTAACAAATAACTTCACTTTCACTTAGACAATATTCTAGGCTAAAGACAGTCTACACAATAAAAAATTAAAAACTTCTTTGGGTAACCATGCCATTACTGAGCTGTGTTTATGAACAGTATGGTAATGAAAACTCTAGATGATGATGCCTTGTAAAGATCATATATTAGTCAAGTACTATTGTCATTCCACAGCCAATTACTGTATATATGGGTTAGAAATCCATCAAAACTAATGTAAGTGATAATTGTGCTGGTGATTATGTAGTTACCTTATAGTGACCCTTCATAATACATCTACATGCATTCTAATTAGAGCAAATCACAGATTAAATTTTATATGCCAATGCAAGTGGGCACACAACACAACCAAATCAGTGTTGAAGTTAGTCTACACTGTTTCACATGCACTCCCATGACCCACATCCACAGAAAGGATACAGAGTAGAGGAGAAGTTTACAAAACAAAGTGAGAGTGGTAGTTTTCTCTGCAAAGTTCCAGCATATCATAAAATTAATTCGGTAATATTATATATTTCTAAACCAAATTGCAGGATTGACACAGTTTTCGATCCTATACAGAGCATGGATATCATATTTCCTATTTGTAAGGGAACCAAACATCTTCAGCACTGCTCAGGGATAGTCTTGAGTGTATTCAAGAAATCAAAATAATTTGTTTCAATTAAAATATCTTGCCATGTGCTCTCAAGATAGAAACTTAACTGCTACAAACTTTTATACATCAAGAGAATTTAAAGTACCATGATATATTGGACTAAAGGAATAAGGTAATAGATGTTGCAAAGTTGTAAGAACATATGAGTTAAGAGGCTGAAATTAATAGAGGAATTTAGAAGACATTAAATTTAACACTGAACCATGACATCCTATACAATAATCTCTAAACATGATGAATCAATGTCATTTTCTGAAATCGATATTCTGACTTTGTTCCAATCACTGGAAACCACAACTTGAAAAGTTTCAGGTACAGGTTCCAAATTATTTTATCCCTTTTAATGTACATATCACCAGGCTAAGGTGAAATCATAAGAAGCACCTATATAAGAAGCACAAGCTGAGCCATCTGGGAGAAATGTAAAGCAGAAAGTGCTTATTCAGAATGAGTTGACAAAATTTAATATAATAAAAAAAAATGATACAAAGAAAATGCTCTGCTTCTCGTCTTATGCCTATGACACTCATATGAGGAAGAATGTTGAAAATTTCGATACAAGTTACCCCAAGATGCTAAACCTAAGCTCCAATGATTGAGCTTGGAGCACAAGCTGAGCCATTTGGGAGAATTGCAATGCATAAAAATTTATATAGTAAACTAATATATAAAAAACAAGTCAAATTTTAGGGGAAATATCATGCTAAAATGCATAGTCTATCTTTGAAGAAGTCACTCAATAAGTATAAACTAAGCAGTAGAACAATGTAACATCATTGAATAAGAATGAAAATGAACTGAATGCATTAGAAGTCCATTTTGTAAAGAAACATCACACTAGAACTCAAGAAAGTAAATAATAAAGCACCAGTATCAACATCTTTGACAAACATTTGATAGCAAGAGCAAAACTTAAAATGTCATGGATAAAAATAAATTGAACAAAAGAGCTATACCTCATTATCTTCATTGCTAAGACACTGCAAGCAGCGCTGTAACACATGATTTCCATTCAGATCCTTAATGAGATCAAGAAAACCAGGTTTCAGTGCCGCTTGAACTAATGATATCTGCTGCCTGGTTTTGAGAGTCTCAATCAACTTCTGTACCACGCGATGTGCTGCTCACAACCACAACAACATCATTTAGAAACAAAATAAAAAGAGTCCAAGAATTTTTAACTTGAAAAATATATTAGAAAGGCAACCACTGTAAAAAATTTACCCATATGTGTTTAAGCAAATTCTAACTAGCTGTCCTGGTTCTTTGGTGACCATCAGCAAAATCTGCATCCTTTGCTCTTCACCGCAAACAGTTAACAACTTCTGCACAAGGTAATTACCAAACTGCTCCATCATAAGTTCAACAATATGACCGATGATCTCATTGAATATAATCTGAACATCTAGATAAGTTCCCTCATCGAACACTCTCTGTAAGAACCGACAGCCATTTTGATCCTTCGCCATTGAGTAAATACAACCACGAACCTCCGACAAGGAGCTTGATTTTGGTGGCAAATGCAATGAGTGATAATCACTTAGGCTCTGACCATTTTCAAAAATTCCCCCATTATAGCCACAAGTGTCAAGTTTAGAGATCTTGTCTAGCAAGTTTCTTGTAGCAATCTCATTGAGACTGTTCTTCTTGTGACCAGCTTAACGAATCACCACGTCCCTTGTTGATGACCTGATTCAGACATTTTCCTTGTATGATAAAACTATCCTCAAAACCAAAACCATCCATGCCCCCTCTTCCAATCACAGGCCCCCGGTTGTTGTTTGGCATTGTACTAGTCCTATCTTTCAAGAATGAGCCATTATACCACAGATTGTCCAAATCAACATTGAACTGCTGTGAGGCATCATCAATGTAAGGCCTAATCCTAGATGGATTCTGGAATTGAATCCCTGTATCCGTCCAGCTCCTTCCATGTTCCTTTCTTTTCTCAGATTCAAAATTCCTCTGGTTATTATTATAATAACGCAAATGACTTGATGATTGATTGTGAAAAAAATTAGATCCCTTTAAGTCAGCCTCACCAAAACCAGTCAACAAAGAGTTCATTTCATCATCAAGACTCAGAGAACCTGAACTAGGAGACGAACCAAACCCCCCTCTATAATCAAATCCATCAAATGAGCCAACATTATTATTATAAGGCAGAGTCCTGCCCAAATACCCATCACCAAAACCATCCTCAAGTCTCTTCATTTTAACACTGTCCTCATCTCTAATATTCATTCTAAAAAGATTCTCACATAACCCCAGTTCATCAACCACATTCACATTCTTCTTGTAATGAGAAACATCAGCTGGGTTGTTAGAATTCAACCACAGCCCATTAAAACAAGGTGACCTGCTGTACTCGTCAATGTTAAAGGGTGAGGCCTCCTCAGAGTAGCAAAACCCATTGTTGGAAAGACATGAACTGGATGGAGAAGACAGCTCTGTTGATTGCAGAGACACTCTACCAAAGCCTGAACCACCAGTCACCACGTTTTGATGACCGCCCAGAGAAGCTTCACATATCTCATTCAACATCTTCCCTACCTCCTCCTCTCTCTCTCTCTTCATTTTCTCCATTACTACAACTCTCTTCTTCTCCTTCTCTCCTAGACGACTATACATCATTCAAAAAACCCAAATCAGATTCCAATACACACCCTCAAACAAACATCATCAAACACTAAACACACTTCTTGTTGTGTCATGTGTGTGTCAAGTGAGAGAAAAGAAAACAAAAATAACATGTAGCATTTGGGTTTTTTTTTTTCTTTCTTTTTCTTTTTGATTATAAAAGGAATATGAAACGATTGTGTGTGTCTGTGTTGAGAGAGAAATATAGAGAGAAGAGAGAGAGAGAGAGATGGGTATTTTGGTTGTTTGATTTTGACGGTTATATAAAAGTGAGTGTGTACGGTCTGGCACTGCTCACTACACACACAACAGACCATGAAAAGGAAGCGGAGCGAGTGCACTACTCCTCCGCACTGCAGAGAATCTGACTAGGACACCTTTTTTTTTGTTTTTTTCTTTTTCAAATAGAAAAACGATCTTTCGTTTTGTAATCGGTTGTTATCATTAAGTCATTAAAATATAAATATATTTATGATTTGTTAGTTATTGGCATCCATGGGACTAAACAGAACGCTAACCTCTTCCACAACAAACGCTGCTTGATTTTCTCTCTTCGAGGTTGATCTTTTTGACCCTGATTCGGATATTTTTATTTTTTTGTAATATCATAATCGATTTGATCGGGGATCAACAATCAGTTGATTCCGTCAGGACGTGCGATTGTTACGGTGAGGGTGACTTCAGGTGATAAATGCTTTTTAGTAGCTGGCTTCACTACTGTCTGTTATGTTCCTAATTTACCTACAATTAGTGTTTTAATTTTATTTTTTTTGAAACTAACAATTAGTGTTTTAATTACGTGAAGGAAAATAAATGGCACCCTTTTTTTGTTGGTCATGACTCATGAGTCATGACACATCGATGAACAAATGACTCGGTGATTTTATATATATATATATACATGCATATATATGTGAATAGGTAAAATAGATCTTATGATATAAATATCATGGTGGTGCATTGATTGACTAACACCTATTAGCGTCGTGGTTTCTTGTCACCCAAGCCAAACCGCGAGGACTTCGTCTGTCACCCTAGTACCACCCAATCGTCGAAATTTACTATATGATTTTAACTTTAGGAGTCCTCGTACATTTCACAAAAAAAAGATATGTATATTTTAGAGAAAAATCATTGTTTTGTGAACAAATCCAAATGTTAACGTCAAGGCCAAGGAACAGATACACTGGCACGGTGGCGCTGGACAGAAGCGTCCCTTGATCGGTCATCAGCAGTTGTATTTGCTTTTCTTGTAATGAGAGCTGCGCTGCACTAATTGGGTTGCCTATAATAACTAATTTTCAAATTTTATTCATCCAAATAGTACATTCCAGTTTTTTACTTGTCGTCTAACCAAACGCAACGATGGACTCTTTTAAGGTGTGCTTATATTTCAATCCAACATTCACTGAAATTTTAAATTTAGGGGTGGTCCTTTATTTTTTCACTTATTAGGATCTGAATTGGATTCATTAAGTTGTTTTTATTTATTTTGTAAGTTGTTAAATATCTTAAAATTACTATAAAAATAACTTAAAATAAAAACTAAAAGATTATAACTTATCTCTTAACACTTAATCAGTTAATCCTAATTAAAACATTTTCTTCTCTAACTATCCTTATAAATGATATATATTTTTTATTTTATCTTCACATATATTTTATAACTTAAAATAAAATGTATAAGCTATGTGAATTTAATATTTTTTTAAACTATTATTATTTAAAAATAATATATTTATTATTATCAATAAAAATTACATTTATATAAAATTAGAAACATATAGATAAATTTGGGTGAAATTTATTAAATGATTTGTTCTTGGCTACATATATAATTTAAAATAAAACTACATAACAATTATTAGTTATAAGGATATAAACATAAAAGCATTTATTTTCATATATTTTTATTTAAAAAAATAAAAAAACAAAATAAGCATTTATTTTCATATATTTTTATTTAAAAAATAAAAAAACAAAATAAATTATCAACATGTATATTCAATCATTAGAAGAAGAGAAAAAAAAAAAAAAAAAAAGACAAACAAACTTATACTTTAGGTTTCAAATTCCAGTCATTATACAGTCTTTTATAATATTTAAAACTCAGTCTTCAGATAAAAAAATAATAATAATAAAAAATAAACAACCTCTAAACATTTGTTTGGACAAATTTCTTTTTCGTTCCTAAGGTGTCAAAAATTATCATGATTTTAAAGTTCTTTTACAAATAGTTCTATTCCTCCCTATTATTTTGAAAACACTTTGAAAAAAAGTTTTTATTGTCAGTCAACTTACGGTCAAACAAAATAGAAAAATTGAAAAAACTTAATTATCCCTCACCTCAGCCAAAATATTAAAATGACTATTTTACCCTTAAGAAAATCAAAATTAATTTTCATTATTAATTTATCAAAAATAAAATAATATAACAGTAAATCTCTATCGTTTATCTTTTGAGCATGGACGATAGATGAAATAAGGGGAAAATTTTGAAAAAGAAGATCTTATTTTTTAAAAAAAAGAAAGAAATTAAATAATAATAATAATTAAATAAATAAGATTTTTTAAATATATATGTATGTATATGTATAATTAAAAACTTTTTTACTTAAGCAAAAAATGATTAACAATTAAAAAAAAATAAAAAATAAAAATAACACAGACACACACCGATGCCATTGAATGATCTAGTTTCTCCATATTAACACCAAACCATCACCGCCGACTACTAACCGAACAACTAGATCACCATCACACATCAACAACCTAGCAACTTAAATACCCCGCAGTAACTCAACAACTTGAACAACCACACCTGTCAACCACTACCGTCGAAGTCCAACCAAACAACCACATTTACTGATCACCACCATCGAAGTCAAACCCAACAACCCAATAATATGCCAACATTCATCTAGGTTTGAAGTCGAACCTAGATGATTAACTGGGTTCGAAGTTGAACCTCGATGATAAACTAGGTTCGAAGACCCAGATTTCGATGTGGCTGTTGCAAAGAATATGGTGATTGTTGCAATAGTGGCGGCGAGGTGATAGTGGTAATGGTGCATTGTTTTTGTGTGGATTGATTGTTGACGATGTTCGATAGTTTAAGATGTTGAAGATGGTGGTGGTGATTGATTGTTGATTGTTGATTGATTGATTGTTGTTGGTTTTGTTTGTTTCAAATGACATTTGGGTTGGAACCCAGATTTAGATAAAAAAAAAAATTCTAAAACTTCAAATTAATGAAGTAATAAAATAATACTAAAAATAATAACGAAATTAAAAAAAAATAAAAAATAAAAGACAAAATAATATACAAATTTTACGCAACTCACCCAAAGTAGGTTATGTTCACAAAACTACTGCAGATCTTCACTATAGGGAGAAAAAATAACAACAAGTGGTTACAAACATTTAAATCCTCACAATCCAGATCCCGATTACACTCTAGAAACTAACAAATTTCTAACACTTAAAAGAATCTCACTTTTTACTCAAAAAGTTACGTCACTATTTTTCTCTCGATTCTGAGATTTATGAAATAGTGAGAGTGGAGTCCTTTATATGGACACCTTTAGACTCTCCATCATTAATTACTATTAATTTTCCTTTTTAATCATGTATCAAAATGCCTTATATACATCCTCAAATTTTCCACTATGAAAATGGAGAATTACTAAGTTTCCTTATTTCTTCGTTATCAAATCAGAGAATTATTGAATTTTTTTATTTTTAGAATCCATATCTTAATGCATTAAATTTTTTAATTTTAGGAACTCATTCCTTTTTAGGAATCCAACACATATAAAGATTTGGGTTCTAAGATTTGTTACATGTTGAAGATCTGGGTTAGAACCCATGACTGCATCTAAGTTCCAACCCAAATGTTGAAGATTTGGATATCTTCAACAGCTCTATACGTATAACATCTGGTAACCAAATCAACCCTTCACAATCTAGTTAAACCTTGATTGTTAAAGACGAGCTAGTTAAACCTAGATTTGAAGAATTAGGTTACCCGAAATCTTCATAATTTGGGCTTTTTCAAATTTTGTTTTACATTAAGTTTAATCCCCACCGTCCATCTAGAGATGGACGATGGAAATTTTTTATTTTTTTTTAATTAATTAATAAATTATTATAAAATTTGTTTTTTATTAAATTGATTTTTTTCAATTTAATCTTTGTCAAACATGTGTCATGTCATCTCCCCTTGTGAAAAGACCATAATAGCCTTCCCGTCCCAACTTATCATCCTCTTTGACCTTTAGTTGATTGATGATAAAGACTTTTTTAAAGTGTTTTCAAAATATTAGGGAGGAAAATAGCAATTTTCAAAAGGTATTTAAAATTTTGATAATTTTCTATATATCAAAGACGAAAATGAAATTTTCCTTTCTTTTTATAAGTCAATACACTATATCAAATGACGATCGAAATCTATTGAATTAAAAAACTAATTACATAATCTTGATATCTACTCCAATATTCAAAAAACAACTATTATAATAAGAAAAAAAAGTTATCCACTCAAATTTTAAAAATACTTCAAATGTTCACTAAAATAACACTTCCGTTAAATTGATACCAACCAGATTGATCAAATGATTACTGAAACCTACTGAATTCAAAAACTAATTGTGTAGCCCATAAATATACCCCAACAAATGGAAGATAATTACTCCCACAATAAAGAAAAAAAAAAAAAAAAAAAAAAATTCAATACTGTAGTGTATGGCCCTAAAATGTACTCCAACAAATGAAAAATAATTACTCCTACAATAAAAAAATACAAAATAAACATTATCCAACAAACAGAAGACAATTACTCCTACAGTAAAAGAAGAAAATTGTCCAACACCTCAGTATTGAGGGAAGTATCCAACCACCTTTGCTAGGTGTTGCGCAGAACCATAACCCATTTTTACATATATTAGATTGGTAAAATCTCTCAATAAACGAAAAATGGAAGTTCGGCGAGCAGACGAAAAGGTGGGTTGTAAACATAAGCATCTAAAACAATGGGAGTAAATCACAAATAATTTAATGATATCAATGTAGCACTAAGCAATAAAATTAAATCTGGTGAACAGACCACAAATTTCACTAAAAACAAGCACTGAAAAGCACAAGATTATGGACATACAAACGCAATTAGCAGACAGTCCATAGCTCTGGCAACATGTTAAAACCTAGAAAAAGATTCCCAAAACCACAAAATGCAAGAGTCAAAATAATATAATCACACCCCCACTAGGGATAACACAAAAACAGACCACAAAGTATAGAATGACTGAGTTAGACCTAACAAACTAAACCAAGGCAATGCTGCTTTCGCCGCCTGGAGGCTTGCGTACACCACCCAAGTAGTCTCGGGACTCTACCTTACCATCAGCAAAGATGTCACTGCCGCTCATTTCCCGCAGTTTAGCTACACTTAGTGGCTTCTCAGCAGATGATGGAGGAACATCGCCTTTGAATATGTTGTTTCCCGAAAGCTCAGTAAATTTCTTGTCATAAATCTTCTTTGCCGTCTTCACCACAGCTTCCTGATTAGATGCTTTATCGCCCTGACCGCCAGCAGGCTATTAAATAAAGTTGGATTCATATGCAGTTAGATCATGACACAGAACAAAGAACATATGTATAAACTACAAGAGTTAAGAATAAAAAACTGGAGAAACCATGTGAACATATAGTTGAATTGAAGAACCCAAACTGGGACACAACCATGCTTCCTAGTCCAAAATTATGCAATGAATACTCTTTATAAATTAAGGTCCAGGTAATGAATATTATCACCATAACCATACCCATTTCCCTAGGCACTCCTCACATGCTTCCTAACCATGTGATGCAAGCTTAGTTTTGTAAATGATGTAATTGAACCTACATATGGCATATTTCATGAAGCCTATGACACAGCTTCCCAATTCAAAACCCAAATATTCCATTGAGAGGGAAAGAGAAAGCAAGAGAGACAACGAATTTTGTTTATGTATCGACATAACTCACTCACATTAGAGACTTCAGCAGATGTTTGTACATTTTGTGGAGCAGATTCTCCCAAGTCAAAGTTTTCCTTTAATGCCAGAGCACGCACAGCCTGGCCGTGGTAAAATTTCTGGAGGGGGAGCAAAGATATCATGTCCACTAAGCTCCTTGCTCTTAGCATCAGAAATCTGCTTCTTCAACTTTGCATCGTCCTCACTATCCAGTGTCCCACTTAGCTCACGCTGCTTAGCTACCTCGGGTATAGTTGTGGGCTTTTTGGGAGAAACGCTCTCTTCCTCACCAAATGAGATATGACTGATTCCAGCAAGAGTTTGCTGACAGTTCCAAACACCAGTTACAAAATTGTCAGTTACTAGACAGTAATTTACAGTGTGCAAATTCCTGTTTTATTAACGGATACCAACGGACATCTAATATGCAAAGGGTTAACAGACACCTGATACATGCGTAGTCCTGTTTTGCTGCCGGGTGTAGGATTTGCGCTACCAGATTCTAATGTATCATCCTCTCCAATGCCCACAAAAATGCCACTACCAGTCATCTCCTTCATTTTATACCCTGAACAAGGTTTCCTGAAAAGTAAACAGTCAATGGTTTCAGACATCTACCATAAATAGCAGACCCTCCAAAGTATAAGCCAACTGAGAAGCTGCAAATAGCCTAGGGAAGCAAACAATTAAATTCAAAACTTCATTATCAGCAGGTCCATTTGCTATCTTATGTATTCATTTGCATTGAAATTGAAGTTTAAAAGGTGAATGGGGTATATACACTACAACAAAACATAGCACATATGGTGATGGAAAACAAGCTTTTGAACATTTTGCCTCATACCACAGCCTACTCTGTTTCTCTTGGTCTGTTAATGTGATATGCTTATAGATGGTCTTGTACACACAAAACTCACCTACAAGGCTACAACCCAAAAGTTTTGTAGGCAAATGATGATATGTTAAAACTCACCTACAGGTTAAAAGATTCAATCCAAATCATGATATGTTAAAATTCAAACACGATATCTACATATGACAATTAGGACACGTCTTAAGGTTGTCTTCCTCTTCTTTAATAATCATCTTTAACTGGGTAAGAAACAAGATACACTAACTTAAAAATTGGGACAGCAATTTATAATCTTTTAAACTTGAAAAATCACAAAAACTCGCTGAACATACATAACTATGTTTGTCAAGAGTGACCAGCCCATTATCACCTAATCCAACCGGTAGAGTAACCAACCACATTGTCAATTGATGCTAAAGATTACAGTTTCAATATGACACGAATTACCAAATAGTCAGAAATTTTAGTTTCTAAAGCATAGGTAAAACTGCCAAATTAACATTATGTGTAATATTTACTTCAAATTACTCAATAAACACAACCAAGACTCCTACCATAGATCAAATTACAATAAATCAAACTAATCAGATTAATATACAGAAAGAAAGATCTGACACTGCATCTGGAACTCATTTTCTCTGCTCACAAGCTAATTAGCTAAATAAAGTTACTTAATTTAATCCATTATTTGGAATAATACAACAAGAACAGATTTCAAATTATTAGTTCAAGGCATACTTATATTGTTGTATGGCCTAGTAAGGAGATTGATCATGAGAGAACAGATCAAAAAATAATAAAAAATTGAAGACAGAGGAAACACAAAAAGATCTCTAGACCGTTGCAGACAAGACAGGCAAAACATTAATGAAAAAAGCCGTGAACGGTAAAGACAAAAGACAGAGCGGACAAAAAATATATATCGAACCAATCAAAACAAAACAAAACAGATTTTTCAGGACCTTCCATGCGCATTTAATGTCACGTAAAAAATGCTAAAAATAAAAATAAAAATAAAAACAAAAAAATAAAATTGAAAAGAAAGCAGATCTCACCTTTTGTTTAAGCTCTCAACTTCCTCATCCGTCACCTGACCCCCAAACACCACTTTCCTGATCCCATCCGACGGCTACCATTGCACGCCAAGTCGTCAACTAAACAATTAGACATAAAACAACAACAACAACAACAAGAAAATATTTATAAAAAAAAATGTAATACATACCTGGCCACGAGAGGCGGGGCGCGTGGCGGAGGTGGGAGGGTGAGATTCGGAGGGAGGAGTTTCGGACCAAACAAGGAGATCTGCGGTGGATGTGTGTGGTTTTCTGACCGGAGTGGCTCTCTCCATGTTTTTTTCGTTAACTCAACTTTCCGACAACAACAAGAACAATTATTAATTTATCCAAATTGGCAAGTTGAGAGAATATAAACGGTAGGAGGGAGAGGAGTAGTAGTAGCTGGCTTCACTTCTCTACCAAGATTTTGGATTTTGATTTTGTAAAGCAACTGGTTCTGGTTCTTGTTGAGGAGAGCAAGAAAAAAAAAGAAAAGATGGGTGGATGGATGGATGAATGGATCTGACCGAAATGACGAAGATGTCCTTCTCCTGATCTGGAACTTTCTTTCTTTTAAACTTTAGAGTTTGCTTTTGGGAGTGATGATGAGTGAGAACAAGGAAGCTTAAAAATAATAATATATATAATATATATTTAAGAGTAGAGTAGTAGCTACTGCTCTACTGCTCTGTTTGTTCTGTTTTAAAAGCGAAGAAAAAGAAATTTGAATCGTGGATATATAACCGTCAACTTTCTCTCTCCACTCTCTCGAATTTGAATCTTGTACCGCCCTCCTTTGCCATCTCATTGTTTTTATGCTACGCATGTGCTCTCTGGCTACTGCCACGTGCCTGTCACCCAACTAGATTAACCGGATGATTATTGTCCAATTACTTTAATTTCCTCTTCATTTTCATCGTTGCTTTCTTTGTCCTTCTCCTTCCTTGGATTAATCCTCCTTCCACGTGGATGACTCTATAAAGTTTTAAACTGTTTTACACTTTATTACGCACTTTAAATCCAGTTTTTCAACAACCACAACAGAAATCATCATGACTCATTTAAGTCGACCTTAAATTTTAATTACAAGCTAGTATTTTATTTTCGAAATAATCAGGAAATAACATTGTAGTAACTGACTTTTAGTAACTGAATATATATATATATGAAATTGAGATGAAAATTGAAATTGTACCCTAATTGATGGTATTATATAAGGTTGGGTTTACTATGACTAAAAAATGTTTATGTGGTTATAATAAGTGCTTGTGAAGTTGCTGGTTATGAAAAGATGGTCTCGTGATTTAGGCAGGCAAAGTCCGAAAATGGGAAGCAATTACACTTTGTTTAGGTTACCTAATGAAATGACACTTTGACAGAGATGCGCTCCTCATTGCTACCCTAAGAAATGCATCATCTTTTCTTTTTTTTTTCGTGCCCGACCCATGTGACCAAAGTAATCAAAGATTGAAACCTTAGATGCCATTTTCCTCTAGAAACTACATCATTTCGTGGGGCACATGCCAACTTTCACGTGTGGTGAATACACCAAGTACCCTTCCATAAGTGAGTGCATATTCTATTGAGATAATCACCCATTAACCATATTAAATAATTAATAAAGTGTTAATACTTTTAAATATTATCCAAATTAAGTTTTTGGAAAACGTTTAAGTTTGAACTATACCCCTTTTATTGTTAAATCAACTTTGTTTCCTTTTCTTATCAATCTATTTTTAATATTCTATCTTATTTTGTATATAATAGTACTATACATCAGAATCACTATACTATTATAAAAATAATTGTGGATAATACTATTTAATTTAGACAAATCCGATGATATTCGTATATGTAACACTTAAAAAAAATAAATTATTTAAATTGGTACTAGGGTGGGAGAGGGGTAGTGGGTCAGTCGATTGAAGGGCATATGCGTCATTATAAGGAGGAATTTGTTCCATCTCTTCTCTCGTATGGCGTAATGATAAAGTGAACCGTTGGACCAGATTATATTCCAAGTTGCATGTAGGCTTCAATTACGGGGAATTAGGACAATTTCAAATTCCAATTTTCTCAATTACTCACAGGTCCTTCAAGATTAATGAAATTACATTAAGCACCAAATTTCCTTATTCGACTTTGTGCCCATCATCATTACCCAAAATGGATTGCGACTCGCGAGTTGTTGAGGTGCCAGGAAGCCCAGTGGCCCTCACTCAAGCGCATACTGTGCATACTTTACAAGAATTGATATTTAATTTTACATTTAACAAAATAATGGATTGCTTATTCTCAAAAAACAAAAAAAAAAAATTGATAATAATAATGGATTGCTTGAATTTATAACAAAAAAGAAAAACAAATAAAAAAATCTACCATGAATTTCGTAATCGAGAATGGCATCATATTGATAACTAATTTTCATAATTAAGGTTAATTCATCATTGTTTCATGACCTTTTAGTATCCTGTCATTGATTAAAAAATTAAATAATATTTATTATGAAATTAAATGACATTTATTATATAATAATAAGTGATATTTTATTTTTAATATTTTTAATAAACAGGGACTGTCTAAATTAGTATAAACGGTTACATTATAACTCCAGATTTGAAAGGCTTTGCACGTTTAAATATAATGGGGGATTTGAAAAATAGCTCTTACATTTCCTAATTTCATAATTTCATAGAAAGTACTCCAACGTGTGGCAGCATTTGATTAACGATATTAGGTTGAGTGCAATGGGCATGCAGATGGGTCTACTATATATTTCTCTGGGAGATTTACAAAAATACCCTTGAGAGTTGAGATTCTTAAAAAATAATATATAATCAAAATATATTGTAATTTCAAATTATAGTTGATTGTTTACCAAAATTTAGGATTAGAAAATTATTTTTGAAAATTGATTTTCTTTTTAATTTCATCAATATTATTTTTAAATTTTCTGAGATTATACCATCCTGTGTTTGATCGGCCGATATTTGTAACACTATTAAACCCTACGAATTTATTTGTAAGTGGAAAATGACAACACATATGGAGGCGAAGAAAGGATGGGTTCCATGATAACATAGGCAGAGGGTCGTGCATAGGAAGAATATTCATATAAAAGAGTAAAAGAAAGAAAGCGTGGAAAATAATGATGTCTCCCACACTGCAATCTAACCTAACTTGGAACATACCCAACAAACCCAAAACCCAATTGGAGAATCCTTAAACAACCTATATAACCTTCACTTTCCTACGTTATTTTACTTTCTTTTATTTTATTTCTCTATAATAAGTTACGTTCATTAAATATTATTTATGTTATCCTCCCATTCCTCTCCCTAGTTTTAGACTACTATATTAACAACCGCTGTTATGATCATTATTCATTAGTTTAACATTTAACAAGTCATGTACACCCTATAGCTGTTTCTCTTTTACTGAAATATTTTAGGTGCTGATCATATGATTGATTATCTATACGAAATTTTGATAATCAATCTATTATCTTTCAAATTTACTACAGACATAATTCAAATATATATTTCCATGACATGTGTAAGAAATCTATAACAAAATGGAACACTAAACACTTTGATAAAAATATATGTTTCCATAATATTAGTAATAAATCTCTTGTTCACTCGTTCTCACTGATATATGGGAAAAATTTATACATACGATAAGATTTGAACTATATGTATGATGAGATTTGAATCCTTAATCATAAACGGAGAAAAGAATGTGTGCACCATTCATTCAAAAATGGATATCAAAATAAATATAATATTTATCTTTTTGAGGTGTTTGACAAAGCTTTGTAGGAATAGTTGCAGGCCTGAGAACCTCTCATCTACTAACCCATTTATTATGCATAAAAATGCACCGCCTACCAAACTTGAGGTTGAGTGACTGCTATTTATGGGCCTTCACCATTTATTTTATTATTTTATAATTATTGAATGTGAAGAATTTCGATCACTTAACCAAAATTTTCAAGGACGACTTTAATGTTCTACTTTTTTAAACGCAAAAAAAAATATCATAACATACGAGTTAGTATGGAGTAACATCAACATGTTTATTTTTTCCAAAAACAACAGAAATAATTAAATTTTGACTAAACATCGATGTCATGGGCCAATGATTAATTTGATGGATCAGGAAAATTAGAAAAGTTATAACCCAAATTCAAGCGGAGCCAAGCCAACAAACAAAGATATGTCGGCAGGGGAAATTGAAATTGACGTTTGATATGTAAATAACTCCATTGCAGTTTTTTTTTTTTGAAAAAAAAATATTGGTCAGTGATGTGGTGGTCTGCCACTGACTTGGTGTCTTATTGGTCCTTCTTTTGACTCTTATCACATGAATCTCTCATATCATATAAAATTATGTGAGTTATCTCATATACTGTATGGATCATTCTCTCTATTTATATATGGATTGATCTCTTCTATATAAAAGTCACTCTTCTGATCGCACCTTAAAATTAAATCTCGTTTGATCTCAACTGATTTATGAATTTATTCTAACAAAAAAAAAAAATCCATTGCGACCAAACCCATTTACAATTGTCATTCTCAGTGGTCACCGGCGAGACAAATTGATTTAATTTTTATTTTAATCTAGTATCCGAACGCAATAATGAACCATCAAAGCCTGTCCTACTTGATCAGTAGATTCAGTACTACTACTACCATTAATTTTTTTCTTCAAAAAAGGGAAAAAAAAAAAACACATCATTTTCAGAAAAAAAAAAAAAAAACACACACACACACACATCATCGATCTCTTGGTAATTACTTTGTTAGATAAATAAGCATATGATAAATTCATAAATACTTTGGTTGAATAGAATAAAATGTGTAGTTGGATATTGTCAAGGAAGTAAATATCAATGTGATTTCTTATATATTTTCAATTTTGTTCATATTTTGGAGTGATTAATATCAAAAAATTATTTCTGAATATTTTTATTATTTTCGATATTTTCATTTATATTTCAATAAATTTAGATTTTAAATATTTTCACCCAAATTCGTATTTACTTGAGTATTGCATTTATGAGAAACACAAATTTCTAAGTATTGAGATTGCAATCTAGGTGGAGTTTGAAGCTGATTTAGGTGTCGAAGAGATCTTGTGTGCATCAACTGCCTCTTCTGATTGGCATATATTGGCACACTACATATTCGGCCATTCAAAATTTGATGTCTAACTTTTAAAAATAATAAAAAGAATCAGTTAGATAAATGGAAAAAAAAGAAGAATAAAAAAAAGAAAATAGAGAAGGAATATGTGAATATTTAATCAAAAAGTTTATACATGTGTAATGTGTCAACTTTTTTATGGTCAGGTGGGGGTGCATCACTCAACAAGTGCATTCAATGCACACAAAAATTCCTGGCTGTGACCTGTGAGCAAAGTGAGGAACCTGGAAGAAAACACTCCAACGTTTGGTAGATTAAAAGAAAAAAATATGTAGAGAATGAATAAGAAAAGACATAGAAATATCATGTGTAAATACATATATAAAAACGAGTGAAAGAGTAAGTAACTATTAGAAGAGGGATAACCAACCCCTTAAGGCTTAAACTATGGACAGCCATGAATTTAATTTGGTTTGATGGTCAAATTAAGTGATTGCCATTGATAGGTCATGCTGGGAGCGTGACTGTGTGAGACGCCCCGCCAAACTACTTGCAGAATTTTCAATTTTCATTAATCAATCCCATGGTATGTTAAAGTTAGTACGTAACAAACCCCTTAAATTATGTCAAGATAATATAATAAATCAAGTAATTTGTTAATATATCATGTGTCCTCTAGAATTTTTGGAATATTACAGTTGAGTAATATTAGATTTCCTAACCTTATATCCCACCTTGATCCAATCATGATATAACTATAAATTAATGGATCCTTAGTAATAATTATTTATTTCACTTAAGAAATGAATCTATTCATCTATTACCACATCATGAGTTAGGGTGAAGATGGAATGCAAGAGTTGTGATATTACTCCTTACAGTTTTGTTGATAGGAAAACAAAAGAATGACAATGCAACAAATGAAAGAAGCGAAATCTCTAGGCTAACAAGTTCTCCTAGAAAGGGCATAGACATCCAAGACAGAGAAAAGAGTTCATGGAGAAAAGCTTTCTAGCAAATATCATTCTGGAATACATAAACAAAGATCAACCATTCACCCTTCCTTTTATGAACAACCTAGAAAATTCTTTTAGCAAAAGGATGCAAGAAAAAAAAAAAAAAGGATGAAGAGATATAAATGACCCTTAGAAGGATGACAAAAGAGACGAATAAACGGTAAAGATTCAATCTAAAGATTAGATATCTAATTTTTTTTTTCTAAATTTCATATATATATTTAAAAAAATTTAATTAAAATATTTTCTCCACCATCCATCAAGAATGATGAACAGTGGATATCCATCAAATTCTTTTTTTTTTCAAATTTACAAATTTTTTCTTTTTCTATTAATTAATACACTACAACAAAAATGACATAATATAGCATGAAATGAATGCTATACTAGGTAATAGATAGCATTTCAACCAATGCTATCACAGCCCATGCTATTAAAAGTCTCATCTCATTGATAGCAATTTATAAATGCTATGCTTGATGTTCCAAAAAGCTATTATAGGTGCAATCACAAATTTTTGTAAATGCTATAATTGTGTTTATATTGGATTTTGAAATGCTATAATACTTGATTAAATTAGTAGCTTTTCCATATTATAGTTTTTTCTATATGTTATGAAAACTATTAGATTGTAATTCGTGAAAACTATAAATAATGTTCTTAATACTATCATTTTTTACATAAAAAAATAAAAACAAAAACCTATTTTATTATACACTACTTATGAATAATGGAATTCTCCTAAATACATAAAAAAAGAATATAGACATAAAAAAAAATTCAGGTCATTCCATTAAAATACCAAAGTTATTACATTGTCCATCACCAAAAAGAAAGGGAAAAAAAAAATAAAAACAAAAGACCAAAAAGGAAAAAAAAAAAAGGGTATAGATCTATGAAAATCATTCCTCCCACTGTTGGTACAATTCATCATAGCAAAGTTCTCCTGCTCTTCCTTGTGCAAATTTTGCAAGAATAAATTCTTCTTATGAGGTACAAATCCATGAGTAGAAACACCACCAATCCTGCACATTGGTCTAGAGATGATCAATTCATTTGTATGCCCCAATTTACCACACCAAAAATATGAGAAAGAGAGCATATAGCCTTCTAATTTTGAGGAGCCAGAAGTTGAAATTTATTGTTGAAGTAAAAATTTAAGCATACAACTATAGAAACAACATATTAAAATGCAAAAGAAGATGGTTCATAGATGAGATAAATAGAGTACTTGTGCAAATAAATAATTGAAGGGACTAGGAGATAAGGTTGGATCCAGCTACGGAATCAATTAAAACATTCATCTATTAATTATAACGTTGATTGTGTTAAATTCATAAACGTCTAAATGATTCCCCCTCCCAAAGTTAGTGTGATGGGTATATAATCCCTATATCTCTTAATCTAAACAACATTGTATATCTAAAATCAATTGAAATCTATCTTTCCTCATTCTCTTTTCGTTTACAAATCAACAGGAATGTTAAATTTTTAATGTAAAAAATGAAAAACATTTAAACCAAAATTCTCACCACTTGATAACATCTGACGACGTTGAGGAAGCCCCACCCCTACTAGACATTATACCACTAGAACTCATAGATCCAAGGGACCTTGAAATTTGAAAGAGCAAACATAAAACAAAAAAAAAAAAAAAAACCACAATATGAAAAAAACTAATTCTAGCTGCTATCTCTTTGCTAACTATACGGCAAAATAGACAAAACAATCAATATTGTAATCTAATTAAAACTTCATTACTTCAACAAACATTAAGTAGAGAGCAAAAACAATATAAACAAAGCATCAATCAACATTACATATACATTAAATACCTTGAAAGTCAGTTGAAACTAAGCACAGAGTATATGTAGGTATGCCCTGCACATTTAAACCAACAATCAACCAAACAAATTGATCCTAAAAAGCTATATACCTGGTGTGTTTTACCACTTTGACAGAGAACGTCCATGTTAAGACATAGATTCTTGAAGACTGGCTCGGCAGCTTTGGGAATCACGGCTTCATTCGGCTTTAAGGAGCCTTGGTGGCATGCAAGTACGACCTTTATGTGCTTGGCCGGCGACGGCGACGGGAATGGCCACTTGAAGAACCTCCTAAAGGTGGAGTTGGCGGAGGATCTCGCTGGCAATGACTTCTTGGAGATGTAGTAAGCTGGACTTGGACTATAGAATGAGAAAAATGGAGACTTTTTGCCTTCATTTTTGTTGGTTGTTGATTGAAGAAGTGGTGCGGCTGATGCACATGTATTTGGGAGAAGATGCAGGGTTCGGCAACTCAAAACAACTTAAAGCTAGCTATTCATGAAAAATAATAAAATAATAATAATATTATTAAAACTTTATATGGGCTTTCATACTTATGTATTTGGGCGGGTGCCAAAATTTTAGTTTCCCGCTATTGGTTTTGAAAGCCAACTATGTTCTTTTTTATTGGATATATATTGCATATCTAAAATGCTATTTTTTTTTTCCATACTTATTACAGATATAAAATGCTATAACATTCAAATTAAACTAATTACTTTATTTGCTATTGTGTAACATTCATTGAATGCTATATTATTACTATTAAAAAATAATAAAAAATAAAGTATTATCAATCATACATCCATTATAGCATTTTTTACTAAAAAGCAATTGTATGTAAGGAATTTATAGCTTTTTAAAGTGAATGCTATTAAGCAATGCTATAAGATGTGAAATTTGTTGTAGTGATAGAAAAGTGTAAAATGTAAAATTTTTCTTTGTTTTTATTTAATAAGGGGTATTTGGTCATTTTAACTAAAATACTAGGTCAACAGTTAAGTTTAATAGTATTAACTAATGGAATGGGGGTTCAATGTTAGTTAAAGATAAATTTGTTTCCGGATGTATATATAGAGTCATACCTCAAGGAGATTTCACGGTTCCTTCATATATATATATATAACCAAACTTATAATAATTAATAATATAATATTCTCAAAAAATTCATTTTATATTTTAAATATAATTATTAAATATTATGCTTCAATTTTTATTGTATTTGTTTTAGATTTCATATTTATAAATTTTATTTGAATTGATTATATCATGCAAACTCTTTATCCTCATGTATCACCAAATATTAGGTATAAAGTTCAATTTAAGCTAATATTATCCCAAACAAGACTGTTAATCATATTCAATTCGCTCTTATGATTAATGTACCAACTAATTAGCAAAAATTCAAAACTAACCTTATAATTAGGGTTCTCATTAAATTTGTACATTTATAATAATTTTACTATGTTTTACTGTCATAAGACAAAATTACCTTACACTAACCTCAAAATTTACACTCATCATTTTATTATAAAAAAATGATAATATTTAAAAATAAATAACTAAACTCCACCAACGATGGAGGATTGCTCGTTGAGGAGTGTGTTTCTTGTCAACCTAAAAATTAGAGTTGGAGTTGGATTGTTGGAACCTGGCAATAAAGAAGAGAGAAAGATAAACGAAAGATGAAAAAAGAAATTGATGCTCGATAAGACAGACTGTGGAATATTAAAAAAGACAACGAATAGCCAAAGATGGTAAGATGGTGAAGATGAAGTTGTGCAAGAGGAGATTTTTCTTTTGCATAATTTTTTAATTTGAAGTGCTAGAATAGTGTTTTAATCTTTAGAAGAGTATCTCTTGACAAAAATAATAAAACTATTGGAAATAGAAAAAAAAAATAACAAGAATTTTTAATAAAAATGTTATTGCTTCTTTCAGAAATAATAAAAATAATAATGCTATTTTTAGGTATCTCCTCAACTAAATACATGCACAACTTTTATGAGAGGTTTATACAAACAATATTAAAGAATTAAATAATGCGTGGTTGCAGCATAATAAAAGAAAAAAAATTTATTTTTTTGATAATTTCAAATATATGTGGAATTGTATGTTCCTTTTTCTCAAAAATATCATCCACTTAAGAAATAAACAAAATCAGCAAGGATTTATGAAGAAAATCAAAAAATGAAAAAAGCGCCCACCGTGGGGCTCGAACCCACGACCACAAGGTTAAGAGCCTTGCGCTCTACCGACTGAGCTAGACGGGCTACGATGCGCATTCGTTTTAAATATTTAAGTATTATTAAAAATTTAGTTAAGACAGAATTTGAAATAAATCATTTGATAAGTTATTTTGAAGATTTTTACTTTTTGCTCTCTCTTTCACTTCTAAATGTAATATTTTTTGTTCACTTTTTTTTCACTCTCGCATCAAAACATCACTCGATCTAAATCCATCAGAACATCTTTCCAATAAAATAAGATATTTCATTCAGTTAATCAAAAACAAATTACATGTACTAATTTTAAACTTTTCACACCAAATTCAAAACTCTCAACATTTGTGTAACATTTGATTTAGAACTCTTTTATTGGATAATCATGAACAAGGAAGCACATGGATACTCATAAACTATTATCAATTAGTAAAGAAAGGAAAATTAAAAGTAGTAGACTATTGATTAGAGATCCTATGATAACTTAAAGAAGTTAAAAATACAAAATAGTGCTAAGAAAAGTGTGAGTTGTGGAACTAGCACTGGAAAACAAAATGAGTTTTTTAACATCATTAGCATTTGTAAGCTATGTTTTTTGTGGTTATTTATTAGCAAATTTTTCTTTTGTTCACAGATACCAACGATGTTAAGAAAAACCTTTTTTTTTTTTTTTTTTTTAATTCTGTGTTTGTTTGAAAGCTAACACTTTTGTAGTGTTATTTTTTGTGGTTATTCTTAAAGTAATTTAATGATATTTATAAAACAACCTCGGCACACAATCATATTAGTTCATTTGATTTATTCAAGTTAGATATGGTGTTTTCCAGAATTTTACTTGGTTCAATTCCAAACATGGTAAGGAAAAAATTAATCCAATTAAAATTTAAGGTTTGTTTTGATATTTTGAAGGTTGACAAAAGTAAATTATTAATTTCTAAATTTTAAAGATGGTTGTACAAAGTAAATGAGTGGGGAGAAAACTTCTTTGGATAGCAATAGGGGCACTTTGTTTTACTACATATAACCTACTAATGTAGGTTATAAATTATAATGTTGGAGGTGGAACAACTACGATTTCCTTTTTCTCCTTTTTTTTTTTTTTTTTTGAAAGAGAATAACTACGATTTCAATTGTGCTAACGAGAAAAATATGAAGTTTTAAAATTTAAAAATAAAAAGATGATGATCAATCATCCCATGGAACAAATTTTTTGTTTACTTTTGACGGTTAAAATTCTACTTCTATTTCTTAATAAGTAAGAAATTGATGGAATAACTTTAGAACACCATTTCAAATTATATACTTCAACTCAAATATATTCCAGTTGATATATATATATAGACACACACACACACACCACATCAACCTAAACCATATGAGTAGATGGTTATAGAGTAGATTAAGGACAGATACCCTAATGTTCATCCCATTATCCGTTTGACATATATACTTTCATCCCATTACTATAACGAGTCAATTTTGAAAAAAAAAAAAAAAATCTGAATTGAGATAAAAAAAGTATAAATTCTCACTTTGTCAACCCTCATAAAATGCTAAAATATTATACTTTATATGAAAAAAAATATAATTAACATTTAGTCATGAAAAATAACTTCACAGAGTCTTATATTAATAATAAATATTTATATATTATATTAAATTTGCCATTCTCAACTAGAATGAGAAGCAAAAGAGCATGTTAGTATTTGATGATTCTTGATATCTACACCATTTAGGATTTTGGAGAGGGAAAATTATTATATAACTATTTCTAATAATTACACAATAAAACTTAAATTTATTATATTTACAAATACTAAAAATGTGAATTAATCCGGGTGGGGATGGATATGCATAGGCCATTTCCATCCTCATCTCCAAACATAAATTGAGTATTAAGACTGTATTCACCCCCGCTCCATTAAAATTTATAAAATCGAATTTTAACATTCTTGTATTGATATTTTTTTGTAATTTTCACCCATTATAATAGTTTCCAACTCATTCTAAATAGAGTGGAGACTTATAGATACTCATATTGTTGGATAATTTTGTCATCCCTACATGTGAGTATCCAATTATTTAACATAGACATAAAATTGATGATTTTAACACTTTTGTTATGTGATTTGATGATTATTAATTTTAAAAAATTGGAAGGGACAATTATGAAATAAATTATTTGAGTGACAAAATTTACACTTCTAAATACTATATGCAACATTCATAACAAAAACAGAACCTATAAGCAATTATTTGGTAAGTCCACCACCATAATGTTTTACAAAAATATTAATTGTGCAAGTTGAAAAAAAAAAAAAAAAGGTTATGATTATCACTCAATGTGATCTGACGGTAAAGAGTTTTTATTCAATTTAACAATTTTTCAAGTTCGAGTTACCCTCACAACAACTGGTATTCGAAAAAAAAAAAAAAAGTTGATTGCAATCAATTTTATAGAAATAACATTTTATTCAAATTTATTGTACAATATATGTCACTTACAACTATTTTAATATATACTCGCCAAGTATTATTATTTAAAAGTTTGTTATTGGCCTTTTTTTTTTTTCTTTTTAAGAGCGTAAATAATAATTAATGAGTATCAATTGATAACCTAATAAGATAGGATCAAGTTGGACTAGAAAAAGTGAAATGTTTAATATTATTATTAATTATATGTGCACCGCTTTCATAATGTAATAATGCTAATACTAGACATCACACTTTTTCTAACGAATTTGATTCTAACTCATGAGATGACTATGGATGAATAGATATATTTTCGAGTAAAACAAATAATCATTAATGAATATTCATTCATTAATTAACACATTATGAGTTATGATACAAAAGTGAGATGCATAGTTTTGCTCAGTAATTAATTGTAAAGCAATGGAAATACAACACTATTTAATAGAGTGGTGATATTAGCAACCCTCTAAAATTGCATGTACACCCCTAATTTAAAATTTTTTAAAATTCCAATATTACTCAAGTATTAATATTATTTTAATAAAGAATATTATTAGTTTTTTAATTATTTTTTTAATTCTTGCTAACTAAACTACATCTAATAAAAAACTAAAATAAAGTAATATAGATATCAAAATCCAAATCAATAAATAAAATATTTATTTATATTTTGAATTCTTATTAATATTTTAAATAAAAAGTAAAATAAAATAAATTCTTAAAAAGAAATCTAGATGAAAGTGGATAATTGATTGTTTTTGTTCTTGAACTCTAGATGGCTAGTCTTGTATGTGTTCTACATGCACTGTCATTTTCCAAAAAACAAAAATATCTAAATCAAGGTGGTGTTTGAATATTAATCTAGACTCATCTACATACATCTAGAAGACTTATCCATATGTATCTAGAATTTATTATGAATCTAATTTTGTGTGATGAATCTAATTTTATGTGTCTAGAAATTGTAAATAAGTGTTTGGATTTATTAAGTTCATGTATTAGCAATTAATTAAGATGTATCTAAACTTAGTATAAATAGGGGTGCTACTTATGTTAATGTAAATCAATTCAAAAAATTCTATCAATCCATCAAGAAAGATTATATGAGTAAAGGAAGTTGAGTTAAGAGTATTTGAGTTTTGAGTTAATAATTTTTTTCTCTTCTCTTTCTATCCTAAATCTGTGTGATTACTGAAGTTAATTTGTGAAGTTTGTTAGTGGAATGTAATTGTGGGCCTTCTAATGCTTCTAACAAGTGGGACTGTGGGTGAATCTAACTTAAATTGAAAAGAATTAGAAGAGGTGGGAGATAGTAGCAGGTTTCCCAAACAGTAAAAGAAAACATCTTAAAAATTTTTTGTTAAAAACCACTAAAACAGACGTAGTAGTCTTCCCCATCAAAGATCACTCCTATGGATTTGTAATTTTTTTTTTTATTATGTTTTATTTTAGAATGGTGCTACACTCTCCAAAAACTTTTCCAATTTTTTTATATCTAAATGATGTAGCAAAATTATTTCTAACAACCACCTTAATTATAGGATGATGTATTAATAATATGATAGTTACACTAAGTTTGTCATATTATTTGAACTATAAATGTGGATAAAATTTTGGATTATATAATATTAGTCTTTATTTTATTTGTTTTAGTTTTTATATAATTTATAGACATAAAAGAATGGACATAGTTGGTAATATATGGGTGTGTTTTAAGGGGTCGTTTGTTTTTTTATCTTAAGATTGAACAGTGTACTAAAAATTGAACACTGAATAGTGACTGAAACCTGAAATCTGAATGACATGCTTGTTTTTTTTTTTCCCTTATACCTGAATGTATAGTAATTTTATTTGTTTTTTAAAATTAAAATTATCTGAAAACTAGTAATTTGACATTTATATCATTTTAGTATTAGTTGTTATGTAATTTTATTTAATATAATACAAATAATTAGAATAAATTATTTAACAAATAATAAAACACTTTTATGTATATATTAGTAATATTTTTATTCATAATTAAAATATGATTAATTATTATAGTAAAGTATTTTTTTTAAAAAAATTATATATACATAAATAAATTATTATAGTAAAGTAAATTAAATAAAAATAAATAAAATGGTATTAAGTTGAATTACTATTGTTATATATTTAATAAAAATAATATTGAAAGAAATATTATTAAAATGAATGTGTATAATGTAAAATTAGGTCAAATTTGGAAATATGTTTGTTAAAGTATTAAAAGAAATTTTATAATGTAAAACTAGAACAAACTTGAAAATTTGTTATTTTAAAGAGGATAAAATTGAAATAATAAATTTATAAAATCATCAAGTGATTTGATATTTAGTGAAAAAGTCAGAAAATGTAACTTTTTATTTTTAGTGATTTTTGAGTGGTTTTAAGTGGTTTGATCACTTAAAAAAATAAATAAAAATGATTTAATTAGCCTAATTTAGCACCATTAAGTATTAAGTGTAAAAAATAAATGATCTCTAAGTTATGAATTTCTAAAAATCTTAATGAGGTGTAAATAAAAAAAAGGGGTGTAGATACAGATTTTGGAGGGATTAAATATGGCTACTCTTTTCAATGTTGAGACCTAAATTTGCTTCATGTTGGGCCACTTAGCCTAATTGGATCCCTGATCCCATTAATTACAGGTCTAAAGCCTGGTCCAACAGTCAAAGCCTTTGCATGCAATGGAATACGAGAACGATTGAGTCTTGTGAACAATGATGTTTGCCGCTGGAAGCTATGCAACGTGAAACAACCAGGCAGTATAAGACTATGTTTAGAAGGTAAGATTTGATATGAGTTTGAGATTCAAAATATCTCAAATTTTCAAATCTCATGCTTGGAGAATAATGGATGAGATTTCAAATCCAATCTCAAACCCCCTCAAATTATCCTTTTATGAATTCGCTCATTCCCAATAAAAAAATATGAAATTTGATGGATTTGAGAATGAACATTCTAACTCCACATTTTTTAAAAATATATATATTTAAAAAGTTTTTTTAAAATTAATTTCAAGTATATTATAAAATATTTAAATTAATTTTATTTCAATCAAATCTCAATTTACACCAAACATAATATAGTATAATTTTAATTCAATTCCAAGTTCTATCAAACATAGGACAATAATTTTTTAATCAAATCCAATTTATTTCATTTCAGTTCAATCTAATCCAATTTATTTCATTCTAATCCCATATATCAAACGTAGCACAATCGTATGCAACATGTTTCACACAAACTTGTTAGGGCACATTCTTCAAACCATATTGCAATTTTTTTTTTTTTTAATTTTTTAAATCTCGACCACACCAGCTTCGTGAGTGAGGTGTCTACAGTCATTGGCATCAATTCCATGATACTTGGCCGTCGTCAAATGTTGTATGAAAGTCATAGGTTCTGGAAGTTGGGCCCAGAAACAGAAGTCCATTCCTCCCCCTAGCCCAGACAATCAGCAAAAGACACAAACACCCCTTAAATAATAATATATCCACTCTATCCGCTTTCGTCTCTCTCACGCCCAGCCAACCAGCAACACATATATGGTTTTAAAATGGTCCAGGAATTGTTGACACACAATTGTGTCTTAGTCGTTCGACTTATTCAATTTTAAAATAAGAAAAAAAAAAGGCAAAATAATTGCTTGCTTAGTCTTAGCGTCAATGCGCCAACCATAACAAGCATAAACCAAGTTTTCACTTTGAAAAAGCGACGAAGAGAGAATTATGGCCAGAGTCACAAGCGCTAACATCTTCTCCGTGTTTCCACCAACTCAACTCGGTAACTCGAGGCGTTGTCTCTTTAAAGCCAGTACTATTCCGATCGGTAAACGCAAGGTTGTAGCTAAAATCCGCGCTTCCTCAACAGCCTTCGTTGAAGCCAAACCAACGGTATGCAAATCAGCTTATGATATAATTTTTTTTTATTTGGTATTTCTGTAATCTAATTTAATTTGTAGTGGTGTTTAGGAGCCTGTGGTTGTTGAAAAGGGAAGTAGTGTAAACAAGAACATACTGGCTTGTCCTATTTGTTTTGAGCCTGTAACGTGGACTGGTGATCCCTGCTTGTCTGTGTAAGTTTATTTTTACAATGGTTTTTTTTTTTTTTTTTTAAATAAAAGAACTGGTATGTTGTTGTTGTTTGATTGGTTGAGATTGTTTCAGAGACTCTGCCGCTGGGTGTAGTTTGCAATGTAACACTTGTAAGAAGAGTTACAGTGGGGCCCAAACTCATTTTGACCTGACGGCAACTAGTGGGGCTAAGAATTTTGGTGAATTCATGCCTCCTGCTACTGAATTGTTCAGGTATTTTTCATTCCAACTTTAGAAAATGAAGTCATCAATTGAGTGTATGAATATTTGGTGTAGGGCAATTTCAATGAAGAAAATTGTGTGGCTATGGCTTTCGTACTGTTAGGGATTAGAGAACCTGTGGTTATTAATGGTATTTTATATTGTGGAAAACTGAATGAATCGTTCGTGTTTAATTTGAGTTTTGTTTGCATTTCTGGAATGGACACATGTTAACATTATTATCAATTCTCTAGCTTTTGTATGAGTTCTAATGGTCCATTTACGTTTTACATTGAACTTGTCATTTATATTAATCATGTATGATTTTCATAAGATTATATGAATATGTAACTGAAATGTTAATTGTTGAACCAGGACTCCGCTCGTATCATTTCTCTATGAAAGGGGTTGGCGCCAAAATTTCTTTTGGGGTGGTTTTCCAGGCCCAGAAAAAGAGGTAAGATGACTATTTCTCTATTGCATATCTGTATGTATTCACATTTTCTATAAGGACTACAATGTTTCTTCGTGTGGGCTGCAATAGGTTTCAAAAGCTTTAAAAGTTGCATATGTTGAATTTCTTATTTAAGGGTGTTGGTGATGCATAATAATAATTATCCACAACAAATTTGTTTTATCATTAAAATTAATGTAGTCAATCTTTTTTCATCACGTTTTATGTACACACCAACTCTGTCATCATGACTGAAAAATGCAAAAAAGAGTCAATTTGCAAATTGCTATTTCGGATTATGGAGCAGAAAATAGAATAAGTTATTTTAGAACTGCCATATACGTGATAAATTGCATTGAAATGCTAATGAATTTGAAAATATATTTGTCATTAAACTTGTACATCGCATACTAATGCGAACAATTGTAGATTTGTGGGCTCATGCATGCCACTGTTGTTTTGTATTCTACCTAATGGTAGAGCTTGTAACCAAATAATTATTTTAATTGCAGTTTGAATTGATGAAGAATTACCTGAAGCCTGCGTTAGGTGGAAGTATTATAGATGCTAGTTGTGGCAGTGGGATGTTCTCTAGAATTTTTGCTAAGAGTGGATTATTTTCTCAAATTGTTGCTCTGGACTACTCGGAGAACATGCTGCGACAGTGTTATGGTTTTATTAAGCAGGAAGAGAACTTTCCCAAAGAGTCAGGATTTGACTTTGAACTTCTTTAATTTTATAATTTGAGAATCTCTGCATGACTGAGCCTTATTCTTGTTCTTTTAGGAACTTCATCTTGGTCAGAGCTGATATTGGTAGACTTCCTTTTGCATCAAGCTCAGTGGATGCGGTGCATGCTGGTGCTGCCATACACTGTTGGCCTTCACCTTCAATGGCTGTAAGCATCGACTATAAATAATAGATATAGTGTTAATTATTGCTTGCTTCTTGCACCCAGATTATTGAGATGTATGCATTGCTTTTATATTGATATGTTTGAGACTTATATAGAGGTGAGACTTGGAAGAAAAGCTACAAGGCTCTGACTTGTATGTGTCTCACACTAAAAAAAGTTGATGATCCATGTCTCTGATGATTGTAGTTTGAGATGTAACCGGAGGAGTAAGCTTACCATGTTGATCTTCTCTTGGATATGTTAACAACGTGTCCTAACTCTGTTAGAATTTTATTGCCTCTTCAGTGGGAATATATCTACTCTTTTTTCTCTTCTCTCTAACATTGCATGAAAAATCACTCATTGGAATAGGCTGGTTATATCCCACCCAGGCATCTTATATGATACTTGGTATGATGATATTAAAAGGAGCTTTGCAGCAGTTTGAAAATTGCCAAATGCTCTGAATATAGCTGTAATTTTCTTGATTAACATGAGATATTAGGTTCTGAAAGTTTAGCATAAATTCTGATGTAAACTTTTCAGATATGAAGTAGTCTTTCAGAGTGGATGCTAGTGAAGAAATGTTAGTGTCAATAGTGGGTGTATATATGTTAAGGAAATGCTTCTTAACCTCTTAACTCATAGAACCTTTCTGATATTTTATATCATTTTCCACTTTCTGATTCATGCTCTTAATATGTGCGTATTTCAAGGCACTTTTCAAATGATAGTCTTCGCACCTCATATGATGTTAATATCCTTTCCGAGCAAAGCTTTTAGCAATCTGATGGCTGTAATTCGTAGGTAGCTGAAATAAGTCGAGTTTTGCAACCTGGAGGAGTATTTGTCGCAACCACTGTCATACTTGATGGACCTTTTAATTTTATTCCTTTTTTGAAGACTGTACGTCAGGTACGTTATCTCAGCTTACAAGTTGCGGCCACAATTCAGCAATTTAGTTCAGCATGCCCCATTGGGAATCAATGGTCGTAAAAGGGCTATTATAAAAACTTTGATTAGTTGTATCACACCATTCTTTTGCTATAATGACTTTTCAAAATAAAAACAAAAGACAAAAACATGTGACATGTAACTTTCACAAAAGTCCTTTGTCTTCCTCTACTCAATACCCTTCTGAACCGTGTTTAGGTTGTCAAGTTCGTCATGCAAGCTTTGATTGAATGGTCCAACTTTCATCAGCATTAAATCTGCTGTTCTCACCTATGCTGATTGTGTAATTTTTTTTCTCGTACAGAGTTTTCAAATAGGAGGCAGCTATTTTCCGCAATCTGAACGTGAACTAGAAGATTTATGCAACGCCTGTGGCCTAGTTGGATTTACATGCATAAGGAATGGACGTTTTGTGATGTTTACTGTTAGAAAGCCTGAATAACATCTGTTGGCAGTTGCTTTCCATCCCGCCTCTCAAAATGTTTAGTTGGATTTACATGCATAAGGAATCGACGTTTTGTGATGTTTCCATCCCGCCTCACAAAATATTTTCGTCAAGGCCTTTAAGTTATGTATGCTTATAAAAGTTTATGCGGTTTTCTCCAGGGTTATAGATTGTAATCGATCTTTACAGGATATATACGTTGCGCAAGTCTGTAAATAATAAACCATTTGTTTGGTGCATGCAGTAGAAGGGAGATGTGAAAGTTTTATCTCATGTTACTTTTGATTGATGTTCATCCACAGATGATCAATTCAAATTTCAAATAGTCAACTCCTGCTCGAGTTCTTTTCAACTGTTCAAAAAATTCCACACATCAACTGGATGTGTTATATACTCCTTCCAACTGCACAATACGCAACCACTACATAAACAGCAATGACAAAATTGGTACAAAAAGATGCAGTACTCATGCAACAATGTTATACCTTAAAGTTGGTTCTTTGCCTATGAGCCTTCTTTCCCATGTAAATTTCTGGCTGAAGATTAGAACAAAACCCCTATATGCTTTAATAATTCATGGCATTTCTAGATGCTCTGATGAATCTTCATCTTTAGTTACAATCTTTAAAATTTCCTTTGCAACAAATTCCAACCAAATGCTCAGTTTTCCAGTAAACCAAATGAGGCACCAACGTGGTAAAGGAAGATTTAGTTCTTTTTGGAGTTTCCCTTGACTATTGAAACCATACCCTTTCATCATTGTTATCAAGACCGAACAACTCTTCGCTATTCACCTAAATTGGAGAATGTTAATTGCCGGTAAAGCAATGTCTTCTCATCGTTGTCATCGAGATCAAGATCATCATCCCCTTCGTAATCCATTTCAATAACAGTTCTGTCCCTATCATACGGTAAATCTGACTCCGGGAACTGAATTTCGGTGCCCGCAGGTAAATCACAGGACTCCAGATGTTGCATCTCTGATTCAATAAGTGCTTCCATTTTAGCTCGCTCCCTGTCTCTTGGGTAGGTGCAGTAAAGGAATGAATAGATGAAACAACAGAGAGCCATTGGAATGCCTATTGCTGTGTACAGAGCCTTGGCCAATGATGCAGCATTTCCCCTATCTGTAGCAATCTGTTCAGATATACCGGACCCTTCAGGAAGAGGTTTATAACCATAAACATGCTGCGCCAGTATCCCAACCACTGGAGGCGCAAATGATGATAGTATGGACTCAAAAGATCGGTCCAAAGCATACACACTAGTTCGGGATTTCTCAGGAACTATCTCTGCAAATATTGGACTGCATAGACCATATTACAAACATTAATAAATTATCAATAAAAACAATTTCTAGTAGTCTCATTCGTTTTTGTACATACGTATGCCACAGTTTTGACTGTTCAACTGCTTCAACACAACCTTTTTGTCAATAAATTGTTTAATATGTTTTTCTCTCACACTTCACAACTGCTGAATGATGGTCCATATGCAGATAAATTTTCTGTAAATGAATTATTTGTAGCGCCTAGTATTAAAGTTCCTAGTTCCTAATTACAATTTACCTGATAATTTCCTTGCATTTAAATGCTTTAATATTAAAATGTATATTGTATTTTATTTACCATGCAAGTCCAACTACCTCGCAGCACTATTTGATTATTGTCTCTTTTCTTCTGGAAACTTAGTTAATTATTGCAGAATCTGATTATTAATGCATGTGTTATAGATTAAAGAAGAAAATTTGTGAGTGAAAAAAGGAAGAAGAAAGGTATATTAGAGAGACTTTACTTGTTTGTAGCTGGAGCATTCCAGGATATGCACAAACCCATGATGACCATAACCAAACCATGAATGAACCCTGAGGATGGATCCTCAGGTAAAACGAGTAGAACTATAGCTGCTAGAGGGATGGCTGAAGCTGAACTTATTTGTGCTAGAATTATCCTCCCAGAATTTGGAAGATGTGTAGAAAGGATATCACCCATCCGACCACCAAACAGCGCTCCAAGGGAACCAGCGATTACAAATAAGCCAACCAAGAGTGCAGTTTTCTCATGGGAGAATCCAATAAGCTCCAGCCACATTGGGGCAAATGACAAAGCAGACCATGGGAATGAACCTGTGACACCTTGAGCCACGATAATCTGGAAAGATGGAATTTTTATGACAGACTTGGCTTCCAGGATCAGATCCTTTACTTCTGCCCATAAACATTTACTTGAAACTTGATCACTAGTTTTTGCACCATTATCAGAAAAATGTGGATCATTTGCAAATAATCGAACTAAAATACCAACAACAACACTGATTATTCCAACAATATGGAAAGAAATCCTCCAACCAGGAATCCCCATGAATGTCGTTGGAGCTATTAATACTGAAAAAAGTCCACCCAGAATTGAGCCAAGATTGCTTGTTAGTTGTAGCCATCCAAAAGCCATACCACGGTTGGTATCATCAGTTGAGTCAGCAATTAGGGACTGGATTGCAGGTCCAACTATTGCAAGGCCAATGCCATTCAGTGCTCTAGAAACAGCCACCTGCTTGACAAAAGCTAAATGACTTTAAAAGAAATATGATTAGCTGGTATATCATAGGTGTCAAGTGGTATCTACTATTGTCATATAGGTGCTTAGGAAAGACTTTTGGATGCATTTATAAAGAAAGTAATCAACATATTTATGCAATTCATTTTTGGATTTTTAGTGACTTGAACTAGCTGAAGATCTAGTACACAACAGAATCAATATTTTTAATGCAAATCTAAAATTGTGTATCCTACACTCATTCCATTAACTGTTTCTTTGTAGATGTTGCTCTTATTCAAATATATAAACCTCTTAGTTAGAGTAACTAAACGTCTAGACCCATAATCCTTATTCTTACTCCCTTTTTTTCTCTTGTGCTGCTGTTTTTAATTGGTTAAGAGAAGTTAGGAATCAGTAATAAACTTAAAATTTGAATCTTACGTTTACCAAATATCAATCCTAAATGCAAGAACCTCTACCGGTAGTGATGGTAGTGATTGACAGAACCAGTGGCCATAGGGAATAACCGAAAAAAGTAGTTCATGTTCAAGAAATGAGAGCAATAAAAGGTATTAGGGCGTGTCTAGTATCACTTTTCATAATGTGCTTATTAATATCATTTATGAAAGTGAAAAAGTGTTTTCAATTTGCTGTTTCTAGATTTAAGAATGTGTCTGCGTCATTTTCTAAACCAGTGTCCCATACAAAGAAAATACGGAAAACATGTATTGTAGAAATAATTTAAAACTATTGAACTATCCAGTTATTTTTCTAAAATATCACTACTAATTGAATTCTGTTTACGTCTACATATGTCGATATTAAGTTAGTAACCTACATTTTTATGTGATTTATATCAACACTGCCATTATAACTTTTTTAATTAACAAAACCATTTTAAATCAAATTGCTAAATTTAAGTTGTTTAGTGTCATTTCACTTCAAGAAAAGAAAAAAAAAATTAATTAAAACAAAATAATACCTATCCTAGATTTCACAAATCTTGATCAAGGTATATCCAAAAAATAATAAAATCATTTGCTCTACTAATTGCATTCCTTCTTGTATGGAAATCCTGTGTGACTGGAAGGATGTCCTATTAAGAATCAAATAATACCAATTCTATACTTCACATATCTAATTAAGCATATTTATTGATAAGCTAAAAACAATAAACTCGCCAGCTTCACTCACTGCATGCCTAGCAGCATGGAAATCACATGTGATTAGACAGATGCCCTATACTTTGTCTAAGAGTGTTCTACCCTAAAACTCTACTGTTGTTTACCCAACTAGTCAAGTGTAAAACAACACGATGAAAACATAACACAGCGTCTTCAATTTCTCTAAATAAATGAGGAATACGCTATCTTAGTTCTCCATGTCTCCTTTCATACAATGACTAACGGACACATTTTGTGTCTTCCTTGAAACTAGAAAACAAAAAGCACCTCCAAAAAAGCCATGCCAACCATGCGTATTTATTATGTGCACCCTAGTTTTACACTTCACTATGAGACTCCATGCAGCATAGAAGTGTCAATATGAGACTCTATGCTCAATCTTTCCATAAGTGGTGGTGCCCCATTGAGGGCAATCTCTTGCCAATTTTTTCAAAGGTACTAAATTTTCCAAATGATAACAGAGAAGCTTGAAATGAATAGCAGATTGACAAAGATCATCTCTGTATTCATCCTACTCTAAGTCCAAGTGATCAAATGTAACAATATTCTTCTTTTACACCCAGAAATCCAAATCAATAAATCTCAAAACAAGTAATAACAAATCACTAAGAACAACAACATTTTCATCATCAATTATGTTCACCAAATTAGAAACTTGTAAAATTACCTCAGTTAGCAATCCAACAATCAGCAAAACATTCAACAACGTCTCTATAAGCAATCCAGTCAAGCCATAACTAATTAGTACATTGCAATAAAACCACAAACATCCCATTCACTTGCAGATTAAACAAGTACAAAAGAGGGAAAAAAAATTACAACCTTGATGATCACAGAATTCTCATCACTTAAGGCCAACTAAAAAACTAGACCGACCTTGGACTTTCTCCATTTCTCAAAACAACACACAACACAAATCCTATAATTGCTTAATAATTGTTTCATTCATTTCCTCACCAATCAAACAAATCAAGGAAAATAATAACAAAAAAACAAAAACAAGCAAATGGGGAAATGTTAGTTTGAGAGTTTAACCTGGAAAAAAGTGGAGGAGAAGGCAACAAGGAAGGTGGCGGCAGCCCAAAGAAAGGCACCAAGAGCGATGACTTGGGCCCGATTGTGGCGCACAGCCAGATAAGCGGCAATTGGGTAGCAAGAGGCCTGGACAATGGACCTCAACAAGGTGAGAGAGCCGAGGCCAGTTGGGTCCGTGTGGAGAGCTGCACCCACTTCTTTGTACACTCCTGGCAACAATGATTCATCGGCTCTCTCCATGATCCCAGCCAAATTCGCCAGAACCAGTGTCACCGTTACTCCTTTCATTTTGTGTGCGCGCGTGTGTTCGTGTTATTTGGTGATTTGCGTTTTATGTAACATAGCGAGAGAGAGAGAGAGAGAGTGTGTGTTGTTGGAGGTTTCAACTTGAACTTGTTCTACAGTTGTCCTGTCATGGATTTATACTGCTGGGATTCTGGTAATGGATGAAGACTTGATGGTCAATGACACGTGGCCTTTCTTCATCCCTGATACGTGTACAGCTGGCGATTGCTTGTAGACTTATTACACATTCAAAGGTATCTGCTGGTATATGCCTCACGTCAATACCGACTCGTGCCTCCTAAGATGAAGAAAATAGATATGCATGGGTGAAAATACAATGATTTAAATTTTAAATAAATAAAATTATTGATAAAAATATTAAAAACATTTTTCTAATAAAATTACCATTCAAAAATAATTTGCAATATATTTAGTATGACTTTTTACATAGGATTTTTATAAATATTAAAAATATTTTTTTTTATAAAATAACGATTTAAAAGTAGTTTAACGATATATTTGGTATGACTTGTTATATAGAGCTTTTATAAATATATATTTTGAAGTTGAGTTTTTATAGGAAAATTTTTATAAAAAGTTTAATAAATATATATTTTAAAGTAGAGTTTTCATAGGAAAATTCTTATAAAAAGTTTAATGTTGTTTGGTTGTTTATTTTTAAAATAATTTATAGATTGAGAAATTATATCAAATATTTGAAGATAAAATAGAGTTTTATATTTAAAAGGGATGTCTCAAAATTTATTAAAAATATTTTAATATAATTTATAAATTTTATGAGTTTATTATATATTTTGAAGTAGAGTTTTCATAGGAAAATTCTTATAAAAAGTTTAATATTATTTGGTTGTTTATTTTTAAAATAATTTATAGATTGAGAAATTATATAAAATGTTTAAAGATAAAATAGAGTTTTATATTTAAAAGGGATGTCTCAAAATTTATTAAAATTATTTTAATATAATTTATAACTTTTATGAGTTTGTTAAATAAATTTAGAATTTAAGATTCTTCAAGTACACATACAACAACTTCTATAATTATTATCATTTATATCAATCAAACATATCCAATCATTCTATATATGTCACCTATTATTCTTGTGATATCTCAACTTTTTATATATATAGAATATTATTTTAATTATTAAGTATAGAATACATATTTTGACCTATAAATTAGTTTTATGTTATGTATTATAAAATATAATAAAATACATATTATTCTTTTACGTCATCATGGTATCAGTGGAGGCTAAGATGGTTGTTTTCTTTTTACTGTCACTGGCTCCATTGCTATATTCTCAGCCGCGGTTTCCTTCATCGTTCCGGTCAACGATCCTGCACTGTCCCATTCTGCCTCGACACCTCCGTGCGCCGCTGCCAACCGTCGCTGCCTCGATCTCGTCCGCGCTGCTGGTCTCTTTGTCGCACCACCTGTCTTTGGTTTGATCGCACCGCACACCGCCCCTGTCGCACCAGCGATCAGCCTTCATACCTTCTCGTCTGCGCTCCTGTCTCGCTTTCGGTTCTGTGGTGATCAGTCTTCTCACCGTTGCCACCTGAATCACCATCGCCGCTTCTGTCTTGTCGCTGCTTTCCTGCTGCAGCCACTACCTCGTCTGGTCTGGTCACCATCGCCACTGCCTGGTCTGGTCCTGCTGTCGCTGGTCTGGTCTGGTTCTTTATCTGGTTTGTTCGGCTTTCCAGTTTCTTCTTCGGCTGTCCAAGTTTCTGGTCTAGTTCCTCCATCGCACCACACATTCTGGTTTGGTTTGTTTTGAAAACATCGGGCTGTTGGATTGTTATTGAGCTCTTAACACACTCTGGTTTGGTTTGATTTCAAGTTATTGGGTTCATCAAATTATTGGGCTTTTGGTGTGTTATTGGGTTCTAAAATTATTGGGTTATTGGTGTCTCATCGGGCTACATAGTTTAAGAGTTAGGCCTTTTTTTTAATAATTTTTCTTATTAGACTAATTTATTTATTTTCTTGGGCTTGCTTATTTTGTTTATATCATATTTTCCTTACGAGAGAATTCATAGAATAAACCTATTTGCAACGATTGCAAGCTGTTAAGATACGTTGTTCTTTATTGGCTTATGAGATGTTGTAAGCACTGCCACAAAATTAAACCAGAGCACTATAACAAGATTGTCCTCGAAATATTAATAACAGAGGATTTTCAACCAAAATCCAAAAGTGTTTATCTCAAGTCTTTTCATAACAATCAACAATTTCCTATAGCTATAGCTGACGCCACACCGGGTATTGCTGATTCTTTTTCTATCTCAGTTTACGATATTGCATCTATGCTCAATCAAATCTCAATCAAATCATTTCCAAATCTAGTAAATTATCTCTTTCTGCTCTCTCTATGTCAACAAGTAATTTCTCTTAGGTTTTTTGATTCAACTTATTGTAATCACATGACTTCTAATCCTACTAATTTTTTTGTCCAATCATTATCTTTCTTTTTATCTGTCATTTCTATAGTCAATAGCTTATCCATGCCTATTCAGCATATAGGTCATATCTTTACAGATAATTTATCTTTATAAAATATATATTTCATTCCTAAACTTACCTTAAATCTTATCTCTATGGGTTAATTGTGTGAATTTGATTTTGATATTCATTTTACTCTTTGTGGATGTTGTGTGCAAGATTCACAAATGGGAAAAATTCATAGGATAGGTCATAAAGTTGGATATTTATTTGAGCTCATTCATCTTCAACTACCTTCATGAGTTTTCTCTTTCTATTAGTTTGCCGTTACTTCTTCATCCTTATCATTGAGTTTTTGGCACTCACAATTAGGTTATGTTTCCTCTAATCGTTTAGGTTTTTTATTATCTAGTAGATATTTAGGCTCTGTAACCAATGATTAAATTGATTGCTTATCTTGTCAGTTGTCTAAACAACATGCATTACCTTTTTCTTATAATGATTTAGTCTCTCAGACATCTTTTGACTTAATTCATTCAGATATTTAAAGGTCTATATCAATAACTATCATGGAGGAATCCAAGTATTTTGGTATATTTATAACTGACTATTCTAATTATACATGGTTTATCTTATGCATATAGGTCTGAACTATCTAAAATTTATTCTGATTTTATTCAAATGATTTAGACTCAGTTTTCAAAATTTATTAAAGTTTTACGTACTGATAATATCATAGAATATTAGGATACTATTTTTCTTAATCTATTTAGCTAAATGGGCACCATATACCATCATTCTTGTCCTGGTACATCGTAATAGAATGGTATAAGCTGAACGCAAACATAAACATCTTCTTGAAACTATTTGTGCACTTCTTATATCTACTTCTTGTTCTGAAAAGTTTTGGGAAGAAGTTATCTTAACAGTAGTGCACACTATTAATCATGTTCTATCTTCCGACATTGATAATCAAACTCCTTATAAACGATTGTATGTCATTCTTCTAAACTATCAAAATCTCAAAGTCTTTGGATAGTGCTTGTTTGTTCTTCTTCATTCTTATGAACGAAATAAATTAGAGTCTAGAGTTCGCCTATGTTGTCTTCTTGACCATAGTATTGAATATAAAAGTTATCGTTATTAGAATCCATTCTCAAATTGCCTTCATATCTCTCGTCATGTTGTTTTTTAGGACAATAAGATGTTTTTCTCTATATTCAAATTTCACGCATCACATATTTCCTCTCATAAACTCTTTATAGATCCTATTATTTCTCTGTTACCCGATAACAGTGACTCAAGTATTTTTGTGACTTATTGAGATTGATTGTCATTTTGTTCGGCAATATATTCATCAGAGTACTATTAAATTTTATTCGATTTCTTTTGTTGATCAGCCTGTTGATCTCTCCACAAAAGCTCATCATCCGAGCTGTTTTCGTGACTTGGTTTCCAAACTCAAACTTGCATCAATTTTGTCATCTTGAGTTTGCAGGGGATGTTATCATTCATGTCAATCAACATATCAAACCATTCCATATATGTCACACATTATTATTATTATGATATCTCTATTTTCCATATATGCAGGATATTATTTTAGTTATCATGTATAGAATATATTATGCTAATTGCCTTATATATTTTGGCCTATAAATTAGCTTCATTCTGTACATTATAAAATACAGTGAAATACATATAATTCTTCTACATTATCAATAATATTAAAAATAGGATACTATGAAACACCCTCTTGAAAAGTAAATTAATGGTGATTAATCTCCAATTTTTTTTTAAGATAAACCATCTCCTGCCAGTTAACATTCTATCAAAGAAGTTAACATTTTCCATCCAAATCCTTGAAATGACTAAAATACCTTTGTCAAGTTCTAGAAAATCCCTATAATACTTTTTAAACTTATATAATGACTAAACTATCCTTAATTTACTATTAATTAATAATAATATTAAATAAAAAATAATGCATAATTTAAAAATAAAACATAAAAAAATAAAAAAACTAAATAAAAAAAAAATCATTACCATTCACAATCACACCAGTCATTACTGTCTCTCTCTTCATTTTTCTCCCTTCTTATTCTTCTTCTTCTTCTTCTTATCATTTGGATTCAATCTAGGTTTGAACCCAATCTTCTTATTCTTCTTCTCCTTTTTCTTCTTCTTATCGTTTGGGTTCGAACTAGGTTTGAACCTAGACAATCTTGGTTCGCTAAACCCAAAACACAGTTAAATCTGGGTTCAACAAACCTAGATTCACCCCAATTGAATCAGGTCAAACCCAAATCAATATGGGTTCACCCCAGTTGAATCTGGTCGAGTCGAACGTAGTAATCCAGATTCAACTGGGGTTCAAACCCAGTTCTTTGATTTTTTTTTTTTTTTTTTTGGTAAGATGAGTTTATAGTGGATTGATGGTTCGATGATGATAATGGTAGGTTGATGTTGCCCATGGTGGGTTAATGATGGGTTGATGTTGATAATAATGGATTGAGGATGATGTTTTGTTCATGTTTCTAATATATTGGTTTAGGGTTAATGAATAAGTGTTTTTTTTTTTTTTTTTTAATGAAGAGAAGTGTGTTGTCTATTGGAGGTGGAGATCCAATCTCCACCATCCATTATCTAAAACATTTTTTTAATTAAAAAAAGTTAATTTTTTTTTTAAATATTGTTCATCATCCATCATGTGAAAATCATATTAAATTTTCATTAGAAAATTATTAATCTTTTAAAATAAATTATTAATTTCTTTTTTTTTTAATTTTTTTACAATTTTTTTATTTGAAAAAATTATTTTAATTTATTTTTTTAAAATTTACAATTTTTATTAATTGTTTTCATTTTAAAATTTTAATTGTTTTATTAAATTTCATTTTAGTCCTCAAATTTTAACACCAATTGGGTTTTTTAAACGGTAGGGCAATGGTTTATCTAATAAAAAAAAATCAGGGGTTAATCACGATTAATTTGCTTTTCAGAGAGGTTTTTCATAATATTCCTATTAAAATAATTTTCTCAAATTGATGCTAAATAATAAAAAATATTTAAAATAGTTTTAGTTTTAGAAAACCTTTATAAAAGTCATATGATGTCCCTACCAAATACGTCTAAATTTTGATCACCTAAAATATAATAAAATACCAATAATGAATTTGGATATTTATTTCCTTAATAAACTGTTTTTATTTTTTTGAACGGAAGCTCCTTAGATCTTGTTGGGCCCTGCCTTTATTCAATCTTTTTCCTGCTCTGCCGTACATTACGCTGCAATATTCTTTGCTACTCGTCAATTTGAGGTGAAACCGATAAAGAGTTACAAAAACAATGCCTTGTTGGTGGTGATTGGTCAATTCCTTGATTTGCATGTTTTTCAACCTTTTATAATTGTTTGTTTAATTTCTTTATGTAACAACTTTTGTCAACTTCGTAAATGTAAAAATCCTATTAAGATTGCACTGCATACATAAATTAAGAAACATTTATATTTGGATATATCTCCCTTATAGTGATTTGACATGCAGCACACAAGATATGATTTTTTCAAATTGGAATATATAACATATGGTTGCCTCACAATGTTTGTAATTGCTGATCGCTTTTGAAATTTTGGGCTTGACAAAATTTTGCAAATGGGTGTTTAATCTTTGACTTTGTTCTGTCAATTTAATTCTCTATCTATAAATTTATTTTTAAGATTTACAATAGCATTATGATATTTATCAAAATAGTACTGTAAAAGTTACATGCACCTCTCCACTAATTAATGTATTAAGGGTTGATCTATCAAATACAGTTTACAAGTTTGTGCGGATAATTTACAATAGATATCACGTTAATTTTGAAAGTAAATATCCAAGTTGTGTAAGTAATATTTAGATCGTTCAAGTAGTTTTTGATCTCTACAAGGAATGATAGACTTTATTCTGAGTTATAAATAATATATTATATCAGTATTAACTTTCATGGAAAAAAAGAAAAAAGATTGTTATATCAATTTGCTTTTATATACAAAATAATATTAATATAATCTCAATTGTTGAAATAAGTAAGGATCTAGATCCTCTCATGATTTGAGCTTTTCTGAAATTTTTTGAAACATGTGATTGGTGGTTGAAAAAATAAATATAAAAAATAATCATATCTAAATCATTCATTGATTGTGATACTTATATGTCATGAGATTAGATTAGATTAGTAAGACGCTCAGATTAGAAGATGATCCAAATTTAATAAGTAAATCCAACTGATTTTGTAAATTAAGCTACATGTTAAGAGTTAGAAAAAAAAGTGGTCAATTGTACATCTTGGCAAACCCAGAAGAACAGACATACCGTATTCTTGGATGATCTGATCTGATTGTAGAACTTAAGCAGTTTGTTTAGATTTGTTTTCAAAACTGGTTTTTCATTTTTAAAAAGCAGAAAATGAGTTTGTTTGTATTTGGTGGTTGTTTTATAAAATGTGTTTTTTAAAATGGAAAACCTTTTTTTTCAGCAAATTATAACTACAAGGTGAGCAGGTAATTTTTTAATGTTTTTTACCATTTTCAAAACATGTTTTTAAAACAAATAATTACTTTTTCCTCCAAATAACTATTTTACTCATTTTTAAAAACAATACCGAAACACATTTATCTTGTTTTCTGTTTTTGAAATTTATTTTCTTTTTTTACAAAATCTAACAAATGCAAAATATCATTTTAAAAACATGTTTATTTTCAAAAGTATCATTCTAAAAATGGAACCAAATGCGCCTTAAGTAGTTCTAGCTCTTTTTGTGAAGTGGTGGACCGAAGTGGTTTAAACGCAATGGGTCATCTCCATTGCCAGTCAGGAAATTGTAATCATCTGGGCCAAGCCAATCAAGGTTCTTGGACTTGTAAGATCCAACGAGATGCTACAAGCCTAAAGAGTCCAATCCAATGGCAAGCGAGTAGCCGGCTGTTACTGAACTGCAAGCAAGGCAAGTGTGGGGGAAAAACGAAGTGAAAGCGACGAGGGAGAGAGGGAGAGAGGTCAGACTCAGAGAGTATGATCTGTTTGGGGACTTGAGAGGGTGCATATCATTATGTTTGTACATTTTACACAAGTGAGGGCACCGCCTCCACTTCCACAATCAATTGTGGGTGCCACCACATCAACCGCATCTCTAATCATCATTTCTCTCCTTATCTCCCACGTGGATATCCCATCCAACCTTACACGTGTCCCTCTCCTAATGCATTCCCGCCACTTTGATCTTCCTTTTGACACGTGCTTTTTATTTTGTCTTATGCAAGCATGAACTGGCCTACGCGTCACATTCCCGTCACTCACCTCCCCGTCACTGCTCTACTTCTTCCTCCCAGTACGCTCACAAACAAGTCACAAGTCACAGTGATCGAGTACGAGTAGCTCACAAATTTCAGCTAATAAATGTTTTTGTTTTCTAATTGGATATAATTCTTTGCTTAAGATCTTATCATGTGATGAGCCGTGACATGTTTGTCTACCTGTAATATTGGATCAATAATGCGATTGGATCTACTGATATAAGCATATATCTAGCCAGAGATTTGGGGGTGGCAACTGGCAAGATAGATATTCTGGCTGCCGCAGCCTTTTTTGTGGGCGGCACCACTAGCGGGAGGGAATTTTGGCAAACTATTATTTTCATGGACAATCTCAATCAATCGAAAATTTGAAAACAATTTTATATTGATTTATTTTTGTAAAGCAATAAAAACATTTATTATAGCGTAAATTATAAGTTAGTTATCAAGTTCAAATCAATTCACAAGCGAAATCAATTTTAGTGATTTATTATAATTTAATTATTTATCATTAATTGTAAACCGTTAAAGTTAACGATTAACGATAATTAAATTATATAAAAATTATATTACATTTTAATTGAAAAATAAAATAAAATGACATCAAAAAATAAAATAAATAATAAATTTAATTAAAAAATAATAAAAAGTTAAAAACTAATAATAAATGGATTTTCACCGTCTATCACTCTTTACGGAAGATGGAGATCAAATTTTTAAACAATTTTTTTAAATTTTTTTTTTTTTATCATTTTTGACCTCTCATTTCTCATCATCAATCCAATAAAATCATCTTTATCTATCATTAACTCAAAATCATCATCATCAATAAACAAAAACCAACAAAAGCCATTGTTTCAATCATAAAAAGGAACCAAATAATCCCATAAATCACACAAATGAAAAAACACAAAAATCCCCAGAAATGATTTAAAGCAGCAGCAGGTGAGGCGATCACCAACCACCGCGAGTCCGTCCTCACCGCCGGCCCTATTTCATGCTTGTTTGCCGGTCACCAAAGCCCGTCTGCCTTCATCACCGATCTGCTAGCGACGGAGATGGTGGGCCTCACCGATTTTCATCATCCTTGTTCGCCGGTCACCAAAGCCCACCTCTTCATCCTTGTTCGTACCTGTTGCGACGGAGATGGTGGGTCTCCTCTCCACAGTTTCTCTATCTTTCCTCTCTGCTTCGCCGACACTATTCTCTTCCTTCTCTCTCTATCACCGGAGCCTCACTCTTTTGCTTGGTGTTTGTGGTTGAAAGCAAAATATGGGGTTTGCTTTTAGTTGAGGGTGAAGATGGGTAAATGACATCTGAATTCGACTTGGTTTGATTGTCGATGATGTTCGACAATTGTTCCACTCGGCTTTGTTGTTTCAGATGAAGATTTGGTTGGAACCCAGAACCCCAGTATCGTGGTTGGAATCCTTTAATTTAATTTTATTTTTTTCTACATTTTTTCTCTTTTGTTTTAATTTTTTGGTTTACTAAAATTCATCTCTATGGACGGTAGCGTATTTTTTTTTTTTTTTGAATAAAAGAGGGATATATTAACAACAAGCAGAAAGAATACGGTAGCGTATTTTTTTAAATTTTAGTTTTTTAAATTATTTTTTAGACTTAGTTTTCTTTTTAATTTTTGTTTTTAAAATTTGTTTTAAAAAAATAAAGATAAAAACAAGATCATAAGTAAAAAATACCCCTAAAACTGTTTCAGTTGACTAACTTTGACTAACTTTGAGGTAGCCAAATTGTAATAAATCGCTAAAGTTGGCTCCGTGAATTGGTTTCAACTAAAGTAATAAATATGATTTTATCCAGAGAGAAATTTTTATAGAGATGTCTGATTAGAACTAATAAATTAAAAACAGTTATATAACAACTTTTTCAAACTTTACTTCTCTTTAATTAAATTGGGATCTTCTATATATATTTAAGAAAAAAAAAATTATCTACTTTTATCACTTGATGTGCTTTGAGAATAAGTGAATGTATGAGTGGCATGGCGTATTAACTCTAGTTAAAAAAGGGATAATCATGCTTTCTTTCTTATAGTTTGATATAATATTAAAATCCTTGATATTTTTAAAATTTGTTAATATATCACTAATCAATTTATGAAATTGATAAAATATCTCATGTAGTTTATGAAAATATCCAAAAAAATCTTTTTACTGTCAAAATTGACTTTAAAATTAAAGTTTGACTATTAGTGTGAAAGAGTAAAACTACAAAAGTAATCTAGTCATTTCGATTATTTCAGTAACAATAGTAATGGTAGAGGATAAAATGAAATTTATCGAGATTACAGAGTTAATTAAAGATCATATTAAACTACAAAGAGGAAAGTGAGGTTATCCTTTCAAAAAAAAATTCCTTGTTAATCAATATGTACACTAGTGTATGATTTATTATTGTGTGATGTGGTGGGGGAGTCTTGGCCCTGAATGATTAATTTTAGTTTTTAAGTTTCAGATTAAAAAAAAAAAAAAGGGTATACTAGCATATTCATTCCTAATTTAAGTGATTAATACATTTCTTTATATTTCTGATAGCGGATGGAGTTTTTACCATGATCAATTATTAGAATGCATGAGAGATTTTCTCTCTCTTATTGTGAGAGTAGGTATCTTTCGATAGGAGTCAATTTTTTTACCACATATCCGATTTTCAATCTCAACAAATCCTTACAACGGGTGTTAGTAGATTTTTAACTATCTTGTAACTATATCAAAAGGGAAAAAAAAAAAAACCATATATACATTATGAGGATCTTATTTTGATTTATAGTTATTTTTCAACCATCATAATTTTGAAAGTTTTAAAAGAACTGATTTGAATCTACAATTTCATTGATTTAAAATTATTTAATACTTTCTTTTAAGGATCCCAAATTTAATAATACCCTCATTTTATTCTACTAATATATTATCACAGAAAGAATAAAAATATATATATTATTTTTTTTAATTTTTAGTAGTAAGACATCTATATTTTTTATTTTTTATTTTATTTTTTTTAAGGTGAAGATCAACTTGAGAAATCAAAAGCACAGAAGTTACTATATAGTCACTTAGATAGGCGTAGGATTCATAACAATTTCCAAGGTAGATCTTCCAGCCATTGATTTTGAATTCTTAATATTATGTACACACCATAAATATACAGATATATACCCGAAACGCCGGAATCTAAAAGCTTATAAAATTTGAAGCCTGTGGATGGAAAGACATAACTCCATTAAAACGCTAAATGGTTTCTTTTAAACCCAATTATATTTGATACAGGTATATTTGGTAAAGGCAAAATCGTAGTGGGAAACATGTGGGGTTCATGAAAATCACGTAAGAGCTGTTGAGGCGGACATAATTAACTTTCCATGTTGGCAATAACCCTCATTTTTGTGTGTTTTGTAATGTTCCTAGCTTTGAAAAGAATTTGTGATATGTTAAGCATCTCTCTCACTCATATGTCAATATCTCAACCCTTTTAACTCTTGAACGAGTTGCATAAAAAAAATAGTGATGCTTGCTTGTACTAAAATCTCAATGCTTTCATAATGATATAATTTCATTTATTACAAGATAAGAAATTTTCTCTTATCTTATTTTCAACTGTTAATGTTTATACTTTTTTATAAAATAGTAATAAAAAGATCCAAATCCCAACTTTCTATTAATAACAACATGTGTTGATGTCATATAAGATTATTAGTAGAAGGTAACTTAACTAGTTGTGGGGAGAGCACCTTCAATTTGGGGACGTACGAGAAAAGTGCAATCAACTAGGGACAAGATAAGAAAATTAAGTAATTTTGGGGATTCATTAGTAATTGTCCTAAAGCAAAACAATTAATTAATATATTTTTTTTATTTCGGGTTGAGGTCTTGAGGACCAGAGCCTTATGGCCTCTCCCTAGCACCGGCCCCTAGATAAAAATGGGATATGAGAAAATGATCTAAATTCAAGTTCAATATTTGAATTAATAGAAGATGGAAGTCAAGTAGATTTCAGACTTTTTTTTTTTTTTTTTTGGGAAGTGATTTCAGACTATTTTAAAGTTTAAACACGGCAATGACTACAACGTCATTCTTTGATCTAGCTTTGTATTCAAAGAAGTAGATAAATTGTCTTTTTAGTATTCGTCTTTTACCGTTATTACCAGGAAATAAACAATTGAAATTACCCGAAGGACAATGACCATTAAGTTGCACGTTGTGTTGGGGCCTTTTTGGTGTAAAAGAAAGTAAAGGCTGTGTGGGCTCGTGTATCCTGGCAAGACAGATCAGGATTCTGAAATCAATCGTAAGATGCTGCAAAAAAGGGAATACGAGTACTTGTCAAGGGAATTATTAGGTTTAAGTTGTGAAAGCAAAACCCCGGTTGATGGTTTCTTAGGTAGCGGACGATTTCAAAGCTTCTAGAGCCAAAGAAATCAGTCTAACAAGAAACTAACCTAGTTCAACTTGACCAACTTTAAACTATAATATATGAATTTGTAACATTTTGTGGGTTCGGTTGATATTTCCAACCAAGGACTTTTCTCTAGTGGGCTACCTAACTGCACTAGGACTGAGACAACTCGCTAGGAAGCTAAACTCTTCACAATCACCCTTGCAGGAACATTATCGTGCGGGGCCCTCTTTGTTATTAATATTCTTAGGGTATGATTAAGTTATTAATTTCTATATAAGTTTTCAACTTTGTATATACATCCTAATTTTTGTTTTTTAAATGAGATTAAAATTTTATTGCACCGGTAAATTTTCAAATTATTTGTATTATGCACTCATGCATGGTTCTTTATCTTGTATATTCTAGTGAAAAGATTAAAGGAAGGAAAAAAAGAAAAAAAAAAAAAAAAAACCTTTTTGGGGTTAAGATGATCATGCACAATAAATGGAGGATCGATTCCGAGTCTTGAAGGTAAAAGCTGAGCTGCTTACAGCTTACTGTGAGGTCACATGTTGGTGGGAAGGGAAAGGGCAGATATCATGTGGTCAACCAATGTTTTGTAAAAAGTCTAATTAATTAAATAAATGTGTGCTTTGTGCTATGTATATACGAATAGGCATCGACACACATTTTGTTGGCCATGGATGTGCATATAAAACGTTAGTGTATGACAACTGTAATTTATATTCTTCTATCTCTTTCAAACAATAATGTTTCAATTTAAACCAGTCTATAGGCCGAAGAATTGTCAAAGGAATCCAAATCTTCTATGCTGGATCCAAAGCTTACGGTCCAATATTGCAGGCACAAGTCTAGCCTTGCTTCCAGTATTCATAGACCCACTTGCGTCAGATTTTAATCCACTTTCATCATCGCTTACGCATATTAGCTAATTGTAATTATTAAGTTTTACATAATTAAACTACATTAAAGGTCAAATGCAAAGATGGCACCATCAACAGCATGCATTGAAAAGAATGTTTCTAATATATAAAACATTGATTCATAGTTTTCTTTTATTTTTTATACATTGTTTCATGAACTTAAGTGTCGAACATTCTCTAATCTACATGTAACTTCAAATTATTAAATTAGACCTTGTTATGAGGCAGGATTCTATATATATATATTATATATGGTAATTTAGACAAGTAACTTTTGGTTTTGTCGCTTCTAGCATTTGAATATATGCTTCTTCTGAGGAAGGAAATGTTGGGTTCTAAAAGGTTTGTGTCTTTTGGGGGCTTGGCTCTAAATTGAAGGGATAGAGAGAGAGAGAGAGAGAGAATGCATATGCATTTGCCTTTTCAGTTGGAAACTTTGAGGGCAGAAGTCTTTCTCACATGACCCTGAAGGAGACTGAGAGGAGGACCAGTGAGGGTAGATGGATAGATAAAATAAAATAAAAATAAAAAAAATAAAAAAAAAATCATGATTGCTAAAAACCAGATTATTCTCTGGCATGGGCCACCATGATTCCAAAAGAGAAAGAGTCACATGTCACCACATCCTCTCAACATGTCCTCTTCTTCCAAATTGCCATGGCTAATCATCTCTCCTCCATTTGTTTTCCAATTATTTCATTATCATCCTAATTTTTTTTAATAAAATTATTGTTTTTGTCCTCCTTTTGATTCTAATCACCCAGCTCATTTTTTTTATATCTTTCTCTCATGACTATCAAAAAGATTCACTAAGATATTGATGAATTAAGTCATTGCTATTCATTTTCACATAATAACCTCATACTTTTCTGCTTCATAAATCATATCTAGTACAATCAAATTAGTAATCTCTTGTAAAGGCTAATTGAAAGATTCACAATGTTAAAGAAATCCATCATAGCCCATCAATACATAATATTTATGCAAACACTTGATTACCACTGACTTCTAATCATTTATCTTACCACTTGAATTGTTACGATATATTAATTGATTTATACACTTTAAGGGTTTGGGATCCGAATTTTGTTGATTAGAGTGTTCTTGTATATATTCTTAAATATCTTGGATATATATTAATAGTATTAATAATAAATGGTTAAAATTGATTCATTTCTATTATTTTTTCTCAAATTAACGGAGAATCGATACCCTTCTCATAAAACCAGCATAAATGTAAATAAATTAAAAATAAAACAACTACGAATTTAGAATTGCCGAATTAGAAGAGTACAGCTAGCTTTGCAAAGTTCAGAATTATATATATATATAAATAATAGAATGCAACCACGCAATAGATTCTTCTCAATAAATAATTGAATGAATTGGCATGCATGGATCACATGCTTATCCTGATTTTAACAACTCTTCTAATAAATTAGGGATGCTATATATGGGATTGATGTTCTAAATTGTTTTTTAATTGTCTATTTCTGGCAGCTGTTGTACAATTATTAAATTAAACAATAAACGATGGGTATGAGTTGGAGCAAATTAAAATGATTTGAAATGGATAATGAGGTTTTGTCTTAGATGATAATGAGAAGGTCTCAGGGTAAGGGAGCATGAGAGACCTAGGGCACATGTCTCCACAGGGTTGGCTCAAAATCTTAAATTAAGATATGAAATCTCCCCGGAGATATTGAAGATTTTTTACTTGGATTTTATCCAATGAAGCTATACATCTTATTAAATTGAAAGAAAATAAATAATACATAAATTAAGGAGAGATTTTGAGTATGATTGCGGCAGGTAAGGATTCCCCTAATCTTGCCACTAATCGCTCCCCCCTATCCCCCCCCCTAATATCACACTCTTCCTGAAAAAGTGAATTGTAAATGTTATATCATGCAAGAGACATAACACGAGGATGAGCCGATTATGCCATTGTTATCATGTAATATTCATCAAATTTACAAAAATAATAACCCTTATCATGATGATTTTATTATTCACACTACGATTAAAAGAAGAACAAGTAACAACTAAAAATTAAAAAACGGGGTTAAAACTGATTATCTATATGAAAATACAGTTCTTTCATTTTTATTTTTCTTTCTCATAATTTTAAATTATGTCTTACCATTAAAAGGAAAAAAAGAGCCCAGAAAAGAGAAGTAATTGACAATTTGGAGAATTTGGCATGTCAGGGAGTGAAATTAGCGGAAAGAAATAATCCAAAAAAGTCACATTCAAATGAATAAACCTGCGGAGACGGCAGCTAAGGTTCGTCGCTTTGCCCTATTCAAAGCAAAATAAGATTTTGGACCATTCTCTACAATTAAGACCTCCGATGCTTTCGTGATTGCTATAGAGTATAGACAGACCTTATAGGATCATTACAACCACCAAGATAACAGGTCATTTATTAAAACAGCACCGACCTCTCTAGACATGATACGAGAATCAAAACGTTGCTACTTTTGGTTTACATTCATTAATTCTTGTTAAATATTCCCTTAATTGCTAGGAGTTGCCTAACAATCATGTTCATACACCATGAATATTTGAATTAAGTTAAAACAGAATTACTACTAAACAGAAACGATTATTTGCAATAACAAATTGACATTTTTTTTTTAAATTATACTTAGTCTCGATCATTAAGAAGAAAGGCAATATGTCAATATCTACACCTCCAAACTGATATACCACGACGCATCATATATTTTTTGACTAAATACCATAATTATTTGTAATAAAAGAAGAAATTGAGCTTATAAATATGAAGATGACTGCAGCAAAAACCTCATTTCTGCACTGTTAAGTTGGCGCATAAGGGTTGAGTTGCTAATCAGAAGGACAAATCCATGAATCAACAGTACCTTCAGCCCTTGAAGAAACATTGTCCAGGCTCTTGTCATGGTGAAAATCTGACGAAGAAGCTGTGTAGTTCAACTTGCAAGTACCAGTAACCCTTTGTGATGAATTATTATAATTTCCATCGAAAGGCCTCATCATTTGATCTTGACCAGAAGCCAACCCACCAAGGTTTGTATTAACATGTCCATGTCCATGACCGCCGCCCATAGCTAATTCTTCAAGAGAAGCCATGCCAAAACTTGCCTGAGATTTTGCACCAAAACCAGGCACATTAAGCTGTGGAGGGTTAAGAGGAGGCTGCAGGAACGATAGCACTGGGTTTGATTGCATGTTCAACACGTTTTGAGGCTCTTTGGTGAGGCCTAAATCAGATACCAAATGGTAGTTACTACTATTCGAAGGTGAACTGAAAGTAGGAGCTAGATTTCGGGAAGTGGTTATGGTAATGGTATTATTATTGTTAGTAGTGGCGGCAGCAGCAAGATTACTTGTAGAAGCAGAAATATTGGCATCAACCATGGAAGAAGAAGATGTTATAAAAGGGATTGGTTGAAATTTGTGTGTAGTAGGACGAAGAGGGTAAAGAGGCCCTATTGGTTCCATCTGACCTGCCTTAATGGCCGAGCCTGACCCGAAGAGATCGAGCCTGCGAGAGTAGGGCGACCCTGAAAACGGTGGTGCTGGGATACCAGTGAATTCCTGCACCATTGCTCTGAAATTGGACGTGTCCGTGGTGAGAACAGTTGTCGGTGCTCTTCTTGACGCTCTTGTTCTCTTCTTTGGGTTCTTGACAGCATTAGTCTGATTTGAATGATATCGTCCACCATTGTCATGGACTAATCGGGGTTGCATGGAAGATGAGCTGGCAAATGGAGCATGGTTGAGTCCTTGAGCGGCTAGCATCATGGGCTGGCTTGACGAGGAGGAGCCCAGTTGGGTAGCTTTGTCGGTGCAGTTGGGGTCTGATCTCAGGCTTCTAGGCCCCACCAACTCGAGATTTAATAGGGAACTGGAGTTGGAGTTTGGCTGAGATTGAGAGAAAGCATGGAGATAATTTGAAGAAGGATCAAAGAAAGTGGTAGGGGGTTGTTGATTTTGATGATGTGAGAGAAACGAAGGGTTTGGATTTGATAAGGAACCAAAGTTGCTTGAAGGGTTCAAGAAAGCTGCAGCGCCTGCAGACTCGGGCTGTGAAGTAAACTCCTCTTCACCACTTGACGATTGCATACTACCACTGTTTCCAGAATCCATAGCTTTTTTCTTCAATTTCAAAACAAACTTCCAAAACAGAAGAAACCAGATATCTATATATTTATATATCTGTAAAAAGGCAAGACTGCAAAAGAAGACCAGAAGTGACCGATGAAAAGAAGCAATTCCATATCTTCTAAAACAGCTTTAAAAGGAAAAGAAAGTTGCCATACATTCTGATCTGCAAATGGAGGCTGCTTTTAAGAAGAAGAAGAAGAAGGAATAAAAGGGGAAATATAATATGAGATATATATATGTGTGTGTGTACACTCTTATGTATCTTCTTCTTCTTCTCGTTGCTGGTAAGGAGTCTAGGGTTTTGGGAGAAGAAAAGCTGGAAAAGAGAGAAAATAAAGGAGAGGTAAGATTATTTAAGCTTAAAGCTCAAACAAAGAGGGTGGGGGGAGACAACAGATGTTTCCACGAGGAAGATCCTCTAGAGAGTGCTGGGTGGGGTCTCCATTGGAGAAGAGAAAAGAGAGTTGCCGGTGGCGGGCAACGGGTCAAACTCAAACTGAATATGAGAGAGAGAGAGAGAGAGAGAGAGATATGGTTGGCTCGCTCTATCTATATCTCTATTAATCTCTAGTGTATGTTGTGAATGTGAAAGGGAGAAAATGATATGAGCTTTAAGTTTTGGAAATTAAATATTGAAAACAAAAAAGGGTAAAAGATAAAAGGAAATACGGAGACAAAGAGTACTAGGGAACAACTTGGGCGGTCAGGAGATAAACAAACCACCACCACCACTTCTCTTTTTATTATTAATTTTCATTTTTCTTTATCCATATTTATTCTCACACTGTCAACGATACTATCTATCACGACTTTTTCTCCTTCATATATATATATATTTGATAAAAAAATTTCGAAAAAGGAATTGTTATTTATTCAAAAAAATCTGTAAATTGTTTTTTCTTTTATTTAGAGGTTTTTTTTTTTTTTTTTTTTTATAACAATCGCAGTATTTATTTATTTGAATATATTAATAAAATCTATTTTTTATACTTTTTATGATATAATCATTTAAATTTAGATTATCAAGTTAATGGAGATTTTAAGTTATTATAATACATTGGGTGGTGATGAGTACATTTTTGTTATAAAGACAATACATGCAGATTAACGTTACATAGCTAAAAAATTTATCAAAAAATTTCAAATGACATACAAGTAAATATTATTGTTATTTTTTGTTTATCATATTCTATCATGATCTACATATATGGAATTAATAAATAACTTATTGCATCACATTTTTTTTAGATAACATTTACATATGGTTTTATTCATCATATGGAATTAATAAATAACTTACAACATCATTTTTTTTTTTTCGATACTACTTACAGTTAGATGACTTGAATTTGAGTCATTATTAAATTGAACAAGCAGTACTATATACTATCAAGTCACATTGGATGGTGGTAGTCAACACATCACTTGAAATATGTTTTAAGTATTTTCTTTTTATAGGCAAAACACATTGGAACATATACTAGAGATTAAAAAAAAAGTGTTTTAGGTATTTTTTTTTTTAGTACTGTAGAATTAGTTTACACCTAATATATATAAATTTAATTTGCAATATACGTTTTTCTTTGAAAATTGTAAGAATATTATTAAATATATGAAAACTGCTATTTATTCTTTAAGAAATAAGTAAAATGCAAATTTTCTCTTAGTACCCCACGAAAAATGGATTTATATAATAGTTATATAAGCTTTTTAATTAGATAAAGAAAGTAATACGGATATGTCTATGTAAAGGCATTTAATTAATTCAAAATTTGATATTTCATTCCTATTAATGATTGATCTGGAACAGCTATACGCGTACAGAGTTTTCATGATTTTTGGTGCAGAAAGACGAAGTTGGTGTAATATTCCCGATCTGGGTTCTATTATCAATGTATTAATTTGATTTTCAATAAAATTTATGAGTACAAATTATGATATACCACCAACTCAACCAAACTCAGCCTTTGACCAAGTCAAAACTCAGGAACAAAATCCAAGTTATAATTGAGCTATATCAGAGAATCTTTTACCATCTTGCTGATCACCTGGTGCTGAAATTTAGACTGTGATCATAGTGTTCTTCTATTATTTTCAACATTTTTAATGGGAGATTATGAATTTAAAATGATGTTAACTCAGATTAAATAATAATATATGATAGATGCTCTAGTATTATCCTTTTCATATATCGTTTTCATTGAGCATTTATTCTTTTTCCCTTTTAATATTGTAACTTGCAAATGGTTGCTTGGTGTTTAATCTCAAGAAAGTTAAAAGGATGAACTATTTAATTAGCTAGGATGGGTAGATCAGTTCAACCACACATAAAAGTTGGCTGCAACCATCAAAACCATTTAATTATAATAATAGTACTTTATGTATACAAGCCTAATTCATACTTGTTTGTAAATAAAAGATTAATTAAAAACAAATAATGTGATGTGCAAGGAGTCTTTATCAAAGTACATGTAATGTTGCTCTTTATTAAAAGGGCCATTCGTGGGGGTGCCTGCCAAATCCTATGAACTCTAAATATCCAAATTGAATTCTCTTACGTCTTTTATGACTACACGGAATATTAAAAATTTCGTACCAACGTGATTGCTCTGCCTTTCACATCTAACCATCCTTCTTCAACAACATGCAGATCTGACTTTAGAATTCGGCCTTTAGAATTTGGCCTTCATATATATATATATATATATATATATGCCTTTTTGGTAGCTCCCCGGCTTTGTTAACAATTATATATATAGATAGTGTGACTCCATACCACATTTTCCAACTTTTCTGTCCCTCTTTTTCACAGTATTTCCTGTAATAATATTTCTGCTTCGTGAATCATGTAGATTGTGTTCAAGTCTTCAAGATAACAATCCCAATTTCCAAATGAAGATAAAAAAAAAAATTAAAAGAGATAAAGTCGTTCAAAATTTTACTGTATTTTAGTTTAAAGTGGTGCAATCGTGTAGATAAACTCCAAAATTTTCAATTGTTTAGTCCATAAAGTAATTATGACAATGATTGTAATGGAATGGTTGAACAGTTTGAACATATGTACAGTCATGTAGAAGATAATGAGATCAAATGGTTGAAAACTATTTATAGTTCTTTCTTTTAATTTAGGCTTTTTAAGATGCCAGGCCATCACTTTCCTCCAGACATACCAAAAATAGATTCAAAGCAGTTTTCAGTTATTTTATGTCTTGTGTCGACTGCAGATGCTATTCTTCACTATAATTAAGTTCTCAGAATCAATGTGTGCATTATATAAAATCAGCTTTTCTAAAAGTAAAATAATAATAATAATAATAAATTTCTTAATTACATATTTCTACGTTTTGGCTCTTTTAAACACTTAGTTTTACTTCAAATAAATATATCAACAAATGACATAAAAATTCTTTTAATATCTTGCAAAAACCCTAGCTAAGATTCCAAACACGTTTTGCACGGATTAGCGGATTCAACTCGAAGCATATTGTTTTATGGGGGACGAAAAAGTTTAATTAGAATAAACGATTCACGCACTAGACCCTAGTGTTGCATTTGCGTGGGATGTGCATTGTAATTTGTAAAGTCAGAAAACAAAAACCGAATAAATAAATGACGCCCTCTAAATAAAGAGCGAGGACAACTAGCACCCTAATGCTAAGTTGTGTTTTCGCTTGTTGCGGTAACAGTTGAAATTTGTGTTTATTAGACTTTAGAATTTTAGATAGATGGCCCACATCGACATGGGTAGGATAGTAGTTGAGAACATGGTAGCGCTTTAATCAACGCTTTCGGTTTGACTTTTCTGTCTCGTTGGTTTTATACACATAGTTTGCAAACTCTTTTCATTAATGTGCATGTTACTTAAAAAGTGATTTTAAATTTCACATCCAACTATTTTTTCTCTGCACAGGTTTGAATGTGTACGGACAATATACACCTGAGCCACTAGTATTGTATCATGTGATGTAGATGGATTTCTCATTTAATTAGATATGTCGATGTCACTGTGGTATGGTGCTTGTAGTGTTATATTTTTTTTTATATCGAAATATCTCTTTTATAATTTAATTGAAAAAAATATAACTAAAACATAGGAAAAATATGATAGTTTCCTCTCTCTTACACTGAAAATATAAAATAATTAGATATTAAAATCCAAAATTAAATTTAATTAAATTAATATAAGCACGCACGCACGCAAGCCGAAAAAGAAGTTATTTTATTTTCATGTTCAGCCTATACATCTGACAACAAGAAGGCCCAGTGGGCTTGATAAGTATTTTGGTTGATATATTGGACTCGAGTGTAAGGGCCCAAAATGAACTCGTGTAGCATGATTTCACGATGACTATGAGAAACACGCCCGATATTGAAATAAAAATCACATATGGCAGCGTGTGAATCAACTTGCGTTGCATCACATAACACCTCTATTAAAAATTTAAAATATTATCAACATCAATATATACATGTGAGTGCGCGCGCGCGTGCAATGTGGTTAACGGGTTGAAATCAAGGAAATCATTGGATCAACTTTCAAATGCATGAAATTTGCGACAACCATATCAATTAAACAGTTTGATCCGCCTTAGAGACTTGAATAGCATTAGTCTGTGTCAAAGTTCAATAAATTTGATCATAGCTTGTTTGTTGGGCTTTCAACTTCAAGGTTTTTGAATACATAAATTATTCTTTGATGCATATTCTGTTCTGTTGCCGTTGAAATTATTTTTTGTTAAAACATGTTTACTGTTAATAGTATAATCTTGTTCTTAAAACTGTTAACTGTTGTTAATGCATAAGTTTACAGCTAATCTCATTTTTAAAGGAATATATTTAGTTTGGTTTTCCCATATACATATATATATATAATAATAATTCTATTATCAGTACTTCATAATTTTAAAAAGTTAGAACGAACTAATCAAATTCATCAATTACATTTTTTTTCCTAAAATAAATTCTCTCTCATGTTTAATTCAAATGCAATGGATGAATTTGATTAGTTCATCATAACCTTTTAAAGTTAGGAAGTATTGATGGTAAAATCACTGTATATATAGATAGAGATTGACTTATTGTGATTTTACCTTTTTTTTTTTTTTTTTTTTTTGTAAATATATAGATTGAATGTATACATGATAATTAGCATAATCTAATATGTACATGCACTATAAGAAAGACCACCAATATAGACAAAAAATTTTCATCCCCATAACTCATAATGGGTGTAGATATTGTCACCCAAAGTTATGACTTACATACACACATTTTTATTTTTATTTTTTCTGAACTTATATATCCATAGTTTATTAGAAAACTTTATTACAAAATCACCTATAACAAAATGACCATTATAGATAATTGGTTAAAATAAATTATTAAAATAATTTTTATATCTATTAATCTTTCCTAAAATGTTTAAACTCTAATTTTAGATTTAAATAATTAATCAAAATATTTTTCCGTACTTATCAATTTATCCTAATATATTGAACTCTACTAGGAAATCTTACTACAATACGAGTACATGATTATCACAACAATTTTTTTCTAAAGGAAGTTAAAAAGCAAAAACAAATTGGAGTTAAAGTTATAAGAACTTGCTTTATTCTTGTTCAATTGGTTCTGAAAGTATTAATTATTATAGTGAAGAACAAAAAAATAATTAAATAAATTGATAAATATTCTAGTTCTAAAAAATATTTAATTTTTTTATTTGTAGTTTAATTTAGAATTGATGTTTTAATTAATATAAAAAAAATTATTACACTTGCCTTTACATTGGCTAATCGGTTTTGACTATTGAGTATACTGTAGAACTAAAATAACGGTGAAATTGGTAATCTAAAACTTACAAATTGATCTTGAGAAGTATGATTAGTTAGGATTAAGATTTTCTATAAAATAAAGAAAAAAATATGAGAAGAGTTTATTTTATTATTATTATTTTGAAGTGCAAAGAGTTGTTTAAAACTAAATTTGAGTATACTAATAGTTTGATTTGGTGTTTTTGATAAATAAATGAATTTACTTTCATAAGATTAGTTTTATATTAGATTGGATGCTTATAGTAAAATTGATTTTAAAATTTTTAATGATGGGTATACTTACAATTTGGGTGTATAAATCATATTTCTAGATGACAATATCTACATCCACTCAGAATTCATTTGAACAACCTATAGTGACAACGAAAAATTTCACCCCATAATACATATCTTTAAGTCCATAGTAATAAAGAAAAAGGGATAAAAAGCCAACTTTGTCTCTAAAATTGTCTATAGAAACAAAATTATCTCTTCCCAAAAAGTAAGTTTATTGAGACTAAACTTTTTAATCCTAATAGACTAATTGTTAGGATGAAATGAAAAATTATCCCTTAAGGTAGTTAGTTGGGATGAAAAATTAATTGGGATGAAAAAATTCAAAACCAAAAATGGCATTTAACGCATAATTAAAAATCATAGGAATTCAGGAAAGACGAGTCTCTTGGCCCTCAAATTAGATATGGCAAAGGCATATGATCGAGTAGAATGAGGTTTTTTGAGAAGCGTTAGGGTGAAGATGAAATTTCCTTCTAATAGGGTGAACCTTATTTTAGACTGCATCACAACCACAAAATGATCTTTTCTTTTGAATGGACTATCCAATGGGTAATATTGTCCCTTCTAAAGGCCTTAGACAAGGTTGTCCTTTTTCACTTTACTTATTTTATTATGGGCAGAAACTCTTTCAAGCCTAATAAAAAGGTCAAAGAATAATTGTAGGGGTTTAAGGTTCAAATGCTGTCAGATGATAATGTCCTTTTTGTAAGGCATCATTAGACAATTATATGAAAATTTTGGAAGTTCTTAAGGTGTGTGAAAAGGGAATGGGTCAACTAGTCAATTTTGAAAAGTTGAGTCTTACTTTCAGTCTCAAAGTGAATTTATCTCTCAAACGAGACATTCAGAATCTGCTTGGAATTGTGAACGACAATACATACGACAAATATTTGGGCTTACCAACCTTGGTAGATAAAAAAATAAGATGAAGACCTTTAATAACATTAAAGATCATGTGTGGAGCAAGCTATAAAGCTGGAAAAACAATTTTTTTCTCAAGGCAGCAAGGAGGTTCTCATCAAAGCAGTCATCCAAGCTATTCCAACATATTTGATGAGCATATTTCAACTCCAAGTTGGTCTATGTAAAGAGCTTGGCTTTATGGTTTTAACATTTTGGTGAACGACTAAAAATAGCAGAAGGAAAGCAAGCTGGATTGGATGGAAGAAAATGTGTTATTCTAAAGTAGAAAGTGGTATTGGATTTAAGGATTTGGATGTGTTCAACCAAGCACTAATAGCTAAGCAGGTGTGGAAGTTGCTAGTGTCACCAAATTCATCAGCTACACAACTTCTAAAGGCTAAATATTTTCTTAAAGTGACTTCCTACTACATGTCTCAAATTGGGTTGCTCACATTTTTGGAGAAGTGTTTTATAGGTAGGGCGTTGCTCAAAAAAGGAATTAAAGTGGTAGATTAGGAATCGAGAGCAGATTCGGGTGTTCAAGGATCCATGGAGTCCTAGAACCACTTTTTTAAACCTTTCTTATTAGGTTTGAACGCTAATTAAGATTTAAGGATTGCAGGATTTGATCATAAAATAGCAACATTGTCGGGATGTTTAGAAGATCCATAATTTGATGTTTCTAGTCGACAGAGAGGTGATCTTTTCAATTTCGATTAGTTATAGAGAATTGGTTGATAAGTGGTGTTGGCATTATGATCGAAAGAGAATCTTTTCAGTTAAAATTGACTATAGAATGGTTTGTTAGGAGAGATATCTTTTTGCCCCTTCCATAACTACAGGTAATCAGAACTAGTAGAAATCATTCTAGAGTTTGGATATACTAACTAAAATTAAGGTGTTTGTGTATAGGGTATGTTTAGATGCTTTTCCAACAAAGGATAAATTGATAAGGAGGAAGATCATAGACTATGCGAACTATCCTGGGTGTGGTTTGTATGATGAATCAAGCTCTTATACTTTATTTTGGTATCCTAAATTGAATAAAGTTTGGAAATCATTTGTAGTAATGGAGCTGGTTCTTAGGTTTAGGGAAATGAAAGTGATAGACGTATTGCAGAGGATCTAGCAACTGTCCAACAGAGAATCTTTAACATGCATTTATATCGTAATTAAGGGTTTTTAGAGGAGATGAAAAGCAAATATTTTCACAGGTAGCAAATTGGATGCGGAAGAGGTGGTTCATTGGGCGATCAGATACCTAGAGGAATTTCAAAGCACCTAAAAAGCTATGTCTATAGGGACAAGATCACAGATTCAACATGACTATTTGGAGTGACGACTGTCAAACCTAGCAGAGAATTCATTGGGGTGGATGTGGTAATCAGGGACCATGGTGGGTTAATTAGAGCAGGCAATGACTAAACCAATTAGAGGAAACTTCTCACTTAAAATGAGGAAGCTAATAGCTCTTAAAGAATGTTTAATCCTTACTAAAACTTTGATCTTGCAAGTTAAGGAGTTGGAAGTGGATGCAACTAATGTAATGTCAAAAGTTAACGGTGGAAGCTGCAACAAGTGTGAAGTTGATGTAATAGTCTAAGTTATTAAACTTTTAGTAGTGATGTTAGTATCCAGAGCTGTCAGGCCATTTCCAAACTTGGAAATCAACTGGTACACCAGTTGGCATCCCTGACTTTATTCTCAATAAAGGAACTTTGATGTCAATATATAAATGTTCAACATGGTCCTTTTAAGTGATAACCAATAGACATAGATTGCTTGAAGTTAAACTCAGACGCGGCTATCAAATTTGGTCGAGAACTTATTGGAGTGAGTGTGGTAATTAGGGACCATGCTGAGTTGGTTAGAGCAATAATAACTAAACTAGTTAGAGGAAACTTCTCTCCTAAAATGGGAGAGTTGATATGACAGGATCCAATCCGAATCCTATTGTACTTATATCCGGAAAAGCCCTATCTAGCACCCCAACGGATTCCTCCTAACCCTACTTAATGGGCTAAGAGAAACTCACGGAGCGAATACTTAAAATCTTTTCTTACTTAGAAAGATTAGAATGAGTTGGATTTATTTTTTTTATTATATAGAAAATTCGACAGCATAACAACTGTGTTTTAACTTAATCAAACTAACATGCAAGGGAAAAATACACTTCCATATGCTTTTGTTTTTCCAACCCAACTTCTTTTACCTCAAACATGTATTTCAAATCATAAATCCATTTCCTTAAAATTCATAAGCATAAAATCAGAATCAAACTGGATTACAAGTCACACAATGATTTATGACTAAAACTTTTGTATCATAATTAAATCTGGACCACTCATTTACAACTTAAAATATATATATATATACATGATTCTTTTAAGATACAAAATATGCAACATATTTATACAGAAACACTGTCGCGTCATTGCTCAATTTACTCTTCTGGAGGAGCCTTCCGTCTTGGTCACCCACATCAATACCTGAGGAGGTTTTAAACATAAAAACAGAAAATAATGAGCTATAGAAGCTCAGTGAGTGCTTAACTTCTTTTTAACTTAAATTGTTTTATTTCTTAAAAATACATCCTTAAAAATATTTTCAAAATGTCTTTATGTTTATTAAAATTTTGCATAAATCTCAAAACTTATTTCATTGTAAAATGTGAGTGTTAAATCCATAAAATACATACGTATATAAAATCTCATACATAGCTTATAAAACTATAAAATCCATAAGGACATCAAAATGTATATAAACTTATATATGTACAAAACAAAAATCTCATATAACATAAAATTCTTAAGCATAAATTTTTTATTTAAATCTCAAAGTACATATAGGTGAAAATTATAATCACGTAAATACTTAAAAATTCATATGGGACTTATAAATCACATATCGACTTAAACTCATTCAGTACATAAAACTTCATATATACATAAAACTCAATTTAACTTAGAACTTATGAAATCCAAATTTTAATTAAGATATAAATCATACATATGAAAATTTCAACTCATATATGCAGTAAAATTCATATAAAGCTTATAAAATTAAATATCCTTTAAACTTACACATACATAAATATTCATATAGAACTTGTAGGTTATAGACGTATAAAATTTTAATTAATTTCAATGCATAGCTTAAAATGAAAAATCCATAAAACTTAAATATATTCGTAAAACTTCACAAAAAACTCATAATTTATGGAATGTATAAAATAAATTCTCATTTCTTAAACCCTTTTAAAAACTTAAATTTTTATTTAGTTGTAAAAACATACTTTAAGCATATAAAATATATTTCTTTGTGTTTAACACTTTAAATAGTTAATTAATTTTCGAAAAGTACCATTTGTATCTCATAATGCTTACAACCACGCGGAAGCTGTAATAATGCTAACAGACTGTGGAGTTACGTGACGCTTTTATCAGATACTAACCGTGATACTTACTTATTTACAAAGACATCTCATAGTTACGTGCGGAATATATATCGTTAGCCATAACACCAGATAATATCCTACAAAAAGTAGAGACGACGCTGACAGACTCAATTTCTCCCCGAGTTAGTGACGCATCCCCTTCAAAACTTGCCATACTAATGTGGGATATACCGGCCGGGTCTAAACTTACTTATAAAGGTGTGTATACTTATGACCTTTGAAAATTTATTTTTATTTTCTTACTTAGTGCAAAAGCACAAAATATTATTTTATGCTTAATCGTACTTAAAACCTCATATATATATATATATATATATATAACTTCATATGAAACTTAGATTTTAATACACATATACACTGACTTAATAAAACTTCTTAAAAATCATACATATCAATGCAAAATATACATAAGAAATCCATGAAATTTTCGTATTTGCATAAGCCTCATATAAATCATATAAATTGCAAACCTTGTAAAATTTATAACCACTTAAAATCACTTATAGGGAAATCAAAATACTTTTCTTTACATAACATAAAACATAGCCCTATTTATAAAAAGAAATGACTTAAAACTTAAAACTTAAATTTTTATTTCATACAAACTCATACTTATAAAAATCATAAATGATTTATAAAAATCATAAATGATTCATACTTATAAAAATCATAAATGATAATTTTCCATACCAATTGTCATATAATCGAACTATTCATTTCGCATACTAAAATAACAATACACTTACAAAACGCTTAACACTTAAAACATACATAAACATATACATTTCTTACTTAAACAATCACTTAGAAAATTTTCTTATAATTTAATTTCTTAAAAAGCTTCATAAATCCATCAAAAAACTTTCAAAACAATATATAACACTCACAATAAAACATATTCTTAAGATTTCCAAATCAAATTAAAGATACTTCAAAATCAAGTGTAATACTCACCTTAAATTCAAACTTTTCTTAAGTGAGCTCCGATAGCCTTCATTGGTTCCACTTCCTTTCTTTTCACCTAAACATCACATAATTGCTTAAAACACACTCATTTAAAATACACTCATTTTAGCTTCACAAAGTTTGTCACACAACTTATAACTCAATTCATTCATTGGGGTACTATTTTACCAACTTATTTTCCTACTCGTTTTCAACTTAATCAAGACTTTAAAATTCTGTTTTCTTTGTAGTGGAACTTACTTATATACACCTAGGAGTATCCCCATATGTCCGAAATAATTTTCTGGAGCCCGAAACAAAAAGTTCAATTTTTGGGACCTCTCTTGGCCAAGTACTGTTCATAGCCCATTCTAGGGCTGCTCTTGACCTCATTTTTGCTCCATTCATCTCTCTAACTCAGGTTTAGATCATCCATAAAACAGGCTCCGAAATTTTCCAACAAACGGGTGTCCAAACCTAATAGAAACCTCATTTTTTTCATCACTTTTTCAATGTCATTTTCACCATTTTCATTCTAAATCTGAATTCTTCTTTTCCTTAATGTCATACATACTCAAACATACTCATTTAATACATTAAAACATGCACATGAAGTAATATTATACAATACTCATCAATGCCCTTCACTTGAGGACATAAAAGACAAGCTGCCTAAATGACTTTCTAACATTTTCATTAACTTGTCATAGGTTTTCTCATCATAATTCTAACATGGAATTGTGCTTAATAACACCAAATAACCTTGGTTCCATACTTCCTTCAATATGCTCTTACATGGCCTTTCACATAAATAATGCATTTCATTTAATTTTTGCATTTTATTTCATTCAAGCATTTCATCAAACACTTGGTGTGTATCAAACTTCACTTAAAATCAATTCAATCAACTTAGTGTTCATTCCAACAAAACCCTAACACACCAAACCTAATGATTTCCATATGGTTTACACTTAGATTTTGTCTCATAAAACTCCACTAAAATCATACATAAAAACCTCATAAAAAATCCAACCAAAACATCACACAAACATCATGAACAACATCATGGAAATAACTTCAAAATTCATAAAACTAATCTTGGTTTTGCTCAATCTTACTTCTAAACTTGTTTTCCTAGTTTAGGGAAGCTTGATCACTTGCTTTGGAAGCTTGAAATGGCATGAGACAACTTGCTCCTTCTTCCTCTCCTCATGGCCGAACATACCATTTCTCCCTCTATTTGCTCTCGGTTTTGGAGTGTTTGGTGTGTGTTTGGGCAGAGAAAATGAAGAAGAATTGGTGAAGTCAACCTTTTATATTTTTAACAATTCCATAATGACCATCATATCCCTTAATTAATTAAAGTTTTGCCCTTATCTCTTTCTTATTTTACCTTGGCCCATGTTATGTAAACTTATCTCCATTTGATCCTTACTTCACTTTCTTTTAATCTCACTTTGACCACAAGTAGGAAAACTTATTTCATTTTAGTCCTTTGTCATACTTACGATTCACGTAATACCATTTACAATTTATTCCGAAATAAATTTTAAATTAATTCTATGATCACTCATTCATCAAATTGACTTTACAACACTCTAATTAGATCTCTTAGGATTCAATCCATGGCTTCGAAAAAAATTCAAATGGAGTTTAGGTCAACTAGTATTCACAATCCTGTCCATAAAGGTGTTTTCGTCAGATAACTTTCGAAACTTTCAAAAACTACCCAAACGGAATCATTTTTACTCCGTTTCAGTTTTATTGGGTCCTACTAATCATTCTAAATATTTTTAGATTTCTAGGGTCCGTCTCAAAATTTCACAATTATCAGCTACTATTCACCAAAAAATATTTCTATTCATCCGTAAATTCACTATTAATCATAAAATGAAAGTTTGGGGTCATACATGATAGCTCTCAAGGAATGTTTAATCATTGCCAAGACTTTGAACTTGCATGCTAAGGAGCTGAAAGTGGATGTAGCGAATGTGATGTCAAAAGTTAATAGTAAAAGCTGCAGTAGGTGTGAAGCTGAAGTAATAGTCTCATATATTAAAACTTTTAGTAGAGATATTGGTACTCAGAGTTGTCAGGTCATTTTAGACTTGAAAATTGATTGACACACCAACTGTCATCCCTTGTTTTGTCTTCAATGGAAGAACTTTGATGGTAATATGTAAATATTTAACATGGTCTTTTGGAGTGGCGACCAATAGACATAGATTGCTTGAAATTAAGCTCTAATGCGGCTGTCAAACCTGATAACGAATTCATTGGAATGAGTGTGGCAACTAGGGACCGTATTGAGTTGGTTAGAACAGTAAGGAAAAACTTCATTTTAGTCCTTGAGGTTTTGAAAAATATCAAAATTTTAAACATCTTTTGGAAACAGCTCTTTTAGTTCAACTTTTTCAAAACTCTTCGAAATAGTCCAAACCGTTAGTCAACTAACGGTCAACGGTGACAGAAAGCTTGGATAGAAAGGGTAAGATAGTCTTTTTATTTAAGAGGTTAAGATTGTGACACGTGGATGATTGAAATTTTAAACCTATAAAAAATTTAAAAGAATTTAAAAAATAAAAAATTACTTATGAAAAAAATTTAAAAAACTGAAAAAAAAAAAAAAAACTGAATTCAAACATATGGTTTGATTGTTCATCAAACCCTTTTACTAACATCATCAACAACTCACTTGATTAACATTATCAACAACCCCACAGTCTTCAACATCATCAACAACATCACAACATCATCAATAGCATCATCTCCCACAATAATAACGTTAACAACAACATTAAGAAAAAAAAAAAAACTGTTTATAAAAAAAAAAAAAAAATTCAAAACATTTGAACTAATGAACAGTTTCTGGTTTCGGTCGAACCCAGATGAAGTCTTAGTTCGACTGAACCCAGAAACTCTTCATCTGGGTTTAACGAACGCAGATGAATTCTTCATCTGGGTTTAACGAACCCAGATGAATTCTTCATCTGGGTTTGATCGAACCCAGATGAATGAAGAGACTCTTTTCATCTGGGTTCAATCGAACCCAGATGAGTTACTCTTCATCTGGGTTTGATTGAACCCAGATGAAGAGACTCTTTTCAGTTGGGTTTGACGAATCCAGACCTAGAGTTGCTCTTCATCTAGGTTCGATCGAACCTAAATCGGCTCCATTTTCAATGGAGATGAGGTGCTTCATTTGAGACGGAGGAGATGGTGACTAGAAGAGACTGAGGAAGAAGGAGATGAAGGTAGATAGAGGAGATAAAAGTGAAAGAGAAGAACGAAGGAGAATAAGGAGAGGGAAAAGAAATGAAGGAAATGACATTGATCTGGATTCTTCTATATCAAAGAAAAAAGTAAAAATTAAATTGTTAAATTTTTATTTTTTGTTAAAAAAAAAAACTTATTTTATTTTTTAAATCAATATATTTAATGGTTGGATGGAGCATGGATAAAAACAATGGCTAGATTGTTTTTCCTAAATTGATTTTTTTTTTATATTTTTTAAATTATTGTTTAATTTAAACAAAAAATAATAATCAATTTTTTTTCAAAAAAAAAAATAACCATATTATTATTATACACATGTTAGCTTTTCATTGGTCAAATAATATGTAATATTATGGTTTTATTAGGGGTTAAACAGTCATTTTAGGTTGTGAGAGGTAATTGAGTCTTTTTTATTTTTCTGTTTAGTTTAACCATTAGTTGACTAACGGTTTGAATTATTTTGAAGAGTTTTGAAAAAGTTAAGGACTAAAAGAGTTATTTTCAAAAGATGTTTAAAATTTTGATATTTTTCGAAACCTTAAGGACTAAAATGAAGTTTCCCCGAACAGCAATGGCTAAACCAGTTAGAAGAAACTTCTCACCTGAAATAGGGGAGCTGATAGCTCTCAAAAAAGGTTTAATCCTTGCTAAGAGTATGAACTTACAGGTTAAGGAATTGAAAGTGGATGCAATTAAGTGTCAAAAGTTATTAGTGGAAGCTATAACAGATGTAAAGCTAACATAATTGTCTTATATATTAAAATGTTTAGTAGAGATGTTTGTATCTGGAGCTGTCAGGTCATTTCTAGACTTGAAAATCAACTGGCACACCAGCTAGCATCTCTGGTTTTGTCCTCAATGAAGGAACTTCGATGGCAATATGTAAATGTTCAACATGGTCCTTTTGAATGGTGACCAACAGACATTGATTACTTAAAGTTAAACACTGACGTGACTTTCAAACCAAATCGAGAATTCATTGGGAAGGTGAGCCAATCAGGGACCATGTTGGATTAGTTAGAGCAACAATGGCTAAACTAGTTATAAAAAACTTCTTGTCTAAAATAGGGGAGCTGATAGCTCTTAGACAATATTTAAACCTAGCCAAGACTTTGAACTTGTAAGTTAAGGAGCTGAAAGTGGATACAGCCAATATGATGTCAAAAGTTAATAGTGGAAGCTGCAATAGGTGTGGAGCTAATGTAATAATCTTACATATGAAAGCTTTTAGTAGGGATGTTGGTATCTAGAGCTGTCAGGTCATTTTCAAACTTGAAACCCGATTGGCACACCAATTGTCATCCTTGGTTTTGTCCTCAATGAAGGAACTTTGATAGCAATGTATAAATGTTCAGCATGGTCCTTTGGAATAGCGATTGGCAAACATAGATTCCTTGATGTTAAACTCTAATGCAGTTATCAAACTTGGTCGAGAATTCATTAGGGTGGGTGTGGCAATCAGGGACCATGTTGAGTTGGTTAGAGCAATAATGACTAAACCAGTTAGAGGAACCTTCTCACCTAAAACGAGGGAGTTGATACCTCTAAAAAAAAGTTTGATCTTTGTAAGGCTCTAAACTTATAGGTTAAGGAGCTGAAAGTGGATGCAACTAATTGTTCAAAAGTTAACAATGGAACTGTAGCTGATGTGAAACTGATGTAATAATTTTAGATATTAAAACTTTTAGTAAGGATATTGGCGTCCAAAGTTCTCAGGCCATTTCCAAACTTAAAATTTGTCTGGCACACCAACTGGCATCGTTGGCTTTGTCCTCAATGGAGAACATTGGTGTTAATCTGTAAATGTCATTTGTATGTTTTCTGGTTTTCAGGGTTGTTAATGGAAAGCGTTTTGTTATTTCAAAAAGAAGAAATTGATCCCATTGAGGGTTAACCAACCCATGACCCATCAACCACAAACCTCTACATTAGGCTGATAGTAGATTTGGATGAAAAATCTATTAGGACCCATAAAAGTCTTTTGGGATGAAGTCAATTTTGAACCTAACCAATATTGTAAAAGAATGAAAACTTGATCCCATTGAGGGTCAACCACCCTACGAACCATTAACCATAATATTCCACATTAGGATAACCTAAGGAATAAATCAGGAGTGGTGATGTTTACACTTACTAAAATTGGACACCCCTTTTACAAATACACTCCATTTTGTTTTTTAACTCCGGGTTTACATTTTTATATCAACAATCCCTTCAACTCTTTCAACCTTCCATTGAACCTTTCAAATGTAACAATTATAACCGGATCTTCTTCCCTTGACTGTTTCACCACATCGCCTAAATACTCCTCTTTCGGTGAATTAGCCGACAGAGTATCTAAAACAGCCATGACTTTTGTGGCTTCAATTTGTGAAGGTAAGCTATTTAAAAGCACATATTTTGGCTTTTACATGAAGAGCTTCTAATTTTCCACAATTGGGTTCTTATAAGGCATATTTCCGGTAGCAGTGGGTTTGTTAAGGAAATAGCCTCCATTACTGTCCAAAGTTCACAATTGCATGGTGTCCAAAGGTTGGCTTTTATGATCTCAATCGAGTCTTTATTGGTTTTCATGACAGGCTATCATGGTTCACATATTTATAAATAAATTATACTAAAATTATTATTAAAATAAATTATTATTTTTTTAAAGAAAATATGTGGTGGTATGTGCTTCTAAGGGTGTGTACATACAATTTTGAAGGGATAAAAATATCGTCACTTACAAATCAGTTTTGAACAAAAACGATTTTGTAAATGAAATAGAAGTTTCAACCACCCCACGACCCCATTAACAACAACCCTCCACATTGAGGCGATAGTCTATTGGGATAAAAAATCTATTAGTACCAAGAAAGGCCTTTTAGGACAAAATCAATTTTGAACAAAAACAATATTGTAGAAAAAATAAAAGCTTGATCCCATTGACGGTCAGCCACCTCACGACCCATCAACTACAACCCCTTCACACTGGGCCATCCTAAGGAAAAAACAAAAACGATTTTGTAAAAGAAATAAAAGCTTGATCCAATTGAGGGTCAACCACGCCATGACCCATCAAACACAACCCTCCAAGTTTAGGCCGAGCAGAGTCTTGAACTTGTGACTTCCATGAAATCCAAACCTTTCCATTTTGATAACCACTGATATTCAATTGCAATGGCAACACAATTATTTTTGTTTAAAAATTAGTATTTGAATTTAAACTTGTAATTAAATTGTAAGGAAAAAAAATTTTATTTTTGGGTATATGAAATTATCAAGTTTTGACCACTTCTTATATTTTTGACTCGTGGTATTTAAACTATTAAAACACAAAATTTGACCAATTCTTATATTTTTGACTCATATGGTATTTAAACTATTAAAACACAAAACTACAATAATTTAGTCCATTGGACTATAATTTTGATGATTAAACGTAACAAAAGAAATAAATGAACTCTTTTATTCTTTAGCCCCATTTGGTATTACATTTGAGGAGTTAAAATCTGTTTATTTAATAATTTTGATATAAAAAAGCCATTTGGTAAAACTTATAAAAGTAATTATTCAATAATCTGAATAGATTTGATAATAATTTTAAAAAGCAACATTGGGTTACGTTTGCAAAGTGAATATGAAATAATTTACTGTAGAATTTAATAAATCTTTTAAATATCCAAATCATCCTTACTAGCTTTAATAAAAACATCACTTATGTCTTAATTATATAGAAATATAGTTATATCAAATATAAATTAAAATATTTTGTTGTTATATATATTTTAGATGTTTTATAAATTAACAACAATTAACTTAAAATTACAAAACTTGTGCATACCATGGTTTTGAGGTTTTTAACAGTTTTTAATAATATAGAATTAATCAAACATTAGTCCGATTAATTTTATAGTAGATTGTTTTTTTGCCACAACTAATAATGATTATTTTAAAAGCTATACCAATTGGCCTTTTATAATAATTTACCACTCTTTATATCAACTTATTGAGCTACAATATTGCTTATACTCTTCATCTCTCACAATTTGACAATTTTACTTGATTTTGATATCCAATAACAGTTTAAGATGTATTACACAAATTTAGTTTTATTTAAATATAGTTGCATTAATATTGATTATAACAAACATAAATTCTAATACTATTTATGTAAATGTGTTATTTAATTTCATTTAATAAACGTCCAAAATAATTTTAAATTAAGCATTTAATTATTCTTCTTTAGGGATGAATATTTAATTTTGTTCTTATAGATGACTTCTCAAGGATGAATTATTATTCTCGTCCATATTGACCTTTCAATAGGGACAAGTATTGTTTCATCCTAGAAGATAGTTTTATATGATTGTAAATTTATATTTAATTAATTTCCTTTTAAGATAAATTTTTAATTTTGTCCTTATAATTTTTTTTTCTTATTATTAGGAATGAATTTTAAATTTTGTCCCTATAGCCTTCTTCTTCTTTTTATTTTTTTATTTTTTATTTTTTATTTTTTTATGGTGGGGGAGAAGAGATTAAATTCATAAAAACTATTAATAGTGTGCAATTTCATCCCTATAGCTTCTTTTGGGGATGAATGCAGTTTTGTTCCTATAGTATATATATTTTATATTTATAGTTATTTATTGTCCTTTTAGGGACAAATTTTAATTTCATTACTATAAATTTTCTTTTAGAGACAAATTCTTATTTTTGTCCCTATAGACATTCATAGGGACAACTGCGTTTTATTTCCTATAAATACCGTCATTTCATTTTAAATTTATGTTTAATTATTCGTCTTTTCAAGACAAATTTTTATTTTATCTTTATATCTTAAAATTCTTTTGGAGACAAATTTTATTTCGTTCCTTTAAAAGTTGTTTTAGGAATGAATATTTTCGTCGTAAATATTTTTTATCTCTAAAAAGTTTTTCCTCATAACTGTTTTATCTTGTAGCAATGGAAATCAAGGATATCACAATAATGCCATGATCTACATGACAAGAATCAGTGTAACTTATACGGTATTGATGATATTGTGAGTTGAAACTTGAAAGAGGGAGTTTTAATAGGTTGAAGTGGGCTATTTTAATTAATGTTTTCCAATGTACATAGAATTTTAGTAAGAGGTTGTTTGTTTTTTTATTTGAAAACTTAACAGTGTTGAAACTTAAGGATCGTTTGTTTTTTTGTCTAAAGATTTAACAGTGCTGCTAAAAACTAAAAACTGAATAGGGACTAAAATCTGAAATTTGAATAACATATTTATTTATTTTTTCTTTACATTTGAATATATTGTAAACTTGTTTATTTTTTAAAGTTAAAATTATCTGAAAACCAGTAATTTGACATTTATACATTTTTAATTATTTGTTGTTAAGTAATTTTAATTAATTTAATACAAGCATATGAAAATAAATAATTGAATAAATTCTAAAACATTTTTTATATACATATTAATAATATTTTATTCATAATTAAAATATGATTAAAATTATAGTAGTATTAACCATATTTATATATTTAAATATATTAATATATTTAAGAAAACAACTAGAAAAATGAATATTTAAATTGTAAATGAAAATATATTAGTTTAATTTCAAGAAAATTTGAGATGAGCTACATTTAGGCTTTTCTTTTCAAATATATTTTTTGTAAGTATCAAGGGAAAAAACAGAAAAGAAAATTTGAGTAATATAAAATTAAGATAAATTTGAAATTATGTTATTTTAGGAGGATAAGTTTGGAACAAAAACTTTTAAATGTCATTAAGTGAAAAGTTAAAAAATACTTAATTTTTTCAATTGTTTTTGGATAGTTTTAAGTGGTTTGACTACTTAATAAGTGCAATTCAGCACTATTAAATCTCAAATGAAAAAAACAAACGATCCCTTATTGAAGACCAAGGGGTCGTTTGTTTTTCTTACTTAACACTTAATAGTACTGAATTGTACTTATTAAATTATTTTTGTTTGTTTTTCTAAGTAGTCAAACAACTTAAAACTATCCAAAAACAACTGAAAAAATTGTGTAAGAATTTTTAACTTTTCACTTAAGTGCAAATCACTTAATGATATTTAAAAGTTCTTTTTTTTCAAATCTATCCTTCGTAAAATCAAGGTTTCAAAACTCGCTACTCGCTATTCGATCGACGACCCAACGAGCAGTGAGTAATCGGTAATTCGATGAGTACTCGAAAAGTATTGTTTAGGGGGAGAATTATAAATTTTGAAATTTGAAAGCTTAATCTGATATTTTTATAAATGTCAGGGATCATGGAAAAATTATCCTCATCCTATTTAAAGCTCACCACTCACCACGCCAACACTCACCAATCACCAGCCGCCTCTCAAAACCCTTATGTTCCCTCTCTTCCTTCTCCTCTCTCTTCCTTCCACTCTCTCTAACACACCGTCAACTTCGCCGTTCAAATGTGTTATCCTCGTCGCTGTGGTCGTCGCCGAAGCCGAAGCCGAAGCCAATCCTCTTCGTCGTCATCGACGATCGACCATTTCAAATCTCCTTCTCTGTCCTCTGCGTCGCCGATCGTTTTCCTTCTCTATCGGTTTGAGTCTCCTTCTCTCTCACCGTGTCGTTGATGTCTTCAAGCTGTCGCCGTTGTCTTTTAACTCTTTTCCCTCCAACTCGTCGTCGGCGACGACTCACAGTGATTGGTTATTTAATTTGTCTTTTGTGTGTGGTGTGTTGTTTGTTTTGTTGGGAGTTTGATTGGGTTTTGATCGGTTTTTTTGGTGGTGTTTAGGATGATTTCCTGTTAGTTTTGTGGTGGTTGGATTCGCTGAGTCAGCGAGTTAGGTCGAGTTGAGCCGAGTTGGGCCGAGTGTCCATCTTCGGCAAGCAAGACCTCCGATCTGGGGGTTCTCGGATCGGCGGAGTGCTGATCCGTGAGAACTCGGCAAAACTCACCAAGTTTTTAAACAATGCGTAAAATAACATAATGTCAAATTTATCCTAATTTTATATTACTTGAATTTTCTTTTCTTTTTTTCCTTGATACTTACAAAAAATATATTTGAAAAGAAAAGCCTAAATGCATCTCATTTCAAATAATCTTGAAATTAAACTAATATATTTTAATTTACAATTTAAACATTCATTTTCTAGTTGTTTTCTTGAATATATTAATATATTTAAATACATAAATATGGATAATACTACTATATTTTTTAATCATATTATAATTATGAATAAAATATTGTTAATATGTACATAGAAAATGTTTTAGATTTTATTAAATTATTTATTTTCAGATATTTGTATTAAATTAATTAAAATTACATAACAACAAATAGTTAAAAAGGTATAAATGTCAAATTACTAATTTTCAGATAATTTTAACTTTAAAAAATAAACAAGTTTACAATATATTTAGAAGTAAGGAAAAAAAAAAACATATTATTCAGATTTCAGGTTTCAATCACTATTCAGTTTTTAGTTTTCAACAACACTGTTCAGTTTTCAAACAAACAAAACAAATGATCCCTAAATAGTAACTAAAATTTGAAATCTGAATAATATGTTTTTTTTTTCTACCTTTGAATATATTGTAACTTATTTGTTTTTTGAAGTTAAATTGTTTGAAAACTAGTAATTTAACATTTATATCATTTTTATTATTTATTGTTATGTAATTTTAATTAATTTAATACAAACAACTAAAAATAAATAATTTAATAAATTCTAAAACATTGTTATGTACATATTAATAGTATTTTATTCATAATTAAAATAAGCTGAAAAATTATATTAGCAATAATCATATTTATATATTTAAGTATATTAATATATTTAAGAAATCAACTAGAAAAATGAATATTTAGATTGTAAATTAAAATACAATAGTTTATTTCCAAGACGATTTGGGATGCAACGTATTTAGTTTTTTTTTTTTTTTCAAATATATTTCTTATAAGTATCAAGAAAAAAATTTGAATAGTATAAAATCAAGATAAATTTGGAAATATGTTATTTTGAAGATGATAAACTTGAAATACAATTTTTTAAATATGTTTAAGTGATTAGCAATTAAGTGAAAAGTGAAGATCTCTAACTTTTTTTTTTCTATAAAGTTACTTTTAGATAGTTTTAAATAGTTTTACTTCTTAAAAAAAAACAAAACAAAACTAACTTAACGAATTCAATGCACTCATTAAGTAATAAGTGTTAGAAATAAACAATTTCTAAGTCTCTCTCATTGCTTGTGGAGGTCATTATTTCTATGGTTTTCCTCTTTTTTAGATTTATAAATGATGTATAACGGTTAGCATTTGATTTCTTTCCAAGCAGAGCACAGAACTAAGGGCCTTGTAGAGCTCACAATGTTTATAGAGACGAAATTATTTCTTCCGAAATGATTTAGTTGTATGAATATGGCCATAAAGCCTTGCGCAGCAGTGGTGTTCTTAGGCCAGAATTAATATTAATTTATTTATTTTAATTAAGATATTTAAAATAAATATTATCATTTATTCATTTTAATTAAAGTGTGAGTATCATGTTATAGGTAGAAAAAATTCTAATAAAATAATTTCGAAAAGTACTATTATGAAAAGGATAGAAAGGTTATGTTATAATTTATAAAGTCTTTGAAATGTTTCAACGAGGAGCCCTAAAAGCTCTTTTGGATTTAAAAATTTTTAATCCAAATAGCAACTTGAAAGTTTTGGCTTTTAATTTTTATTTTTTTTACTATCAAAAGTCAAAAGTAAAAACTATCTCAAATAAATACTAAGCAAAGCTCTGAATTAAGTAGGCTTGCAAAGCTCGCAATGTTTAAATAGACGAAATTATTTCTTCCTAAATGATTTAGTTGTATGAATATGGCCACAAAGCCTTTCGCCGCAACGGTTTTGATAGACCAGAATTTAATATTAGTTTCTCGTAATTATATTCTCTTTGATGGGACAAAACTTGTTTCGTGTTCTTCAAAGGAGTATTATGTTGCAGTTTGAAGCTACCAAACAACATGCTGCATGCACTGGCAGTGTCCTTGGATAGGCCAAAGCCGTTTTGCTAACTTACATGTTAAGTTATTCAATTTTTATAATCTATTTTGGTTTTTTCAACATATCAGCGCTACAAAAATAAGCCAAAGGAAGAATCATTGACGGCTGTTAATGCTTACATATTGGACAATGTTTTGGTCAATTGACAGGACCCTGGAATACTTTATAAAGTTGGCATCATGAACTAATGGGCATATGTGGCGATTTCAGCTCATTCTCAGAACAGTTTCTCTGGTACGTATTTTTTAGTATGAGATTTTTAATTAATATGATTTACCTTGTAGTGCTTGCAACGTGTGTCCAAGATTTTGTGGGTGGATCTGAACAGCACATGTATGTGGGAACCTTGGCTGAAGTGCGTACACGTAGGTGAGTTAGTCAATGACGTGTTTCTAATTTAAGTCATAAGCATTCACTTTACTATTTTGCTTAAATCAATTAGTCTTCTTTAGTAATATTGAATTATTTATCTTCCGAAACCATGTTTAAATTATAACCAGAGGAAGATGCTGCATATTTTAGTTTTAATGATATGTAAAGTTATCCATCTGTTTGAAAGATTTTGAAAAGAATGATTTGAAAAGTTGTCAACTGAATATGGCACATCCATATATCATGGTAGATATATCTTAATATCCATTTGAATTACAAGCAAATGCATATGAACCTTAATTATATATTGAAGAAAAACCCTTTACTGCTCTTATCCTTGCAATATATCCCCACAAATTAACCTGCCACATTTTTATCCTCTCCTTCGCATATTTGCTTTTCAATCTAGCCTTTTCTGGTTTCCAGTAAATTCTACTAATGATAAAAAAGCAGTTATCAGACATGCTGCCTTTTATTTGCAATTAAAATTTTGGACAGCTTGACAGTACCAACAAAGTTTGCAGTTCCCCTGCTAAATTGTAGAAGTAATAATGTCTTTCTAGGTATAGTATGCAGTGTAAAAATAGTGTAACGACTGTCCATCAATTTTCATGGCTACATGTTTCTTCAGGAAATGAACAAGTGCTGGTAGGTAGTGTATTGCTTGCTTGTGTGGAAAAAATAGATATGTAAATCAGCAGTGGAAGTACATATATTCTCAGTATGTTACTTTTGCACAACAATCATGTTCATGATTATGAAGCCAATAATCATGTCTGCATCATGACTTAACTACTAAAATGCATCAGTGCAGGATGGAATTACTGCAGCGCCAACAGTCATCACTCATTTGAAACTTGGTTCTTTGATTGGCCGGCCTGTTCATGATTGTTGCACTGTCAGATTAATTGAACTCCACAAAAGGAAAGCAAATTACAAGGCCACCTCTATCACTTCTTCTCAAGTTTCTATTTCTAAGTTGGACCAGGGTGCAGGGAACAACGGGACCACGTGGTTCATAATTACGAGTTATATATCATAATCAATAATGTGAGATATTAAGAGATGATTCTTATGTGCATTAAGATAATAATGCTTGTGCTTTTCCGTTTGTTATCCAGATTGATTTTATAATAATCTCTCTGAAATTTTGATCAGCTAATAGTTACAGCATGGAGCCTGGAGGTGAGTGACAGGACCCCAGAATGTCTTGTTGAGGCTGATCCCGATGTGAAGCAAAAACCAATCCATGCTTATGACCCAAGGTTTATTTTTATTTTTATTTTTATTTTGTGTAGTTTTCGAGGGCCTTGGATCACGTGAACACATGTTTTCCTTTGCGTAAAATTCTTGTGTTGAACCCTTTTCAAGCCCCATACGCATCATTTAGTTATTTATTATTTATTATTTATTTTTATTATCTATTATCTGCTCAAAGCCTTGACTCGAATGCCTTTTCCAACAAAATTTCATGAGCTACATCTTGTAAGTACCATTTTCTACTCTGAAATCCTTGATTCTCAAGCCTGCCCAAAATCTTTTGAAGATTCCACCGTAGAGAGGAAGCTCCTTGAAGTAGAATTTTACAAGAGTTCATTATATATTTTGACAAAGACATATATGTATATACATGTATATAAAATTTGATGCTAAATTAGCATATCTTTATTTAGCTAGCGTCTTTATTTATGTCTTGCCGACTAGCGAACAAGCCGGCATTACAATATTGTGAGGTGATATGGTGATGATGGCTCAATGCCGTATGAAAAGCCATGGCAAATAAAAGTTTGATCGGACCCAAACAAAGTGTTACCATTTTCGCGTAAACATATAGGATGGGTGGCCATGACGCATCATTTGGCTGTAATGTAACCCCACCATTAATTCTACTTGAGTTGTTGGTTGGCATCAAATTCCGGAGTGGCCAATTTCTTTGACACTTTCGATCTTGCTTTTAAATTGCCAAATGGATTTGTTTATTAATTGAGCGATTAGCTAGCTAGGACTTTTTTAAAAACTTGAGTGTTACAGAAGTATGTGGAGAGTTGTGACTACATGCCTATTGGATTTATATCTTGATTAAAAGGAGTATCAGGTGGGGGCTTGATAATGTCAATATTATCACATGTGCCTTTTTGTTTGGATTGCCCAACACAGAAGGCATCTATAATAGGCCCAATAATTATCATTATAGTTCATTCTTAAACATATTAATTAAATTCGAATTGTTTGTGGGTTTTAACTTAAGCAAAAGACATGATCATCTCAAGAAGGGTAGATCTAGCTAACAAATGTAATTCAAATGTACCTTATCTCTTCTGTCCTTTTCTTTTTGGTCTTTTATGAAAAAAAAAAAAATTCTTTATTTTGCTACGAAGGCTTTAGCCTTCTATAATTTAAACTCATATCATATGGTATAGAAATTATGATCTAATTGGGTCCTTAATTATTAGATGTAATTAAAAATTAAACTGTCTTGATAAAAGGTCAAAGTAATACACATACAGCTCCCTCACATACAATATCGACAAACTTAACATGTGAACCAAATATATATATGTGTATATATATATATATATGAATTCTAATTGCAAAATTAATTAAAAATAATAATTCTGAAAATTTAAATATCCATACGAAGCACATGCTGATTTTATTAGCCTAAACTATGAAAATTTCTGAATAAGCAAGCGATGTCTAACTTGGATGTCCTGGGTCCTGGCTACCACTACGTGATTAATAGACCTAAAACCCCTCTCACGCTCTATAATGATCCTTTGCATTACTCGACTCCTGTTGTCCATATTCTAAATATGCAAAGGCAAATAAATGATAAAAGATAGATTCTCCTTTTTCTCCGTAAGCTGTAAACTCTGACTAAGCTTTTAGCATGGCCAGCCCAGCAGCATATTTTTCTGAGGATTTAGTGCCCTCTCCCACTTTTTATAGTATGTCTCTATTAATATTTCAGGAAAAATAGCATTGGAAAAACTTTTTCATTTGTCGGCAAATATAGCATGTAAATACAATACAAAACACGTGGTGCACCTCCCCTTCTTTCATTCCCTTTGAGTCCCGACATCAATATTTTCAGTGAGATTCTGCCTCTCAAATTTACTGGATGATCGCCACCTCAGGCGTATGATTCCACACATATTTGTGATCACTATGATCCATTTGACGACGTACAATTTAGTTACAGTATCACATTGTTCAGTTGGGACCAATATTGATACTTGTGTACCTATGAGTAAGCTATCTAATTACTGTTAATAATCTAGTACTAATGATTGATTATTAGAGAGAAATCAAATCATTAATAATTGATATAATTAATGGTATTGCCGCCCTAAAGCTGGGAAATTAAAGAGTTTGGTGTTTGTTGTGAGGAGATATAAGCCGGCACCGACTGCCAGTAAGTGGTCCAGAGCAAAGTCAAATGAAGTCTTGTTTGTTAGTCCAGAATTCCAAACGTACAAATATATATTTACTATATAGTTTTCGGCCTGAATGGATGTGTTGGATCAATTAACATCACACAAAACGACGACAGATAACTGTTACCACCCACACCCCATCAAAAAGGGCAAGCAAAGAAGGTCACGGTCGTCAGACTGGAACAAAGAAGAAATTGGTTCAATAAAAAGCACCCAGCTGGCCAAGCCAAACACTCCTGCCGTCTCAGTCTCTATTTGACAAATCTTCGACATTTGGATCTCGCCTATAGTCTTTTCGTTACATAGACAGGAATTATAGTCACCAAATTAACAAACTCTAATGTGTTTTGTTGGTTCATATAACTCTAATCTGACAACCTTATTAATTCAGAGATGTATTCATTTATCACATTTTCTGTTTATTTTGGATGTAGTTTTTTTTTTTTTCTATTTTTTTTATTATCTGATACTGGATCAAATATCTATCGATATCAATTGAAATGAGACTATAAAGTACGACTCATAATTGGAAGAGAGTTGCTTACACAAATGGTAGGAAATGAGAATTGAATTTGCCACTTTGGGTGATAAGACAGATGAGAATGATTTTACGGTTAGACCATCCCATTTTTCTTGTCAATTAGGCTACCTTATTTTGTTCGTTTTCACAGTTAAAGCTCAAGCAAACAATTAGGTGTATTGACATGTCAATTGTCCTAACCATACACGAGTAATTAATGAACAGCTATAAGGAACTAACTAAAAGTGAACCCCCTATAAGAAAGTTTTCTAATCATAATTTGGCTATACTTTGAATTTGTGATGTTTTAAATTCGTCACTTTGTCAAATTATGAAGAGATTACTTTGCATCAGACCAAAATTCAATTCTTTTGTCTTGATTCAGTTTACAAATAAATTAATAGAATGAAATTTTTAATTTTAATATCATGTTAAAGCTATTGATTCATCTCTTGATTTAAGTTTATTTGAACTCTGAAGAATTTTATGATTCACAAACACTATTGGTAATGATTTTTTCAGTGATACGCATCAAGATGGACATTGAGCAAAAAAATAAATTCCCAAAATGGATATTGAGATATTTATGAATCTGATTGAGTTATTTAACACATATACAAAGTATTGTGCCCTGGATATTAATGGAACATGCTTTAATTAATATAATAAAACGATAAGAACCTTTGTGATTTATCAACATGAGGCCCCACCAAAAGGGGTTGAGGTCTAGTATTCATAAGTAGTGGCAATTTACTAATCGCACTATCTAATAAGTTGCAAAATTTGAATTGCACTAGTCCTTTTCGTACGTTTAGTGCCATGTGGACCTGAGTGAAAGGATTTGGGGCTAATGAAATCTTTTGAAAGTTATATTAGTTTCTCTTGATCCTCCCTCCCTCCCTCTCTCTCTCTCTCAGAGTATCTAAAAAAGAGATAAAGGTGGTTTCTTGGAAGCCACTCTAGGATACTTTGAGTTCAATATATACAACTAGGGACTATGCCTGTTTCATTGAATTCTTCACATACAAGCCTTCTCTTGATCATTTTATTCCCTCTTTAGTAGTTTTCACATTCCTTCGTTTGTTTAAACTTAAATGTTTGCATTGAATTTATTATTCCACTGCACATACATGCATCTTGCTTGTACTTGACTGACTAATTGTTTTGCAAATTGTTATTAGTTTGTTTCAAATCTTGTTAAATAGCATATTCACTAGGCATCAGGGGACTATAAGAGAGAGTGATGGCAGAATTGAGCAAGTATTCAGCATCAGGGGACTATAAGAGAGAGTGATGGCAGAATTGAGCAAGTATTCAGTGGAGCTTGATCCGGGTTGTAGTCTGATGGGTGGAATTTTCCAACGCTGGAGCTACCGGCCTGGAAAAACATCAGTACGCTCCATGCCGGCAAATGGCAATGACAATGTGTTGAAGGTAACGGTCCCTGATAATTCCAAGAAGCCTCCTGCTCATAGTTCCAAGAAACGGCGTAGTGTCTCTGTAGACAGTGGCCTTTTGGAGTCAGCCAATGTGACTAAACCTTCAACCAAACCAGAACAAAAACACGGGAGGAGCCCCTGTTCAATGCCTCCTAGACATTCAACTTCTCAGCTGAAAGGTCACAGTGGAAGACCTTCAGATGCTGCAAGAAGCTCACCATCATCCTCCTCTAGTTCAGGCCAAACCAAGGGGTCAAGAGTTCAGGATTCCGTGGATAAGAGAAAGCCAAAGACAGATCCCACTTGCACCTCCATGGAGCTTAGCACTGTGGTGGTTGGTAATTACCAACAAGCAGCAGCTACTAATGATGGCAAAAATCTTGTTCGGGTCACTTCGAGTAATATAATGCTTATAGGCCAATTGGGAAACTTGAAGCAACTTGGAAATGGGAACACCCTCGGGAACAATAGTCCTAATGCAACAATTAAGACTGTTGATTACCTTTACACGACCATGCAAGAAGTGAACTCCAAGCCTAGGCAAAGCTATGGCCGCAGTAGACTTGGCGGAAATGGTGTTATGGGCAACATTGTGAGGCAGTCTAGTGGTGAGATTCCTCACACGATGAATAAATTGCATCCTGAGGTGTTGAAGAACATGGGAAATGAAGCATACAAGAAGGGCAGATTTGAAGATGCCTTGGCTTTATATGATGGGGCGATTGCTATTAATTCGAATAAAGCCACTTACAGATGCAATAGAAGTGCAGCTTTGATAGGCTTAGGCCGCCTAATGGAAGCTGCCGTGGAGTGTAAAGAGGCCATTCGGATTGATCCTTCTTATCACAGAGCTCATCATCGTTTGGCAACATTGTATCTCAGGTATTTAGAATCATATGAAAACGTCAAATTTCGTATTATATTTGTGTTTCTTTAATGAATTGTGTGAATTTTTATCTTTCAGACTAGGAGAGGCAGAGAAAGCAACTTATCACTACAAACACTCAGACTCCCTTGTTGAACGCGAAGACATTGCTAAAGCTGAGGCTGTTCAGAAACACCTGAATAGATGCAACGAAGCCCGAAAATTAAAGGACTGGGGTGGTTTGTTAAAGGAGACCCAATATGCAATATCATTTGGTGCTGATTCTGCTCCACAGGTTAGCTTCCCTGTTTAGACCTCCTCTTTTTTAGCAAAATATTTGCATGTCTAAGTTTTTGTGTTATTTGAGATATAATACTTCCCAAATTATAAGGTATTAAGCCAATTATTTTGGACATTTACTCATAGGTATATGCTCTACTAGTGGAAGCCTTACTAAGGCTTCAAAGACATGAAGAGGCCTATGCCACCCACAGGAAGAGACCGAGATTCCGCAGCGAGCTATCTACAAAGTTGTTTGGCCTTGCTGTTAGCACTTATCTGTTAATGATTCAGGCACAAGTTTACATGGCTGCTGGCAGGTTGGTAAACATATTTTATATTATGTTCTAATTAAATGAATCAGTTGTTTTTTATATCATTTCTCATTTTACAAAAGTTAACGCGTATTTAGGCTTGAATTAGAATTGATTACTGTTGAATAGGTTTGAAGATTCAGTGAAAGCAGCTCACTATGCAATTCAACTTGATCCAAACAACCAGGAGGTGAATATTCTAGCAAAGAAGGCTAAAGCAACAGCTTCAGCTAGATTGAGCGGTAACTTGCTCTTTAAGGCATCGAAATACTCGGAGGCTTGCACTGTGTACAGTGAAGGACTAGATCATGATCCACACAACTCAATCTTACTGTGCAATCGAGCAGCTTGTCGATCCAAGCTTAGCCAATACGAGAAAGCTGTTGAAGATTGCACTGCAGCTCTGAATTTGCAGCCTTCTTACGGTAAGGCCAGGCTGCGGAGGGCAGATTGCAATGCCAAGGTGAATTACTGCTATTTTAATTAATGTTTGTCGACCCATTACTCTGAAGTTCAGGCTTACTCTGTTTTTAAACAAAGTACGATATAATAGCCTTGCTTTTGTGGGAAAAAGGTCAAAAAAAGAATAAAAAATAAAAAAGGTGGAAACGGGAAAAGTGCTTATGGTATTTCTTTTTTTAATGCCCTGTTAGCTGGAAAGATGGGAAGCTTCAATTCGAGACTATGAGATGTTGATAAGAGAAAGTCCAGGAGATGAGGAGGTGGGAAGGGCATTGTTTGAGGCTCGTGTGCAGCTCAAAAAGCAACGTGGGGAAGACGTTAAGGACATGAAATTTGGTTCCAATTTGGTTTTCATCTCTAGCAATGAACGTTTTAGACACTTTGTAACCTTGCCTGGTAAATTATTATTATTATCTCAATGACTACTACCAATACATATGAATATTATTATTTCTTTTGAATTGATCATGGATCCTGTAAATGACAGGTATGGCAGTGGTATTATTCTGTAACAAGGGAAATCACAAGCAAGTATTGCATCTTATGGAGCAAGTCTGCAAGAGATACCCATCAGTAAACTTCCTCAAGGTTTGGAATTATTAAAAGTAGATAGTTATGTCACGGAACATGTGCCACTTACATTTATAGTCCAATTTTCTGACACGTGTTATTTGTTGATAAATTAGGTGGAGGTCGAAGACCACCCGTATTTAGCAAAGTCAGAAGGTGTGAACTGCATCCCAGCCTTCAAGATATACAAGAACGGATCAAGAGTGAAAGACATTCCTGCAAACAACCGTGATTTGTTGGAAAAGTCAGTCAAATTGTACACTAGTTGAAGTTATATTGCGGTGGAGCGAAACACTGACGTGAAATTAACTGAAAATTTGTGCATGGGCATGGGAACAAAAAACTTTCACTTAACAAAGAAACAGGAGAAGCAAGAAAAGGAATGTGAGCCTAATGGCCTCTATAACTCTGCGTGCATAGCACGCAAAAAGATTATGAGGAAATCTATGCGGCAAAACAAAGTCAAATTCTTCAAAAAGAAATATTGTAGATGAATTATTTTTTAATTCTTGATAATGGTTTTTAATTTGAAGTTCTTGATTGTCTTTGAGTGCAAGCTTAAAGCAAGGTTTGTGCAGTCCTTTACGCTTCCTATTCCATATTTTGGATACCAAAAGTCCAGTTTAGTATATGATGGTTTGTTTAAAGTGTATTAGGTAAAAAGAACAGTAATAGATTGATTTGAAAACAGCCTGCTGTTTTTACTATAACAAAATATTGTGAGGGGATTTGATTCTTTTGAACTGTCTCTCTCAGTCTCACTCTCACTTTCACTCTCATGCTCATGGTTGTATTGAATGTCATGTATCTACAAAACAGAAAAAAGAACAAACTAACAAAGGCAAAATGAATATCGAGTTGGCCAATAGTGGATAGTTGAATAGTGATCATGGAATGGCCAAAACATGTGAAGAGCTTCGGTTTGTATAGCTCTAGGACTAGAGGTGGACAAGCGTGTCGATATTTCCACCCTTCTAAAATTGTTTACACACCCCTTTTTGTAGGTTCGTCTTATTTCATTACTATTTCCACCCTTCTAAAATTGTTTATACACCCCTTTGTGTAGATTCGTCTTATGTCATTATGTGAGTTATAATTTTAAGGGCGAATTATATAAATACCCTTAATTTTAAATGTAATTATAGCTAGATGAGAATTTTGATTGTAATTATACAAGCATCCCCTATTGGAGGTTGATTTTTATAAACTCAAACCGTTGACCACCATTTCAATGTAAAATAATTACAATACCTTGTTTGTTTGTTTGTTTGTTTTTTTTTTTTTTTTTAAAAGATTTTTAGTTTGATTTATTTAATTTTTAAAATTTTTTATTTGGTCAAACTAATATGTTTGTCAACCGTGAGGGATATTTTTATCTTTTCTACACTATAACAGTATTTGCCGTCAAAGTTAATAGACTTGGGATAACGGCAGGTGGATAATTTCTAATAAATAGGGCACATTGTACAAACCAACCTTGAGGATTGATGAAATTGCATAAATATTACGATGTTTGGATAACTCGACAACCACTACCTAAGGTTTCAAAAACTCTACACAAACCTCCTCTATCGTTAGTCAACCGCAACTAAATCAAAATTTTGAAGGGTAAAATGATCATTTCACAGCTAATAAGTATTTTAATTAAAAAGAATATTTTTAATTATTAAACTAATATTTAATATTAAAAAAAAAAAAAAAAAAACCATCATCTTCTTCTACCACCATCTTCTTCTACCTCCATCATCATCATCCCCCTCATCTCCATCTTCTACATCTATGAAAATCATCAAATCATTCATCATCATCAAATCAACCAAATTAATTATCATCATCAAATACCCAAATCAAACAAAAATATATCAAATAATAAAAATTAAAAATATTAAACAAAAATAATTAAAAAAAAAAATTGGTCTCCATCGCTGGAGACAGCGACGTCTCCAGTGATGGAGAGGTGTTTTTATCGTTGGTCTATCGACGGCCATCTCTATCGCTGGAGACGCCACCATCTCCATCGATGGAGATTCAGTCTCCATGGGAGACCAAATTTGGTCTCCCATGGAGGCCGGTATTTTTTTAAAAAAAAAAATGTATTTTTAGTTTTATTTTCAAATTAAATTAAAAAATATATAATATATTAATTTTAAATTTCTTGAAGGGTATTTTAGTCTTTTTATACTTTTAACCATTGACTATGAGGATTTAACCGTCGTTGACCAACGACAGGGAAGGTTGGTACAGAGTTTTTGCAACCTCAAGTAGTACCCGTGTGAATTACCCAAATATCATCATATTTGTGCAATTTCACCAAACCTTAGAGGAGGTTTGTGCAATTTACCCGTAATAAATATATAAAGTTAATTCTGTCTAAAAAAAAGTGTGAATTGGATAGTTACTTTGCAATTTGCTCTTATTACAATAATCTCCACAATCTATCATATTGTGATAGACAATAGAGACAACAGTGTGTTTACATGTTTTGTTTTTTCATATTTAATTTATTAATTTTATTTATTTTAATTTTATTTTTAACCCTATTAAAATGATAAAACTAACTCTCTCTCCACTAAGATTGACCAACAGTAGTAACCAAAATAATGTGTTTTCCAAATGTGAGGGGCCATGGGATTCATGAATGGATTTGTGTTTAAAAAAACCAAAGATTCCGAATAATATATAGAACCAAAATGAAATTTAAAAAAGGGAAAAAAAAAAAAGAAAAAAAGAATCTAAAGTGTCTGGTTCAATATAATTTCTCTTAAGCAGCAGAAAATGTCAAGAGGGAATCTAAATAACAACAGCTATTAGAGATCAAATTATTACTTTGTTTAATATATATATATATATATATATTTGATGATGATTTCTTTTCAACCTCTTTGACTTGATGCCTAAAGCAAGGTTTGTGTAGTCCTTCATGCTTCATACTCAATACTTTTGATACCAAAAGTCCAGTTTTGTGCATGATGCTTTGTTTATTAGGTAAGTAATAGATTGATTACAAACAAACTGCTGCTGGGATGATGGGACTTTTTTCTTTGAAATTCCTGTCTCTCTGTCTCCCCCGTGTTTGAAAACCGCATACATGTTATCTTAACATGTAATATCATTATTCATTACTCGTTTAATCTCACGATCTTTCAAACTTAAATCATTAGATTACATAATAAATAATATTTAAAAAAATTCACAAGATTATTTTGGGAGCTGCGTAATTACCTCTTTAGTCTGAGTTTTGATCGTAATCAAATTGTAAATCAGGATCCCTTCGTCTTCTGAGATGAAGCGTCAAATCTAGCGTATTACAATGTTGCCTTGAGAGAAACATATTGGGTTCTGGGTACAGTTACTCCTAAATAGGCCATGGAAAATTATTTGGGTTGTCTATAATAGGCCCCGGATCTGTCTTCTCTGCTCGACGTGAAACTAAGTGGCCTATTTTGACATGGAGTATCGATACTTGCACCCCTCTAAACTGTTTATACACCCATTCACCTACATTAAATGAGTCTTAATTACTAATTTATTAAAGAAAAAATTTTAATGAAATGCCTTGATGTTTGATCAAATTGTAACTAGATTATATTTTTTCACAAAATAACTAATTAATCTCTTTGACCATTATAGTTAATTAAAACATAAATATCAGAAGGATAATAAGATCATTTTCTTTCTAAAATAAAATGGAGCAACAAAATCTATCCAATTTTTTTTTTTTTTTTTTTTAAAGCAACTTAAAAACCTTCTTAAAATAAAATAAAAAGTTAAAAAAAAAAAAATCATTTTCCTCTTCATCATTTATTATTTTTAAAGATTGATTGGTTATGGCAAAAGGCTGACATAAGGATTATCAGTTCATCAAGAACTCCACAACCATAAATTTGAATTTGTATGATTCAGTTTATGATTATGAATTTGGATTTTGATATATTGTTTTGAAAATCATTATCCTCTTCAATTTTCTACAAATTTTATAAACAACTGGACATCAAAGTTTCCATGAGAATTATTATTTTAGTTTAAAGTAATTTTTTTTTTCTCTTATTGGAGATGATTATAAAATGGGAACAGATCTCTTTTGTTCTTGTAAAATCTTTTTGTTATTTTAGTTGTAAATTTTGTGATAAAAAAAGTAGATGATGATGATTGTTGAGTGTCGTGATTTTGTAAGGATTTTGAGTGAGATTTTGAAATTTATTTAAGGAAAAGATGTTGCAAAGAGCTGGTTAGAAGAGAAAAATAAAATATAAAAAAATTGGGTAGAGGGAGGGGGGTGTGGGGGTGTTAATACAAAAAAAATTGATATTGTTTGTCACACAGAAAATAGAGTTATGATAAAGCATGAATCAAGCAAACATAAAAGGGGCAGAATTCATCAATTAGTGGTCAGTTGTCTCGGCATGACAGACGACATCATTAGGAATCATTACTAGGCCAACGGGTTTTCCTTCTTTTGATTCGTTTTCTTTCACAGGTATTAAATCAAATACAGTTCAATCCATCTTCAAAATTAGAATAAAATGTTATAAAATTAACTTCACATTATAGCTATCATTTCTTTATGCCAGCTTTAGTTCCCAAAATATGTTAATATGGTATCCAATAATTAATGTGCTGTCGGAAAGACATCAGATTGCAGCAGCAAGTTAGCACATGAGAAACGCCATTTAAACAGAAAATATGCAGAAACAAGCCTTAAAATAGGTTCGCTCAAGGACAAATTAAAAAATTTATGTAGAAATAAGAGAGGGACCAGGATCATAATACATGTGACATTATAATTGGATTTTTATGCACATGGGACTGGATCATTGGATTGGGATAACACAGAGATATGGATCTTATAAATCAAACAAAACAGGATTATCAAACAAGCACTGGTGATCAGTAGAAGAGGACATAAGATTTACACAAATAAACATTAATGTATATATAGAGAAATTATTTATTAATTAAGGTAGAAAAGTACAACAGAAAATGTACATGGCAGCAAAATCTTTTCCAATCAAAGGAAAGAAAAGCTGTACAAATCAGATACAAAATTACGAATTACAATACAGAAAAATTGATCAAACAACGCAAGTAAACTATAGATTGTGAGGATCAGGATTGGTTTTCCCAGTTACCAATCCATATATTTTGAAAAACGAACATCAGGAAAAGTATTTATGAAAAAGACAAATAAAAATTTGAACTAACAGAAAAAAATGAAAATGAAAAAAAAAAAAGAGTGGTAGAGTCACCAGGGTCACGATGATCACCTCTTCCAACTTCGACTTCTTGACAATGGATCTCTCATGCCACCAACAACCCATGTCTCTTTAGCAATATCAGTTGAAATTTTGTGGAAATCAGTGTCATATGCTGCAACTGCCAAGTTCTCTTTATTGTTTCTTGTTTCTTCTTCCATTAGTGACCGTAAATTCCTTGTTTTCTTCTGTTCTTTTTTCTTGTTCTCTTCTTCTTCTTGTTTATGATCCTCGTCTTCATTTTCTAGAGCCTCTTCTTCTTCTTCTTCTTTTTTCTCTTCTAACCAGCTCTTTGCAGGAGCAGACCTGCACCGCATAAGCAAGAGAGCATTTGGTGGAGGAACAGCAGGGGCAGAGGCAGGTGGTGCATCCACTGAATCATCAACATCAACACAAGACCTCTCTTTTTCTTTCTTTATAATAGTCTCCTCTTTATAGAAACCGTTGTTTTGATTCTCTTGTAGTACCATGAACCACTTGGAGAAAACAGTTCTAGAAGACTCATTACCATCATGACTCTCCTCAACAGCTGCTTGGTTGTCATGATATTCTTCATCTTCTTCTTCATTATCCTCTTCATCATCAGTCGTGATATCCGTCTCAGGAAAAGCACCAAAGCAGCGAAAATCGAACCGTATGTTTCTCAAACAAGTCAGGAATTGCATGATCTCTTTCTTGAACCCAATGGACTCAGCCCAAGTTGGTCTTTTCTTGTCTTTCCTCCTGCCGTTGTGAATCCTCTCAATCTCCTCCATCACTGATTGCCAGCTCTTGCATGCACTTGTTTTAGGTCTGACTTTGATCTGTCCGGCGCAGGTCACTTTCGGAGACGTTGGTTCTGAAATATCAGGCCCCATTGACTTGGTTTTGGCCCATAACAGAGGACTACTAGCTTGGCCAGCACCTCTTCTTGTTATTTTTTTTAAATGGTGGTGGTGGTGGTGTTGATTGTGGCGTTTGTTGGACTCTGATGGCCTTGCTGGGCTGCATATAGGCTTTGGCATTAAAGTTAAATGAGCTCTAGAAGGAAAACATACCAACAGATCTGCAGCTGGAGCTCCTTTGGCTTCTCTTCCCGTCATGGTGCAACTTTTATGCTTGCTTATTTGTTCACTTCTCTTCTCTTCTCTGCACTAATCGTATACTTGTTTGTTGAGACTTGAGAGACCTTGATGGTGATCAATCAAGCTTTAATGAAATGTGTTTGGAAGTTTGAAGGGTGTTTTAAAAGAAAGGAAGAGAAGCATTTGACAGCTTACTTTGCTTTTGCCTTTTTTAGTGTCTGATATCTTTACCATCTGTTTCTTCATTTTTCTAACACTCCTTTTTGCTCCCTCTTTGAAATGGGGTCACACCTCACAAGTGAGCTTCTTTCTTGGCCTTTACTTTTTTTTTTTTTTTTTTTTGCCAAACACATTTAAAATACTGAAAATAAAGAAAGTTAGAAGGAAAAGTAAAAGTCCACGAGCCTTGTTTCATGATCCAATCATGCCTTCAACTTGTGAGCCCATTGCCAGTTACATTCATTCATTGTTTCATTACTCATAACTCTTTATGTTCCTCCTGCCCCATATATCTCAACTGGTACCAACCAAACCAAATTTCATTAAAATATCAATGTTAGATTAGATAATTAATACAGGACTGTCAATTCATGCCTAACTCTTTTAGAATAATAATATTTGGCTCACCAAAAGCAAAGCTTCAGAATTGGACGATGGATTATGTCATCATCATTGTTAGATGAATTCATTTAAAAACTTAGATCAGTAAGTGGAGTTTTTCTAAATACTTTAATATATTACAATAAATGGAAACCGAGACCCTTTTGTCCTCTTATTACACGAGACATGACAAGAGACCTTAATTAACTAGTTCTGAGTTACATATATTGAAATCACGGATTCTAGTAGTAGGATACATTAAGCTTTGATTGCGATTTGTGAAGTGTGAACCTCTTCGTTGTTATACATTTAAATTAAATTGACAATAGATGACATCCAAGTACATGATAACATATTGAAATTAACAAACAAATAACAATAATGGGGATAAAGAAAATGAAAATTGGAAATGAGTTGATGGAGAAAAATAATATATTGTGGCCTTTTCTAGAACCCCAAAGTTTTTAAAAAGGAGAAAATGGAGAGCAAGTAAAGTGAAGAAAGCATAATGAGGGTGGTAATGCACTTGAGAGCAGGAGGGGGCGACTGGTCCCTTCTATTCCACCTCCGCCCACTATATCTTGCGTTAGGATTAGACTTTCTCTGCTTTTGTTTTGGGGCCTTAATTCCACAAATGATCTAACTCTAGTAGTATTTTTGTTTTTGTTTTTTCTTGAATACTAATACTAGTTTAAGGGACAGTCGGGATCAAATAAGATAAGACTCTGATATCATAGTTTGGAGAACAATTCCCAAGAAGAGGAAGGGAACAACTTACATCAAATGGGGGAAAGACCCATAAATTATGGAGAGAAGAAGTTTATAACCTAGAAAGTCATGGATGGTAATAACTTATCGCTAGGCTACTTTTCAAACCACATATATCTCTACTACTCTCGTCTCTATCTATATATCTTCCACTTTAGCATTTGTGCCACTATTATTATGTTAATATTGATCAATGACTTCATGAATTGTGGGGTATCTACAGCAACCCTTTTTGATTTTGCCCCCAAGCTAGTTTCTAGCTTGTTTGGTGTGTCATTTTTCAAACTTTGTTTAAAAAGCTAGGGGCCACTAGTTCATTCACAAAAGAATTTTATGGTTAACATATAGTTAGCCTACACTTTAAAAGTAGTACTGACTACCAAGGCCAAGTTCTATGACTTCTATTAATGGAGGACCCATTAAGCCATTCTACTTCACAGCTTTTCTCTCAGATTGCATTGATCAGGTGAACTTTCTTGTACGTACTATGTTTCAAGGCAGACGAACTTGTTAGTATATAAATTAATATTGAGGAACGGTCAAAGTGAAAAATGTTGCAGAATGGTATGGGCGACCAGAGATGTAGGATTTATTTACGCAGTAGCCAAGGTGAGACTTATTGGATCTCTTTTCAATTTGTACAGCTTTTAAGGACAGACTCAAAAAAGCATGCGAGTCGAGAAGCTACGCCTCTAGTTAAGTGGAATATATAATAAATGAATATAATAAGCAAAAGTACTAGTTGAATAAGCGAGACATGTAGGGATGGGAGAAAATGGTGGGAACCGAAGAAGTTAAGAGTTTCGAAACAAGTGTTTTTCATTTGTAGGATTGGTTACCGTAGCAAAGCCAAGGTTCCTTCCTATTAGGGGTGGGCAAAAAAACCGGACCGAACCAAACCGGTCCGGTCCGAACCGAACCGAACCGAAAAATCGGTTTTTTTTCCGGTTTTTCGGTTCGGTTCGGTTGTATTTTTCAAAAAACCGAAAATTTTCGGTTCGGTTCGGGTGACCCAAAAAAAACCGAACCGAACTTTAAAAAAACAGGGGTAGTATATAAAGGTCAAACTCAAACCCTAACAATTTTTTGTTATTTTTCACTTTTTCTCATTGTCACTCACTGACTTTGCCGACAGCCTCGAAACCATTCTTCTTCGTTCATCAGGTAATCTCCTTCATTCTTCTTCCTCTTGAGTCTTGTTCTTCTTCTTCTTCATCCTTGTTCTCACCCATTCTTTTTTATTCTTTGTCTCTCAGATCTGTCTCTCACCTTCGAAGCTGACACCACACCATGGTAAATCACTAAATCTCTTAAGTTTTAAGTTTCATCTTATTTAGTAATGGATTTGCTTCAAGAGATACTGTTTGTGGATCTGTTTCTTTTAATTTTTATTATACCCTATGTGAGCTAACACATGCCCTTACTAAATTGATGAGGTAATGGTGCATCCTCTTTCTAAAACTTTCTGTGTAAACAAGTAGTCACTTTTAATTGGTTGAAACACGAGATTTATGCATACAAGTTTCTATTCGTTTTTGCAATTTTTTTCATGGTGCATTAGTTAGATGGCAGATCTGGTGATGCAATTAGTTTAACCATCATCCACTAATGGAGGAACTAATTTTTTATTATTATTATTTCTTTTTGTCCAATAAATATATAACCAAATCCATCCTCATTTTGGTATGAGCAAAATTTGAAGACAAGACCTCTTGTACAACAACAAATACCTTATTAGTTAAGTCGGCTAGTACCTAGTATCAACAACTTATTTTATAAGTTTACTTTTGTGGGTACTAAAAGTTGATTGCATTTCTGTGGTAAAAAAATTGTCACAGATATATGCACACTATTGTTTTATTGTGTAGTTGTTGCACCCTTCTTGTGCTGTCTCTGTTATGTCAAACTTGGTATGCAGGACACTCCATCCTTCAGAATTAAAAAAAAAAAAAAAAAACATTTTCACTTTGCAACACATCTAAGAAAATACAATTTCACTTTGCAACACATCCAATACATGCAACATAATAAATTGGTTGGACATCAACAAAAAGAGAGAGTATTACTTCATATGCAACATAATAAATTGGTTGGACATCATCAAACTTTTTCGTTTTATTTATTTAATTGTTTGTTTTGTTTAAGCTTTGGTTGTTATTTGTATGTGTATATAGTCACGATTTGGTAGTGCTCAATCAAATGTGTTTCTATTTTGTTTTAATTTTTTTTTAAAAGACTTGTTATTGTTTTGTTTTATTTAATTGTTTGATTTGTTTATATTCTGTTGTCTTTACTCAAAGCTCTTGTAAGACGCAGAGGATACTCCCTGCAGTTCAGCTATTTCACTACTTCATTGCACATTGTCCTTTTGTTTATTCACAATTTGCCTTTTGTTACTCTAACGTGCCTGTTACTTTTATCATATTCTAAAGCAATATAAATTATAATTACATTCATTGATGCCAACTACTATGTAATTGATAGCAATGTTATTTGATTTATTTAAAACGTGAGTTAAAATTCATATTAGCTAAGTCTAATTTAAGATAATTTTCGAACTAAATCAAAACAATATGATTTTGATATTTTATATTTGTGAATAAATTTTTTTAAATTGAGTTTTTGTTATACATAAGTATGAATTCGATCAAATTAATTAAATAAAAATCTGTTCTATGCCAAATGTGTGCTCCATCAAACGTTTTTTTGTTTTATTTGTTTAATTATTTGTATTATTTAAGCTTCGATTATTGTTTGTATGTGTAAAAATGTTTATTAATTTTTCATTTCAGTTTTTGTTGATTTCATATTTTCATTATTGAAATTTTAGTAGCTTTTTTTTTTTCTTTTTTGTAAAAAATCTACTCTCATGACCTATGTTTTGTTGACTGAGTTTGTGCTTGTACTTGTGGTGAATTTATATAGATGGATGCTAATGAAGGTGTTGAGTATGATGAATATGAATCTATGTTTGGTGGTGGTGATGGTAATTGTGATGATGTGGTTTCTAAGGGTTCAAGAGGTGTTAGAGGGGGGGGGGGGGGGGGGGGGGGGGGGTATTCCTTTAGGTAGAGGGAGTCAAGCTAAAAAAGGTCTCGGTGTTGGATGCATTTTGAACCATACAATACACTTGATGGGAAAAAGAGAGCTAAATGCAAGCATTGTGGGAACTCATATGCTTGTGATCCTATTGCCAATGGGACTAGAAACTTGATCCATCACGTTGATCATAAGTGTAAGGTTTTGCTTTCAAAAAGAACCGAGATGGATTCAACCCAAAAAACCTTAGTGCATACTAAACAAAACACTCTCACGGGTTATGCTAGCAATATGTGTACTTACTCTTTTAGTAAGGATGAATGTCGGAGGGCATTGGCGGAGATGATCATTATTGATGAATTACCTTTTAGGTTTGTGGAGTATTTGGGTTTTCGTAAATTTTGCCGTGCAATGAACCCTAGGTTTGATGTGCCATTTAGGAGAACAATTGTGAGGGATTTGTACCAATTGTATGTTGATGAGAAGTCCATTTTGAAGAGGAAGATTAAGGAATCTAATTTAAGGATCTCACTAACCACGGATACGTGGACTTCTATTCAAAACATGAATTACATGGTTGTGACCGGCCACTTTATTGATGATAATTGGGTGTTGCAAAAGAGAATTCTTAGCTTCTCTTTAATAGGTGATCATAAAGGGGAGTCAATTGGGAAGTGCATAGAAGCGGTTTTGCTTGAGTGGGGAATTGATAGAGTGTTTACCATAACCGTAGACAATGCTACTGCCAATGCTAATGCCATTAGCTATATTGTTAGAAAGTTGAATAGTTGGAATAAGGATGGCACAATTTTGCAAGGTAAATATGTGCATTTGAGGTGTAATGCTCATATTTTGAACTTGATTGTGAATGAAGGTTTAAGGGACTTGCATCATTCGGTGGTGAGCATTCGGAATGCAATCAAGTATGTTAAATCTTCTCCAAGTAGATTTGCAAGATTTAAACAATGTGTGGAGCATGAGAGGATAGAGAATAAAGGCCTTGTAGTGTTAGATGTGCCTACAAGGTGGAATTCCACATACTTGATGTTGGAAAGTGCGGTCAAATTGAAGAAAGCTTTTGATAGAATGGAAGAGGAAGATGGACATTATGTGAATTATTTCAAGGAGCATGAGAATAACAAACAAAGAATTGGGCCACCTAACTTTGAAGATTGGGAAAATGCCACTGTTTTTAGCAAATTCTTGGTAACTTTTTATGATGTTACCTTGGATTTTAGTGCTTCATTAAGTGTGTCATCAAATACTTACTTTGTGAATTGGGTCACAATTTATAAGGAATTGATGTCATTGAGTGCGGAAAGTGAACCACTCATTAGTGTGATGGCTAGAAACATGAAAATAAAGTTTGACAAGTATTGGGAGAGTTTGGAGACAACCAATAACTTGTTAATGGTAGCTTCCGTGCTTGATCCAAGGTACAAATTAGGTTATATGCAATTTCGATTGGAGGGTTTTTTTGGAGTAGAGGTTGCAAATACCATGTGTTCAAAGGTTAGATCTTTATTGGAACAACTTCATGAATGCTATAGATCTTTGAACCCAATCTTGGATTATGTGGGTGGTGGCACATCTTCTACTAGTGCTGGTGGTGGTTTGTCTTTGGATGCTCAAACTCAAACTAGTGATCAACCAATGAAATCACAAATGCAAGAAGCATTAGAGTGGGATAAAAGACAACAAGAGGCAAGTGGAATTGTTGCGAATAGTGAGATAGAATTGTTCTTGTTGGAGAAATGTGAGCCAATGAATGCCAAATTTGATCTCTTAGCTTGGTGGAAGAATGCTAGTACAAAATACCCTATTTTGTCATGCATTGCAAAAGATATATATGCAATGCAAGTTTCCACAGTAGCTTCGGAGTCGGCTTTTAGCACGGGTGGTCGTGTTCTTGATCCATTTAGGAGTTCATTAACTCCTAAAATGGTGGAGGGGTTGATATGTGCTCAAAATTGGTTGAAAGGTAGAGATCTTGTTCACTACACTCCCACTGCCCCAGAAGAGCATGCTAGAGAATGTGAAGATGTTTGTATTGCCAATGAAGAGCTATATGACAAAATAGTAAATGGTAATTTAATTTTTATCATTGAAATTTTAATTTATCATTTATATTAGAAGTTCATTTAAATTTATGGGTTATAAACTTATATTTGATTATTATGTTTCAAGATGTTGATGGTTTGGCAGTATGTGGACCATCCATTTCATCCACCCATTGAAAGGTAGCAATTCACTTATTTGGTAAGAGTATTTGCTAAGTATTGTTATAATGTTATTATTCTATTTTTTTTTTTTAAATAGTACATTTCTTGATTCTGAACTAATGGACTAATGGTTTTTGTTTTGTTTTTGTTTTAACTTGAAGGTTAAAGAATGGGATGGATTGACCAAGTGTCTGGAATTTTTGTGATTAATTAGGGCTGTTTTTTGGGACTGACATGCATATATATAGGGCTGTTTTTTGAATTGCAAATGCAGGTTTAGGGCTGTTTTTTGGACAGTAATGCAGATATTTAGGGCTGTCTTTTTTGCACAGAAATGCAGGTGTTTTTTTTGAATAGTAATATAGATGTTTAGGGCTGTCTTTTGGACAGTAATGCAGATATTTAGGGCTGTATTTTTTGCACAGAAACGCAGATGTTGAGAACTGTCTTTTTTGCACAGCAATACAGATGTTGAGGGCTGTTTTTTTGACAGTAATGCTGATGTCTTTTTTGCATCAGCAATGCAGATATTTAGGGCTGTATTTTTTGCACAGAAACGCAGATGTTGAGAACTGTCTTTTTTGCACAGCAATGCAGATGTTGAGGGCTGTTTTTTTTACAGTAATGCTGATGTTTTTTTTAGCAGTAACACAGATGTTTAAGACTGTCTTTTGGACAGTAACACAGATGTTTAGGACTGTATTTTTTGGATTATAATGCAGATATTTGAGGCTGTATTTTTGGCCTGCAATCCAGATGTTTAAGGATGTTTTTTTGGCCTGTAATGCAGATGTTTAAGGCTCATTTTTAGCCTATTCTATTTTATGTTTTAATTAGCTATTACTTTTGAATTGCAATTTATATAACATATTAGGTCCAAAACCAATTAGAGGTCCAAAATTACAAGCCAAAACCGAATGAACCGAACCGAACCGAACCGAATGAAATCGGTTCGGTTCGGTTCGGTTCATATGGTTTATTCGGTTCGGTTCGGTTCCAAAAAAAAAAAAACCGAAATTTTCGGTTCGGTTCGGTTTCCCCCAAAACCGAACCGAACCGAACCGTGCCCACCCCTACTTCCTATTATAAGTGGGATACTGGCCTACCTATCTTCTTTTCTATAATTTCACAAACAGCAAGTCAATGCAAATTTAGGGCCGTTCACTAATAAAAATAATTATAATAAAAAACGATAATTTGTTTTTTTTTTTGTAAAATAAATTCAATGTATACTAAAATGTTTGGGTTACGTAAACCTATATATAAATTAAAAAGAAAAATTTTCATTTTCATCCCTAGCTTATGGTTAGGGGTGACAATTTGGAACCCGACACGACGGGTCGACACGAATCCGACACGATAATTACGGGTTAGGGTTAAGCATTAACGGGTTGGGTAAATTAACGGGTCAACCCGTTTAACCCGTTAACTTATCGTGTCGGGTTCGTGTCATTTTAATCGTGTTACGGGTTGACCCGTTAAGGAGGGTAAAATGATAATTTTACATTAAAGGGTCTTTTATGTAATTTTACTAATACTATATATATTTTGAAAGTAAAACCCTAACATCCATTTTTTTTTGCCTCTCTCTCTCTCATTTTTCTTTCTCTTCTGTACTCTGTAGACTGTTTTCTCTCACTCTCAGCCGCTGAGTCGTCGACCACCCAACGTCCCAGCCGAGTCGCCGACCACCCAACTGCAGCCGCAGCGTCGTCGTCGTCGTGCCGTCGCGTCGCGCAGCTTCTTCTCGCCAGTAGCGTTGTCGTGCCGCCGCGTCGCGCAGTTTCTTCTCGCCAGCAGCGTCGTCGTGCCGCCGCGTCGCGCAGCTTCTTCTCTCCAGCTACTGCCGATCTGCTACTGCAGCAGCGTCGCGCAGCTTCTTCTCACCAGCTACTGTCGATCTGCTACTGCCGCCGCGTCACGCAGCTTCTTCTCGCCAGCTACTGCCGATCTGCTACTGCCGCCAGCTCATTTGTGTGGATGTTTGTATTTTTATGCTTTGCATTGTATTCATGGATGATTGTATTTTTATGTTTTGGATTGTATTTGTAATTATGGATGATTGTATTTTTATGTTTTGGATTATTTTGGATTGTATTTGTAATTTGTGGATGTTTTGGATTATTTTGGATTATATTTGTAATTTGTGGATGATTATTTTTTTAAGTTTTGGATTTGTATTTGTGAATGATGATATAATTTTTTTTTTGAAATATGGATGATTGTATTTTAAGTTTTGAATTGTATTTGAGTATTTTAATGTTATTTTTTATTAGATGTGAATTAAAATTTAAATATATTAAATATGGTTAAATTTATAAACGGGTTAACGGGTCGGATTAACGGGTTATAAACGGGTCAATTGAACGACCCGTTAATAAACGGGTTATCGTGTCGTTTTCGTGTTGACCCGTTTCTTATCGTGTCATGTTCGTGTCGAGTGCGTTCAACCCGTTTGCTTATCGTGTCGTGTTAAAAATTATCGGGTCGTGTTCGTGTCGGGTCCAACCCAACCCGTCAACCCGAATTGCCACCCCTACTTATGGTGAACTATCATTTTTTTTATTCGTGAATATATATATTTTTTATCATCATGAGGTTTTAACATTTCATCAAATTGATCTTTTCATCCATCAAACAATTGATCAACTTCAGCGTAATAAGAGTTATTTTGGCTGTTTCATGCAGATATAAAGTAAACATATATTTTAAATTACCTTATTACCTTTTCTAGTAATTAATGAAATAAAATAACTTTAGATATCCACATCCATCAGGTTACGATAGATGGTGGAGATTTGATTATAAACAAATTAAACAAAAAATAATTATAACCAAATTATAAACAAATTAAATAAAAAATAAATTGAAAAAAAAAAATCATCTTATCTCCACCATCCATTTATGAGATGAATAGTGGAGTTTTTTTAAAAAAATATATATATTAAACATAAAAAAATTACAAAAAAAAAATATGAAAAAGAAAATCAATGAGTGAAGATCTAATCTAGATCTTTACCAACCATCTCCATCTATCATTACTGATGGAGGAACCATATACATCACATGATAAAGATGGTTGATCTAGTACCAACAAATCGTTTGAACTATCTATGACCATATTGGCTATTTATTTGGTTTCTAATTTGATGATTGATCTAGTTCAACCAAATTTTTTTTTTTTTTTAAATTAATTGTGATCTTCATCATCTATCTCAAATGTGGATAGTGGATTTTTTTTTAATTTTTAAATTTAATTTTAATCACTTTTCGTTTCACCATCCACCTTATTAGAATGATTCAGGCATTTTGATAATATTATGATTTTTTAAAGGACAAACTAGTCTTTTTAACCATTTAACAGTTTTCTATGGGTAAATGGTCTTTCACTAATTTTTGTCATGTTTGCCCATTAAAGTTTAGGTTTGAGGAACTAATTTAATGACTTTTCGAAACTTTTGGGGTGACAAAAATTAAAAATGGATTCGAAGAGGAGGCGATGAAGATCTGAAGAGAAAGCTTGTCAGATCTTCACTGTAGATCTCCTTGTGATGGGTCTCCCCCTCACGAGAAGAGATTAACAATCTTCTCCACGATTAGGAAAAGACCATGCTAGTCTCTTCCCAAATGTGGAGGAGATCATCATTCTCCTCCACATTTGGAAGGATTTCAATGGATCTCCTCCTCACCAAAGGAGATCTTCTCCCGCAAGGAGTAGACTTGGGTCTCATCCCACCATTGAGAAACCAACAGTGAAAGTCAACATTAGATCTTTATCCCTTTTTTTTAAATTTTTTTTTTATTTTGTTGTTTTTTTAATAATAATGATAATGATAATGATAATATAATTATTGAAATTATTTTTTAAATATGTGTTTTGATGTGGCATTATATGATTGACCCCAAGTAAATTTAGCATGGTAAAAAGACCATATTGCCCTTGAAAAGTTAAGTTTTCAATGAAGTTGGCATTGGTCAACTCGGTCAAGGATACTCATGTGTACCAAATGCTAAACTCACATTATAGTTGGAGTGTTAAAAAATATCTGAGTACTTTTCTGGAATTAACCCATTGACATGAATTTTATTATTATTATTATTATTATTTTTTACTGATTTTATGTCTAAGGTGTAACTGGAATCAACTACAATTTGATTCTGAGACACAATTCCACAAGAGTGGGGGGGGGGGGGGGGGGGGGGGGAGGGGGGGGAGACCTTTCCCACAAATAAAGCGGATAAGAGTAGAACTCACAACTGTTAATGGGGTCCTAGCTTACCATCCCACCAGACGACCATTCTCTAACATTAAAAACAACTTTGCATATTAAACGAAAATATGTCAAATAACTATTAAATGGTTATTTTTAAATAATAAATACAATTATAGTTATTTTTAATAAATCACTTGGTTAAATGTTAATTCATGAATAATTAAAAGAGTAAAAACTTCAATATCATGTTAATATGCGATTACAACAATTTTAGAATACCACACACACATATATATATATATATATATATATATATGCATATTACTTTCAGGCACAACAGTTGTTAAATGCAGCCAAACATTCGTTTCAATTAATTTAACATCATTTAAAACTTTCAACATGGTAAATGATAATTTCAAAATCTATATCAATGTCAAATTGGCTCTAGTTTTGATCGCCTTCCTTTCCTCCATTTTTTTTTTTTTTTGAAGTACTCTCCTTTCCTTTTTTAGTGGAATTCAATTCCCTGTAGTTTTTGTTCATGATTATTTAATATGCCCTTAATAATTTATCATACAAGTAAAGGGAAATTGGTTTGTATAACATTTGATTCATGATCGATAAATAAGTTTTTAAGAGCAAGAATATAATAAATCTAAAGTTTCATCATAGAATTTTCTTATAAAATCTCATAAAAACAAAAGAGCGTTAACTTTTTAAATTTTGAATTATTTTAACATTCTCTCTATTATGAAAACATTTTAATCAAATATATTTTGAAATTTAAATGATATATATATATGGAATTTAAGATTTGAAGGTACAATAGATTTGATCTTGAAATCATTATTACTGACTTTCAACCCTATTAATCTTAAGATACTTGGGTTTAATTCCCTTTTAAAAACACGAATCTTCGAATCATTACTTTCGAACCAATGTTTGCTTTAAAAGCAATGAGAGAAAAGATGGAGAACTAAGCAAATTGGCCCCTTAATAATGCAACCCATTGTTGATGCATGATTACCAAAGTGAGATGCTAAATCTGCTCAATCATTTTTATCTTTAGTTGAATATTTTGATTTCATTAAGACAGTGTTATCTTAAATAATGATGATGCATGATTCATATTCTGTATGTATCTCCTTGGGCAATCAAGATGTGTACATGTCTGTTGCCTTGGGGCCCTACTCCAAACACTATTGGGCCGTGGGCTGCTGCAGAAGCTTCCTCTGTCCTGCTTACAAAATTATCGTTTTAGGCGTGCTGGAATTTTCTTCTTCAAGGCTCTATCTGAAAACAATTTTTTAATTTTTTTTTTCCTAAAGAAACTATATTACTGCTCATCCACATGTCTTTTTGGTAGTGTTGGTGTCTTTGGAGGAGGTTTGGTCGGGTTTATTAAACTTAAATAAAAAGTGTTGAATTGTATTAGTAATAGTGTAAAATCTACTTTTCAAAAAAAAAATATATATATAATTCATGTTTATTTGCAATTTTGTAGTAATAATAATAGTAGGTTCGACTAAAAGTAGTACGTTCTTTTTAAGTTTACATTGAGTGGATTATAGTACATTAGGTTACAATTTTTTTTTTAATAAATATTGTACAATATCGAATTATACTAAGCATGAAATAATAGATTAAAACTAAATATCAAATACTACGGTTTTTTTTTTTAATTGAAAATTGAATATGTAGTGATCAAAATCAACAGTCCAATTTAACACAGATCCATTAGTAAGGATAGACGTGCAACCCAAGTCAGCTAAAGACCAGCTCATCGGCCCGAGATGCAACCGGCCAAACTTCAAAGACAATCAACAACTAATCTCCCCACTCACCTGTTGACTTGGTTAGAGAGAACCAAGTCAAGTAGGGGCTGAGATCAAGGTCATGTCTCGTGATCCTAGGAGCATCCTACAGCCAGTAATGAGTGGATGCTCGTGCCTATAAAAGGCACCCTTTCAACCCGTTTCAAGCTATAATAATACCGTTACTATGTAGAAATCATTATAGAACACTTATTCGAGCATTTTTTTCTTTCTACTTAATTACTTTTATTAAAACGTGATCTTTGCTTCATTTGTTTAGTCTTTCTGTTTTGATTGGTTTACTAGCGACTCATCTATTATCAAGGAAGAATTGGTTTATATTTGTCCTTTTTTCTTTTCCATTATTTTTGAACAATTTATAACTTGAGCTTTAGAGTCCTTTGGATGACACCACCTTGGTGTCAAAGCATTTGACCTCATTTTTCTTTGTTTTTTTTTTTTGGTAGGTTATTAGTGCCCAAAACTTTGTTAGTAACGCTTAGTTTCTGCAACTGTAGATCTCAACTTCTACAGAATATAAATTATGAAGTAAAATATGCAAATTTAATTCAATTAAGTGAGAAGTAATTTTTTTTAGTTAAGCAATTTTAAGCGTTATTTAAGTGATTTTTTTCACTTAAGAAATTCAAACAAAATAACTTAATAAGATTCATTAAGTGTTATTAAGAGAAAAGCAGAAAAAAATAAAACAAACCATAACACTAAATGGATCATATGATTAACGAGATAGGGTCCAAATATCTATTCTCATAGGTGGCAATTATTTCTACAATAAGAATATAAAACTATCCACCAAAGATTTAAAAATACTCTTAATATGACTTAAATCCCCATCACTAAAATGGATAGAGAGATACATAGTTATATTTGTTAAAAAGGAATGAGTAGCGGTATTATTGATAACAAAGTGTTTTTTTTTTTTTAAGTATTTGAAGTTAGTATTTTATTAATATATATAATATATATTTGGACCTTCAAATTTTATCTATCATAAACATTTAAAGGTTAAAAATTGAAGATTATGCTTTTCAGATATTATACAATTACATAGAGGACATATGATATAAAATTATACTATATCATGATTCTTGTTGTATACCAGGGATGACAATATGGGTTAATATATGTCTTGTCTATATAATCCAAATACAACTATTAAATTTTTGCTTAATCCAAACACGACCACTAAGCCTAGCGTGTCATAGATTTAAATCCAAATAAGGTTCAATCAATAAATAAATTATCCAATAGGCCATGCTAATTACATATAAAATATGATTCATTTAACGTCAATGTATTATAAAACAAATGCAATATCAAAATATTGCAGAATATTAAAAAGAACAACAAAAAAACACAAAAAAAATTTAAGAAAGAGTATCTTTTTGTTTATAAGCCAAGAATCATAAATAGAGATAATAAGAAAAGATACAAGTTATATAACATTAAGAGGGAGTAAATGAGAGATAATACACATTATTAAAAAGAGAATTATTGAGAGATAATGATGCTTTTACGTGTAGCTTATAGAATACCAAAAGGATGACATCCATACATAATTGTTTTACAATACATTGTTATATATTCCACCTTTTGTATCTCACTTGAATCTTATCCAATAATGTAACAAATGGTGAATGGATATACATTAATAATCATTTATAAAATTTATTTATCAATTCACCCATTGCACAACAAGGATTTGATTGCAAATGAGTTCTAAGAGGTGAGATGTCTTTCATTATTGATTCACTAATCAATTTTTCAATTTAAAACTTCATAAAAATTTAAACTTATTTTTTGATTTAGTTACATAATTTGATCTACTAAATCTATTTAATAAATGAAAAAAATTAACAATGATATAATGTTGAAATTTAAAATAATATGCTTTATATTTAATCGTGTTAAATGGGTTAACAAGTTGAAGATATATAATCCAAACACAATCTGTTTACTAAGGTGTTGACCCATTGGTGATCCAAATCTAATAATATCAAATCCAAACCTTGTTAATTTTCGTGTCATGTCTTTAGATTGTGTCAATAATTATCACCCTTTATTGCAATATAATGCTATAGAAATAGAGGATTACGATACAATAATCTTTTTATAAAAAGGTCCATAAGATGTACATGTACTAGAAATTTGGAATCATGATTTTGGACTTAGATGTATATGATTGCAATAGAAATGTACACTTATGATATTTTACTTGAGTTGCGACTTCTTTCTTCTTTCGCAACACCGACCCCAATCTTTTAAATGTAAAACAAATCCCTATATCTTGATGTAAGCAAAGTTTAAATTACAGTCGTATTATAGCCATTATTAACTAAATTGATTAGCACCCATTAAATTATTTTGTCTTATGATTAAATTCACAGTTAGTTAGTTAGTTAGTTAGTTTGTTTGTTTTTTTAAACACATTACATGTACAATTTACATAGTACCAAGCTTTTTAAATATTGATTTTATGGATCAGTCCGAATCATAATACTTATTAAACTCTACTCCTCATTGAGTAGCGAAAACTGCCCTCAACTAAAGGGACTTTTGTGTAATTTACCCCATTTATAGGAAAGCTACACTATAATTATTCACCTTTATTGCATCGTACTCGGACTTACGATGCATAATTCAGAAACAAGCTATGTAAGTGTGCTTACTCATCGCGACAAGCAATTTTTTAGTATAGTTTGTCACTTCAAAGCATGGAGGAATGATCTTATAAATAGCTCAATTTCCTTATAACAATAATATGTATATATATATATATATATATATATTGGTTTTACATATAGAACAAAAAAAGGAAGGGAAAAGGCTAATGAAATTCAAAGAGGTGGCAGTACTGTTTTTGATTTACCAGCATCAGATCAGAATATTGTCGAGACTCGTTGAGATAAGATTTTGAAATGTAGTTCAGATGTTTACTTTTAAAAGTGGGAGATGACGATCCATATATCAAGTGAAAGGTGCCTTCCAACCAAGCATTTAGAGCTTGGTGAGGGGTGGACTTATACCATCGAGAGGTGGCAGTAATGTTTGGACTTTGAAGTGTGAAAACAGGAAATGATGCCATATAATTCTGAGTCAGCAATCAACATATGTAGGAATTTTAGTATTCTTTTTCTTCTTCAATTTTGCGTGGAGCACCGGGCTATTGGGTTTAAAACAGTAGGAAGTTTCTAGTCAACAATTGTGGTGGTCATATTTTAAATTCACACAAATAATTTTTCACAACAATTGTGGCCAGGCATGCTTTCAGTCTAATTGAATTTGAGTGTGATTAAAAACAGTGATTTTCCAAGACAGCTAGCGATGCTAATAGCTTCACAAACTAAGAAGGGCTTAGCAAGATTGCTGGATTTATTGTTTGCTCCAATAAGATTTGAACATTGAATTTCATCATGGGTACAATCCTATAGGATAAAAAACCATAGTTTTACGTTTTTTAAAAGAGCAACACCATATTATTTGAAATTTTGTCATATTATTTAGAGAATGAATTTAGATAAAATTTTTGATGATGTAGTATTAGTTTTTGTTAAAAACAAAAAAAGAAATTGTAAGTTTTGATTGGGCTTCAATTTCAACTGCACGAGAAGAGAAACAGAGATGGTATTTGCATCTTATTAAAATTGCTTGTTCACTGCTTTTGCGCGTACACTCGATTAATTACTATTTTAAAAAATCTAATAAATATTTAGAATTCATTTAATATAAAAAATATTATTTCTTTTTATTATATTATATATTTGTAAATAAATTTTACTGAACCTATTTTTTTAAAAATAAATTAGGATATTTTAAAAATATATGTAATAATCTGTACTTGTTAAAGGGGTGCACATAGAAGTTAGTGGGGGGTAAGCATCTCTCCTCTAATAGAATTGATTAGAATTGTTTTGGGCCGAATATGGAGCCAGTAAAATTGAAAAGAGTGAAGGCCGAGCCCAACAATGAAGCCCTCAAATTCATGAAAATGAAACGGGAAGACAGACAGTAGAGGTAAGCACTAGTCCTCTCACCTCCATTTCTCACAATGGCAGAGAGAGGCGCAGGCTCCGCCACCTCCGTTATAACCCTCGGAGGCAAAGGCTCCTCCCTCACTTCCTCCTCCCTCCACGCCATTGCCTACTCACTCTCTCTCCTCCGCATCGACTCCTCTGCTCTCCCATCCAATCAGAACTCCCCACCTGTCACCACCAACTACCATCTCCCCAAACAACTTCTCCGCTCCCTCTCCCCTCCAGAATCCCGCGCTTTCCTCGTCGCTCTCCTCAACAAGCTCCTCCTCCTTCCCTCTGCTTCTCCGCTCCGTAGTGCTCTTCCGGTTCGCATATCGGAGGCCTTGAATTCGCATTCGGATTCGGTTGGTGTGACGGAAGAGGAGCGTGTTGTCTTGGACAGTTTGGCTTTGCCTTCCTTCTTATGTGGAATCTGTGCAGTTTTGGACTACAGGTCGACTGCTTTGTCCACGATCATCGACGCTGTGGCCGCCTTGTCGTGCGAGGCCTCCGGAGCTGACGTGTCGGCGTTTGGTTCGGTGGATTCTGGAGATGGGTTCACCGCGAAGGAGGAGATTGGGGTTGCGGGTGACCTGAAGGTGTTGCTCAATGGGTCCAAGCTGGTTGGGAAAACGAAGAGAGAAGAGGCTTTGGAGATTCCCAAAATAAATGGCAAGTTGAGAGAGGTAGTGCAGGCTGTGCATTCGGGCACCAGAATCGAACTCAATTCGAGTGTGAGAGGTGGGATTGGCGGGACTGTCAAAGCTCTGGGGACCAATGTGGTGACATTAGCGGCTGCCATCAACAACGTGGGTGAGAGTAGTTTGTTACGTGCCAAAACCAATTCGAGTAATTTTGATGGTGGTTTGAGGGTTTTGTTCGAGAAGGATTGCCCCAGCGGGGATAGCTTGAGGAGTGCATACAAGGCCTTTTTGGATGCACATTTTGAGGAGGATTATGCGGAATTTGGTCATCAAGCCAATGTGTTGTTGGAGATTGTGTGGAAGATTGTCACTTGGGAGGCGGTGGTGGCGTTTGTGGCACTTGAGGGCGGCGAGTTGTTGAGCGAGAAGGCAAATGGAGGGGATGTGAAAGCCGATAAGAAGAAGAAGAAGAAGGTGGTTTTGGGGAAGGGGACTGGGGTTATAGTGCAGTTGATTAAGGATAGGTTGCAGAGCAAGGGTGGTTTAGGGGTTTTGGAAAAGTGGGTTGAGGATTTTTTTTCCTATTTGGATCCCAGGGACCCGGAGTTTGATGGGTTGTTGATGAAGCTGAAAGAGATTGTAGAGAGTAATGAGAGTAGAAGGCTCCCTAAACTTCCCAAGGTAATGATACAACTTTTTAATTTCAGCTAAGAGCTTCTCCGACTATGTCAGTCATCCATTTTCTTTAGCTAGAATAGTTAGTGATGTGATTTTTCCTAGAGTCCTACCACTCCATATTTTTAGTTATTTTGCAAAAGTTGAATCATCTAACTAATTTTTTCTTCTATTATTTTAATAATTTAATTTAAAATAAAGTAATTCAACAATCTTAATCAAATTCTGTCTTTTATAATTATAATATCAATATTCGGCTAAAATAATGATCAACTTTCTCTCCTATTATTTTAAGATTCATACTTAATTAAAATAAAGAAAATGACTGAAGCGACTCAATCAAAACTTGCTAGCTAATAGATTTTTTGTTATTTTAGCTAAAATTTGAGGAGTATGGTTGGAGATGTTCTAATTTGGTTATTATTGTCAAAACGGAAAATGAATATATGTTTAAATTTAGTTTATTGAATGATGATGAATCTACAATTCTCTACTTCTGACGAAAATGAATTATAAATGAATCATATAATTGGTATGTTGAAGAGTATTTAAACATTTTTATTGAGTTATGGACTTTCTATAGGTAGAGAATGCATGAAAGCCGTAACCTTCTATTTAATATTTAGGCAATTTGTAGCCGGACATGAATATGCTTTTATTATTGATGCTACAAAATATGTTGAAAAATAGAAGTCATCAGCCCCAGAGTGTAATATTAAGCCAATTCTCAGAGATCGCTTAGGCTATATGATGGCAGACAACTGTGGACTAACGTTGGGCGGTAAGTTTGTCGTTATATAGTGGAAAATTCATGAGCTAGAAGATTGTAGAATTTTTCTTAAGCTGTGGTTGTTGGGTTCAAACCCTCATGGGTACCCACATGAACAAAGACTATAGTTTACTGTTTCCCAAATATTGTAAGGTTCAGCGGGAGTTTCAGTTTCGAACTCGAATTCGTTAAACGGTTTCGGAGGATTTCTAGATTATTGAAAAAAAAAATTACATGAAAGGATGTTGCTTTTAGTGGTAGTGTTGCATCTTGATTAAGTGAGAGGTTTTGGGTTCAAGTATTGAAAACTTATGTTGAGATTTACTAATTAACAAATAGTTTCTTAATTGCAATTATTATGCTACTTTTACATGTTTTAAGGGGCTAACGAATTGTTTTCTGCGTAGACTTTTGTGAATTATGATAACCAGGACAAGAACTTTGTACATTAGGCCGTGAAACATTTCAACTGATATATTTTCAAGCACTGCATTATTTACAGTGCCATTTTGATGTGTAGTTTATTAATCAGTGGCAATGAACTTGATTTCTTTATATCATTGGCATCCATATGTTTTTAAAAAACGACTATTGTCTAAGGTTATGAACTGTTTTCCTTCTTGGAATGATATGATATGCCACTCAAAAAAGCTTCCACTATTGCTGATTTTTAGTCCGATTTTATGTATATTCTGTAGAGTTATCATAACTTTTTTCCCTTGCCTTGGATTGTATTTGTACTGTTCTCACAAATACACATTGTGGTGCAAATCAGGGTACTCGTGATTTTGCAAAGGAACAAATGGCAATAAGAGAGAAAGCATTTTCGATTATAACTGATGTTTTTAAACGGCATGGTGCCACTGCCCTGGATACTCCTGTCTTTGAATTGAGAGAGACTCTAATGGGAAAATATGGAGAGGATTCGAAGTTGATTTATGATCTTGCTGACCAGGTATAAATACATGAATTTTAGTTCATTCAACTGAATTTATGCCTGTTCTATTAGTTATTATCACTTTATGGTAAGTTGTCTTTGTATAAAATTTCTTATGTGTATAAAGCTTTTGCACACAACTTAATCTTATTGTGCTTGAATGCATTCTATAGGAAAAAAAAAAAACGTCGGGGTTCTACACCCATGTACAGATTTCATCTTTTACAACCTAGAATACCATATAAGGATATATATATTTACACAAGATTTAGTATGATTGATCAAAGGTGTTTTTCAGTCCTTATAATTTTTTACAAAATATTGCAACTTTTCGGATCATTGAAAGCCTAAGTGTCTCTATAGAGTCTTAGCCCAGTTATGTAATTTTACTCTGATTTGAGCATCAAGTTCTTGTAAGTTCTTGTATTTGAATAGATCACTTAGGATTAGGAATTTCCGTGGCTTAAGTTTTTGTCTCGCTATTACAATGTAAGTCTCTGACTTTAATCCTCTTAGTGTTCGTATGTTATTTTATGTTTATATATCCATTCCCTTCTTGAACACTTTCTTTGGGTTTTTGATGGTAACAAGTAATTTCCAATTATATCCTTTTCTTTTGATTTAAAGAAATAATATATGATTCCTATTTACGGCAGAATATAACTTTTTCTCAATTTCTTTACAGGGTGGAGAGCTTTGTTCTCTGCGATATGATTTAACTGTTCCATTTGCTAGATATGTGGCAATGAATGGCCTTACTTCAATGAAAAGGCACCAAATAGCTAAGGTGTATAGAAGGGATAATCCATCTAAAGGAAGATTTCGTGAATTTTATCAATGTGACCTTGATATTGCTGGCCAATATGAAAGGATGGGTCCAGACTTTGAGGTCATTAAAATTTTGACAGAACTGCTCGATGAACTTGACATTGGAGACTATGAGGTCAGTCTTGATAACTATTTTGTTCAATTTGTGTTCAAAAGGGTAAAGTTTCATGACATTACCTATTCATAACTTGTTTCATTAGCAGTAATAAGCTAATTCAACAAACCTTTGCACATGTGGTTCTGAAACTTCTTAAAAACGGTTTTGCCTTATCATAATCGTTTTCTTATATACATCTTGCAGATAAAATTGAATCATCGAATGTTACTGGATGGGATGTTGGAAATATGTGGGGTGGCCCCTGAAAAATTCAGAACAATATGTTCGAGCATTGACAAACTAGACAAGCAATCCTTTGAGCAGATTAAAAAAGAAATGGTAATTGTGTATGGAATACAACTGGTGACTGGTGTAATAGTTTTGAAGTTTTATATATTAAATTCAGCTTTGTCACATTTGCTCTTACTGTTTAATATTCAAGATATATGCTTTTAATTCAAATATTGGCAAAGTTTTCCCTCAGTTCTGAAGTTTCTAGCTTATTATGTTGCAATTGATAACGACACTACTTTTTATCTCTGTTTTTATACATATTATTTCATTTTTGTATGTCTTTGTTTTTTTTCTTATTGAATTTATTAATTACTATTTGCAAGGTTGAGGAGAAGGGCTTAACTGTTGAGACGGCAGATAAAATTGGAGATTTTGTGAAGGAAAGGGGATCACCTTTGGTATTATTATCAAAGCTTAAACAGGAAGGCAGCTCGTTTTTGGAAAACAGTTCATCAAAACTTGCATTGGATGACCTTGGAGTTTTGTTTGAAGCTCTAGAAAAATCTAAGTGCATTAACAAAGTGGTTTTTGATTTGAGTCTTGCCAGAGGCCTTGATTATTATACTGGGGTCATATTTGAAGCTGTTTTCAAGGGTGCCACGCAGGTAATTATAAAACATGCCTTGAATATATATACTTCTCATCAAGTTTTCTTGATGTAAAGGGAGATAAAACTATGTTGTCCCATTTAATCATATGCTTATTGTAACTTTGATTCATCAATATCTATCAGATTGTATCTCCATAAAATGGTACATGGATGTAATATCTATTGGGTTACGACCTGTGAGCCTTCTGTTTTAGTGAATTAAAACGTTGTGACACGTAGGATTTGCACTCACCAGAAGTTAAGGATAACATGCATGAAAGTAACTGATACATGCTAATTTTCAATTTACACTACAGTTTGCTGAGGTTCAACTTGACATGAGTAACTTTCATTAAAAGTAGAAGTTGTTTGAAATGCAACCAGAATTTATGCTCTTATAACCATGTTAGTATTTCTTATCATGTTATGTGACTTTCTCTTTCATGTCCTCAGGTCGGTTCAATTGCTGCCGGTGGGCGTTATGACAACCTTATTGGAATGTTTGGTACAAAGCAGGTTCCGTCAGTTGGTGTGAGCCTTGGGATTGAGCGTGTGTTCACTATAATGGAGCAGCTTCAGAAAGATAGGAACCAGGTATCGACAACATTCAAGTGCATTTTTAGACCTACACGCACACACACACACGTGCACGCACACAGATACATATACTGCTTTTTTCAAGACGAATTGATTTTATTAATGTTAGTTCTAAGTTTGTAAGCCATCATATGCTTTGATTTTTTCGTAATTAATATTTGTATTTATTTATTTATGAATAATCAGTACCCACAAATTTGAAATTAATATTAATAAAATTAGTTTGTCCTTAGAAGAGCTAGAAGAGCTCTTCTTGGTTCTTGTTAGATTTTCAATTGTCTGCTCGTTAGGATGAGAATCAAAGAAATTAAAGCATTCTTCAATCTTGCTGTGGGAAATAAGGCTTTCTTCTCTCTTGCATTGGTTTTTGCAGACCGTTAGAGCTACTGAGACCCAAGTCCTGGTGGCCTTGCTTGGGGATAAACTACCTCAAGCTGCTGAGCTGGTCAGCGAACTGTGGGACGCCAGGGTGAAAGCAGAATACATGGTCCATAAGAAAGTAACCAAGTTTTTTGATCGTGCCACAGAGTCAAAAATCCCTTGGATGGTAATATTGGGTGAGCGGGAACTGAATGAAGGCAAAGTAAAAATAAAGAACCTTGAGACCAAGAAAGAAGAGGAGATTCCCAGAAGTGAATTAGTCAAGGAACTTCAAAGACGATTGAATCCATGAAGGCTCGACTTTAAACCATTTTTCTGTACTAATCCATGGAATTCTGCTGTATCATGACATGGCTGGTTATAGAGAATTACACATAAATTAACTATTCCGGCACATCAGGTTGCTTATTTCAACATATTGCTAACAGGTATATTAGAAAATAGTACGTTGAATTTTATATCTGGATAAAGTTGACCTTACAGTTCAATAGTATTTGAATTTAGGTTTTAACTATCTTATGTTTGATATAACACATGGTAAAATAGATAATTTTATTTTATTTTTAACTTTATTATAGATGGTTTTGACTGTTGAATTTTCTACTCGATCCAGATAGATTATATAGGAACATTGAAGATCACGTACCTTCATTTATTGAATTTCTAATGGGCTTAAAGTTCCACCTTTTTGATAAAATAGTGATTGTAAGGTGATCCCTCCTTGCGAGCACTGTTTATTTGTTTTGTTTTGTTTTTTTTTTTTAAGATTTTTTTGTTTGAGTTATTTGGACTAATTCATGATACGATCAGGATCAAGCTGTAAGGATATTGGTGACAGTTTAGATAAATGGTTGGGAGTCACTCACACCTGAATGGGAAAAAACTCACATATATGGAACAAAATCTCACAGAATCTTCTTTGGGATGTTTAATTGGCGTATCATGTCGACTGAAAATTTTCTCGTAAATGAGTAAAGATATCAATATTAATTTTTTAGGAATGAGAAATGTCACGTATCACAATATTATTGGAATGACACGCCATCGTCAATATGACACGTTAACCAAGTTTTTCATGGACGATTTTCTATTAAATGAGGTGGGGTGCGCAATGTTGAACATATAACTTGAGTCATGGGAGGGGATGCAGTGTTTTATTATTCCACTTACCTTTTTTTATTTTTTATTTTTTTTATTTTATAGACTTTGATAGTAATTTTTTTTTTTTTTTTTGAAATTAGACTTTGATAGTAATTAAGAAAACAATCTAACAGATTTTGGTGACGCGATCAAATATATAATTTTAGTTCATGTTTCAGTTTCAGCTAAAAATGAATATATTTATATTGATTTTTCTAACAAATATTGGTTTCTAACAAATATAGGTATAAAATTAGTTATTCACATCTTGAAGAGGAAATGATGAGTAAAGTCCAAATAGAATAATATTTGAGTCTTCTGGTGAATCCATTCCCTTGTATTTGTTGTGTTTTATGTTGGTACCTTCAAAGGAACTATGTTATGAACAAATTCACCATGCAAGTTGGCATTGGAAATATCGTGTTTGCTAGAGCAGCGAGAGAAGTTCACATTCTATTTTTTAATAGTTGTTTTATTGTTTTGAACAATGTTTTAGTAGAAATATGACTTCTATTTCTAAACTCATGGAACAACGACATTCCAAATATTAGAAAATATGATATTTTTAATCAATGAAAGTTTTTGGTTCAAGTAATAAAAAAATTCTCTCTTGTTATCAACATAAAACACCCTTTTATAATGGTAAGTTAAGCTTTTTCAATTTAATAATGAATCCAATTAGCTTTTTAAATTGAAAGACTTAATTACTGTCCAATATACAATCAAATTTTTTATTGGCTTGGAATTCTTTGTTTTTAATTTAACATGGAATCCAATCCATATTAAATTAAAGCTCTTTTAATTTAATTTAATATGGAATCTAATTCCAATTAAATTAAATTATTACTTTACTTTTAATTTAATATGAAATCAATTCCTATTAAATTAAAACTACTTTAATTAAATTTACTATGGAATCTAATTTTAACTTGATTTTTCATTAAATTAAATTATTCTAAATCATAAATAATTTAATGACACTATTTAAAATTGAACTCATAACTTCTACAAATAATTAAATAATTCGTGAACGTGTCCATAAAATTTATATGTACGCTAATAATTGGACAATCGAATTGTATTCTTCCTTTTGTTTCTTTATATAGTTGTGAGCTAGTAAGGAGACCAAATGGATTTGTAATTTGAGCTTCAATAATATCATAATTATTAATTAAACTCTTTAATTACTAATTTACTATTATAGACATTAAAGTTACTCCATTAAAAACTTAAGATTATACTTTCAAAATTATAGATGTTTTACAATCTGAATTTTTAGTGTACATCGATTTAATCATTTCATATAGTTCAATCTTCCATGAGTAATTCATAATTAGAGTTAGGTCATTAAAGTTCGTTATACATTTCTAATTATATCTTGTTCCATTAAGTACCATTAATTCTCTAATGAACAATATATATATATATATAAAATAACTTATGAATTTATCTTTTCGTTTACTTATAAATAGAAAGTCAAACACTTTTATTTTTTAAGACTCGAATTAACACTTAAGGAAACTATTTATCTACTTCTTGCAAAGAGTGAATTCTAATATTGTATAAAATATTCTCAGTCACTTATTAAATTACATCTTTAAAGTACGAAATTTATTGACCGTAAGTCGATAACAGTCTCATCCACGTAAATCAAAAGATATGACTCAACAAATAGGAGTACATAAAACCCTCAGGATTAAGATCAATCCATATGTGATATCTAATCGATAAATATGAATTTCTTTGTTTAATGAATATTAATAAGAAATTCATTTTTATCATAATCTAGTTCTATATAATCTCCATTATATAAGATGTTTCCATTTTCATATCATCACATGAATAATTTCAGATAAAATCATCGTATCAAATACAAAATTGACTGCAGTTATAGATTTATTACAAACAAAGTTCCAAACTTTTCTTTCTTTTTACGAACTCTTTAGATTATTAATCTCAAGGTAAATTCTCTTGTGTATAACATTTATATATTTAGTTTGAGACTACATAAGTAATAATATATATTACATGATATTCATATGAAGCAAACATTTCATAAATACATATAAATTGAATAAAATAAATATATTTTATTTATTATTTATTTAAACATTTATAAATTATAAATTATTAAGACACAAACCCTAATAGCTATCATTTAATAATTTTTGTAGCATTTGTGTTATAAAATGCTATAATAAGTATACAATTTATAGCTTTTCTAGAAGAATGACAAGTGACATGCTATATGAAGTTATATTTTTTTTTTAATTATTTTCTTGTATTTGATAATTCAGTTATTCTCATTATCAATCCAATACAATTCACAATCCTACTCGATCGGCCAAACAAACCAAACTGTATATAAAAGGTAAGATGTTATCATTGACATTTAAAAGATTTTAAAAGTTTGGATACATTTAATTCATATTTGAATGAATTTTATTGAAATCCAAATGTTGGAATCCATTAAAATCTATGTGCACTTAATTCAAATTTAAATGAATACCAACAAAATTTAGGTGCATTTAATTCAGATTTATATATAATCCAATAAAATCTGGGTATTGAAAAAATCATTCACAAATTTTATTTATATGATGGATTTGGATGAATTTCAAAATGAATTTTATAAGGGAAAAAATTTATAACAAATTGTATATAAAAGTAGAGCACGAAAGTATGGCGGTAGAGATCCAAGACAATAATTACCTACCTTAAGCAAAGTGAAACACTACGAAAATGAATTCCAAGACTATCAAACACATCTCAGAATTCTTTGTCAAGCCACATTATGTTTCAGAGGAGATGCTACAAACTTATTATTTGACATCTTGGGAGCTTGTTGCGCTTTCAGCACATTACATCCAAAGAGGTCTTCTCTATACCAAACCAGCAGTGGATGATCAAAAAAACTTCATCAACACTTTCTTGGATAGGCTAAAGCAATCCCTCTCTGTCTCCCTTGTTCATTTCTACCCTCTTGCAGGCCGACTCAAGACAATAAAGAGCGAAAACCCACATTCTTATGTGGTTTTTGTAGACCTCAATGACAGCCAGGGAGCTAAAGTAATTCATGCCTCTCTAGACATGACCGTGTCGGACATTGTTTCGTCGACTTATGTACCATTAGTTGTTCAATCTTTGTTTGATCATGATCGAGCAATCAACCATGATGGTCACACCATGTCTTTGGTGTCAATTCAAGTAACAGACCTGGAGGATGGAATTTTCATTGGTTGCTCCATGAATCACGCTCTGGCAGATGGAACCTCTTATTGGAATTTCTTAAAGGCATTTTCAGAGATATTTCAAGCACAAGCAAGTACAGCTTCCATCTCTCGCCCACCAATTCTCAAGCGATGGTTTCCAGATGGTCATGATCGAATCATTAACCTTCCATTCACCCACCAAGATGAGTTCCTCAGTAGCTATGAAGCACCACAGCTTTTAGAGAGGTGCTTCCACTTTACAACAGAATCCATAACAAAACTCAAAGCTAGAGCCAATTCAGAGAGCAAAACCAGCAAAATCTCCTCTTTCCAGTCCTTGTCTGCACTTGTCTGGAGGTCCATAACTCGGGCACGCCATCTACCAAACGATGAAACAACCAGCTACCTTCTTCCAATTAATAATAGATCGAGACTAGAGCCACCATTGTCTGAAGACTACTTTGGAGCTTGTGTTAGTGCTGTAAAAGGTACGGCCACAGCCGGTGAACTGGTGGAACATGACCTCGGATGGGCAGCTTTGAAACTCCATCAAGCCGTGGTTGGCTACACTAACAAAACAGTGCTTGAATGGCTTGACTCATGGCAGAAATCTCCGGTTATAAGCAATGTAAATGAGACGTTTAATCCAAAAAATGTTATAATGGGGAATTCACCGAGGTTCAACAACTATGGAATCGAGTTTGGGTTGGGTAAAGCAGTGGCTCTTCGAAGTGGGTATGGGAACAAGTTTGATGGGAAAGTGTCATCGTATCCAGGACGTGAAGGTGGTGGAAGCGTAGATTTGGAAGTCTGCCTCACCCCAGATTCAATGCACGCTCTTGAATCGGATGAGGAGTTCATGTCTGCTACCTCTTGATTCCATAATATCTAAGAGCTTGAAGTTAAAAAAAAAAAATAATAATAAAGGGAATGACAGAATTGCAATCAATCAGTGGAATAAAAAACTTCTAAATTTTAAGCTTTTGATGAAATTTCTGGTCTTTTATAACAGAAGATAACTTCATCATAAGTGGTTTCAGAAGGAATTTTCAATGAAGGACAAATTAGCCATCCTTTAAATTATAATTTTATTGATATTTTTAATCTTTTATTCCTATATTTATAATTCCGCGTACTTAAATCTTGGTTTTGGAAGAAATACATAAATGGGCTGAGGTTAATTAGTCCCATGAAGCCCCATCGGAAATCTCTGCTACCTAAAATAAAGAGAGATACAGACACAGACATCCACACCCTTCCAAAGTTGTATGTGCACATAATTTGCTCCAGTAAGTCTCACGAAATAATTTTTTTAAGAACATTAATTATTAAAAATAAAAGTTTTCGGTATGTTTAAATATTGTACTCATTTTTGGAGAGAGAGAGAGAAGAAGAAGAAGAAGAGAGGAAGAGAGAGAATGAGAAGTAGAGAGAGAGTGTCTATAACTTTTAAGTTTTATTTTTTTTATTTTTTATTTTTTTTGAATTATGTCCACCATGTCATATTGATGGACGATGAACATAATTTTTAAAAAATTATTAATATTTTTAAATTTTTAAATTTTTTTAGTAATTTTAATTACCATAGTCCATTTTAAAGATGAATGATGAATATTTTTTTTCAATTTTTTAAATATTAAATTATTATTTTATTAAATATTTATATGTTTATATTTTATTATGTTTGGACAGTTTTACTTTTCCATATTTACGGTCAATTGTTGACTTTTACCTTCCAGATTAATAATAGGGGTTTTTTTGGATATTTTAACAAACTACTAGGGCTTTTTTTATTTATTTTATAGATCAAGAGGGAATATTAGCAATTTCTTAAAGTAAGGGAGATTTTGGCTATTTCATCAAACTACAAAAGGAATTTGGGATTATCCAAAAAAAAAAACATTAGTTGAACACAACCGAGTAAGGTTTGGGTAAATTCTGGATATTGGATATCCGAAACCCTGTCGAGTATAGTCCAGATGGACACGTGATTTACGAAAACCGAATAAACCTCAGGTGTGGATAAAATCCATAAAACCAAGTTAGCCAACCCGGCTTGATTTTCCTCTTTACTTTTAATGCTTGCATTTGTGTGCTTAATTGTCTATGTTAAGCTTCATGAGACAACATTTTGTAGAGTTATTCTGCTATTAAATAATTGATGTTGTTAGTAATCTCCTTGACAACTCAATGTAAAGTATGATTGTAATTTTATTCTTTTTTTTGAGATAGATTGTATTTTTACTCTTTACATTCAATATCACGGATGTTAGTTATATTTGCATGACTAGATGGTAGTTATATTTTCACATGTAAAATATAATAGTTTAACATTTTTTATTGAATATGAAGGAGCATGAAAATCCTTATTAGAATTTAGATGTTTTCTTGAATTTGTCTTGCTTATAATAATGGAGATGAAAAGGGAGACAGTTTATATATCTCAAACGAATACAGGGATGGATACCCTTGTAGCTATGTCCATCTTCACTCCACTCCACTCCACTCCATTGTCATTCCTTATTAGCTACTGATGGTGTGATAGTTACACTTGCACATAAAATGCCCAACTGATAAGAATTGTTTTGGGCCGAATTTGGACCCATTGAAATTGGAAACAAATACAAATGACATTAAGTGGACTCAGCCCAAAAATTGAAGCATTCAAATTCGTGAGAATCACTGGAGGCAAGAAATTCAAAAACCCTAATCAGAAATCAATCAGTCCTCCCGACTCTCTAACGAAAAATGAATCACTGCATGTGCAAAACTCTCATCTCATTCTCATCCAACAACTCCAAATCACCACTTGTACACTCCATAACTCTCCTGTGTTATTCTTCTTCTTCTTCTCGCTTCCTCAACAGAGTTCTTTTACAAGACTACTTGGTCAATCAACACCAATTTTCACCAGAAGCCGCCTCAAAAGCCTCCTCCATCAAAACATATCTTAAAAAGCCTCAAAACTCGGATTCAGTGCTGTCATTTCTCAAACAAACCGGTTTCTCCAGTAACCAAATCGAAAACCTAATTCAAAAAGCACCCGCCTTCCTCTCCGCCAATCTTGACAACACAGTCAAGCCCAAATTCAAGATTTTTCAAGACCTTGGGTTTTCGTCGACCGACATTGCCGATTTGATGTCCAATGATCCCTGGATTTTGAAAAGAAGCGTTGACACCCTATCACAATCTATCTCAGTGTTGAAAACTATTCTTGGATCCAATGCTGATGTCACCAGATTGCTAAGGGTATCTGCTTGGTTCTTGAAGTGTGATTTGGACAAGACTTTGACGCCTAACATACGGCTTTTGACAAGTTGTGGGGTTACTTCTTCACAAATTGTTCAACACATGTTTACATTCCCTAGATTTTTCCTCCATAAGCCGGAGAACATGGAGGAGTTTATTAAAAGGGTTGATGAATTGGGAGTTGATAGGGAGTCCAGGAGGTTTCTTCCTGCTATTAGAACTATAAGTTCGATGAGTAAGAAGAATTGGGAGCAGAAGTTGAAGCTTTTCGGGTGTTTGGGGTTCAGTGAAGATGATACTCTCTCTGTATTCAGAAGGATGCCGCCTGCACTTGCCATATCTGAGAGGAAGCTTAAAGGGGTGGTAGAATTGCTGCATACAAGAGGGAATGTAGATAATTCTTTTATAGTAAACCACCCGTCTGTGCTGCTTTCCAGTGTTGAGAGTAGCCTAAAACCGCGGCTAGAAGTTTTTGACCAATTGAAGAGTAAGAATTTGCTTCCGACGAGAACTAGTTTGGCTACAATTTGTAAGTTATCTAAGATGAAGTTCATCGAAAGGTATGTTGTTCCTTATTGTGATCAACTTGGACAAGTGTTCTTTAAATAGTAATATATGAATTTGTGATTGATAGTTTTGTAGGAAATTGTAATATTGATCAGATTTTGATGAAGCAGTGATTGTTAGTGAAATGGATTAGATCATGGTTGATATCTCGCTAACTGCTGTGTGGCTTCATGTTACTGTAGTCTAGTAAATCATTTGGTTGTACTTTTATGTCTCAGTGGTTTGTTTGTAAAATTGATATGCTATATCTACGTAGCTGATTATGAAAAATACGAAATTGAGTACGACTCTAACAAAATTACTGTATGCCTTAGTTGAAATTTTTAAATGAAGGGGAAGTTTTACTGAAATGATACTAATGACACTTGAGATAAATATTGTACATATACTGGCTAGTTTAAGCCTATTTATGATATGCAGACAAAATGTCTGCTGGTATTATTAGTTTATTACTAAGTTGAATGTTGAATTACAAGCTTTGATTGAGAAATTCTCTTTGATATATTATTGCCTTTTATAGATCTCTTGTTAGTAGTCTTAGCATTTCACTATTATCAAATCATATAGATGATATGCAAATTATTCCATGTGATAGTTAGTCTATCAACTGTTACAAAGGAATAGACGAGAGAAACTATTAGAGCAAATTAAGCTGGCTCTCTTAATTATTGAACAGATGAGACTACATGCTGGAACACACTGCTCTCTTGCCTGACCTGATCTTGTCTTGTTTGTCCTTCCCTGCTCCCACTAGTCAAACAATTTCTATCAGGCAAAAATTTTATTCTTTGTGCTTTTGGTTTTTGTATCATAAATATGCTAAATGTATCATATTTGGGGTTATCATATATCTTCTTATTCTATTAGGATAGTGTAGTGTTTCAAATTATCAATTCACTACAAAATTTACATTTTTATAAGTGATTTTCATAGATCACTTTGCATAGAGTAATGCTAACATTCATCTTTGTACTTCTTGATGTCCAAATTTCATGTTTTGTAAATATCTGTTTTTAACAGAATGTTAATGTAGCCAGTTTAAGATGTTTCGTTTGAATTTAAACTATTGGATCTTGGTTAATAGCTTAGGAAAAAGAAATCAGAATCTTTCATAGCTATCATGTTTTGTAAACTTGGGTCTACAAATTGATGTTCAATAATAAATGTGGACATGCTTACACGTAAATTGAATCTGAACGTGTACATAAACAGGTCATAGCTAGTGGCAGACTGACAGTTTCGTATATGAGAATTAAAATTATAGCTCCAGGTATTTAAAGTAGAATTGTTGGTATTAAGGGTTGCATGCTAAGTGGCAACATTATAATAAGGACAATGAAACTAGTTGCCACTTGCTTGTGGTGGAATTACGTTAATTTTTCACCTAAAAACAAGAATTAAGCTCTACTCTAACTTCATCAATCTATTAAATTCTAAGAAATGCATTGGGTGTTTCGCTTGAAATGAATCTCATACCATGTTAATAGTATGAAGACAAAGAAAACTGACAGATAGTTGAGTGGGATTGAGTTTTGTTTTGCTAGATCATGGTTTGCATCATCCCTTTTCACAACAGCATTCGGTATCAAAATCCTTTCTTTCAAAGCTTTTTAGTGCATACTAATATTAGGTTCTTACATATTCACTATCAAGTACCGCTACAATTGATAATTTTTATGATTATTTTTGTTGATTTAGTCCTAATTCTAAACTTGAAAATTTAGCTGGTTGGATGTTTTGTGGCATTATTTTTTATGTGTTTCTGACTTGAGAGATCCACAAATATGTCCAAGCTGGCTCTAAGTGAAAATAGAATGCTGCATTAGTAGGAGAGTTCCGAGTCATACAAGTCTCTCTACTCTCTAGTCACCCATCCCCAACTTGGTTTTGATTGTGAATTTGTATGTGAAAACCATTAGTTTTCACACACTAGCTTGATCACTTCATTGGAAATACATAGGTGTTATAAGCCTTCAAGAAGGTGTTTTGAAGATATTGGTGAAGTGCAATTGTAATAGTTTGCCTACACTGCATATTGCATTTTGATTCTCTGAAAGCCCTTATCACTTTTGGTTTCTATGGCAAGCACATCATATTAATGAAAAATACCAATTACTTAGTAATTGGTTCAAATATAAAGGCATTAAATATGAGTTGATGGTATAGAATATTAATTTAATATGAGAATATCATAAATTCCAATTGCTACTCTTTTTATGGTAAAAAAAAAAAAAAGCTACATTTTTGTGATATTTAAAAAGAAAAAAAAAAAAAAACAACCTAAGTGATTGCTACAAATTACACAACACACAAAAGCATACCAAAAATAACATCAAAAGGAGTTCATTTCCAACATGTAACTCCTTGTCTTGAGCAATCTCTGCACAATGTCTCTACAAACAGCATCACTAAACGCTCCAAGTGCCAGGTCAGCATCATCCACGTCATCCATCTGAGAGCTGGGTCTAATGAGCACGAGCGTGGCACCCTCCACCCAAACCCCAGCACGAAGCAGGAGGCGAGGCACGTGCCTCATCCGCATCCTGACACTAGGCACCAAAGCCCGGTTCTGGCTAACATGCGCAGCCTCTAACCTGCACTCCCTCATCCCCTCCTTATCCATCACCACAGTACCCACTCCTTGTCTGTCTAGCAAAACCAACTGCTCCATCCCATCATGCTCTCTTACGATTTCCTCCGACATCAAATGCCTCGCAGACGCCGCTATCAACGCGCTTATCGTCCACATCACTCTCCTCTTCAGTCCTCCAGCGATGTCCACGTCACCTCCCGCCTCTCCGGGATTCTCGCTCAACTTAAATCCAACAATCACGCAGCTTTTCAAACCTCTCCCAAACTCCGCTCTCCATTTCACCGTTAAGCCTTTCTCTATCTTCAAATCACCGCCAGGTAACTCTAGCTGAAAACGCTTGACGCAGTCGAACTGGGTCAGGATTTGAGCGGGCGAGTTGATAACTCGGGTCTGGGTCGGGTGGTGGGTTTTCGTCGTGGTGGTGGGGGTGGTGGTGGTAAGGAAGTCGTGGAGTGACTTCAAGAAGGATTTGAAAAAGGTGAGGAGGAGGGAGTCGGAGTCGGGCTCGGTGGAGATGACTTGGTCGACTTTCAACGAGAGAGACTCGGTTTGAGGGACCAGAGAGTTGAAGCGTTTGGAGACTGAACGGCAACGGAGTAGGGTCCTGACGTCCGAGACTGCGTTGAAAATGAGCAGGATCAGGGAGTCCGGGAGTCGATCGAAGCCGTCCGTTGCTGTTTCAATCACCATCATCGTAAACTTCACAGCTTTTTTTTTTTTTTTTTTCGGTTTTGTTTTTGTGATGGTTGCCTCCGCGTTCAAATTTAATTAAATGCAGTTAGTGGAGTTTGAAGAAGAGGAGTGTGTGCATGAAAAGGGTGTACGTTTGACCGTTGACTTGGGAATTGCGGGGCCTATCTCTGTTTTAAAAAGGAAAACTTCATTGTAGTCCTCAAGGTTTTGAAAAATATCAAAATTTTAAAATTCTTTTAAAAACAGCTCTTTTCATTTTTATTTTTTTCAAAACTCTTTAAAAAAGTTCCAACCGTTAATCAATTGACTATCAAATGAGATAGAAAGTTTGGGTAAGAAGGGTATTTTTGACATTTTTCAAAAAAATATTCATTAAAATAAAATTTAAAAAATAAGAAATTAATTAATTTATTAAATTAAAAAATATGAAACATCTTTATCATCTATCTTCATCTATCTTTAAAATGGACAGTAAAAATTAAAATTAATCATAAAAACTAATTTAACAAGTTTTTTTTAAAAAAAAAATGGGTTTAAAATCTTATACCCGGATGAAAATCTAACTTTGAATTCAGATCTTCAACATCTGGGTTTACCTAGATATTGAAGATCTAGGTTACAAACCTAGATATTTAAAATCTAGCTGAGAGTCTCACCATGATCATCAAAACAATTTTTTTTTTTTAAAAAAAATGAAATCTAGGTTTAAACCCAGATATTGAAGATCTAGGTTCAAACCTAAATCTTTAAGATCTGGATAAGACTAGATCGCCAAAATCTAGTCTCACCAAGATCATCACAACAATTTTAAAAAAATAAAAATTAAAAACTTGAAAACCCAAATGAACAAAACTCATATGAACACTAGCAAACCCCAATTTCACTTAGCAACCGCAGATGAATACCAACCTAGTAACCCCATGAACACCAACCCAATAACCCCATGAACACCAATCCCAATCAAACCGAGTAACCAACAATCCCAATCGAATCCAACAACCTGAACACTAACCCAGCAACTAAAAACACTCAATCTCTCAACGAACACATTTGAACAAATGCAAATTCAAACCCAACAACCACAAACATCAAATGTCATCCCATACCCCCAACATCTGTCAGACCCCAAATAGGAACCTAGCAATCGCCAATAAAGAAGAGAAGAAGAGAGAGAAGAGTAGTGATGAAAAGTAGGAGAGAGAGAATATGGAGGTTGTTCGATGAATTGGTTTATCTCAGACGAAACAGATCGCTCCACCTCTATCTCAAACGGAGCCTCGATTGCATTTGAGATGGAGATCTATCGGAAATGGAACAAATTGGCTCCACTTTTCGATGGAGAGCACCTCCATTGCATCAGAGTTGCTTCTTTTAAAATAGAGGAAAAGGAAATGAAGGCCGATGAAGGAGATAGTAGGCAAAAGAGACTGAGGAAGAAAGAGAAGAGACGGAGGAGAAGGAGATGGAGGCTTGTGGAGGAGACGGAGGAGAAGGAGAAAAAGGGGGAGAAGGAAGGAAATAGAGGAGAAGAAAAGAGACGGAGAAGAAAGAGGAAGTAATTCATACTATTCTAGGTTAAAGAAAAAAATATGGGTTGAAATTTGTTTTTTTGTTTTTGAAATTTGTTTTTTCTTTAAATAATTGTTTAATTAAATAAAAACAATAATAATTTTTTTTTTAAAAAAAAAGCAATACTCATATTAATAATACACTTGTCAACTTTTAATTGGTGAAATAATATATAATATTTTGATTTTATTGAGGGGAAAGTAACCGTTTTAGATAATGAGGGCAATTGAGTTTTTAAAATTTTTCTGTTTAGTTTAACTATTAGTTGATTGACGATTTGAATTTTTTTAAAAAGTTTTGAAAAAATTAGGAATGAAAGAGTTATTTTTTAAAGAGTTTTAAAAACTTTATATTTTTTGAAACTTTAGAAACTTAAATAAAGTTTTTCCTTTTTAAAATGCCGGCTTCCACATTTTTAGAATTGTCATTTTTTTTGAAAGGTCATCGTTTTTTTGTTCTTTTTACCGAATCATTTATTAGAACCACACAGCAGTGGTGTTGCTATGTCACCGTCCATTTAAGCAAGCTATTCTACATGTTCATTATGATTTTATTATTCATTTTAGGTTAGAAGTGTGTGGAAGTCGTATTTAATTACTTATTCAAGCGGGCAAATGGTTCAATTTTGTTTTGAACATAATTGTGAAGCCTAATGGATGATGTTGATGGATACTAGCATTTCGGCCATATCAAGATTACAAGGAATTGCATAATGAGCTGTTTCAACTATAAACTATACGCTTAATTAATGGATGGAATAGCTGGTTGAGATTATTCTATCATAGAAAAGATATTGTCAATTTTGAAAAGGCAATTTGTCATTATTTTTTATATATACTTAATAGATAGAATCTATAAGCTATTTATTATACACCTCAGCTAGAATGGAGACATTGTGTCTGCTCTTTGGCTTCTACGAAGTTGCTGCAAATTTCTTATTTGATATTTGATCCAACATTTTTACTTATTGAAATTATGGTCTACTTTTCTGTTGACCAATTGGTCAACAACCGATTTAATACAATTTAGATAAAACTAATGAAATAATAAAAGAGGTGATGGCATAAATGATACAATAGTAGTATGAAAGCAATAAATCGAAGAAACAAGAGGGTTTTTAACATGGTTCGACTTATTAAATTGAAATCTATATCCACGGTTATAGTATTGCAATGAGGGGGAAGGGCTAGGTTTCAGGATTCTCGTATCGGGCGGCCAGAGTTGGGATCCCCTTCTCATGTATGAAGGACCCTTTTATAATATTAAGGATTTTTAGTTTCGTACAATTAGGTCACTACATTGTTGGAAAGGGTAAAGATCTCCTTCATATTTTACATCAATCTACATTTGGTGGAGGAAGGACAAAGATTTCCTTCCTATTTTACATTAATCCGCATTAAATACTTACATTTCATATTAAGCTACAATTATAGAGATTTCCTTGTTCATGTAGTTTCTTGTTTGATGGAGATCTCTTTCCGCTTCAAGGAACTTGAAGAAATGTCAATTTCTGCTGTCTGAGCTGTAATGAATGTGGGTTGCTCGTTATTCCGTTGCTTCGCTGCTCAGAGTTTTAGCTGTGATTTGTGAATGTGAAACATCATACTAACGTGGTGGATTATGTGGGCTTTCTCAGTGGGCTCTTGGCCTTCTTAAGCTTTATTGGGCTCTAGGTAAAAAAATATCTTACGGCACACAGTCCGCGACATCACCGTAAATATTTTTTTGAACGAGTCATTCACAAAAATTTTCAAATTTTGGATTGGCAAACATTTTATGAATGACTAAACACATGAATACAACCATTAAAGGGGCGAGAGGAATAGTTTAGGACATGCCAATAACATCTAAAGTTAATGTTACAATCACGGGTGACGTTATAAATTATATTTTGTAGAAATTGGATAGGTCATTCTGACTGTTTAGTCATACGACTGCTAAAATAAGAGACGACTAGGGAACTTTGTAGTAGATGAAGAGGCAAGAAATGACGTGAAGGAGATGGAAGGGATGGTAGTGGTAGCAGACTGGTGCATTTAAAAGGACCCATCTTTAAGACTATGAGAATGGTTGCACAGAATTTTAAGTACAGGTCTCTGAGCGCCCATCTTCGACCCCTTTCACTCAATTGTATAAAAAGTTTGGGAGAATTTGTTAATGTTTCAGAGTCATAACTTATTGACCATATTATCAAAAACCTCCTTAATATCTCTATAATTTAACACTTAATGGACAAACACAAAGTTTCGATATCATACTAGCAATACATTCTGCATTAATTTGTGAAAACCTAAGTAACATTACATTTAAAAAGCAAAAAAGTAGTAAATGCAATGATTAATAAAAGCATTTCATAAAAGCATAAATCTTTGGCAGTTCTGCATCAGTCCAAGGATCTGCCAGATTCTCCTGTATGCATTCCAGTTAAACAGACTCTGGTACTCCTTCGATAACCATTCTCAAACGCTAAAACAACAACTAAGTGAAACTATACTAAACAGAAGCCAAAACAACCACCAGTTTTGTAAGTATACTAAAACAACCGCCAGTTCTGTAAATGAAGCTATCTTCTATTTCCTGTTCAAAGACAGATCAAGGAGCCAATATCAATAATTTGAGCAGAATCACTCCAAATGTTCGCAAAATCTAAAGTAAGAGACTACATGGAATGGCATGAAAGAAAAAGACAAGTTTAATTTCAACTGGAAAATGAGTACAAGCCATGAGAGTGTTTGTTTTGTTGCATCATAAGACGCAATATCTTATAAACAATTAGGGCATTTAACTGACCTTTTGCTCTTCATAGGGACAATCAATCCTCGCTTTTCCAAACTTTTAAATCGATCCTTAACAAGAGTGCTACAACTCTTCATTTAATTTGAAATACAAAAAATAAAAATAAAAATAAAAATTCTTCAGTTTATACCCAACCAAAAACAATAACATATTTAATTACCAAGAAAACATTAAGAGGAAAACAAGAAAATCAGATACCTTCAGCTTTCGGAGAGATCCATTGATTTCTTCAGATAATAGGACTTGAGTAGGAGCTGGCTCAAATCTGAAATAAAATTGGCACTAGGTAAATATATGCCGCACATAAAACTTTTTATTTCACAAGTTCTGAGAATATCATACTTGTGCTTTCCCAAGCGTGGTGGACGAAGCCTTTAGTCTTTCTTGCTTAGCTACAAGTCGTCGTATATGTCTTTTTTGCTTCTCCTCATCCTCTCTGGCTATTTCTTGAATGACTATCAGGCAAGCTACAAGTGGTGAAAAAAATCTTTGGTAAGATTACTGTCTGTGGAAAAAGAACTGCTAGTTTAAACACACAACAAGTCATCTTACCTGCCAATTTGTTTGGACACTTCTTCCACCTTTTGGGCTTCTGCTTCTTTTTTCTGTAGTTCTTTACATTTAGCTCTCTTATTCAACTCAACTCGAGTAATTCTCTTTGTCTTTGTTGATCTGCCGTGTGGTATTGAAACATGATTAATTCACACAATTAAGTTTCTATGATATTGATTACTCATATACTCTGTAGCTATTAAATATGTGTACTACAGCATATTTGACAAACAGGTTCATAAGGAATGGCATTAAGACAAAGTTGCAGATGCTGTCACAACAGTACTCTTTTTGGAGAAGCTATCATCAAGAACGGATTTACAAAAAAAAAAAAAAAAACCGAAACCCTACACTGTCAAAATGAATCAAAATTAAATAACTATAATGGACATAACAATAACATGAAGTTACCTGTTCTCATGTGCATTATCTTCATTTTCACTCAAATTCTCTGCATTTTCATCATCATCACTTGCATTATCCACCTCAAGGAAGTACCTCTAAAAGTAAATAAGGTTTGTAAAGTTCTGCTTAAGGCATAAAATTTAAAGGATATACAATGTATAATATAACAAATTAAACTTTTTGGCGACCATTGCACAACCTCAATACGTAAGTGACAGAACTCTAAGTAAATCCAAAATACATGAAACAAAAATGACTTACATCTTCATCATCAATAGCTTGTCCAGGAACAGTAAATGGAACTGGCTCAGGACCCAACTCATTTTGATAGACTTTCTGCATTTCTTCTGCGACAGCTTGAGCCAATGACTCCTGAAGTGATACAAAGGAAATGCCATTGGTTACTTACTGGAAAAACAATAGATAGAAAACATTTACAAATATCAAACATTGAGATATTACCTGATGACTTTCATGTGAGGGATTGAATGAACATCCTGGAGCCTCAACTTCTACTGCTGGAATAACTGAAGGTTTTGATACCTGTCAATGACTCTATCATCAAGTAAGGTCCACTGTGAAACAAAACAGAAACACATTGCATTCTAGAAGTACTTTCAAACGGTACTGCACAACAATTTGAACATTGTTTCCCTGATTAAAACCAGCTTCAAAGATACAGAATACATGATTTACATGCCAGATAAAGGACAAAGAAATAAACTTATTAACAGGCATACAACCATTTCTTTCAATATAGGCATCTAGCGGTGATCGCTATTGCATTTCAATTATCAGTAACAAAGGCATACCTTTTTAGACTTGTTTCCACCTTCACCTGCAAGAATCAGGGGTAGCCTATCAAACAATTGCTCACCAAATAAGAGCTTACATGATATTATATAATTGTTATTGGATGCTTACCTTCATTTGCCCACAAGTCAACCATGCCCGAAGCAGTGACACTAACATCCTGATAAATTGAAAATGCATAATTAGTCTTATTTAATTATAACAATATATTGTATCCCCACAATTTCATACCTTGGAACCATCTTGAGCTGCATCTATTTCCTTCAAAACATCTTTCTGTTTTTTCTTGGATTTCTTTGGCTTAGACTTCGAAGATAGCACTGCTTGAACAAACGGGTTCTTCTGCAACACACTGTCTGTGCGTAGCACCTTTTCTCTATGTTTCTCAATCTTCCGCTTCACCGAGAGGTCTGACACATTAAAAGAAAAGAAATTCGAGTCATGGAGAGATATGGTTACTAAGAAAACATATACAAAACTAAACGTACAGGCTACATCAGGTTCACAATCATATAAAACACCGAAAACACTCTCTTTTACAAGGAAAACCAGTTCAAAACACATTTAGTTATGATTAGATAGTGTTATTTGTATGTGTTTCTGAAAACCAATTTTTTTAAAAGGAAAAATGAAAGTATCTTTCTCAATGCAACAATAAACAACTATGGTTCCTATCATTGCTTTCAAAGGCAAAATTGTTACTTTATGAAACCTAATAACAACATTCATCGCTTCACAGCTTCAAAAAAAATAAAATAAAATAAAACCATTCATGTCTCTACAATTTTATGATCTTCAAATGGTCTTATGCAGCTATAATTTTAAGAACATGCTTGTTTTCAAATCCAGGACATAATTTAAAAATAAACTAATTAAATAAGTTCTACAACTCAAACTATGAAGCCCCAACAACAATTCTCAATTTGAAAAAAATAAAAAAACACTCCTTTCTCCTAATAACTCATGCTAAGAAACAAGCAAAAGAAAGGATGAAAAGATAAACCCACATGAAGTTGAATCCAAACCAACCTTTGGAGTTATCTACGTAGAAAAGAGAGTCGTTGGGAAGCTGAGAAAGAGAACCGCCAGAGAGAGCATCTTTGGTGGACTTTTCAAAGAAATCCTCAATGTCTTCAGTGCTTATGTTGGCTCTCCATGCTTTCTTCCCCTTCCTTGAGCTCTTAGCCTTTTTCCCCATCTTTGTACGTGTGTATTTTAGACTTCTAGTTTCGTCTGTGTAATCTGCAAAGCGGAGTTGAAGTCAAGAGGGAAGAAGAAGAGGTTATGTTTCAATGCTCTATGTTAGATTATTGTTGGGCTGAGAACTCAATCAAGATTCATGGATTGGGCATTATGGATGGCAACAGGTTAGATCAGGCAGACTGATCATCGGGCCTACCTGATCAGCCAGCCCCAAACCCAAACTCGAACGTGGTTTGGAACAAGATACCCCAAACTAGTAACCAATTTGGGACAAGATGTCCCAAATTCAACCTATGATTCAAACGGGGTTTTCAAATTGTGCTTCAGATCCAGGTCCATTTCGGGTGGGGGTGCCTTAAACACAATTTTTTGAAACATAATGCTTTGTAAACAATTAAACATAAAAATTTAATGCAAGTTAAACTTCAAACAATAATAGTCAATGTATTAAATATATAATAATACCAAGTTGTTAGGTTCTTAGAACGTTGTATCCTGCACTTTTGTTTCAAAAAAATGCAACAACGTTGCCCATTGTATAGCCAGGTGGAACTTGTGTTATAACAGCTCCACAGTCCGGGCTAATTTCTTCCCCACACTTGGCTTCAAAAGCTAGCTAATGTCTTCTCCCCTTAATGGTGAAGGAAATACAACACACACACACACACGCATACATACAGCAATATCATACACAAGTCCATACCAAAATTATATTAATATACTTAATCCATATACAAATCATGATAATACCATACACAGATTATTTCACACACACACACTTTAACAGTATCAATCTTTTAACTGCAAGCATAATATTATTCTCTAATCAGAATAGATGCAAGACACGGACCAAAAAAAATTCTAATCGTTCCGTCACGCGTCACTTTTTCAAACAGCATCGAGCATTTAACTAACAGCAGGAGGGTTTTCACTTTTTACGTAATATATCAGATTACTTAAGATCAGAACCACTTGTATTGACTTATCAAACTCCGCTACAAATACTATTTTGGACCCCATTATATATAAGTTTAAGCTTTTCAGGTTTTAGGCCTAGTAGCTAATAGTTTCACCATAAAAATGCTATATTCTCAGTGTAAATAGCTTGCAGTGGAAAAAAGTCGGTTAGCATTCCTATCTACAAGGTTCTTAATACATGGAAGCTGTGTTTGTGAAATTGGTACCTCGAAAAGCTCGTGGAATTCACCGACGAGCAGAAATGTTGAAGTTCAACGACGCAGGACTCCACGGCTCCAGTCGCAGCGAGAGATTGAGGTCTGTTGAAACTTGGAACAGCGATGGGCGGCGGCGTGAAGAGTTTGTGGAGGTCTGGTTTGTAAGGAGAGTTGCGAGCGATGGTAGCTGATAGGAAAACTAGGGGTTTTTAGTTTGAGCAAATTAGACAAAACCTACCAGAGGTTTCCCTTTGACGCATGAAAACAACTTTTCAATAAATCGACGCTAAATAATAGTAACTATTGAAATGATAAAATTGCCCTCACAGCTGAAATGACAATTACCAAACTGCCTTTAAATATTAAACCTCACAAATAAAGGTGGCAATCCAGTTGACAGGTCAAGTTAGATACGACACGATTATTTTTTATACGACATGATAAATAAACGGGTTGAACCCCTTCGACATGAATACAACACGATAATAAACGAGTCAACACGAAAACGACATGACTAACCCGTTTATTTACGGATCGTTTATTGACCCGTTAAGCTGACCCTTTTATTGATCTGTTTATGAATTTAACCATATTTAATACATTTAAATTTTAATTCACATTTAATAAGAAATAAAATTAAAATACACAAATACAATCCAAAACCTAAAAATACAATCATCCATAAATAAAATCCAAAACCTAAAAATACAATCATCCACAAATACAATCCAAAACATAAAAATATAATCATCCACAAATACAATTCAAAACATAAAAATACATCCAAAATATAAAAATACAAACATCCACACAAATGAGTATAAAAACATAGACACGACACGACGACACCAGATCTACGGAGACAACGCGGTGCGGAGAGAAGAAGCTGCACGGTAAAGACGATGCGATGCGGCGGGGTAAGAAGAAGCTGCAAGGAGGAGATGACGTAGTGTAGCAGATGTTGCGAGGAGACGACACTATGCGAGGAGAAAATGTTGGACGACAGAGGTGACACGGCATGGCGGCAGCAAATTGGCATGTGTGGACGGTGGACTGTGCAGCTACTGCTCAGGCTTGGCTAGTCGACTGTTACAAGAGAGAAATCAAAAAATAGAAATGAAATGAGAACGGAATGGTAGGGTTTTGATTTTCAAAGGATATATATATATATATATATATATAGTATCAGTGAAATTACATAAATACCTTATAATGTAAAATTATCATTTTACCCTCGTTAATGGATCAACCCGTGACATGATTAAAGGAACGCGAACTCAACACAATTATTAAACAAGTTAGACGGATTGACCCGTTAATTTATCCAACTCGATAATGCTCAACCCTAACCCGTAATAATCGTATCAAATTCGTATTGACCCGTCATGTCGGATTTCAAATTGTCACCCCTACTCATAAATACTTTAAATCATAAATAAATAAAAGATGAAAGGAAAAAGAAAAGAGAAAACCTCTCACCTAGCAACTCCCTAAACTAGTGGAGGATACCAGTCTCACACCTGATTCCAAAACTTGTTCCTAGCTTGTTCTTTCCAACGTCCTTTACGATCACTTGTTCATAGTTTGGCTACGAAATTTAATCAAACATATGATAAGTAAAATTTGTAAGGCTTTGGCACATGTGATGGGAAAAGAAATGAGAATGTGATTTGAAAGAATTGGGATTTGTTGGGATTAGATTGAATTAGAAAATTAATATCCTATATTTAGTATAACTTGAAATTGAATTAATTATATCATATTGTGTTTAGTGTAGATTGAGACTAAATTAGAATACATGTTTAAATAAAATAAGAAAAACTTTTTGAAAAGTTGAAAATAAAAAATCTTTAAACCCAAATCTTCAACTCATGCAAGGGTTCTTTAACTGAACAATCTAGCCATCATTCACACCAAACACTTACACCATAGTCAAACCTTAAAATCTAGTCTCTATCAACCTAGTTAAACCACAAATCAACACAAACAATCCTTGTACAAGAATGACAAAGAGAGAACTAGTAGATGAAAAATAAAGAAGGCTCTGGTAGAAGAAAGAGAAAGAAAGCAATGTCAGTGTGCAATTAATGAGCTCATTTCCCATACCATTAAATTCTATAATGTAATTGGGAATGTGAATTTCCATGACAACAAGATATGAAAAAAGATGAAATTGAGTTTTCAATCCTTACCGAGCCTTTCCAAACATGGGTTAACATAGGATTAGAAATTTTTAATCAAATCCTATCAAAGTTTCTGTGTACCAAACAGGCCCCAATTATATTTGTCATTCACATAATGAGAAAGGATAAAAGAGGAGGAAAATTTTCAATTTCATCCCTAAATTTTTCTTGAACTTCAATTTTTTTTTAAATATAAATTGGTTTATAGTTTCGTTAACCCTAAATTATCAAAAAATTCATCAATTTGGTCACTCTGACCAAATTGTTAATGGTCAACAATGACAAAAAATAAAGAAAAAGACCAATTTACCCTTAACAATAAAAAATTACTAATTTACCCTTTATCATAATGATTTAATTTCAACCTATCCATCAATAAGAAAGCAACACATATCACTCAAAATTTTTTCCAAAAGTGGATAATTTCAAGCCAATTGAATATTAAAATGTGTCCCTCCTATAATACAAAATAAAAAATGAATTTTAAAAAATAAATAATAAATAATAATTTGATTATGATGGATTTCCACCATTGATAGGGATCTCTATAAATGATGAAAAATTTTTCTGGAAAAACATCTTTAAAAAACTAAAGATAAATAACAAATAATAAATAATGAATAAATAATAAATCTGATTATGATGGATTTCTACCATTGATGGAGATCTCTATAAATGATGAAAAAATTTTTGGAAAAATGTTTTAAAAAACTAATTTCTAGGTTTTAAAAAACATTTTGGAAAACTAAGGGTATGTTTGAATACGTTTTAAAATTGTGCTTTTGAAAATTTTTTTCAAAAATGAAAAACATGTTTTGAAAATGATATTTTCAAAAACGATAATGTTTTTGGTAGTATTTTTAAAAACTCATTTTGAAAATGAAAAATGAAAAATAAAAAAAAAAAATTGTTTCGTACCATTTTTAAAAATAGGTAAAAACTGAAAATGTATTTAGATAAAAACTGTTTTGAAAAATGATGATATAATTGTTAGAAATAAACGTTTTTACTTTTTTGAGTTTTATTGTATAAAAGAAAATGGTTTTTGAAAATGATAAAAAACAAAAAAAAAAAAATCTTTTTTACTTTTACCTTAAGTTTTACTGTACATTTTTTAAAACATGTTTTTCATTTTCGAAAACATGTTTTTAAAAACGATTGACAAATACATTTTCGAATTGTTTTTATTTTTAAAAATGAAAAATAGTTTTCAAGAACGGTACCAAACACCACTTAAGTTTCCAACAGTTGGAACCTCATGCTAGGCTTTTAGATGTAGTAATATATATTAAGGGCGGGTTGTGCTCATTTAATAAGAATCTATTACAATAATATCGATTAATTCTTAAAATCACTTTGGGCGTGTTTGTTTGATAGCAATTCGTGGGAAGGGGAAGAATTAAAAATCCTGGCTCCACCAAACATGTGTTTGGAGCAAAAAAAAAAGAAGAGATGAGGAAGGAAAAAATGCGCAAATTGCACAAACCTCGCCTAAGGTTTGGTGAAATTATACAAATATAACGATATTTGGGTAACTAGCACAGACATTACCTGAGGTTTCAAAAACTATGCACGAACCTCCCCTATAATCAATCAACTGTTAAATCGTTATGGTCAATGGTTAATAGTATAAAAAGATTAAAATACCTTTCAATAAATTTAAAATTAATATATTATACATTTTTTAATTTAATTTGAAAATAAAACGTAAAAAATAAATTAAAAGAAAATCTAGTCTCCATGGGAGACCAAGTCTGGTCTCCCTGTTTTATTTTATTATTTTTGTTTAATATTTTTAATTTTCATGACTTTGATATATTTTTGTTTGATTTGGGTGTTTGCTAATGATAATTGATTTGGTTGGTTTGATGATGATAAATGATTTGGGTGTAGAAGATGGAGATGAGAGAGATGATGATCATGGAGGTAGAAGATGATGGTGTTTTTTAAAAAAAAAAAAATATTATAATATTAGTTTAGTAATTAAAAATATTATCTTTAATTAAAATATCTATTAGCTGTGAATTGATCATTTTACCCTTCAAAATTTTGATTCAGCCGTGGTTGACTAATGGTTGACTAGCGATAGGGAAGGTTTGTGTAGAGTTTTTGAAACTTCAGGTAGTGTTCGTGCGAGTTACGCAAATATTATAATATTTGTGTAATTTCGTCAAATTTTAGGGAAGGTTTATGCAATTTGGCCCAAGAAAAATTCCCCTTCCGAGCCCACTTAAAATTCTAGTTAATAAGATTTCACACACCCATCAATTTGTTGGATTTTGGAAAACCTACCCAATTCAGGGTTTCAACCTTTTTTTTTTATTTTTAATTGCTAAATAATATATAAATTATTTATTATAATAAAATAAATATAAACTTATTAAAAAATATTATAAACAATAATTTAATATCAATTGAAAGTAAATTTTATTTTTAATATGATTAATTTTTCTATTTTTATTTATTTTAATTGTTCCTTATATTAAATATATTAAAATATTAATTTATTATAAAAAGTGAATTTAATTTAACGTTAAATTAATTTAGTCAAATCCAATCCAATTCCAAATGTATCAAAAATGTTATAGTATTTATTAAATTTTATCCAATCTTATCCATCCAATCTCATTTTATCTTGCAGTCGCAAATGGTGCCAAACTAATAATCTCAGTGCCTTTTTTTTTTTTTATATTTAACAAATAGTGTATTATATGTGACATATATTTTTTATGAATGTATTACCTAACTATGATAATTATGTCATATATCTATTTTATCAAATTTTCGATGGAAATCATTCTAATTAAAGCACTAGTCATTAAAAATATAAAAATAAAATTCAAGGATCCTATCCTTCTTTAAGCTTCACCTTTTTTTTTTTTTAATTTATGATTTAATTTTTATAAAATTATAAATGGCAAGAGAATATTTTCTAATTATTCGTTATCAATAATGCTTTAGGAGAGGTTCTTGTCTCTAAATATAGTGGGTCAGTTTAATTTAATTCGTTATAACTTGTTTATATGAAAAAATTGTGTCTTTCCAAAAAAAAGAAAAAATTGTAACAAATGAGCATTAAAAATGTTAAAAGAAAAAAATCTTTGCATTTTTAAACCATACGTAAAAAGAAATAAATTTTAATAATAAATTTGTGGCAATTCAAAAAATAAATAAATAAAATCTTTGTAATTGTGGTAAGAATATATTTCAATAATAAATATGTAAAATTGTTAACATAAAAACTCGAAAACAATAAATTGATTATATACGGGTGAGGCAATTGTCATCCAAAAAAATGCTTCTCACACCAAATTTTTAAATAATTTTTTTTATTATAAAAATACCCATACTTAGAATTACTTATAAAGATATGACATTATAAGGAAATAAAAACAAGATTACATTTTAGTTTTACAAATTTTATTATTCATATATTAACTTATCTTGTTGTTTTACGAATTTTATAACAATTAAATATTTTTCTATCAATTTAAATTCGTGATATATTGACTAAAATTTAAATATATGTGATTTTTCTTTATTTTTTCTTGCTTTGTTTTTTGTTTGATATTGGGTTAGATAAATTGAATTTTTTGAAGAAACATATTCTGATTATACATAAATAAACACATTTTGATCCAATAAGAGGAAAAAATCAGATCCAAATCTTACAAATCATTTTTGCACAAAATATTTTCTATGTATATATGCAAGTATGTGTGAAGAACATTATGTTTTTCTAATATTATTATTATTTTTTTACTAACATATATTGAAGCCATTGATGAGAAAAAAAGAAAAATAATGAAAGAGGAGGTTGAACCAAAAAGAAAATAAAAAAGAAATAAAATAATAATAGAACATGATGGATTGGAAAAGAATGAAAGAAAAAAAAAATAGAAAAGAAAAAGAGAAGAAAGAAAGAAAACAGGAAAAGGAAAGAGTATTTATAAATGTAAATTTAATAACTTACATATATAAATTAGTTTGAGGTTATTTTGGATATTTTAAAGGGTTGACAAAGAAAAAAAAAAAAACTTTAAATCTTAATATTGGGTGCCATGAGTAATTGAGTATGAGGAGTAAATAATTGGGTGGCAAGAGAGCCATCCTTATATCACTATTTTCTATCCCTATCCACATAACAGAGTTTCTCTTTTAAAGTAGAATTTTTTTTTAAAAATATATATAAATATATATATATATTTATATGTAAAGTTTTTTAAAAGAAATTATTGATAGTTTAGTTGTCAATTAAAAAATAAAAACTTTTTTAAGCTACAGATCGTTTACAACCTATTTGTTTAGACTTTCAAAGAACTTCTATTTGTAAAATGTCTACTTATAGAAGATCTATTAGAAACAAAGCTTGTGAATATATATATAGTTGTTTGGTCGGTAATAAACGAAAAAAAAAAAAAAAAAAAAAACACTTTTATGTTGTGTTTACTTGACTTGATAAATTAAAGAATGAGAATGAAGAACAAGAATGATTGATGGTGTTTACTTACTCTTAAATCATTCTGTAATGATAATAAAATTGTGGTTCTACATAAATTTAGGGTTGTGGAATGAGAATTCCATTTCCCTGACACCATTTGGGAATCTCATTCTCATTCTCTTTTACAAGGTAAAATGTTTTTTATACCCTTCTTTTAAAAAAAAAATATAGGTGCACAGTATTTATTAAATCACAACTTTATATATATATATATATATATATAAACAAATATGCTTACAATAATATTGTTAAAAAAGCTTTTAAACAAAATTATTGCAAGCATATTTTTGATAATGTTATATATATATATATATATATATAAACATGACTTGATATACAATATCGATACATAATATATTCTTTAAAAAAATAGATATATAATATGTTTACAATAATATTGTTAAGATTTTTTTTTTTTTTTTTAGCCTAGTTTGATGAGTTATATGATAAAAAGATGACAGTACATCTTAAACACAATTTTACATATTATAATTAATCCATAATTTTAATCAAAGATATTTTTATAATTTGTAACTAATTTCATTCTGCTTTGAAAACAAAATAAACAGCTTAATGAGAATATTACTGATTCCAATTTTGATTCTGATTCCGATTTCGATTCTGATTTTTGCAGTTAAAGTAAATAACTTATTTTATTTCTAATACATTATTCCGATTTCAAGTCATTCCGATTCGTATTTCGATTTCTGTAATTGAAATAAATGCACCATTATAGTAATAGAGCATTTGGTTGAACCATGACAAAAAATCTATTAAAAAATGAATTATTTAAAAGGAAATGTTATTAATTCAAGGATTTTATTTTAATAAGGGTATTTCGGTATCAATCACAAAAATTTAGGGATATATAGGTCAAATATATCTTTTTTAAAAAATATCTATTTGGAAAAGTTCCTCCCTACAAGCTTTTACTTAGTAAAGGTGAAACCTCTACTAGTCTCTACTAGAATTAAAATAAACAATCTTGAAAGTCCAACCAAACATCTCTAAAAAAATTAAATAAAGATTAGTAAAACTTTTAAGCCAGTAAAAAGCCCAATCAAACAAGCACTTGTATTAATTCCAAAAACTTTTTTAAATGATAAGATTACAAAAAGGGACATTTAGAAGAAGTAAAATAACAAGATTTGAGAAAATATTATCTTTTACAATAAAATTCATATGCAATGTTTTCACTTCTAAATTTAATAATTACACAACATCAATGTTATATAATTTATAATACATTGCTTATACATGTACATCAAAAAATATATTCAAAGTAAAAAGGAAATTCAAAAGGAAAAAAACAAATTGAAAGCACATAAAATATTCCAAAAATTATTGGTTGAAGAAAATTGTTAAAAAATTTGGTTAAAATGAATGCATAGAAAGAAGTGAAATGTTTACAATATGTTAAAGAAAGAGTATATTAGGGTTTTAAATTAGAAAGAATTGCACAAACATCCCTAAGGTTAGATAAAATTGCATCAATATGAAAAGTTTGACTATAATTAAAACAAATTATCTTGAGCTTTCAAAAGTATGACACAAACACCCTCTGTCATAATTGATTATTAAAGGGTTGCTGTTAAACCCATATAATCACGGGTAAAATGGTCAATTCAATATTTTAATATTATAATAGTAAAATAAAAATTTGAAAAAATAAAAGAAAGAGTTTTAATGATCCTATCATCGGAATTCCATTGGAGGAGATGGTGACCAGACCTAGTCTCCATTTCCATTGGAGACCAAGTTTGGTCTCCATCGTATGACTATATCCATAATGATGGAGACCAGGGAGACCGTTCGGTGAAGATGACATCTCCAACATTTTTTCTTCATTTTTTTGATTTCTTAAATTTTTTTAAAAAATATATTTTTTGTTATCAATAAAATTGAAAATAATTAAAGTTTGACTTTGACCCTTCAAATTAAAGGGCATTTTGGTCATCTTATAACTTTGATTTTGACCATCTGACTTTTGATGGTGGGTAACCAACGATGAGAGGTATCTGTGTCACACTTTTGTAGGCTTAAGATAACCTATTGTAATTATTGGTCAAACTTTCTATATTGGTGTAACTTTATCTAGATTTGTATGTAATTTCCCCTGTAAATCATAAGGGCATGATAAAATTCATAAAATATAATAAGATTATATTAGATATTTTAATACTTTCGAAAACATTTTAAAAAAATGTACTTAGATAAGCCCAAAATTTGAGCTTATTCAAATAAACGTATTTAAGCTTCTTTAATTATTCAAAATTCTATTAGGATGACAATCAATCTGAAAAAAAAAAAAAAAAAGAAGTCGAAAAAAAAAAATTTAAAAAGCCGTGTATATATGTATATATATATATATATATATATATTAATTTAAAAAGCTGTTTGGGTAGCAGACAGGTCTACCAAACTTATGCAATCCAAAAGGCCAAGCCTAGAGGCCCATTAACGATTACAAGTGGATGAGCTTGAAATGAATATGTATATTGTGTGTCCATGACTCAATATACATACAATATGTATGTTTTGGGTCGAATGTCGATATGTATATATTGTATGTCATGTAGGCTTTATTTTTTTTTTTAAATGAAGGGCAAGAGAAACAAAGAACCGGCGAGTTAATTAAATTGACCGAGTAAGCAACCTCTAAAAACTAAAAATAGCCCATAAAATCAACTCAACTTGGCACGCTCTCTTTGAGCCTCCCATTATCCCCAATCCCCTGCAACCCACCTCTATTCTCCAAATTCTCATACACGCCACCACCTCTTCCTTCTCTCACCAAGGCCGCTCCCCATCCTCTCATGGCGGAGCGGGTCCCACCTCCTGAATGTTCAAACAATCCTAACCCTCCTCCTTCTCCTCCTCCTCCTCCTCCTCCTCCTCCTCAACTACCACCATCTTCCTTAGAGCCTACAGCGCCCGCTTTCAGGCCTGGAACCTTTATCGTCCAAGTCCCTAAAGATCAAATATATCGTGTGCCACCCCTGAAAACGCAATGATCGTTGAACGCCATCGTAACCCGGACAACAAGAAGAGGAGACGGCCCTTTTGTTCTTGCTTCTGTTGTTTTCTCATCACTGTTATTTTTGTCCTTGCTATTGGCGTCGTCATAGGCCTTGTTTGTGGCTTGATATTATAATATTAGCCTGATTCTATATATTCAAATGACATTATGTCATTAGATTCTGAATTTACAGCAGCTGTGGTGTGGCTCAACACTAACAATCAGATTTATAGCCATGCATTGCTCTTACTTTCGGCTCCCAGCTTCCCAATCTGTATTGTTGTACATTTGGAATACTTTCATAGGCAACTTTCTTGCATAATTCATTAGATTCCATTGATTGTTCAATCATGTTCTTAAATTCATTTGACTCGTAGCAGTTCTCTTTTGTTTTCGTTGCAATTTTAAAGAAACAAACCTTGATGGTATGAGAAAAAATTATTGAAGGAAAATGAAAATAATACATCTAATCACGGGTGTCACTAATCAATACGCTAGTCACATTGATATAAATGCTTTGAATTGTTTCTCTCTACACTTGCATGCATGCATGCGTAGTTTTGGCCAAATGAAAAAGGCAGTGGCATGCATTTTTTTCTCGAGTGGATTGAGGTAACGCATGGGGTCGGTGGCTTGAGTTAATTGCTTGCATGCTAGAAACATGTTCTAAGTACGTTTCTTTGTTTCGTTTAATATGTACGGTTACTTACGAGCTAGAAACATGTACAGGTGTCGTATTTTACTTAACTTATATAACCTTTCATCTATAAATAGAACTTTTCCTGTCTTTGCATTTATGTACCGGTCAGCCTCGAGCCATTTTGAGAGGAACTCAGGAGCAACTTGTGTGAATCATTGAGTGTATTATCACTGGGTCTTTGGCAAGTTGTGAGTTTGTCAATAAAATTCATTTTTCCAGACGTAGGTCAAGTATAATATAAACTGAACCACGTAATTTCGTGTGCAATTTTATTGTTTCTTCACTGTTTGGATCACAGAAAATTTGCACTACTAATTAACCCACTTTTGCACAAGACAAATACTATTTATATATAGGTTCAACCTCAATAAGAATTTCTGCAATTAGTTAGGCAATGCATAGGAACTTATTAAGCTACGTTATTTGTATTGGTGTTACCAGTGTTGGTCTTACCCGTGATCAAGCGTTACAAAACTAATTTTTGAACACAATCCTTGCGAATCAAATTTCCCACCCAGTTTCTAATTGCTAGTGTTTTTCATCATTATTCTTGAACACAATTTCAATCCAAAGTTGGAATTGGTAGGTCCTGAATATATACTAATTTGGACAAATTTCTTGGAAAACTCTAAGGTTTGTTTAAAAAATAAATCAATTTTGATGTTTCCAAAATTTTCTAAATCGTTCATGATATTCTCTAAAGCATTATGAACCTTCCAAAAGATACATTTAAAGTTTTTTGAAAAAAATCCACAACGTAATGATTGATCAATTACTTCCACTCTGGTGGATATACATGCTGCTGGCCCTCTATCAAAGGTCTCAACTCTCCAACTAATTAATGATGACAATTAGCTAGTTATTACATTAATGACTGCTTTATATCATAGTTGGATGGATGGCCCCTTTATTAACCGCGATATCTCCCCAGCTATTGTCGTATACTTGAATTACAGACCTACTCTATCAAGATTTCACATGTTTTATACAAGATATTCAAACTATAGAAGAACAAGGATTTGCAATTTGATAAAGCCAACTTGAGCACGCTACTATGGGCAATATTGAGGAAATGATGCTCATTTATGATGATGATGATGAGGGACCAACAACTTGTACGTCTTCTGGATGCTTTGTCATTTTTTGTCATTTCAGAAAACAAGACAACGGCTGAAGTACTTTAGTAGCTAAAAGCCAATTAAGATTTAAGTTCAATTATAGACAGTACAAATTTTAGGGGATAAGAATTTGGATTCAATATCTAGTATTGGTTACAAAATATGAATTAGAAGTACTTATACAGGAAAATGTGCTTCAAAGAGAATATAAAGAAAATTATTAAAGTAATGCATGCTAACCATATGTGTGACCACAAGCCTGATCACACCCAAGGTACTATTAGCTCTGGGGTTTGTGTTGGAATTGAGAATCCCGGTCCCACGCGCCGTCTACCACCAATTAATACATTATGCAAGACAGTGATATCTGTGTTCTAATGTATTATAAACTAATAAAATTATTCATACAAAGAGGGCACCTTTTCAGATTCAGTTTCAGCTTACAATATAATGTGGAATGGTAACAATTAATGTTGTTCTCCTCCCACCAATCTGAAACAAGAATTAAAGATATGCTAAAGCTGGTTAATGTAGGGCACGTACTAGTGATCGTCATTAATTAATTTAAAGTATCGTCTCGATCTCTTTCTCTTTTGAAAGATTCGAAGTTCAAAACCACTACATTTTAAATTGCAGGCTGCCAGGCCCATCAAACACAATATGCAAAGTACATGTACACATTATAAATATATACTTACCACTGTCTTTTACATTGCTTAAAAGAGATACGCTTGATTAGGAAATCTCGAGCGGGCGATTGGTCCGTTTGTGTCAGTATTATCTTTTGCACCAATAGTAATGTGGTGCGTACGCATCCAAGCAACAAATCCATATATACAAAATTATGAAACACCTTGCAAATCTGCTCCCTCTAACAAAGTCATCATCTTTCCCTCACATGGGAATCAGATTTATCAAATTTAAACACAACCCCCACATTTTGGCCAATCTAGTGTAAATTTTAAATGAACCTATATCTCCCTGTTAGCTCTACCCTCTATGCGGGGGACCATTTGCTAAGATTGACACGTGTATACAGAAATCCATTATTGTGTATCTCCATGACAAAAAACATGTTGCAGTGAGAGCATCTCTAGAACAAAAAACATATGAAACTCTTGATATGTTTTACAATACAAATATAATAATGTACACAAGAAAGATTAAGCTTGGAAGACTTTATAACAACCATGGATCTCAAGTTTACCGTTCCGCATCATGGAATGAAGCTGTAACCGCAATTTTATAGTAGTTTTCAAGATTATTTCATACTCTTAAGCATAGAATATGCTTTGTTGGGGCAGTAAGGATCCTACGAAAAATAGCATATAAATTAGCTCGAGAATCCACTCTATAGAAGATCTAACAGGTTTATTTTCAGACCTTAAGTCATGATCGAAGTGAGTTGAGTAAAGTTATTTCAAGTGTGATGAGTTAGTGAGGAGGTGTGGTTGGTTTTGTTGTGGGGGAAGTGTTCCCTTTCCACCAATAATTGAAGTAATATAGTAGTTGATTTATTCGAGGTTTAGGGCACCAATGATGGGTTGTTATCTAGTGGCACCATAGCTTTACACGTATGACAATGCCAGAGAAGGGTGTTTCATGGCTTGGAAGCATGTTGGGTGTCCCCAGTAAAATTCCATGTGTCTTCTTCAAATCTAGCACTTAAAGTGGATTCCAACTCCTCTTCAACCATATGGGTTCCGCTTCACATGATAGTGCATTTCCCTTTCACCACCTAACTCTCTGAAAATAACCATCATAATACATTTTTTATCCATTAAAATACAACTTTTAGATTCCTTTAATTTTTTGAGGTGGGCTCTCTAAAATCTAAGTGCCCAATGGTTTAGGTCTATATTTCTGTTTGCAAGCAATGGCCTTTGTTTTCTGTCCCTTTACAGGATCACCAGGATCATTATATTACCAATGAACTTAATCATGTCTTTTTTTAAGGAAAAAAAAAGGAAAGTAAAATTGAGCTCTGTACTTTTAGCTGTCCTAATTAAATATCTTTTAATGAGATAATATATTATGTTTTGTGCTCTATTTATGTGATCACAGTACCCTATAATGCTGCCAACTCTCTCCCTTGACTCTGATAATTAAGCTTAATTAGTTAACTGTCTTTTTTAATTCAATCTTCGAGACAAGGGTGAAGATGTGTAACAGCAGTCAGGTAGATCATGTGTGAATTCAGTAGGTTTGGGTTGGGGACTTTGCACTTTTGGAAAAGAAATAATATTTACAATTTAAAAGACGTTAATATGTTCTGAGATGTTATTTTCAACAACTAGATGAACCTTGACTTGTGTAGTCATTATGTTATTTTCAACAACTAGAAGAAGCTTGACTTGTGGAGTCTTTATACATACATTCATATATATATATATATATAATGGATAAGGTTTTTGCTTTTAGTATAATTAACAGTGACAATATGTCAATAGAATAGGCAGGCTGGTTAGCAATCAAGGTGAAAAATTCGAAAAAAAAAATCATGAAGGAAATTAAGATGAAATATGTAGCCAGTATAACAGGTGAGAAAACGATGAAGTAATAAAATTTGAGGGAAAAAGCACAACTTCCTTTTTTAATTCTTTCTATAACTAAGGTGATAATGTCAACACATTTTAGGTGATTATCTTTAATGAAGCTCATACATCATTTACTTTTTGTACAATCAAAATCTCAAATTATATCTAGTTATCTAGTTCGTACAATTATAGAATCTATCCAAAATCACAAAGATAAGATTCTTCAGTGTTCAAATTCATAATTGTGAACCTTCATGATAAGTTCATGCCAAAACTAGCTAGGAAGAAATTGCACATCCATAAGGTTTTTGGTTTTAGTATAATTAATAGTAACCAATATTTCAATGGAATAGCTAGGTTGGTTAGCAATCAAGGTGGAAAATTAGAAAAAAAAAAAAAAGGAAAATCATGAAGGAAATTAAGATGAAATGTGTAGCAAGTATAACTGGCAAGAAAACAATAAAGTTAATAAAATTTGAGGGGAAAAGTACAAATTTTTTTTTAATGACTAAGATGATAATGTCAACACATTTTAGGTAATCATATTCAACGAAGCTCATACATCATTAACTTTTCGTACAAATCAAAATCTTAAATTGCATCTATTTCAAAAAGAGAAAGTAATCTTAAATTGTATCTAGTTATCTAGTCCACACCATTGTATAATCTATCCAAAATCACAAAGATTAGATTCTTCAGTGTTCAAATAATTGTGAACCTCCATGATAAATTCTTGCCAAAACTAGATAGGAGGAAAGTGCACCTAGTGCACATATAATGACATTTGTAACAATGTTTTTCATTTTAACATTCACAATACATAATGTTGATGACACAATATCTTACTTAAACAAAAAAAGATGTAAAACACTTCAACTATATATTAACAGAGCCACTGGCGACTGGTAATACCCAAGTTCGTTCTTGTTGCATTATTTGAGTAGTTGTGGTCGTTGATGTATATACCTTTCTCAATATTCAAGGGTTTTAATTGGTCAATTAAATTATATAATTATTAAATTAACTTATGTAACGAAGCTGAATATATAACAGAGAATATATGCATATTAAATGTGGCATAAGAGCCACGCTGTCTGACTTTCTTGTACCTTTACAACTGTGACAGATGCTTTGGTCCATTATTTAAGTTTTCATTAACATAAATATGTAGTGATATATAGTATGGACACAAGAGATGGTGATAATACACCCAGTTCAAGAATTCATATTTGCCTTTGACTGCATGCCTACATCTTCGAATACAATTTCTTTGCGTGATTCTTGGCGGTGGTGATTTATTATAAATTAATAATATACACATTGAGAGACCGGAGATACCAATAAGGAACCGGCACCGTCCCTTCCCATACTTAAAATAAATAAATAAATAAATAAAGAGGTGCACAGAATCATATGAATATGGTCCCCGAAATTAAGAAATTTCAGAAGTTCTTGTGGTATATGACTATTGAATACTCTCCGCATGAACTCATTTGACAAAAAACGTATAAATATTACTTTTTTTGATATTAATTAAAACACTTTCAAATAATCACCACCACATATTTGAAGTTGTTTTGTAGAGTTTAATTAAAATTAACAAGAAATATTATCTGAATTAAAAAGCTGTTTGAAGTACTTTCTGGAAAAAAAGTAACACACTTAATACAATTATATATCTAAAAAAGCATATAGTTTAGGTGATTTCTAAAAAAGGAAGCTTTAGGCATATGCAAAATATCATAAAATTTTTATTGGAATTATATATATTATATGACCGAACAATTATATTCACACTTATGTTACACATGTAATTTAATAGAAGATATAGTATAAAAAGGACTTTCTCCCTAAAAAGAATATAGTGTATATATATACTTTTATACATATCATTTTACAAACTCTTTTAACTAATATGCTTATGGTACAAACCACTCTTTAGGAAGAATAGTTGAGTATCCACCTTAACCTCTGAGGTCAAGAGTTTAAATCTTATTGTTGTTCTTTAAAATACAATGTTATGAGTTGTGATTATTCTCTTGGTAAGAGTTGTTTTCTCTCCGATTGTGGAAGTTATTATCCGAATCTGTTATTGACAATCTATCTTCGTAGGTCCCGGTAGTATCTGACCCGTAAAGTATCAATGCTCAAAAAAGAAAAACTTATGATAATTATTTATCGTCATTTGAAGTTAGTGATCTCATTGCTTTTGAAGAAAGCAATAAATAGACTGATATTTATCATAAAGCTTCGCCGCAGAATTCTGTTGTATTATAAAACTGAAATAAACAGCATTTTTAACATGCTCTGGCCCAGCTGCATGAACCATGATAAAGACCAATTCATCCACAAACCAACGAAGCTGAAGAACATGGAACAAGCTCCCTTTCATTATTATGGAAACCCTCTCTCAACATCTCAGAAAAACACATCTCACTCATAAATATTAATAACGGCAATGCTAGTAAATGAGACGAGAGAGAAGAGAGTCGCTAGACATTTTTCAATTTATGGACAAGTACTATTTTCCTTTTCATACTCATCATTTAAAATATCTGAACAAGAAAATTACATAATTGAGTCCGCCCGTGAGTAATTTTTTGGACGGGTGGAATTAATTTATCTTCTCTATGTTACATTACAATAATCAGTAAATCATTAATATCGTTGGTGGTAGACACAGCCGCTTCCACTCTACCCAACGCCGCAAAAAATCTTTGACCTGTAAAATCACCAGTAAAATATTAGCCTAACAAATTTCAACCATGCACATATGTCAAGTTAAAATTACACTAAAAATACCAACACAAACGCATTAATACTAATTTTATCTATTTATACCTCCGATGGTTCTTGAAGAGAATAGGAGGCATTTGTTTCCTTTGGAGTTTTAGATACCAATATTCCAAACCTTGCCCTCTATTGCGCAAAACCTAATGATCACCACATAATAAGTGTTTGATTAATGACTTGGATTAACCATACATGTTTAATAGAAGAAAAGGAAGCAATAATTAAAGAAAGTTTAAATTAACCAATTAGATACCTTGAACGCATCTTCATCAGTTCGATCATCTCCAATATAGACCGGTACAACATCTTTAGAATTGGCATATCCTGAACAAGCCACAACCCAACAAAGAACATATATTATTACTCCATTAATATATGATATTAAACCAAACACATTAAGGAAAGTGAGTAAATTAATAGTCACCTAGTGCCTCCAACAAGAATTCAAGGGCTCTTCCCTTGTCCCATTTAATAGTTGGTCGGGATCTCTAACACCTGTTTAATCCAACGAACAATCCACTTTAAATATGAAAAGACAATTTAACAATTTAATGAGCTGAAATATTGTTAACAAAATGAACATATTTAGAAATACTAATAGATTAATCTACCTTTCTTCCTTGAGTTAGTTTAAGCTTTGGATACTGATTGCGCACTAATCTAACTTGCTCAGCTAAAGCAGCCCATCTCTGTCAAAGAAACAAACAAAATAGATTATTTATTATTATTATTATTAATTTACTATAATATCTATTGGAAGATATGGAAATTGAAAAAGAAAAATTACCAAAAAGTGGGTGATCTCGTACCTTTTCATCAACACAAACGGAAGTGTACTGAGAGACAAAACTTTTGTGTTTTCCACAATAGCTCCTGGTATTGATTTTGTTTTCTCTAACAAGGTTTTGTACACCTGAATGTGAAAAAAAATTACCAAAAATAAATAATCAAATAACATCTTTCATGCAGGTATTGTTGCCGTCTCTTTTTGCTACAAGGTACTGAAGTGAAAACAAACCAAACCAACCTCATCAATCATGGGTAGGTATTCACTGGCTGGCTGGAACAGGACAGCTTGGTTTCCCTGAATATGATATAATCCAAAAAATAAGGAAAAAAAATTAAAAAAGAGTGATTTTATATATATGACAATTAAGAACTACAATTACAGAAGTTGTTCTCACTTCTCACCTTCTTGTATTTTCGCTTTCTTTGGGTGGCCCCTCGATGTCCCATGCCATGGCTGCCAGCATAATAAAGCCCTGCTAATTTTACAAAGCTTAAAAACCTGCAAGTTTACATAAAACAACATTAGCTTATAACTAGGCAGATAATAAAAAAAAAAAAAAAACAACGACAACACACACACACACACACACACACACACAAATCAACTAGAAAAACAATGAACCAAAAAATGTACCTTGTCTCTGCACCTCCCTGTCACTATAGCTGTGGAAAATATCTTGCTACGTCCCTTAGAGCTTCTCTCATCTGTATTTTTATTGCATGAACAAGTGTTGTTAATAGCAAAACAACTTCAATGAAGACCATTAAAACATGTAGTAGTTGAGAAGAGTTGAAGAGAACAAACCTCGTTAGTCATGAAAGCTTGATCAGGGTCTTCAACAATCGGCGCCAGGGTACCATCATAATCGAGAAACATTACAATCTTCTTCCCTTTTGAAGCATTCACTATCTCTTGAAACTTGGTCAAAGCAGAGGGATGATGAGCCTGTTTGTTATTGCAATATAGAATAATCAGCAAAGTTCCAGATATCACCAATCACGTATCACTACTAGAGAGCACTACTATAACAACTTACAATCCAAGAACGTTGCTCTTCAGTGTCGGATACACTAGAAGCAGAGGACTTGACACGAGTAGGAGAAGAGTCTCTCATTAAGTCAACCCATGCATTGATTTTGGTCCCCCCCTCAGTTTCGAGCCTTTTGAACACATGTCTTGGAGGTATAGTGAAGAACCTTCCAGGTGGTGCTGGCAGCGACTTATTCGCCGCCGGTGAGAATATTGAAGGGTTTGACAACATCACCGTGATCTTAACCCCAATACCCGACTTGAGATCAGAAACCACCACATTCTGGTTAGTCATTTCTCTTCTTTTTAAAAACAAAGAAGTCTGCCAGCAACACAGAAGAAGAAAACACACTATAAACATCAAGTTCAAGAACACATTAATCATGAAACAACAAACAGGTTGTGAATAGAAAAGAAGATAGCATATAGTACCAGAAACTGAAAGTTTGAGAAGACAGAAGAGCAGAGTGGAAAACAGAGAAGAAAAAACAGAGGGAGAGAGAGAGAGAGAGAGAGAGAGAGGGGGGGGGGCTGATATGATAGGAATGTGGGTATTGGAAGTGAAAGAAAGAGAGGGGGCTGGGGGGGTTAATAAACACCCCAAAAGGTGAAAATCACACGCGCACTAAACACACACCAAGAGTGACGACTTGGAAAATTGGTCTGGTCAATTTTCTAAGCTTCGTTTCACGGCACTAACCGCGAAACACCACCAGTTTTCTGGGCTAACTGTACTTTTCAACCACATACTTTTTAGCTTTTTTCATTATTTTTGTTGGGGGGAGAGGGGGACCACTCTCACTTGCGCGAATAATCAATATATATATATCTATATATATTTTTTTTTTTTTTTTTCTAACTCCTTTGAATTTTATGTTTTTTGGACTAACTTTAACTTCCTTCGAATTTTTATGTCTTTTAAATTATGCCCCTTACAATTATTGCTGCTTATTAACTTTTTTTTTTTTAACATTTTAAACATAGCTGTTTGCAAACCACATTTTAGAAGTGATTGAATATTTTATTTGATTCTAAAAAATTAATGATCCAAACCTTCATTCCTATCATAAAATATAAGATATGAGTAGTTTTCTTTTAATTTAATTATCTTTACTCACCATTAAAGAAAAAATAATAATAATCAAGATATATTGACTTCAAGGCATACGTGGGAAAATGCTGTTATGTGTATGTATGCAGTAGCACCTAATAAAACCACTTTTTTTAAAAGTTTACGTTTTTCGAGTACACTATAAAACGTTTTTATAAGCCAGTTAATTTTATTTCTGAAGTATGCTTTTGAAGAAAAAGGACTTCTTTTATAAAAAGGATTAAAAAAATTCACAAAGTAGTTTATATATGTATATCATTACTCATGTTGGATAAACATTTGTCAATTATGATCTAAACGATTTCGATTAAATATTATAAATTACATAAATTTCAAATGTTTTGAAATATTCAAATTATTTGCTACAAATATTAAAAAGTACTCATAAATACATTTTCAACTGCATATATTTATGTTATTGACATGTATAATTGCGAATAGAGGATTTAGTGGATATCGGTCAATACAAGAGAGGGGGTCGGAAAGGGACTCTACATAAAGCAAATACTACTCGAAGAAGTCATTTGTTTTTTGCACTTACACACTTAATGATGCTGAATTAGGTTAATTAAGTGATTTTGTTTGGTTTTTTAAGTGGTCAAACCACTTAAAACCACCCCAAAACCACTGAAAATAAAAAGCTATATTTTTTTTACTTTTCACTTAATACCAAATCACTTGATGATTTTATAAATTTATTGTTCCGATTTTATCCTTCCTAAAATAATAAATTTCCTAGTTTGTTCTAGTTTTACATTATAAAAATGTTCTTTTAATACTTCAATAAACATATTTCCAAATTTGACTCGATTTTACATTACATATTCGTTTTAATTAGATTTTCTTTCAATATTAGTTTTATTTTAAATATATAACAATAGTAATTTCAACTTAATACCGTTTTATTTATTTTTATTTAATTTACTTTACTATAATAATTTATTTATGTATATATATATTTTTAAAAAATATTTTACTATAATAATTAATCATATTTGAATTATGAATAAAAATATTATTAATATATGCATAAAAGTGTTTTAGCTTTTGCTAAATAATTTATTATAATTTTTTGTATTATATTAAATAAAGTTACATAACAACTAATAGTAAATGATATAAATGTTAAATTACTAGTTTTCAGATAATTTTAACTTTAAAAAAACAAACAATATTACTATACATTCATATGTAAAGAAAAAAAAAAAAACAAACATGTCATTTAAATTTCAGGTTTCAGTCACTATTCAGTCTTCAGTCTTCAATAGCACTATTCAGTTTTTAGATAAAAAAAACAAACGAACCCTTAAAAGTACATTGGTTTGAAATGGTGAAGGACCACGTCAATTATCACCACTCTCCATACATGTGATTGTTCTTAGGTTTGACTAAACATCAGAACAATATTTGCCCAGTGGTAACTTTTTTCCCAAGTTGTCATTTCTTTTTGTTTACTAATTATTTATAATTTATATCAGCATGCAAACGTTAGGCCTTTTACATCCGAGGAAGACTTAGAAATACAGTGAATAAGTTTGTCTAGGGCAGTGTAACTAGTAAGTAGACTTGACTCATGACCAATGGTGGGTGATTTCCTTAATAAATGAAAATCTAGAAGACATTAATTATCTAAAGAAAAATAACTAATTATTGTCACATGTTCTTTATATTCATCCATTGGTATTTATTATTATCAATTTATCTAGCTGACATTAATTATTTATAAGAAAAATACCTAATTATTATCACATGTTCTTTTATATTCATCCATTGGTGTTATTCATCCATTGGTGTTTACTTATTATCAATTTTTGGTTGAGGGATAATTGTTAGGGCTTAATATTTAATTAGAGTGCATGTGAGGGTCTGTTTAGAAATAATTTTTTTACTGACTCTGTAATTATTGCTTGTTGAAGAATGGTCCTACTAATAATATATTTACGTGGAGACCAAGACATATATATCACAACAAATTGCCTTACATTTGTAAATGATACTAATTCTAACATAAAATGAATGAGATGAAGAAATCACAGAACTTTTTAACTTTATTGTAATTGTTCTATGGAAGCAGTCATTAATAATTGAAACGTATATAAAAGTGAAGAAACCCATGATTTTTAAATTAGTAAAACATTTGGAATAATGTTCGCTTGAAAAGCACCTTGTTGGTTAATCTTCCAAGTTTCTATTAAAACACTTTTTAAACGTGTTATCAACCTAAAGGAAAGCATTTAAAGAATAAAAGGAACATGAGTCACAAATATAGTAAAATAGCAATTTTCCAATAGTTTAAAGAAGCCTATAAATTTAAGTTATACAAACATACCTAACACACTTAAAATAAATATATATTAAAAAAAAAAAAAAAAGAAGCAAAAATATCGAGAGTTGTTCCACGTAATAGACCAAAGACTTGTTCCTTAACTAAGCTTAATTATAAAGGCACTTGAAACTCTTATGCGAATATGGTCCAATTTTGTCAATGACTAGACTATACATGAATAATGAATAAAAAAATTGGCATAAAATCGATCTGAGGCGAAAATAGCAGAAGCTTTTACACCGCCCCTTGTAAGATTGCTGAAACAAGCAGCCTCCAAACCTAACCTCATGCTGTTTATACCAAAACAGCAGCGTTGTTTTTGGTGTCTCTTAATATTTTAACGTTTAAGCAAATTCGTGTCCGCATTAGCTTTCACTGCTTGGCTATTTCTGCATGGCGTTTTCTCTATAGGTGGTCGGCACACCCTCCATGTTTTGATGGTCTTCATCCATCAACTAATTATCAACTCTTCATTAATTTATCATTATTGCAATTGATAGCTAAGCTAGCTCTACCTTGTTAATTACATGTAACTCAGTCTCCAAACAAATTAACGTGATGAGAGATCATCAATTTTTTACTTTTTACTTTTTACTTTTATACTTTTGTTTTGTCCTTCGATTATATTGTGTAAACAATGTCGTAAAGCACAACGAAAGACGGTAGAAGTTTCCAAAAGCATTTTCATTTTATAAAATAAAAACTACTAAAGAATGTAACTAAAACTAGTATAAAAAGAAGACCCAAGAGAGTTCATAAGAATTTTAGTGAGATTCGTTTAAAGTCATCAAGTCTACATAAATTAATCACGTGTTTGAACTAGGATGTTTCTACTAAATATAAAATTTGTGATTGTAAAATAGATTCTATTCTACGTAATTCAAGCGATGTAGGGTTTGCTAGAGAATCAGATAGTCAAAACCGGAGGGCAAGACTTGGGAGATGCTTTGAAGCTACCAAATCCCATGTGAAGAAGAGGTTCAGTTTCAAAGTTTGGGTGGCAAAAGATTGTCAAAAAAGAGACAGTTAGGCAATCTAAAGTTAGATTTTAAATCTATTAGATCCTTTTGTTCTTGCCGGAAAATCACTGTGAATTTACAATTATTTAGGAAATTGTCTTAGCAACAGAATCTTTCTAGAACTTAACTCATTTCGCTTTCATGATCACTTTTCCATCTAAACAATTTTTTTTTTCATATTGGTATTGAATGTAAAGTTTTTTGGATCGACAATAATCGCATAATATATCTTAAACAACTATCTATATAAAACTTGTAAAATAGATTTGGTGAGGTCCAAATCTTCACTAATGAACTAGATTGAGAAAATACACAATCACATATGTTAGAAGGTAATATATTAATCAATCTAACATTTACCAATCATATACCATTAATATTAGGAATTTCAATCGGAAATTGAATATTATTCAATTCGTAAATTATATATATTTGATGTCATTTCCTTAACTTATGAATTCAAGTTACATCAAAAAGAAAAAACCTGTAAAAAATTGTATATAAAAAGTGTTATCTTTACAAATATGATCTATCACATTTATATATTTATATAACACTTCTAAAGTTTTTTGTTCTATAATTAAAATTCTTTATTTATTCGTATCAAATGCGATGAACCAAATATGAAAAGTTTTAGTGTCAACCAGCCCATATCTGTATTGTTGACATTTTAATCAAAATTGTTGCATGCGGCTTATAAGTCAAAAAATAAATAATAAACTTTTTTTGTTGCGTTAGGGTGACAGAGGCATCATGTCTGGAACCACGTAATCAAGTAAACAATAATACAGACGGACGGTAACGAGTAATGAGGAAGCTGAATAATGTGCAAATAAGAAATAGCAAGTTGAATTGTTGACGTTGCGATCGATTCCACGCCCACGCCACCGAATTCGTGGGACTTTTTGTTCTATTTTCCTGGAAATTGTGCTTAAAAAAAATACACTGTGGGATCTTATTGCTTTGTGCGGCCTGTGAAAGATAGTGGCAGTGATTTGGCCGCGTACTCTCCTGTGGACTCGTTGCCAACAGATTTGCAGCCGCGGTCTCTCCGCCGATTTCTATCGTAGTGGGCCTCCATTCCATATTGTCAAATAAGGACCTTCGTTCCATCCGAAAACTTTGTCGAGATTTTTTTATAATTGATATGGTAAAACAGATATAATAAAATAATATCATCATTTTTTTTAACCTTTTTCATTAAATTTTTCTTTTTCCCTTCTTGTTACCATTGATCTGTCTCATAGAATAATTTCATAAAGATATTTTTCAATTTTATTGAGAATTTAAGATATTCTTTTCTTATGTATGGGGTCTATCTCACCTTACCCACTTCTTAGGTGTTATTTTTCAAATTTTCAACTGTTATTATATTTAGAGCTTGAGGCCAATTTGATTTGGCTTTCTTTTTCTCACTTTTCTACAAAATCAATTGATACCATCTCATAAATATATGTTATTTTAATTACTATTTATATTTTACTTTTTTTTAATTGATTTATATTTTACTTTTATAATGATGACTTTACATTCTATTTATTTCTTGATGAAGTGCTATATTCTATTATTCTTTTGGTAATATTTATGAGAGATTCATAATGACTTTTTTAAAACACAATGTTATTTAATACAAATTTTTCTTCAATGTTTATTTCACATAACAAGATAAGCGATTTATAATTGATGTGCGGGTCATAAGATTATGTATGTGTAAATATAGCAATTACAAATCACTTAACAATTATTGAGATGAAATTTTGAATAAAATATTTGAGCGTAGTAGTAATATTACTCTTTAAAGGTGTTTTTAATTATGAGTTTGATATATATATATATATATATATATATTTGTTGGCCTATGCTAATTACAAAGCCTATATAATAACAAAATAGTTAATATCCATTAGTTTTAATTCAGAACTTTGAATATAAAAAGTTTTAAAATAAATTATATATAATTTTGTAAAATGTATATTATTATACCACCATCTAACAGCTACACACAAACGTTGCATGGTAGCAAAATCTCTGATATCTTATGTATAAAATTTAACGAATTTTAATTAATATAGAAATACTTAGTTGTAACACTTATACAACTTTAAAAAGAAAGAATCCAAAATAAACTAAATTTGACGATTAACTTTTTTTTTTCAATAATAGCAACATAAATAAAGTTTTGATTTAACTTTCACGGCTTTAGTATCTATCTATCAATTTAATGATGGAAAAACAAATAAATCATTGAAATTTTAAAGAAAATAATTGTTTGCACTTCATCCCGTTGTAGAAGTGGTTAAATATTTTCATTAATTTTTAGAGGTTAAGGGTTTAAGTCTAACCGTTATCTTAAAATATAAGGTGTAAGACAATTTTTTCTCAATTTAGTCCCCCTCTGCACCCACCCTAAAAAAATAAAAGGTTGTTTAAAAATGGTCAAAACTTATGACAATTTTGGGAATCCCACAACTTAAAAGCTATAGATTACATTAATATTCTAAAAGGATTGCTAAAATTTATCTTATGTTTTTAATTTATATCTAAAAAATAATAAATCAGTGAGGTTGAGTTATGCTTGACTCCTCTAAAGTTCCAATTATATATTAGTTTAAAAATAAGTAATAAATCAAGTATATCATTAAAAGAATAAAAAAAAAAAAAATAGTAACACACCCAAACAATAAGGGCAATTGCACTTTTATCAGTGAAAAATTATTTTATTACAAAGCAATTTTTTATTTGCTATATTAATTTTTTTTTTTTTTAAATGTTACCTAGTAATAGACCACCATGTCACTACTTCAAATTTTTAAATTTATTATAAATAAAAATCTAATTAAAAATAAGATACACATTAATTAAAAGACAAAAAATAAAATAAAATAGAACATCAGTGAATCCGACCATCAATGTCCTCCTAGACTTATTATAATCTCTTAGGCAGGGTTTGACACCTGGGATTGAGAGTGAGTTTGGGATTTAAAATCTTAAGCTACTTAAATGTCATGTTTAGAGACTAATTGGAATTCAATGGGATTGAGATTTTTTGAATCCCAAACTCTCTCATTTTCCATTCTTTTGAGATTTCTCAATCTCAATCAAAACCAAGTTTTTAGGTGGGTGAGATTTCTCATTTCCCATCTTTTTCTCTTCTCTCCATCTATCTTTCTTTTTCTCACTTTCCTTCTTTCTCTCATCACACAGCCACCTCTCTACTTTTTCTTTTTTTTTTTCCTCCTTCAGAGTTGGGTGGTTCTGGGTTTGTCGAACCCAAAATCAGATGGTTTTGGGTTCAATGAACCCATTTGATTCTAGGTTCGACGTCGAACCTAGAACTATTGGTTATATAGGTTCATCGAACCCAAAACTAAATGGTTTTGGGTTAACGATAAACCCAAACCGTCTGCTTCTGGGTTCAATCAGAACTCCTGTTTTGATTTTTTTTTTTTTTTTTTTTTTTTTTCATGTTTTGATGTTTTAATGTTGTTGATGATGTTGTTGGTGTGAGAGATGATGGTATTGATAAATTGGATTGATGATACTAATGAACTTTGTTAGATGATGTTAAATTGTGGGAAATGTCATGAATTGGATTGATGATGAGATGAGAATTGTGTTTTTTTTTTTTTCCTTAGATTTTTTATAAATTAATTTTCTATAATAAAAATTTAAAATTAATTTATTCTAATCCATTCCTAACTTATACCAAACATGATATGATATAAGTTTTAATCTAATCCTAAGTTCTACCAAATATGAGACAATGATTTTCTATTCTAATTCAATCTAATCCAATCCATTCTATTTCAATCCAATTCACTCTATTTCATTCCAATCTCATATGTCAAATGGAGTCTTATAGTCTTCTCCAATCTAGAAGGAGATTGTGAGAGATTCAGATACTCCCTCGAGTTCTTTTGTTTTCGGTTTTTTTGTTATTTTTTATATTAATTAATATATTCTATTTTTATTAATTAATGTAATTATTAGTCAACGGTTTGGAGAAATAGTCATGTAATAAATTGAGTTTTGGCTACAAAATGCAATTACTTTTACTATCAAGGTATGGGGGCTTTAATTTGTTCTAAGAAAATATAATTTTTCATGAGAACTAAATTTAAATCGTTATGTCTAAAGACAAACTCAAATATGGAGATGTAATGATGAATCTTGGTGCATGGATCGAGTACGATATCAAATGTAATAAAAATGTTCTTTTTGTCTTACACGAGCCAATTTACTAACGGTAATGGTGGGTCTTATGGCTCCAATAAAAATAGGTTGTAAATGTGCTGTAAGCACCGTGTTCTTTCTCTAACAAATCAAAAAACATTGCAGAAATGGAGGCATATTCTGATTCTAGTTTGAAGCTACACCTGCAAGCCAACTATTTTGTTAGAAATTAAAACATGATTTTGTTGAATGCCACCGACACGGAAGCACAAAAATCCTAGTGGGGATACATGATATTCCTATTCTTGATCAGATGTACCTAGACTATGAAATATTAGAATTAATAGGGTACCCCTAAGCTTGTTTTATCCGACCTTAGTGATACACTTTATATCCACATGACAAATAAGCTTGAGTTATGTTGAAATAATGAAATCTTGAATTTTCGAGAAACTTTCGAATATGGAGGAATCTTATTCTTAGACCTCGATGCATGTTTTTATTTGGGGATATTATTAAAAAAACCCCTAGAATGAAAAATATTGTCAAATCACCACTTATTCTTAGACCTCAATGCATGTTTTTAGTTTGGGATATTATTTAACTTAACATGGTAGATGTGTGGCGGCTTTAACTCCACTTCTTCTCTCTCTACCGTTATCTCTCTCCTCCCTCTTAGCTCTCTATCTTTTCGTCTTCTCTCTAGCGGCCGCAACTGTAGCCTTGTCGATGTCGGTAGTAACAAAGTCATCATCATGGCTCAATAAACAGTTAACAAAAATGGAATCGGAGAAGCCTCTATTCAAGAGAGCGACGTTGTTCAAAGCATTCAAGAACTAGTCATCGGACTTGGTGGTGCTCTCAATGATGGATTGTGAGGCCTCCAGTTTGGGCTAGAACAAGAAGAGAAGGAGGCGGCATGACTTCTGCAAATTGGAGGAGGTCTGCTCGTACTCTTCTATCATGTTCTTAAGGTCCTCGTCGGTCGTCACTGAAACAAGCATGGATGATCGGTGGCCTCCTTGGCGGCATTGGCTAGGAGGGAGAAATGGATCGACTTGGATGGAGTGTTTTTTTTTGGATATTTTTGTTTGTGTAATTGTAATTGATTAGAGAGAAAATTATGGGAAATTTTTGTGATTATTAATCAGTGCATGTTTTATTTTATTTTTATTTTTTTTAATATTTTTGCTAGAAAACTTTGATTGTAACTTAGATCTTCAACGTGATTCAAGATCTGAAAACATTGTGTTTTGTTGTTTGTATTTCTTTTTTTTTTTTTTTAATTTATTGTTAGTTTTTTATTATATTAGTAAATCTAGATTTGAACGTAGATCTTCACGTTGAAGATTTGGATTCAAACTCAAATCCTTCATCTAGGTTTCAACCCAAATCTTGAAGATCTGGGTTGATTTTTTTTTTATTTTTTTTTTAATTTACTATACTTATTTGTTAGGATTAATATTAATATTTAAAGATTGATGCCCACCATTGGACGATTGAGATCAACTTTCATAAAAAATTATTATATAATTAATTAATAATTAATAATAAATTTAATTTAGGAAATTAATTTAATTTAACATATAATAATAATTAATATAATCATTAAGGATATTAAGGCTATTTTCCGGTTTTTTGTTTTGTTTTTTTTTTTATTTTGTTACAAAACCACTAAAACATTGGATGGAAATCGTTTTTTGGATTGATGATTGGATGGAAATTGTTTTTGGATTGATGATTGGGGTGGTGCGGTAGAGTGGAGGGTGGGGCGTGTTGTGTCTGGTTAAATTTTTCCATTTTATTTTAGAAGAAATTCTCCAAAATAATCATATATGTATGTCTTTTTAAAATTTTTTCAAACTTATTGGGATCAACTTTTTTATTAACATCAGCCATTGTAGAGACATAAAACTACTCCTTTATAAATATTTTAGAATATTCATTTTTTTATAAAAAATTCTCTCTTTTCTCTTTACCTATTTTCTCTACATCTTTATCTCTTTCTCTTTTACTGAAACTTTTTCTGTCTTTTTTATTTCATAATTGTCTCGATCTCCTTTTTATCTTGGCTTCCATCTTATGCTCTATATTGTGTTCACTTTGGCTTCTCTTGTCTCTTCTATCTTTTCAAATCCATCTGCCACTCTCCTTAATATATCATATATGAAACAAAGAAGTCAACCCAACCATACGCCTATCCCAACACCAATGCGATGCAAGTATAGTTCGCACGGTAAAGATGTCTACAATATTCAAACATGTCCGAATGTCGAAACGAATGATGATACTACATAGAGTGGTTCTAATAATACATTTTATGTATACATTACATATCATATGTAAGTGAATGTTACATATTTATCATATATGAATAATATGTGAAAGTTATATATCATTCATATATGAACATTATTTAGATTGATCATGCTAGATTTTTAATCATAGCTGAAACTGAATTATTTAATAACTCTTGATTTTTATTTTCTCCCACTTTCTATTCAAATCCATGTTAGATAATGTATTATATTTTAATTTTAAAAAATATAAATATTTAAGAGTATTGGTGCCCATCAAAGACAAAGTTTGACCAAAAATATATATATTATTGAATTTAAACAAATTCAAAGTTTTTAATAATTAAATTGCTAATTTTGAATTGTGACTTTATATTATAATTATTATTATTTTAAAATTTAACAGTAATCGAATTAGATACAGAGATCGTTGAAATCATAAATTGCTGCAAATATGTTCATAAAGCAATTCACATTAATGAGAAGAGGTCTCACCACTTAGTTGAATCCATGTCATAAATAAGAAAAGAAAATTGATAAAAGTGAATATGCCTAAGCCTAACCTTATTATGTAAAATTTAAAAGAAAAAATATTTTTAGACTATGAATAAATTGTAATTCTATATATAAGTGTATTAAACACACAATTTATTGTCAATCATGATCAAATTAATAGAGGATGAAATGGCTTGGTGGTAACTGGTAAATTCTTCATATGCACATGTAATTGAAATTGAATTATATTGTAGCAGCTGGCATAATTAAAAAAAGAAAAAAAAATACTAAAAAGTAAAAACACTGATTAATTTACATTTGAACAGAAAGAAATGACATGCTTCGGTTAAAGACCTTTTAACTTCATATCCCCAAGTCCTAATTGAAAAAAACCATATCAATATATATAATAAATAAAATTGGGTAAAAATAACTGTTATGGTATTGTTTATACTTATGTTAGAGGTCTTTACATCTAATCCGACTCAAATTTGAGTTAGGAATGTGACTTCTATTCCTGAAGCAAACTTCAATTGGTTTGAAAGTGAGTCTGTTGGACAAAACAAGGTCTCACGTGCTCCCACGCTCTCCAAGAAGGTCCTGGGTTAGTTTTGGCAGAAAAAGGCTATTGTAGATTTTTCCTATTTTAATGGGTTAGTGATTCCTTTGGGGGCTAGCAAACATGTTTTTTACAGGGTTTATGATTGCTTTATGACGAAACAAACTAATGTCTTATTCTTTATTGGAGAGATCAGAAAAAAGAGTTAAAAGACAATATGAGAGGTAAGGGCTGGTTGTAATTTGAGTATGGGGTTAGAGAGAGTATTTCATGTAGTTGTAATATTTTTCAACTTAGTAATTATCCTATTGTTGTTCTAACGACCATAATTTTTCCCTGTTTTGGATTTCCTCATAAAATTTGGGTTATGTGATTGGATCTGATCTTTTTCTGTTGCTTATTATTGTTTGCTTGTTATTGATACTAGGTACTCATAAATTTATTATAGACAAATCATTATCAAATATATAATGTTTAACTGATCCCTCTAAAAATAATCCTAATATTATTTTACTTAAATTTCAAATAAATAAATCGTATATTTATTATAACTTTCATCTGTACTAATTTATAATTGTTGTATCAAATAAATCCTTAATTTTTCACTGCTGCATGTTAGGTAAACTTTTAGAACGTTTCAAAAAGTGTACAATGTTTGAAATGGTTATTATTATTATGAATATAAATTAAATTCCTCCTCATTTTTTTAAACAAATTCCTCCTCATTTTTATGTGAGCTAGTTTAACCTTGAATATTTAATTCTATTCAGTACATTTGGATGTGAGCGAGTGTTTAATTTTATAAATGTATTCTAAAAATATGATTGTTAAATTAAAAAATAAAATGCTTATCCCACTAAAAACTATACCCTATAATTTTTTTTAATAACTTCGGTTTCAAAATAAATATATTGATAGGTTCTTGACTATAAGAACCTTTATCTTTCTACGCTTCTAGTAAATAATTGGTAAACATTCAGAACATTCCAAAAACTACACAATGTTTCAAATGGTTTTTTTTTTTTTTTTTTAATTATTATTATAATAGATACAGATTAAACCCTTCTCCACCTCGTGTACAAAATTTAAACTTTATACATAAGGTTTACCTAGGATATTGAATCAATAACAATAAATAGGCAATTATAAGGGAGATACCGTCTCTTTAAAAAAATTTAGTTTTATTATTAATGCTCTTCATTTATCTGAACCATAAGATTGTAATCTAATGGATATAAATAACTCTTATATAGCTGTACGTAGTTCTTGTATAGTAAACATAATGTACAACAACAAGAGACTTCACTAAACATCTTTGATGTTAGAAATCATGCACAACAAAAAAAAAATACTTATTTATACTTCTATTTTATTTATTAGCTACTATCATTTTTATCTGTCTCTTAAGAAAATACTAACATAACTTTCCCAGAATTTCGACATTAACATATCTGAAGTGTTCTGTCATTTTCGTTTTGTTAGTTAATGTTTTGTATCCCTTTGTTTCCTTTCCCTCTATTAATAATATCTTCCACTCTTCTTGATCGTCTTAAAAAAAGAAAAGCACTAAAATTTTGGTCTAATTAGTGATGGGTAAGTCGGATATATTCCGTTGCGAAAGCTTCCTATACGTCAATATCCTAATTTTGTTTTTGGGTATCAAATAAATCAATCAATCATACTTTTGATCCGAAACAACAGGCATGGGACCACACTCACCGGCAAAATGATCATGGAATGGCAAAGTGGCTCAGTAAAATTAGACATCACTCGGTTTGACTTGATCAAACTTCGATTTCTTTTGATAGGAGCTAGATCGTCAGAGTACTGGTTGTTTAGACACAATGACAATTCAATTAGCTAGCTCGTAGAAATTGATTTGTGTAGTGCGAATATTTATTTGAAATGACAAACCACAAAGAGAAGTCAAGTACGGAAACCCCCCAATTAGTTGTGTCCAAATTAATGGTGTTAGCCTCTTAATTAGTTATCGATTATGAAACTGATTTCGAAGCCGTGTCCAAAAGCACCCACTTCGAATAAAAATTAGCCTAAAATAGAAAAGGCGACCCAGGAACAGTGACATAATTGGTATAAAAAACACCAACTGAAAAAACTGCCACAACAACCGGATCCCATGGGTTTCTTCGATTAAGAAAAATGGGGCCCCAACAAGGAACGAGCAACCAGACGCTGCACAAAGAGATCGATGGTCCCATTTTCTTGAAATGACATGTCATGTTGCCATGGAAATGATTCATCAGGACCCACAAAACCATGGCTCTAGACTCTAGTGGTTCACCCACTCAATCCCCACCACCCCACTCAAACCCTAATTTTCGACCCCACCACCAGGCCACCACCACCCCCATAATCTGGATATCCTTCTCTTCTTTCTTTTCTAGATTTTTATCGACTTTATTATTCACTATAAACCTTGTTAGTGGTGGATGAAAAGTAGAACGTTGTTATTTTGTGCTTAGAGCACTTTAAATTTTGGTTGATACCATGCATCTATCAAAACTATACTTTGGGTTCACACAATATTTCCGATTATTTTAGAGTATAAATCAAGAGATTCAAAGCCATTTTTCATGATTCCAATAATGTTCTGATCATAATTGAGACACATAATGTGGCTTTTAGCTTAACTTCTCTAATTATAGACCCAAAGAACGAATGGGTTGGCAAAGGAAGATTGCCACCTTTGTTCTAGTGGAAGATTGCAGAAAATTAGATGAAAAAGTAGATTATCACATCCTAAGCCACCAATTTTAATGCTATTTTTTTATGGGCAGCTTAGGATTTAATTATAAATAGTTCCTTATTCTCCTACCTATGCATATAATCTTGATAGCTTCACTTTTATGTTATTTTAATTTGGGAAATCGAAATTGATGTACTTGGATCAAATTGGAACATCCTAATTAGAACATAATTATTGCTGCATTTTTAAACAATCCAGGGAATTTAGGCAAAGAACGACACTTAGATTCCACTTATTTGCCTATAGATCCTTAAAGTAACCACTTTATTTGAAAATTTTGTTAGTGCCTTCGGCACCAAGTCCATGGTCCAAAGCAGTATCAATTATCAAGCAGTACCATCAATGCACGTTACATCTTACGCGCCAACAGTCATTAACATTATTGATCAGTAATAACATTTTGTTTGGACAAGAAAGATCCCTATATAATTGGGCATGTCATTGATCTTGATATAAACTTTTAGCAGCACAATTGTTTATTTATTAAGGGATATTATCAATTTAACCCCTAAAAATTAAAATAATATCAAATCACCACTGGTTTTGAAAATATTAGTAAAAAAAACCTAACCGTTAATTGGAATAGTAACTCAGTCAACAAAATAACGGTTCTGTGAAATCTAAGGGTAAAAAAGTCATTGAAGATTGAATCCATAAATGGATTCCAGCTGGACCACTCAGAATGTGACACGTGTGAAATAAAAAAAAATCATAAAAATTTTGAAAATAAATAAAAACAATTGAAAATAAATTAAAAGAAAAAAAAATAAAAAACACTCTCTCACCCTCTCTCTCTCTCTCTCTCACAGACGCGCCCCCCCCCTTCTCTCTCTCAAACACTCTCTCACCCTCTCTCTCTCTCTCACAGCCGAGGCGCACACCCCCCCCCCCCCCCCCTCTGCCCCCCGCCCCCCCACCCTCTCTCTCTCTCTCTCTCTCTCTCTCTCTCTCTCTCTCACAGACGCGGCCCCCCCCCCCTCCCCCCCCACCCTCCCTCTCTCTCTCTTCCGCTCACCCTCTCCCTTTGTCTCTGTCACTCATCCCCCTCTCTCTCTGTTACTCCATCTCAGTCTCTTTCTCTCGCCTGATCGCTCACCCTCTCTCTTTCTCTCTCTCTATCACTCCATCTCACCTGGTTCTATTTCTTTTCTTATGCCGCCGGTAACTAGTCGATGATGGAAGAGGAAGGAGATCGGTCTGAGGAGAAATGACGTCAAGGCGGAGATCATAGAGAAGACGGTGAGGAATGGCAGACTGTGTGTTGCGGCGTCAAGCAGTACGGCGGTGCGGAGATGGATCAGATCGTGTGGACGCTGTTCGTGAAGAAGATGGAGAGCACAGTGAGGAACGACGGACTGTGTGCTGTCGTCGTGGAGCGGCGTGGCGATTTGGAGGTGGATCTGCGCATCTGAAATCTGAGTTTTTATGTAATTGTGAAATCTGTGTGTTTGTATTTGGGATGTGTTTGTATCTGGGATCTGGGATGTGTTTGTATTATCTTCAAACAAACCCAGGCACTAGATCCATTTGTTTTTTGTAAGTTAATTTAATTTAATTAATTTATTTAGTTTTTATTTAAATTTAATTTATTTAATTCATTAATTGTTTTAAATTTAATTTATTTAGTTCCAGTAATTCGGAAAAAGTATTTAATTTTTATTCATATTTTACTTTTATTTTATCAAATTTATTTAATTTTTTAGGTTTTTTAAATTAGTTTATTATTTATTTAATTTATTTAAATTTTGGTTATGAAAGGATAGTTTGATAATTGAGTAATTGTTTGTTTTTATTTTTTAATGTTTTAATATTATAAGGGTATTTTGGTCTTTTACTATTTTTATTACAAAACCACTAAAAACCTGGATGAAAACCGCTTTTGGGAGACGGTAGGGGGTTTTTTGGCTAATATTTTTAAAAAGTGGGTAAATTGATATTATTTTCGTTTTCAGGGGCTTTTTTGGATTTTTCCTATTTATTAATTGGTGGATAGGCAAAGCGGCAGGTCTTATATATGTCATGGGTTAAGTTGGAGTATCTTTGAAATTTAGTTTTATTATAAAATGCATTTTGTTGTAAAATATACTATAGTACGTGTAGGTGTCGTATTTTATTTTTAAAAAAATATATTTAAACAATTTGTTGTAAAATATACTATAGTACGGGTAGGTGTTGTATTTTAACAAAATATATATATTTTTTGATAGTTGATATAAACCTAGGTATCAATTGGGATCATATTAGGTTTGACTTTAAGTCACGTTCAGGAGAACAGTTCCTACGGGAGAAAGTAACCCATACAAAAGTGAGGAATGACCCATATAAGTGGGAGGAAAATACACACAATTAAAATGGGGGGCTGGTTTATTGGGGTGTAAAACCGCGAATACTGCATGGGGCCAAATTATTACAGATAAAATTAAGTTTTTCACCATGTCAACATCAATGCAGATGGCTGATAATAATATGGCTCATTATGTGGCTCTGCGTCAGCAGTTAAGCAAAGAAGTTTGGCACGTACTGTCAAAAAAGGCTTCTCCATGCCAAGGCACAATAATGTAGCCAAGACAAGACACAACAAAATTGACCTCCCTATCTGTAACTCGAGAAATTATTGTCTATAACAAATGAGTAAGGAGTTCATATAATGAATGTCCTATTGTTTTACTCCATAAAAGATAAAATCAAGTGCTGCCAACTTTACCTCAGTACTTTCCTAGTATTTGCACTATATATAGACTGACTTCTTGTCTCCAATGTAGCACCAAATTAGTGAAAAACACCATTTTGGTGTCAAAACTTCTCCAATTGAAGCATCAAATTACAAACTTCAAAATAAAATTTAGTGTTAGCTACACTGTAACACCAAATTTGGTATTACACTATAGTTAATACCAAATTTTGGTGCAGAGATGGGTGCTTTTTTTTAAAATAAAATCCTAATAATGTCCCTCTTACAATAACTACAATAATATTTATTCCGTTTGTGTCATTTACTATATTTAATATGTTTATATAATTTAAAAATGATATAAAATAGAAATTATATTATTATAAAAAAATATAAACTGTTAAAAATATTTCATTGAGATCTTTAAAATAAGTATAATATTGAATATGTTTTAATATATTTTTAAGTTTTTAAGATATGTTATAAATAATATATAAATAGAAAATGAACTAGATTAGTTAATGTATATAAAAAATTTCTATTTCAATAATTACTTGATAGAAAGGGTAATATTTTAATACAAAAACTCAATAATGTAATAAAAAGCAACAATTACCATTGCCTTAAATTAAAAATACATGATCAAAATAAAAATATATATATAAAAAGAAACAACATAACTTAAAAATAAAATACTTGATGCAAATACTTCTAAACAACCTTTTAGAAATTTGGAATGTCATCTCCACTTCCTCCATAACTACCAAATTCTGGTCAAATGCATTAGATTATCCACTTTTTTCTTGAAATTGTTGATCATGGGCCATTTTTTATAAATTCTCATTTGTTCACTTCGAAGAGCATTATATAATATTGGATCTTTATGGAATTCGCATTCCTCAGTAAAATTCTATTCACTTTGCATCATTCTCACATCTCTAATTTTTTTGGCCTCATTTTGAGCTCATATGTAATAGTTGGAGTTCATAATTCTTTTGGAGTAGAGATTGAGTTTCATAAAAAAACTAGGTGGATAAACAATTAGTTGGATAAAAATTAGTTGAAAAAATGAAGTGAATAAAAAATTAGTTAGAAAATTAATGAGAATAATATTTTATAAAAAATTAAAAAAGATTATGTGAGCAATATATAATTTTTTTTATATATATTGTGAGTAATTATTTGAGAATAAGATTTTATACCAAATATATTAATTAATATCAGTTAAAGAATTGTGAATAAAATATTTTTTGAAAATGTCCTTCACACCAATTTAGACTAAAGTATATCGAAATCTAAAAAAATTTGCTATAAAAAAATTTGATGTTGATAGCAAAATGATATAAAATTTGGTACACAACATCGACATCAAAGGTTACCTGCCTTATCTCCTAATTTCTACTGATTCTATCATCCATGATTGCCGAATATTTCTTTCGGAAGAAAACAGCATACTTTCACGAGCTCATTTTCAAAGTGGCAGTCGACATCACCAATCGTACTGTTGACTAGTTTCAAACGTAACACGATACAGGTTGTGCTTTTATTTTTATTTTTATTTTTGGCTCTAAATATAATTAAAAGGGGGGTTTTCTTCTCTTGAAACAACAGAATAAAAAATAGTGTGGGATATTATGAAAAAACCTGCTAAAAAGTAAAATAATAAAAAATTACACCCGACAATTTTTTATTAGATAAACCAACCCTTACTGTCTAAAAAAAACTAACCGGTGTTAACATTTGAAGGTAAAATGGTAATATAATAAAATAATTAAAATTTTAAAATGAGAAAAACTGTTAAAAAATTATAAAAAAAAAAAATCCATTGAAAACTGAAAATTAAAAAAATAAAATGTTTTTTCTTAAATTAAAAAAAGAATTCCCATTTTCTAGGTTTCCTTCCAACTGGAAACCCATAAACTGGTTTCCACTACAAAACTAAAAATTCTAGATTTTTAATGGAAACCCAAAAATGCAGACTCATCATCCCCTAAACCTAAAATTATCATCTCTTCATCAATTCAACGCATCAATCCCAAAATCTTAAACACAAAACACATCACAAACATCACCTAAAACTTATGGAACGAACATCACAAACATATCACTAACATCAATCCCAAAATGCCAAAAAAAAAGAAACATCAAAATCTAATCAAACGAAAACAACCCAAAAAAATCACAATCCACCCAACCTAATCGAACTCAGAATTGAGTTTCAATGAACCCGGTTTCTAAGTTTGAATAGAACCTAGAATTGGGTTAGAATCGAACCTAGATCTAGGTTCGATTCGAACCCAAAAGTGGGTTCCAATGAACCCAGTTTCTAGATTCAAATGGAACCTAGAACTGAGTTCGAATGAATCCAGAAACTAGGTTCGACATTTGAATCTAGAAACTGAGTTCGAATGAATCCAGAAACTGGGTTCAAATGTCGAACCCAGTTTCCGAGTTTATTCAACCCAGTTCTGGGTTCCATTCGAACCTAGAAACTGGGTTCGTTGGAACCGAGTTTTTTATTCGATTCAAATCCAGATCTAGGTTCGAATCAAACCCAAAAAAGAAGAGTTCTAGACGAAAAAGAAGAAGAAGAAGAAAAGAGTGGAGAGAGATGGAAGTGAATAAGGTTTAGGTGTTTTTTTTTTTTAAAAAAAAATTGTGTTATTTTTTATTTTTTAAAATTTTGTTATTTTTATTTAATATTTTAATTAATTAATAATTTAAAGAGTATTTTAGTCATTTCGTAAGTTCAAATGGTATAAAAGGAATTTTATAAGATCATAATAAGGGTATTTTGGTCATTTCATGATTTTAGATAGAAAATATTACATTTTAAACAGAAAACTAACGGTAGGGGTGATTCACCTAATAAAAAAAGCCCGGATATAATTCTCGATTATTTTGCTTTTCAGAGAGTTTTTATAATATCCCAAATAGTTTTAATTATTTTAAACGTTTTATTAGTACATGCGTCCAAAAGTATTCGAAGGAACAAATTTAATCAATTGATGTTCAAAATAAAACGTCGTATATCATTTCAATTTGTTTGGTGAATTGGATCCTCTGGCTTTTCATTTAACTTCGTAATTATTTTGATTATCATCCATTATTAGATAACGAGTTGGGGCTTGTTACACGATACAGATAAGTTAAAAAAAAAAAAAAAAGTTGTTCCAATGAAACAATGAGTAGCTGAGGCCCAAAAAACCCTTCCAGACAATGAAGTACAGATATATATATATATATATATATCTCTTCCGTACAAGAATAAGCCATTTATATATGTATGAACACACCAAAGCAAATGAACCACACCTTGTACATATGATATTGAATAGTACTCCACCATGCCAACTTTCATCTTTTTAAGAAATTGGACGCTGGTGTTTTGAAAGTGTGTGTTGTCTCATTAGTCATCCTTAATTATGTTCTTTTAATTAACAATATTTTGAACTGATTAATATGACATACTTAAAATAGTTAAGACTTAAGAGAGATAAAATTCATTTTTTCTTCATATTCTTCCTCGATACATAGAATTAGTGTGAGAATTTTGAAAATCTTTGTGCATTAGGTCCACGCCAAAATGATGAGTGAAGTAAAAGATTTCATTAGAATTTAGAATATGCGACAAGACCAAATTGACAAGCATTTTTCAATTGAACTCTTTTTATTAATATTGCTCTAAGTCCTTTTAAAAGAAATCGACCAAATAATTTTGATTTGATGGCAAACTTGCAAATGATTTGGTTAGATCTTTATGCACCATTGTGACTGAGACAGCTGATGGATTAAAAAGGTCTAAACGTGATATGATTTCTAACATTGAGATAGCAAACTTTCACGTGCTCATTGTGAAAAAATGGAGGGAACTTTGCCTCAAAGCAACTTTATTCTTAGTGGATCCAAGTACGAAGATTTTTCGGTCCAATTACAAACCTATGATTGAAGTGCATCGTCATATTTTTGTCTTCAAAAAATTTAAATTAGAGTTCATCCATTTTTAAGGAAAAAAAAAAAAAAAAAGATTACATGCTTTAAACTTATATATATATAAAGTTATTATATGTGAAATTCTTTTTTTCTTTTTTGTGAAATTTCAATTATGTTATTTTATAAAGCTATCCATAATGTTACATAATCAAGATGTCACATTTGAAAGTTCTCATCATGCAGTGAGAATTCCACACTGATAAAGGATCCCAATTATGTAATTACTTAGTTATTCAGCACCGTTACCTAATCAAGATTTCACACCTAATAGTTCTTATATATATATATATATGTATGTATGTATGTGAAAATAATAATTATTTTTTTTTCAAAAAAAAGGGGGGTAGACTACTATGCAGGATTTATATAACTAATGGCAGCTAGTAATAATTATATTTAAATTCAATAATCTATAATGGTTTGAAAATTAAAAATAAAATAATAAACTTAAAAAAATTATTTGTTGTAACTACCCCGTATTGGTAAAGTCCATACATACTAACAGTTCTTTATTAAAAAGTTAATTTTCTTGGGTTAGCTAAAACCATCTTAAAAATATTTCAATCATGAGCATGTTTTCCTAACTTGTGCACGTATATTTAGAGAACCGAAAAAATATATTCGATTTACAAATCAAACATGATGGAATTTTAAAAGAGATCACATAAGAAAAAAAAAAAAGAGTAATGATCCATGGCAGGCACAAATTCCTGACTAGAGCTTGATTTTGTTCTTGTTTCTTTCCTTTGTTAACTTGAACGTTTTTAAGTGATCTTGAAATTCATATATTCCATCCTCTACAAGTTGACTAATAAGGTTTCGATCGCATGAGCATCAGGCCACTGGCCACGTACCTCAAACCGACTCCTTTTGTCTTTTTAATGCAAGTAGCTTATTTTCGGATTCCAACTCCAAATCTTGAATTACGGGCTAGGCTACTTTTATTTCTCTTTTCATCACGTTTGTTACAACATTTTATCTTGAACTGTCTTAAATAAAATGCCATCATGCACATCAAGCTGTGCATCAACACTCTCTTTATTTGTCATTTTGTTTAAGTTATAATTAGTTTACATATAATCAAATAATAGACAACCAACAAAGAATTGAAATCATTACGGCCAGCAATTAAATAACTTAATTAGGTGCATAAAGGGCATAATCCGAAAGTAAATATAGACAACAATGAAAATAAATTAACACCTATCGTAACATTCTTGATATATATATATCTATATACATAAGAATTTCATAATAAAGTTTCATTATATATCTCCAACCATATTAAGTACCTAAAAACCATGATAAAATAATTATATATAAACCACACTCCTGTTTTATTAAAAGGAAAAGAAACCACACTTTCTATAAAAATAAAGAGTTCTATTCTAGTCTCCCCGGAGATCTTCCTGCTCCGCCCGCAGTGCTTGCTGCCTTGCCTCCAAACCCTCTATGCGTTCTCTGGTAGCGCGAATGCGTTCTTCTTTCCTTGCAGGAACCATGGTTCTGACACTTCTCAAATTGATGTTTAGCGGTCTACGCTGCTCTTGAATCTCATTTTGCAGTTGCCCCATTTCTACAGCAATTGCAGAAAGCCTGTTTGCAGCATCCATATTCATACGTGCTTAGTATTGATTTTTTTTGCCTTTTTATTTGATGAAGTGATGACACTTACCAGAGCCTCCATTTATAGTGGTAGAGGAAGCGAACTGCGTGTGTGAACAAGCAAGCTCTTTGCAAACGGTTTCACCTAATCGGATTTGGCAAATCAAATTGGATGGCAGGCACGATTCTTGCCATTGAGGGTTTGCTACACCCCGATCTTCAATTGCTGATTTTGGATAGATTATTTAAAAAAGTATATGATTGTAAATGAAAATATAGAGTGGGAGTAGAATGTGTGCGTTGCCGTGTGATAGAAAGGGGTGCATGAACAAGCAAGCTCTTTGCAAACCGTCTCACCTAATCGGTTTGATTCCCGATCTTCAACTTCAATTGCTGATTTTGGATAGATGATTAAAAAATATATATCATCGTAAATGGAAATAGTGAATGGGAATAGAGAGTGTGTGTGTTGCGGTGTGATAGAAATGGGTGTAGGCTAGTAGGCTTTTAGGGTTTCGCGTGTGAAAAGGTTTTGGTTGTTCCGAGCTATAATTGTGCTCAAAGGTGGTATAGAATGAAAAAAAGTTAACAGAAGATAAATTTTTTTTTAAAAAAAAAAAATTATAAATAAACAGAAGATAAGTATTCGTACACCAATTTGCAAAGCTTTATGCGTCGGTCAGTTTTATACAATTACTATGCCTAAAATAGTATACATTGCACACCAATTAATTTTGATTAATAAAGAGACCATTTTCACGTATATTTAAAAAAATTATGGTCCAAAAGAGTTAAAACCCATCTATGAAGTGAAAAAGTTATGTTTTCTGAAAATTTAGAGACAAATTAAATCAAATTTAAGTGTAGTCCACGACTCCGTTTAATATCAACCTTAATTTGGTGCATATAAACGATAAAGGTATAACTTACTGGATCTTCGGCCGAAGCAACTGTTATTAGGAAACTTTGGGCTGATTAACTGGAGCCCAAAACTTAAAGGCCCAAACTGGAAACAGGCTCCCACAAAGTGTTGTCGTTGAATGGACTATAATGCAAATTCACAAGCAAACACTAGCTCCACCACCGTCCAATCACTATACAATTTTTGCCGCTCCACCATCATCACCTCACGTTCTTCATATTTGCAACTCAACTTATAGCAAAATGTTATGCGAGAAATGAGAACTTGATATTCATAATCATTAACATCTTCAAAATTGCTTTTAAAGAATATATATCTCGATATCCAAACAAGTATATTATTTGAATCCTTTTCCCACTTCCAATATAATGAAAATTCTATGAATGGCTAATAATTTCAAACTAATGTCAAATAGCTCAAATTAAAAAATTATTAGAATCAATGATGATAAGATATCTGGATCATACGTCCCTACTAAGTATATGATGAGATATCTGGATCATGCGTCCGTACTAAGTATTGTGTCGTCCAATCAAATTGAATTGATGTTTTCATGAAAATAAAGACTGAACTTTGATCACAAAAGATATTTTAACTATATGAATTTATAGATGGTTTATGTGTATAACATCTATTCAAATTTTATAGAGAGGTAAAATTGCACTTCAATAAAAAAACAAAATCAGTCAATTTTTAATTTGTCTGATGTTCACTAATACACACCGTTGTAATAAAAGCAAGAGATTTAGGAAATGATCCCATCCAATTAACATTGGAGTTTAAGACAGCATGCTACACTTTTATGCGGCACACAACTTTTAAACTATTACATGCCGCATAATACTTAGAAATCTATTAAAATTTTTATCTGGTAGATTCAACTAAAGTCTACATTTGGTATTTAGAGTAATGAAACTGATTTTGATATAAAGTGTAGCGGAAACCCTTTTAGTATAATATACAATGCTGAAGCGAAAAACCCCTTATAGGGGAAAAAATATCATCCCCTCTGGAAAGCGTAAAAACGTAAGTGAAGAGAAATAATTGGTTAGGCGCCATGTGCAATGTCTTGGAAAAGTTAAAATTGATAACCCCCACCAAATTAATGAAAAAATCTTAGTTATAATGACGTAGAACTGCTGAGAAAATGACAAGAATGACTAGTTCGTCCGAAATTTCTTAAAACGGTTCCAATAAAACATCATGCAACATGAGCTGCTTTCTTGCTTCACCGCTCAAGAAACGAAAATGGGTAACCAAATAGTCACATAAAATACAAGTAAATGTTGTAATCATTTTGACCTTAAGAGAAGTAATGGTTGGCAGTTGAGGCCCAGTATTCCAATTCCGGGTCTGCTTGTGGTTTTCTTTTTTTTTTCTTCGAGATAAGTCTGCTTGTGGTTTAGGTGGCCACGTTGTTGCCATAACTTCATCAATAACAAATTAATGTGATGAAAGTGGGGCAGCTTTGCCTCTGCCTTAGTTTCTACAGCCTTTCAAGTGCTGGTGAGTGGTGCATTCTGCCTATATCTCTTCCTATGCTTCAAATTTTGCCAGTGCCCCCACTCATGACTCACCCAGATGGAACCTGGCCTTAATTACCTAATTATACATCTCACTTGCACTTCCCACTAGTCACTTGGGAATGCTCCATTCTGTTTATAATGTTCCTAAATTTAATTTTGAGCACTTTATAACCTAACAATGTTATTTTCTTGAGCTTAATTGTTTTAAGTGCATCATTGATTATCTACATTTTGTTGAATGGGGTTTTGACATAAGCACCCTATAACAGTGGGATTCATTAAATTTGTCTCTCTCTAATAATTTTATTATTTTTGCTTTAACACCACAAAATTACTCCTCAACAAATTCAAAAATTACTTATATATCATTAAACATTTTAATTTATTTTTTTTTAACAAAAATCAAATTCCACTGCTGGTAGAGTCCATCGAAAAAGGAGTTGAATCTGTGATGGTGACAGACGGGTGGACCCAGCATCGGGCCAGTCAAGGCACTTGTCTCTCTGGAATTTTGTCAAAACTTATTAAGTATTCAAAGTAAATATTCTCACAAAACATGCGAAGACATTGGTGGTATGAGTCTTGCTTTGATTTCACCCTCACAACGGTCCGATTCTCACAATCGCTTAGTCTCAATTTTTTTTAAAAAATATTGAGTCGTGTGTATGGGGGAGTGAACGCAGGTACTGGAAGTGAAAATGATGGACACAATTGCTTATCAACAAAGTTGATCATAAATACAATGTGCTTTGATTTCACAAATATTTATACTCTATCATGAACTGTTATAAACTACAACTTTTGGGTCTTTGTCACATCACATTCTTAATTTAGTGAATGTTGTGGAATTATTTAAAAAAAAAAAAATTATCAAATATTTACATTATTTGAAACTAGATTGAAGTTTTTTGAAAAAATATTATAGAAATTTTTTTATTCATGATTTTTTTTGAGATATTATTCATGATTATTTGGTAGAATAATGATTATATTAAGAAGCTTCACTTATTTTTATTTTTATTATTTTCATAAAAAAAAATGGTGTAGATTTGTACTTTACCGACTTTTCATTAGGATTTTTAAGTTAAAAGATTATTTGTTTTGCTCAAATATTATATATATTCCATTTTATTTAAACTATTATCAAATTTCTTATACATAAAAACATGATATATGTTTTTATATATTTAGTATGTTCTTATTTTTTATGTTTTTATTACTTTATTTATGTTTCCTCGTAATAAATTTTCTAGGTTTGTTACTGGGTGGAACAACACATTTCTGACATGTCATGTGAGAAGGAAGGTGGCAAAATCTTTCTCGTTAAGCAAGAAAGTGAGAGTGATCAAGCCAATGTCCAAAAAGCTGAACCTCTGTCGGCATGTTTTGATTTGTTGACACTGATTTGGTTTGTTGATTTATGAGAAGACAAGTAATCACATGTCCCTGTTATTGTAGAGCAACTATTGTAAGTAATTGATCTTTCTGCTTAAACTCAACTGTATCATATAGTCCAATCCTAAAATGATGGATTTTATCATTATCTTGACATGTATGTGTTGTCATTGCAAGTGCTTCAATTCGAGAAGGTAACTTTTGAGTAGAGATAGCAAAATATCTAATCCAATGCAAACCAACAGGCATCAATCCGTTTGGAATGGGTTTGAGACGGAAAGTATCGATCCGTTTGGAATATGGGTTGGATTTGAGGCACCTCACAAAAAAATAGGATCGGGTCTGGGATGGATCGATTCAGCCCCGATCTGATGTGTTGTCATATAGATACCTATACTATTATGTTATAATTATTATTTTGGCATTTGTGAAGAAATTTTATTATGTAATAGTAGTAATTTGGTGTGTATAATGAAACTTTATCATGTATGTAGTATGCATTTTAATATTTGTAACGAAACTTTTTTATGTACCAATTGTTTTAGCATTTGAATTTAAAGAATTTATGTTGTCTATGATTTTATATGAATAATTATATAGATGTGAGGTTATATTGGAGTTAAGATCGTATTACTGTGAGTTAAAATTATTGTTTTTTATTTATATATTTGTTTTCCAATTTTAATTATGTGATTCGTTAAAAACTGAAGTGGATCAAACTAGTTATAGGCAAACTGCCCCAATTGGGTTTGGACTTGAAGCGGAAAGTAGTGACCTGTGTGGGGTACAGGTCGAGTTTGAGGCACCTATGGTCCAGGCATCACACAATCACAAATCTAAAAAGCCCAACCTTCGACCGATAAACTTATAAGTGGTTTGGACCACAGCATTGAGCATAAGTGGTTTTGCCAAGCCATGAATCATAAACTCATTATAAAGATCTAAAAACTTGAAAATAAGTGATGATCCATACATGTTTTTGGTTTTCCAAAATCTAAACAAGTAGAGATTAGGTTAGGAGTAGCGCCTTTTAAATTATAAGAGTATGCCTTTCAAAAGTATACACTATTAAAGAATTTTTTAAATAATGATAATAATCATTTGTAAATAATTACAATCCACTTAATAGGAACTACATATATATTTTTAATTTTATTATATTACATTTTTATAAATAAATCTCACTCAAAATTATTTCTCTATCCATTAAATTTTTTTCAAATCTTATTTGTCTGGTTATTATTTAAAAGTTTGTCTTATTCGTTTTTATTTTTGATTTTACTGGACATATATTTTTCATTCATTTTTTATTTTGTAATATAAAAATAAATTAAATTCTTAAAAAATAATATCAAACTTTAAATAATAATAATTGTTGAGTAAATATCAAAATAGTTGTGTAATATTCATTTTTATTTTGCTTTTTGAACTATGAATGCTACTTATTTACGAAAGTATAAAATAGTAAAATTATATATATATATACATATATATATATTATAATTGTTAGAACCATAAATTACAGCCACTCATTTACAGTAGATTCCACCATAATGATGAAATCCGTTGAAAATGAATGGTTGTAATTATTGATACAGTAATAAAACTTTTAAGACGTCTATACATATATATGTAATCCTAATTTCCCCTTGTAGTTTGAAGTAATCGCTAATTAGCACATATAATTTCTAGAAATTTTATTCTACCCCTTCTGTTAATTTTGTTAGTAAAAAATTGATTATAATTATAACAGTGAGCAAAAAAACCAAACTACCCCTAAATTCAAAATAAAAAAATAATTAAAAAATTTTTATGCAATAAAATTAAACAAAAAATAAAAGGTGGAGATCCGTTGTCAAAAAAAGAAAAAAAAAGTGGATCTCTATCGTCCATTAACCTATGTACATCGTCCATCAACTTTTAATGGATAGTAAAGATCCAATTTAAAATCTTATTCTACCCTTTCTGTTAATTTTGTTAGTGAAAAGTTGATTATAATTATAATAGTGAGCAAAAAAATCAAACTACCCCTAAATTTAAAATAAAAAAATAACAGTGAAATCTTATTCTACCCCTTCTGTTAATTTTGTTAGTGAAAAGTTGATTATAATTATAACAGTGAGCAAAAAAAACCAAACTACCCCTAAATTCAAAATAAAAAAATAATTAAAAATTTTTTATGCAATAAAATTAAACAAAAAATAAAAGGTGGAGATCCGTTGTCAAAAAAAGAAAAAAAAGTGGATCTCTATCGTCCATTAACTTATATACATCGTCCATCAACTTTTGATGGACGGTAAAAATCCAATCTGGATATTGGATCTCACTGTATCCTTGTTCCTCTTAACATGAAGAACATCACTATCATCCATTTGACAAACCTAGACATCTTCACTCATCTCCATTCATCCAAACCATTATTAACAGTAAATACCATCATCATCAAACCCCCCAACATTGTAACAATGACATTTAACATAACAACAACATCAAAGAACGAAAAAAAAAACAAAATACAACACAACTTTTTGGATTTTCAGCACAGGAAACCCAAAAATCTTTGGGTTTTTAACGTTGGAAACCCAAAAATTTGAGTTTTAAGTGCTGAAAACCTAGAAATATTTGGGTTTCAATGTTTCAAGTGCCGAAAACCCAAATATTTTGGCACATAAACCTAAAAATCCTTGGGTTTCCAACTCCCAAAACCTAGAGATCAATGGGTTTCCGTTTGGGTATCGAAAACCCAGAGATCAATGGGTTTTCGACACCGAAAACCTAGAAATCTCTGGGTTTTTGATGGAAACCTAAAAACTTAGAATCTCTGGGTTTCTATGACGAAAACCTAGCTTGGGTCTTCATCGATGGAGGGTCTCCATCGATAGAGACTATCGTCGAAAGAGAGAGAGAGAGAGAGAGAGAGAGAGAGAGAGAGAGAGAGAGAGAGAGAAGAAGAAGAAGAAGAAGAAGAAGAAGAGAAAGAGAGAGAGAATGTTTTTAAGTTTTAAGTTTTTTTTTTTTTTTTAATTATGTTCACAGTTCATCAATATGATAGACAGTGGACATAATTTAAAAAAAAATCATTAATATGCTTAAATTTTTAAATTTTATTAGTGGTTTGGTTACCACCGTCAATTTTAGAAATGAACGATGAAGATTTTTTTTTTTAATTTTTTAAATATTAAATTATCATTTTATTAAATAGTGATATATATATTTTTTATTTTGTTTTGATAATTTTGCTCTTCCATATTAACGGTCAACCATTGAATTTTAAGGTCCAAATTGACAATAGGGTTTTTTTTTTTTGGATATTTTAATAACCTATAGGGGGTTTTTATCTATTTTGTCAATGAAGAGGAGGAATATTAGCGATTTCTTAAAGTAAGAGGGGATTTTGACTATTTCATCAAACTACAAAGGAAAAATTAGGATTATCTCATATATATAGAATGATTTTACCACAAGTGTTTTCTTACTTTAAAAAGTTAGGATGAACTAATCATATTTATCTATTACATTTTCTTTCCTAAAATAAATTCTATTTCTTATTTAATTCAAATGCAATGGATGAATTTAATTGGTTCGTCTTAACTTTTTAAAGTTAGAAGTTACCGGTGGTAAAATCATTATATATATGTATGTATGCATGTATACATACAAATATATATGTATATACAAAGTAATTTTATATGAAGTGCAACCATTATTTCTCTTAAGGTCAAAATGATTACAACAACCATTTTCTAAAAACGGTTTTTCATTTTTAAAAACGAAAAACAATTGGAAATGTGTTTGGTAATTGTTTTCAAAAACATGTTTTTGGAAATGAAAAATATGTTTTCAAAAATGATTACGTAAAAGTAGAAAACAATTTTTTTTTTTTCGTTTTCCACCATTTTCAAAAACAATGGACTATTGAAAAAAAAAATGAAAAAAATAGAAAAAGAAAAAAAAAAAACGCAAAAACCACTCGAAGAAGATGTCAAAGAAGACAACCACAGCAATCAGAACCAGATTGGAACAACATTAAAAATTCAACCCAACCAGAGGTGATGCCGATCTAGTTCAACCATAAAAATGGAACCAATTCGAAAACCCATAAAGAGGACGATAGAAGTAGCGAGAGAGCAGTGGGGTAAGAGAGAGACCGATTATGGAAGATGAAAATTTGTTTCATTTTTGAAATAGATTTTAAAAAATGCTACCAAATGTACTACTGTTTTTTAAAACATTATTTTCAAAACATGTTTTTTGTTTTTAAAAATATTTTTCAAAAATATCATTTTAAAAATGCATCCAAATGCACCTTTAAGGTTTCATTTGATTACTTAAATGGACCAATCAATATATATATTTTTGAAATTGAACACAATATATTTTTTTGAAGTTGAACACATATTATATTAAAGTAATTAAATATATAAGGTTTACTTACATATTCTGTTTATCCAAAAAAAAAATAACTTTACGAAATAATCTCTCTTATCAACCTAAAATAACATAATGAAATTCATTTATATAAATTTATACAAAATTAATAACGTTTATAAGTTACTTTATGAAATTACCTATTTGTTGTAGACTACCCAATTTTTACAATTGTTGAGACTAAATAATGTCATGACACTGGCTTTAATGTTGTAACAGAATAAATATGTCATAACATACAATTCATATGATACAACATTATCAACACAGAAAGTAAAATTGAACACAAAAATATTTTTAACGTGGTTCGATTTTACCCTATATCTACAAGACATTGTTTAGAAAAATCAACTTATAAATGAACATAAACAACGTACAACTTACTATTAACTTATTCAATCTAAGACTCTCTCTTAATAATTACGCAAGACGAGTACACGTTTATCAATTAAGTTGCAACAAGCTCTTGTGCCTTAAATGGTTGACAGCTACTTGAACTCCCTTTAACCACTACAAACTTGCCTTCTTCCGAAAGCCAATATATTCTTCTTCTCGAAGAATGCTTGTTGTTTGAACTCTCTTTAAGACTTTGTAAACCACCTCTTCTTGAAAACAAAAATGTTCTTCTTCTTGAAAACTCACGTTTTTTTAAATCCCTTCAAAAGTTATAAACCGGTCTTCTCCTAAAGACCTCATAACTTGTCATCTCAACAAATCTCTAAACAAAAACCTAGACCTAGTTGGCTCATCTTTTCTAAGTCTACAATCAACTTACAGAACAAACTCTTTAAGGTTTACACAAGTATTTTTTTTTATGCTCTCAAAACTCACGTATTGTTTGCATATCTTTCTACACTATAAAAATTTGCATCTACACTTGATATGTGCAGTTGATAACCTATAAAAGGAATACAAAAAATTAGCTCATTAGAGATTAAAAAAAGAAAAAAAAAAAAAAACAAATGAAATCTGCTAAAAATTAGAAATAAATTTGAAATAAAATCAGTTAAAAACTAGTGAATCAACTCCTATTTTTTAGCATTGGTCAATTCACTTGAATTCCAAGTTTCGCGCTTGACCGAACTTGGTCCTTAATTAGAGATAAAAATCAGCAAATAATATCTCTAAAAATTAGAAATAAACTTAGCTATAAAATTGTGAATCAACTTCTATTTTTTAGCATTGACAAAACATCTTCAACTCCAAGTTTTGTGCTCCACCCAGTCTAGTTCATAAGAAGCTTTTGATTCATTCTATACATGTGTAAATTAGTTGACCAAAAAATACTTCCAAAATAAACAAAGATATTTTCCCAAGTTTGTTGCTCAAGATAAGTCAACTAATCAATATATTTCCTCTATAAAATATCATCATTAATTCCCAAGGATATAAGCAAATACTTTATTCTTGGCAAAAACCTTGTCAAATAAGCATAAGAATATTGAACAAATCAGACAAGTTTCATCATTCACAAAATTGAGTCAACTATGAAAAAATATAGAATCCTGCACTAACTACTGTCAACTAAAATTATTGTAACATAATTTCCAATGTTGTAATATTAAACCAGATGTTTTAACACAACAATTAAGAACTTTTCAGTCCATGAACTTTGTTGAACATATTTGCTACCTTAGTGCCATAAGATATCAATACCAGTGCACTTCACCCCTGTGCACTAACACTCTAGACTAGTTAAAGGTACATTGAATCTCAGCATATTATCTTATAGATGTTATTAATCTAACTCTATACCATTAACATTCATTACTACTAACGCTGCTTCTACTGATGCAATCCATTTTCTTCATTTTCAATAAATTATATATAAAACCAATTATCCTAAAAATACATATATAAGTTCTTATTAGAATATATGTCAGAAAAATTTCTAACCTTAAATACCTCTGTTAACCTATCAATCTATAACTTTGAATCCAAGCCAAGGCTATACCAACGTTGTTTTGAAACTAAACAACCCTACATGTTTGAATTTTTAATATTAAACCACTTCGTAAAAATCCTTGAAAATTTAATGGCTTAAAGAAGACTTATAATAGTTCCTACAGAAATTTAATGCGACCAAAATAACATCAAATGCATGTCAAAAAATAATAATAATAATAATAAAGTTTTAGCCTAGTTCAGTGATGTCCAAAAAAAAAATAACCATGACCACAATACACTCTAGCAATTTTAATAAATTCCATAGTCACCCAAAAATCACAAAATGTTATATGCTAATAGAAGACATATTAATCTATCCAAATATTAACTTTTGTAATTTTTTGAGTAGTATAACTAACCTAAACAATTTCTCATATTCGACTGATGTTTTTAAAACAAAACATTTTAGCAACCTTTAATTCTCCTAAAGTAATTCATTCAATTTTAATCCAACCTTGAAATAACTCGAAACCTAAATAATATGATACCATAAAGCCTATCACACCATAAACTTATAATATTAATAAAACGAAAATGGAAGAAAGGGAAGAAAACCTAGTTGATTCCCAAATGCTTTCAAAATCAACTTTGATCTCCGATATTGTTATAGTTGAGGGTTCAACTCTATTAATGAAAAAAGATAATTTTTGAATAATGCATGAAAGTTTTCAAGGGAGAGAGTTGGCTACTGTGAATAGAGAGAGAAAAAATAAAATAAAAATGATTTATATGACTTCAAGCCCTAATTGGAGTGACTAGGAATTATAGTTTCTTTCTTTCTTTCTTTCTTTTTCAAAGTTATTGTCATCAATTTTCATTTAATTGCAGTCTAAATTGAAGCAATTAATTGATGTGCACTTTTTGGCTTGATAAATGTCACCTTCCCCCGCTTTACGACAAAATTTGCATGTTGTGGAATTTGTCTTTAGGATCAGGACATTCAATATAATTTCCGTGTCGGGTCGGACTTGTTATTCGACATCTAGGGAGTGTGGCAGTAGGTTGTTGGCCGGCATTCAAGTTAGATGGAATGTGGTCAAAATTGATGAGAGGAAAGGAAAGGAACCGGAGAATAGAGAATAGACAAACTGGTCGGTGGATTGGCCTGGCTAGCCTCGAAGTTGGCTGCAACGTGGATGAAATTGATGAGAAAAGAGAAAAGAGGAGCCGAAGAAAAGAGAAGAGAGGGACGATCTAGCCGACACCGGAGAATAAGATAAGACATATCTATTCCATTCAAGAATAACCTCTTTCAATCGACCAACATCTATAAGTTTTCAATCAACAAAATAATCTGATTCGCAGGAAATAGATTGGTTATTTATTGTGTTGCAATATTAATACAATAAAGTAAAAGCATATCGATAATTATTTGGATAAGCTTCCTAAAGATGCTCTGAAATAGATTGGTTATACACACTAAAATTGATTACATCAACAAGAAATTTCATGATAAAGAATGATGTTGAGGAAAATGAATAGTGAAAATACAAAAAGAAATGCCCACCCTAAAATGGTAAAATTTGCTTTTACCCAAATTCAAACCAAAACACGTTTTCAACTCCTTAAATAAATTAATTACATATATATCCAATTTGGCCAAATTGTCCCTTATCATTTAAAATTAAGAAACAAAAAAAAAAACAAACCCAACTAAATAATTATGACTCGAGTTGACCCGTTTTTAATCTGAAGAGAGATTTTAACTTCCTTTGTTGATTGTTTAGATTTTATTAGGATTTTTTGAGTTTTTTTTTTTTTTAATGATTTTTTGAGTTTTTTCGTGTTTTGGATGTTGGATATGAATGTTTAGGGTTAGATTTGATTGAATTTAACCTGAAAATGAATGTTTTCAATGAGATGCAACGTCATCAAATTTTGTTGCCCATTAAAATCGAGTCATCGCCTATCTACCACAAACCTCCCTATTGATGGGATTTTTTGAGGTTTTTTTTTTTTTTCCAAATATTTTGAATGTTGGATATTGATGTTTAGGATTAGATTTTGTTGAATTTGGCTTAAAAATTGAGGTTTGTCATATTAAACTGTCAGCAGTGTCCCGTCCTCTAAGCACAGTGTTTGATATGGCACTTGAATTACGTCAATTTTCACCACAGAGATCCTTTGGAAGCTGATAAGCATTTCACTCTTGGGAAGAGAAAACCAGCCTCTGGTGGATTTCCATTTGCATGAGAATTCTCATAGACTTCTTTGCATTCTTGTACCACCTGTTTTGACAAGGATATTATATATAAGACGATTCTTAACTGCCATTGTTGTATGATGAAAATAAATGAAAAGTAATGACAATGAGATACCAAAAATATAAGACAATACCAAGTACTAAAATTTCTTAATGATGAATATAATTATGGTTACTGAACTATATTAATCATAAAAGCTTGAGACCGCAAGATGTCTTATATGACGAATTAATATATGCTGTGAGATGTCATAGTTATGCACTTTCCGTGAGATGCTATGAAACTCAACTCGAAATGTTTGAGTTTCGGTATTTTTCTTGGGATCTCATGGTATATTCGTTTAAGTTCATCAACCAAATAATAGAGCGACAAACATACCTCCTTTGCATCCTTCCGTGGTATACCCTCTCGCATTCCAACGAGCTTCTCAACAACCTCAGGCTGCAATTGAAGAAAAGTAGATAATCTTTAAGTGAAATGTTTTCAGACAATTCAAGAGACATACAGACGATATACAAATGTTTAACTTGGAACAAATACAAACTGAGAAGTGAGTTATGATGAAACAAATATTCATAGTCACGGTAGAAGTAAATGAACAAACCTATGTGGATGGATCAAAAGTATAACCTTAGTAACAGCATAGCAATTATAATATTTACCGGGCAGTCAGGCTGATGTTCAAGAATACTAGTATAGATGAGCATAAAGGAATCCAGGCTTTCAGCTGAAGCAAGTTCTCTTAAATCGCTCAGAATCCTGATTCTGTTTTCTACTTCCTGCAGCAAGCAGCCAAAGAAAAATTAGTGAGAATAAACCACAAGAATTTAATTGATAAAATATGTTGAACCTTAATAAATTGTCAATATATTGTCAACGAGAATTACGAGCATGAACACTTACATTGACACTTATATACTCTGTAAAGAAGTCCATAATAACCTCTTCGTCCAGCCTCATACGCTCAATGGTTTCTTACTTGATGTAGTTTTTCTACATTTACAAAAACCAAAAACCAAATGAACAATCGATTCATAGAAATTAAAGACATCATAGAACATGCAAAAGCTTGAGCAACCGAAATGGTAAAGCATAACCAAAAATTTAGTTCACAAGCAGGAGAAAACCTGAGTCAGAAGATGATCAACATAAATGACCACTGTTTCCTCCAGACATGCTTCAACAAATCTCCCAAATGATCTATCTTCAATATACCTTAGTTATAGAATATTGAAACCAAGAAGAAAAACATGAGATAACTGTTTCACCATTAATTAGACACATTGGAATAATGAAGCTGTAATATATCAGAGCACAGAGTTCAGCACTTCGAAGAATCCAGTGGCCAAAAAGTGTTGACAATTACATCAATTCATGGCAAACCAACGAATATATATATATATATATATCAAAAATAAATATTTTGAAATGGGCTTATTTACTGGATCAAAATAAGATGTATGGACACTAAGTTCCATCATAAAACCATATCTGCTTATATCAGGAATGTGACAATAAGTACCAAATTCTAAACAAAGAAAATTCACCTCTTTATATCTGTAAAATAACCGCTAAATGTTGTAACTAGGTGCTCAGTAACCTGCTCCTCGTACCATTCTGAAATGCCAGAAAAGGTCAAAACCAACTCCAAGGAAAAAGAAGATATTACAAGATATAGGCAAGATTCGAAGGTTCTTTAATAATAGAACTTAATTTTGGAATATACATCAGATGTTCTATACTAATACATTGTAATTTTTGAACAACACAGGAAGTTGTAATAGAATGGATTACAAAGTTTCAGATATTTACTTAATCTTGCAAGTAGCTCCATCAGATCTTTAATTGGGGCTAGGTAATTCCCCAGTTGTCAGAGATGCACAAAGGCAAAACGAAAATTTATAATAGGCATTTTAAAATCATGATAATTTATTAGGTTTTTACTTTAATATGAAGTTGGGGAAAAGATATTTCTAACAAAATAGTATGACTCTATGAATGTCAACAGCAACTCTGAATTTTACTGGCTTCAGAGCCTTGTACTGTATTTTATTCCTTTTCAAATAACTCAATTTTGTTGCGATTAATTCAACATAATATCTTTTTCTAGATCACAGAAAATAGAAAATAAAAAGGTGAAAGAATAAAAAGGAAAACACATTTTTCGTTGTTCCTCTACAATAAAAACGGTAGAAGATGAGCAGAATCTCTCTAGATAAAAAAAAAAAATCAATGTTCTTAAGAAATAACTGACCATATTTTGACTAAACAGACTCATTTACAACGAATGTATTGTCCTTTGAAGGAATACAAGAATCAAAAGCATAGAAACAAGCACTGGGTTAATTGTGCTGAAAGATATGGGATAATTATATTAAAGATCATTACCCCACCTTACTGGTTAAAAAGATGGTTGAGTCCAAGGCATACTTGTCTACTACATATCCCATGGAAACAATTCAAAACCCAAGTCAATATATTCTCTAATAACCGAACCATTCAGTGAACAGGAAAAGCAACCACATATGACTTACTGAAATAGGCACTTGATTTTTTATCTGACACATCAATTTTCCAGATGCTATCTATGACACCTCGTCTGACGGATAAATAAAATCCCAGTCCAACTGACTGCTCACTACTGGGCTAGTACTCATTAGCAAATACTGATTTACATGGTTGGATGGTCCATTACTGATCTGATTTGAACAAAATCTAGGGTCACAAACTCACAATAAATTCAAAAACTTTTTCCACTCTATTTTTAAAAACCTCACAACAGAGAAATAGATTTAATGAGATTATGGAATTAAAAGGCGAGGCGAGGCGCCGTCTCGCCTCCTTGGTTGTTCAGGCGCCTCAAGGTGCACATATAGGGCAGGTGTCTGGAAAAACCCCGCCTCTGGAGGCTAAGGCAACTGCCTCAGGTCACCTCCAAGGCGAGGCGGTTTGAGGCGGTACAGAGGCGGCATTTTTTCTCAAAGGGTAAAAATGGAATTTCAACTTCATTTTTTATTGGAAAAACCTAATGACAATGTAAAAACACTCTCATTCTGCCGACAACCTCCTCTTTTACACTGTCTACACCATTTTTCTCTCCATTTCTCTTAAAATCTCTCAAATCCTCCATCACTCAAGTCTCTCAAACACTCTCCATCACTCAAGTCTCTGAAATCCGGCTTCTACATTTCGTCTCCTCCATCTGCAGCTCACTGCAGTCCGAATTCCAGCCTCTCATGTAAGTTTTTCATCTTGTTTCATCTTTTAACTTGTTCAACAATGGTTTTTGGTTTTGGATTTAGACTTTCGTACACTACTTTGGTTTTGTTTGTGGTTGAGTGGTTGTATATTGATTTATTGATATATACCTTTTTAATTTGTGTTTGTACATGATATTGTTGTAGATTTTGTGTGAGATGTCGAACCGAAAAGATCCGGCTTGGAAGTATGGGGTTGAGGTTGAATTTGGTGAACGGAAGGCATACAAGTATATCCGTTGCATTTTTTGTGACAAAATAATCAAAGGGGGGGTGTTTAGGTTGAAAGAGCACCTTACGGGTACTCATGGGAATGCTGCCCCATGTGAGAGAGTTAACTCGGAAGTTGGGGATGAAATAAAGGGGTACATGACCAAAACTAGAGATGCCAAAAAGCAAGCTCAACTAGCACGGGAGAAAAGACTTGATAGCTCTATCAACTTCAACTCTCCTCCATCTACAGGAGGTTCAACGTCAGCTCCAGTGTTCCAGAGAGGAATCAGAGGGCCAATGGATAGGTTTTCTACAAATGTTAATGAGGATGATGTACAGATGGAGCGAGAGAGACCATCTATAGGAAGTGAGAAGGAAGCACGCTATCAAATGTGTTTGGACATTAGTAGATTCTTCTTTGAAAATGGGATAGCATTTAATGTTGCCCAAAGTCCTTCGTTCATAAATATGTGTCGATCAATTGACAATTATGGGTGTGATTTAAAGCCTCCTACACCATATGAGATTCACACTAACTTTTTGAATGACGAAGTAGCCAATACAGTAGCTATTGTTGATGACATAAAGAAGACATGGCCAGAGACAAGGTTATCAATAATGTTAGATGGTTGGAAAGATGTAAGAGGAAGGCAATTGGTGAACTTTCTTGTAAACAATCCGCATGGTACAGTATTTTTGAAATCAATGGATGTAAGTGATTTGGCGAAAAATGCAAAGTTATTGTTTAAACTACTAGATGATGTAGTTTAAGAAGTTGGTGAAGATATTGTTGTTCAAATAGTGACGGATAATGCGTCCAACTATAAAAGAGTTGGTGAAATGTTGATGGAGAAGAGGAAACGCCTATGGTGGACACCGTGTGCTGCTTATTGTATTGATTTAATGCTTGAGAAAATTGGAGAACTTCCTCAACACAAAAATGCCTTATTAAAAGCAAAGAAGGTAAATATCAATTATTTTATTAATATATATATTTTTTTACTTCAATTATTTTCTAGTTGTTAATATTTTTATTATTGTTCTATAATAGGTGAGTAACTTTATCTATAATCATGGGTGGTTGTTGGCTTTGATGAGGAGCCATACGAAGAAAGATTTGGTTCGTCCTGCTCCTACAAGATTTGCGACTGCATACTTGACTTTACAAAGTATGTACAATTTGAAAACACAATTGCAGTAAATATTCATTTCGGAAGAATGGCGGGAGAGTAGTTGGGCTAAAAACCGAATGGAAAAGCAATTAAAATAATCATATCGACGGATGAGAGCTTTTGGCATTATATGTCTTATGCACTGAAGACAACTAAGTCCATTGGAATGTGTTGAGGATGGTGGATTCTGAAAAGATTCCTACAATGGGATTCATTTATGATGTCATTGATAAAGCTAAAGAAGAAATAGCCAAAACCTTTGGAAATGATTTAAGAGCTTACAAGAAGATATGTGACAAGGACGGTGATAATGGTCACACCAGACTTTTTTTCTCTCTTTTGGTTTACGAATAGCAGCCTTCAAGGCTGTATTTTCTTATGAGATCAGGGCTGATATCTCAACAGAACTTGGTGTTGACTCCTTTTTTCCCAGCATTACAGCCCATCTGCTCTCTTCTCTTCTCACTTCTGCAAACACTTCGTTCAGGGGAGACAGTGGACGTCTACCTATAATACGACCCCTAACATCATCAAACTCCACATTCAGCCCTGCCAATAAGGAGTACACCCTTGAATTATCAACCTCCTTTTGATAATGAACTACATCTACAGAATCCTTCCAGGTATAATCCTTAAACAGGTCTAGTTCCTATCACAGTCTCTTCAAAGCTGTAAACTACTTTGTCACCGTATCCGTCTCTTGCTTTAATTCTTCAAGTTTCAGTTGTAACTCATAAATCTGAGATTGATTTCCCAGATCTGACTACATCTCTGTTAGGTTGTCCCAGATCTCTTTGGTTGTTGAATAACCAAGACAAGCTACGCTCACATCTTCCTCCATAAAGTTGGTAAGCCAGGCCATCACCATTGAGTTTTTTACCTCCCAGGTTACGTATTGCGCATCTTTCTTGTCAGGTTCTTTTTTTTCACTTGTCAAGCAACCGATCTTCCCACAACCGCGAATATACATGCGAACAGACAAGGACCAGCGATGGAAATTATCTCCATTGAGTTTGATAGTAGAGATACGGACAGTGTGAGAGTCAGATTGACCAGAAGAGTTTTCAACAGGTGTTGTCATGGTGACAGACTAAACGAAAATGAGCTTCAATCTCAGAGTTGAAAGCCTGGCTCTAATACCATGAAAATATTCAAGAAAAAAGAGAGAATTATATTTTTTGTTCTAGGTTTTACAAACTGATTTAAATAGAGAATAAACACCTAACTTTTAAGAGTACAATTAGGCTAATTACACAAATTAAGCCAATCTATTTCTATACATGGAAATGTTAAATTAGGAATTGAATTTCTAAAATTCTTCCTAGAATTAAGTGATATGGTCAACATGATTTCCAACACAAACCAATGAGGAAAAAAGACACAATTGGAACAAAAGAGGGGAAAAAAAAAGCAAAAAGGATTTTTTAGTGGTAATATAAAAGCAGCAGTCTTTGATAAGAAGAAAATATTAGATAACAAACAACTCAGTATCTCTCCTTGAGTTTCAAGCTTCTTAATGTCTCTTATAAAATGCCCATTAGTTTTTGTCCAATTACATGCATATGGAGTAATTTTGAGTATATCTTGTAGTTTTGATGAGCCAACTTCATTTCAGGATACAACTTTTGCATGAGTATATATCTAGCGGTGAATTATGACCTACAACATTATGTCTCTACAGTTTACACTTCAATCCTCAAACTCAACGATCTATTTTCAACATCAACCAGGTTGCACAAAAATTTAAGATTCTTAGAATCTTATGAAGTCCTTATATGTACCACCAGAAACACATGATACTTGATCAAACAAAAAACAATAAATTTCAAATAAAATCCACAGTGTTTATGACGACTAGCTTTACTTAAACAGGAAAATTAAAGTATAACCAATGACTCATCAAATGTATGCCATATGTAGAGCAGACAATAGCTTTAAAGTCAGTCAACAACATACCTCAAAGTGTGGACCAAGGTTTGTGGGCTGCAAAATAGGGGGAAAAAAAATTATGCATCAAGTACGACATAAATAAAGTTTATACATTCATAGGCGTATCGTTAAATATAAGTGGTAATGACGGTATTAAAATTGATATTGCTTTGATCCAAATGCAGTTACTAAGAAATGACTAGAAACATATCAAAGCTTGGAATGAAATACATGTGAGTACTCTTTTGTATAAAACCAGTAACCATGTTTTCAGATTCCTATGGACTACACATCAAATACTTGATAATTTAGGAATCAAGTAAACCAGTTCCATGAAATTTAAGTAATTACTAGGTGCTACTTCAAATTCCTGAAGGAAATTAATTTAAACATTTCTCGTTACAGAAGCATCTTTTGTTTCGCTGAAATTGTCTTCCTGATGGAGAAAGAATTTCCAATAGAGGACATTTTCAAGGAAATGGGTGTATTTGGCATAATTGATTTAGAGTCCTTACATGGAAAAAAAATAAGAAAATAATTGATGGTTATTAACGAAAAGGTAATGATCCTGCCCATAAAGGGAGGTGGGTATTATGCACATCTCTTTTCAAAATCATTGCAGGAAACTCAAAACAAGCATCAATCAATGAAAGAAAGAAGAGATGGTTAACACACAAAGCAATCACCCAAATTTCAGTTATCAGCTACATCATATGGAAAAGAAAAAAAGGTTGGCTCAAAGTTCGCCCTAAACCTAAGGATACATGTTTGGGACCTTTCGTGATAGACCACTAATTTTGTTGTTTCAACGCATCAATAAACATGATTTAAGTCTTGAAAAAATAACCAATAGTTTATTGTTAACTTCTTTCCTTCTTAACACGTCTTGAAGTCACACATTAACATAATACATGACGATATACCTTTCCTTGGAAAATTTATAGAAATTGGAAATATGCCCCCATAATGTCTTCTCAAATGTTTCCCAGCATTGATCGACATCTTCAAAATATTCTCTGGTAAAAAGCCAACATAAAAAATCCAATAAAATCAAGTCCTTAAGCCTCAGTTATGAATTGAGGAAAAAATTTTACCTCAGTCGGCCAATCTCTTCTTTGTGGGATGATGCTGCTGCTAATGCAAACCTCCGTTTCCCATCAAGCGCTGTTAACCTCTGCACCAATTGAGCATGAAATGAGATAAGACAATAGTACAGATGCTAAATATGATACATAAAACCCTTTCAACTTGAAACTACAAATGAAAATATATATGTATATATATGTATATATATCTTCACCTCATAAGTGTAAATAAGTCCTCTATCATCGCTCAACGAATCCCGAGCCTCAGCCGCTTCAATGGAAATAGATGTCATACCCTCCACGTCCTATTAAAAAACCAAGAAGTTAGATAGATGTTCTCTGCAAAGCAAAGATGGAGATCAACCAACACCTCAAAAGCTCTAAGACTTTATACTCCTTATCTATTGCTTAAACAAAAAGATTCATGCAAAAGCATCATAATAAATTTGCAATACAAGCTAATTGGCCATCATTTCTACTTACAAATAACACACCACAAATATAGAACGTAGAGATAACGTAAACACAAAGCTAATGAAATTGCAGAGACTAGATCACTAGATCAACCTAGAGAGTTATGTTCAACTTATTTCTAGCATTACTAAGCAACTTTATCTGATCATGGTATTCAATCAAGTTTTGCATTCTTGACAATAAAACTTGCAACCACCTGATTCTCCAAATAGACAGAAAAGTGTATCATTCTCAACTTTTATTGGAAAATCCAATAGAGATAAAATACGGAGTCATCATTTCAGATTAGGTCATCCATCATTTGTTGTCTTGAAAATAATGTTTCCTAGTTGTTTATCAATTTGTCAGTAGATTCTTTTAAATGTGGTACCTGTGAATTAGCAAAACACAGGCGTGTGATTTTTCCTATAGGCTCTAAAAGATCTTTTCTTCCTTTTGATTTGGTTCATAGTGACATCTGGGCCCTGCTCCTGTTTCTAACATTTCAGGTTCTAGATGGTTTATTTCTTTTATAGATGATTGTACCAAGGTTTGTTGGATTTATTTGTTAAGATCTAAATATGATATTAGCAGTGTTTTTCCTCAGTTTCATAAAATGGTACAAAATCAATTTGAAGTTAAAATCAAAAGGTTCAGGTCTGATAATGCTAAAGTTTTCTTAATAAGACCTTGTCATCATATTTTCAAACAGATGGAATCATACATAACACATGAGTCCTCTCGTGTATGTACTCCAACATAATAGGGTGGCAGAGAGGAAAAATGGGCATTTGTTAGCTAGAGCTAGAGCCCTTCTTTTTCATCATAAAGTACCTAAAACATATTGGGGGGAAGCAGTACTTACTATTGTTCATGTTATTAATAGGGTTCCTTCTAAGACTCTAAACTTTGTGTCTCCAATATCAATGTTATCTAGGTTCTTTCCAAATTTTGTTGCTTTGGATTTGTCTCCTAGGATATTTGGATGTCTAGCATATGTCCATGTTCATTGACCTAATAGGAGATAATCGGATCCTAGGGTCGTTAGGTATGTTTTCATTAGGTATGTATTCCTCTACTCAAAAAGGGCAAAATGCTACCTTCCTTCACATAAAAAGTTTTATATAACTGCTGATGTCACTTTTCATGAAGGACAATCTTTTTTCCATCCATCCATCTCATCTACAGGGGGAGTCAGTTAGTTTAGATGAGGCTGGTTTAGAGTCTAATTTAGGGGGTTCGATTGACAATGCAGTTAGGGAGGTTTCCACTACAATTAAGGGAAGTTCAGGAAAAAATTATGCTGATTTTTTGTATTTTGATTTATCATCTGAACCTTTAGTGGACAAAATTTCTAGGACTCCTAATTTTACTCCTACTGGTAAATCCTCTCCTGTTTTGAATTCTATCAATTTCAATATATCGATTCAACCGTGAAGCATCTTCTGCACATCTCATATCAATGCAGCGATAATGGTCCAACTCCTACCACAAATTCTTTAGAAAACTTGCATATTCAATCAGACTTTGTCCCCCATTTTGTTGCAGCTGTCTTCCCCTTGATTTTGTACACCTAAGCCGCATCATTCACTCGAGAGTAAGTTTGTCTAACTAACTCCTAGATCTCCATTGCTGAACCCAGGGTTCGAATGTATGCTATACAGTGCACTATGGGCACCCACTGTGATACGGTAGGGTATACTGGTACGGTCGGTACGGGCCTATCGACCGAAAATGACTTAAAAAAGAGTTTTAAAAACATTTTTTATTTACATTTTTTAAATTTTTCAATATTTATTTTGTATTAAATAAATAACTTTTATATTTATTTTTTATTCTACCAAAATTTTTTTAATTTTTAAATATTTACTTAATTATATTAAATAAATAAAATGTTATTTTTATTTTTTTGCAAGGGTAATAGAATAAATTCACTAAAAATAATATTAAAATAATTTTATAAAAAATTTAATTTATTAAAACACATAATATTAAAATTAAATTAAAAAAATAAAAATATTTCTCTCTCCATTTTTCCTCCTCTCCCATTCCTTTTCTCTCTCACCCATTTCTTTCCCTCTCCTCTTTTTCTCATTCTCCGCTTTCTATTCTCCCACGCCCATTCTTAGAGAGAGAAAGCACCGGTCGGTTGTCGGAAAGAGAAGAGTTGCCTGTGAGAGAAGATTCTATCTATGAGAAGAGAACTCACCAGAAAGAGAGAGAAAGAGACAACTTGCTGGTTTCTTAAGAGCAAAACTACCGATTTGATGACCAGTCGAGAGAAAGAGTGTCAATCGGCTATGTTGAGGGAGTTTTAGGGTTTTAAATGAATTTTTTCTTTTTTCTTTTTTTTAATTTTTCCAATCTGAACCACACAAGGATCGACTCGGCCAAGTCGACCCGGCTTTGGCGAGATACGGCTGTCTAGCAAGGCCGAGACGGCCGCAGTTTGGTTCGGCCTCGATACGCCAGTACAAATGAATTCCGGGGCTGATATGGTAATACAGCTGTATGTACGATCATACCACACCATATTTTCATATCATGGCTGAAACTAGAAACATACGTGTGTTGCTAATCTCAGGTGTCATTGAATTCCACAGCCAAGACATCACCATGGAATCCTTCTCATCCCAAGCTACAAATGTAAGGTCTCCCTCTGTTGGACTAGTCCCTTGTAGGTGACTCAACCTACCCTTACCTTTGAGAAAGTAACTAACCATTTGGAACCACTTTAACTAATTATGACCATTTAACCTATAAGCTATAGGAATGTTCTGCAGCTCACAGGCAGAAGGAGTCTCATCAGACAAGGCTGATCTGGCAGCCTCACTAGAACTAGAGGAGTCATCTTTGATCTCCTCAGACATAGTTTAGTATGGAATTAATCAAGAAACCAAAGAAAAACAGCAACCTAGGTAGATATGATTTCAGGAACCTTGTAACGCTTTGATACCATGTGGAAAAACAAGGTGATTTTGTTATCAAAACCTTAAAAAAACAGCACAAGGCAGCTGGGTGTCTTTATACTGTAGTCCCGGCTGTTTGTCTCCTATCTTCAAGGCTAGCTTATCTACTAATCTAGGAATTCAAATATCAAACTTATAATTCAAGACTAAACATTCTTCTAACTAATTTTGAATTAAGCTAACATTTATCCAACACTTACAAATAACACACCACAACATAGAATGTAGAGATTGCATAAACACAAAGCACAACGTAAACATGGTCAATTCATCCTGTTTCCTATTACCATGACTACCAAGCTAATTGAATTAATGGCAGAGACTGGACCCACCTTGAGAGTTGTGTTCAGGTTATTTCTGGCATTACTAAGCAACTTTATCTGATCATGGTTTTCAATCAAGTTTTGGCATTCTTGACAGTACCTGACACATATTAAAAACATCAGCCAAAAAATCTAAACTTTTGACTCACAACAACGACAACAACCACAAAACATACTTCTCAATAGCAATAAAGTTGTCACGAAGATGTTCAATCGTCTTCTCCGATAACGCAAGCAACTCCAACCCACTCTGCGCCTGCTCAATCTGTACTCCACCAAGAACCCACAGCAGGCATAAACAGACAACTTCAAAAAAATAAAAAATAAAAAATAAAACCCAATTCACCAAAGCCTTATTACCTGTTCAGCAACCATTGTACTAAGCTGCGAATCATTAGCCTGTCCACAGCAACATCAAACTCAGTAATTGGAATTCGAGACTCAGCAGTGAAAAAGAGGAGAGGGGGTTCACCTGTTGACGCGCAATGTAATCGGCTTTAATGGAGGAAATGGAAAGCAAGAGCTCGGGAAGAGTCAGGAGCTTTGCGACCTCTCGGACCGCGGCTTCCTTCGCTTCAACTCCCAGATTTTCACTCATCATTTTCGATTCAATGGATCCTTACTGAGGGCGGACTTAGGTCTTAGGGTGAGACCTGAAATTTTATGTAAAATTGTCAAGTTTATAATATTAGTTTATAAATATTTGAATATATTAAGTTACGAAGTACAGCACACTGGGAAAAGTTGCTTGGGACTATGGGTATGAGATGTCTCCCTGTTTCCGCCATCACCCGGGTTCAAATCTCATGGTTGTTTTCTGTCTTTTGCTTTTTCTCTTTTTCAAAAATAAAAAAAACAATGACAAAATGTGGGGGGAGTTGGAGCCATGATATGGAATAACATAGTGCAACCACTTACCTACCAAAGTGTTCTTCGGATTTGGCGTATCTTAACTTTGAAATTCTTTATATCCTATCATGTAGTAAATAATTATTACTAACTATTTTTAATTAGCACGAATTATTTTTATATTGTAACCTATATTACGTTTACCATGGTCAAATTTCAAAAATAAAAATATATTTAATTAGGTATGAATTGTATCTTTGTTTATAATTTAAGTAATTAGTACACTCTTCTTTCAATTCGTGACAAGATTTTGAGTTCCATCATGTGTATTTATTAGCATATATAAAAAATTTTCTCTCTTTTTATTGTAGGAGTATATATTTCTTAGTATTATGAGAGTAAAACGTATAATTTTATATCATAACAAAAAATAAAACGTATAACGTTACTTAATCATAATAGGCATTGATTTAATCATGATTATTGGTATGAGTTATTTTTGTTGTACATTAATTATTTTATATGATAAAATTCACATGTAAAAAACAAAAACAAAGAAAAAAAAACTACAATTGTATTTTTATCATTAATTTTATTTTAATTCACTTTTCTATAAAGTACCCCCTAATATAAATATCCGGGTCAGCCCCTGGTCCTTACACAATTCTTCTTTTTTTTTTTTTTTTGTTCTATGTCAAGCTCCAGACCAAATTGTCTAAATCTTAGAAATGCGGAACTAACCACTTTTGACCATGAAGTGACGTTACATTGACTTCCCAAATTTAACCAAAACAATAATGGTAGAAGACCATATTATCCTCGCTTCAAAAATTGGATCTATGTACAAAGTATTTATTAAGGGTAAACTGCACTTTTCAAGTATGGTGTTGAATAAATTAAAGACAAATTGAATAAAAGCTAAAATACTTAATAATTTAACAGAAAAGGAAAAACAAAAAGGAAAAAAATAAAGCCACTAAAGATTTTCTGGCGTAGATTTGATAATCTCATCAGATTGACAAATTTCACCAACTTTGTTTCTTCTTCGTATATGAAGAAGATTGTTGAATTGTGAAGTATGAATTAATTTTAGGAAATCTTATTCTAGTTTTGTTCAAAAATTCTACTCAGTTTAGGGAATATAATTTGTTATTTCCTAGTTTAGGATATATTTTTTTAAACGGTCGAATTAGGATTCTACTCCTACTAAGAAAAGGAAAATTTATTGTGAAAATAGGAAGTTTATTGTATTCTTTGTTAGGCATTGTGCCCTAAGAGCTTGTAGTTTGTAAACGTTTAAATAAATTATAAATAAATAAAGTTTATTTTATTCAAATTAAAGTGCATTTATGAAATGTTTGCTTCATACGAATATCATATAACATCCATGATTACTTATGTAGTCTCAAATTAAGTATATAAGTGTTATATACAAGAGGATTTAGTTTGAGATTAGTAATCTAAAGAGTCCGTAGAAAGCAAACAAAATTGGGTACTTTGTTTGTGGTAAATTTACAGCTGCGGTCCATTTCGTATTTGATACGATGATCTTATCCGGGATTGTTCATATGGCGATATGAAAATGGAGACACTTATATAATAGAGATTATATAGGACTGGACCTCAATAAAATGAGTTTTTTTATTAATATCCGTTAAACAAAGAAATTCTTATTTATCGATTAGATGATCATATATGGATTGATCTTAATCCTGAGTGTTTAATAGACTCCTATTTGTTGGGTCATGTCTTTTGATTTACATGGGTGAGACTGTTATAGATTTACGGTCAATATGCTTCGTACTTTGGAGATGTGATTTAATAAGTGGTTGGGAACATTCTACACAATAGTGGAATCCACTCCTTCTTGCAAGAAGAAGATGAGTAGTTCCCTTAAGTGTTGATTCGAGTCTTGAACAATAAGAGCGCTCAACTTTTTGTTTACGAGTAAACGGAAAGATAAATTCATAAGTTGTTATGGATATATTGTTCATTAGAGAATCAATGGTACTTAATGGAACAAGATATAATTAGAGAGGTATAACGGATTTTAATAACCTAGCTCTAATTATGAACTACTCGTGGAGGATCGAATCATATGAAATGATTAAATCGATGGACACTGAAAATTCAGATTGTGTAAAACATCTACAATTTTGAGAGTGCAACCTTAAGTTTTTAGTGGAGTAACTTTAAGGTTAATAATAGTGAATTATTAATTAAAGAGTTTAATTAATAATTCTGATATTATTGGAGCTCAAATTGTAGGTCCATTTGGTCCCCTTACTAGCTCACAACCACATAAAGAAACAAGTTGAAGAATATAATTGGATTGTCCGATTATTGGTGTACATATAAATTTATGTACATGTTCATAAATTATTTAAATAATTTGATTATTTAAATATTTATAATTATTTAATTAATGGTTAATTATTTAATTATTTGTAGAGGTCATGGGTTCAATTCTAAATGATGTCATTAAATTAATTATGATTTAGAATCATTTAATTTAATGAAAAGTCATTTAATTAATTAATGGAAATAATAATTTTAATTGGAATAAGATTCCATTTAAATTATATATTAAAAGAGTTTTAATTTAATGGGAATTAGATTCCATATTAAATTAAAAGAATACAACTCTAATCCAATAAGGAATTTGATTCCATATTGGATATAAATTAAGTCTTTCAATTTAAATAGGAATTTGGATTCCTTGCTAAATAGGAAGAGCCCTAGTTTACCAATATATAAAAAGATGTTTTTATGATTGGTGATGATAGTGGTGATTGAGAGAATTATTGGCTACTTGAAAAAAAAAATTCCATTGATTAAAAATCACCTAATAATCATCTACTTCAAAAGGATCTTCAAAAGATTGTGCCCACACACAGTTTCTTTTGTGAAGAGTCATAGTAAGGAAGATCAGGTGGTGAAGAATCTGCTAATCAAAAGGGATCAATTCAATCTTCATGCAAGGTAAGATTCGATCTTATGAATTAATTATTGAATCGTTATTACTAGTATTAATTGGGCATGTTTTATTTGAAAATTTTTAAGATTCACGTTTCCGCATTCGAATTAAAAAAAAAAAAAATTTTCCCTTCATTCTTCTGTGTAGAGAAATAGAGGGACAAAAAAGTGCAAGAATAAAATCGAATGACCGTCGATAGTCATTTGACAGTAAATTGAGTATTCTGTGGATGTAAGGATCACATTGCTTGTCAAACCACATAAAAGTTTTGTGTATCTATTTTATCTTTATGCATTGTGTGTGCGCTCGAGTTATGTTTTGCATTTGTTCTGTTTCTCAACAACTAGTATTAGTGTATGGTGTGTAGTTTTTTCGTTATTTTAAGTTTCAATGAGAGCAATAAGTTTAGAGAAAATTCTATACAAGGTCAAGAAATTCAACGGTATGAAGTTCAATTTTTAAATGATGGAGATAAATGATTAAATGTACTATAAGTACTTGTATTTTTTTTTTTTTTTTGAAAAGATATAAGCACTTGTATTTGTTGTTGAAAGAGAAGCCAAAAGACATGAACAATAGGGAATGGAAGGTGTTAAATCACAAAACTTTAGTTGTCGTTCAACTTAGTTTGTTGAATATTGGTGCCTTCAACATAAAAAATCATGACATGACAATAGCACTTACGAAGCTATATTGAATATGCACTAAAAACCCTTTGTAGTAAATAAAGGATCATATGATTAAGAAGTTGTTTGCGTTGAGGACGTCAAAAAACATAAATTTTAAAGAACACTTGAAAACGTTTTATACCACTATGGATTGGTTAAATTCTATTAACATTAAATTTGACAATAAAGTTAAAGTTTTACTAATCATTGGTCAAATGCTGAAGAGTAAAAAATGTATTATGCAATGGATTGGTGGTTTAGTTTTGAAATCAAAATTGAAACTTTCAGAAGTTGTAGACATTATTATGACTAGGAGATCAAGAGGCGTGAATAGAGTTTCTATGGATCAACATTATCATTGAATGTGGAAGGCAGAGGCAAAAACAAAAAATAGAAAGAATCAATGTGGTAAATCCAAATTGAGGCATGAAAGGTCTGAATCTAGGAACAATCAAAACACAAACAATCTACAGAATTAAAGAAGTAAGAAAGATGTTGAATATTGGAATTGTATAAAAACAAGGTATTACCAATCTAAATGTAAGGCTACCAAGAAGGACAATGATGGTCAAACCAATGCAAACTTGGTCTCTAAAGATTTAAATGATTCTTTAAAATGTATTTCAAAGAGTACAACAAATCATGGGTGTTGGATATTGGGTGTTATTTCATGCTACCTCAAATAGAGATTTATTTGAGAATTACATCATAAATAATCTAAGAAAAGTTTATCTCAATAATGATCCAATGTTTGACATTGTTGGCAAAACAAAGGTATGTAATTGGGTCTAACTACAGTATGTCGACGGAAAATGGGTCTCGTCGGTCGACTTGATAAAACCCAGCAACCCATGTCCTGCACAAATCAAATAAAACAGAATGCAGATGACTTTAACACTGGTGTAGTATTAGCCAAAGACCATTCGACGCTCAAGTCAGCACTTTGAATGTAAAAGGCAATAGAAAGTAGTAAAAGAGCATCATCTTAATGATATTTGGACGGAAAACATGAACAATCTATGTTGTCAGATTGTATTAATCAAATGGCTAGGCTGTGCGGTAGCGTGGGTGAAAAGTAATGGCAACACAGTGAGAATGTGGACGATATCGTGAGGATTCCGCCATTGCAGGTGGTCGGAGGTGAACTTCAAAGAGGTTAGATGATAATCTACTAGCGTATCAATGTATGTGAGATTGAATGCAACAATTTGAGAGTGTGTGGACCCTTTTATAGGCAAGCTATCCTAATTAGTCTAAAGTAGACTAATTTCAGCAAGCTTAGGAATCCAAGTTTAAGTAGAATAGGGAACAATCATGATTATCCCTTGATTATTGAATAAAATAAAGGTTAATCTTATCTGGATTACATCTTATCTCATTGATAGTTGAATCCTAATATAATTGGACTTGAGGTGGTAGAGTTTAGAATCAAACTATGATCCTTAGATCAATGGTATGTCGACCAACCTGTAGGAATAATTCGTAGTTACACTGAATTTGGTCAATCGAACCCATGAGTTGTTCTACCTAGGGTATATTTACTTTGAGTCAAGTAGACCGAATCATTTATCTCATCAACTAGTGTAGGACCCCAAACTTTCATTTTATGATTAATAGTGAATTTACGGATGTATAGTAACATTTTTGGGTGAATAATATCTCCGGATGAATAATACCCGATGAATAGTGAAATTTTGAGATGGACCCCGGAAAATAAAAAATATTTAGAATGGTTAGTAGGACCTAATAAAACTGAAACGGAATAAAAATAAGTCTGTTTGGGTAGTTTCTGAAGGTTCCGAAAGTTACCCGACTAAAACGTCCTTACGAACGGGATTGTGAATACTGTTGACCTAAACTCCGTTTGAATTTTTTTCGAAGCCATGAATTGAGTCCTAAGAGATCTAATTAAAGTATTGTAAAGTTAATTTGATGAATGAGTGATCATAGAATTAATTTGGAATTTATTTCGGAATGAATTGTGTTAATTTTTAATGTTAAGGGTATAAATGAGATTTTTTGATATTAAACTCATTCCAAAAGCACAATCCTTATGATTATGGATGCACCAATGATAGATTAACACCTCATGGTCCTTATTGTGACTAAATATATGGAGAAATTAAATTAGAAATTGGTTAAATTATGTGTGGTGGATAATTATATAAGTAATAACCAATAAAAGTGTGATTAGTGTAACTAAGGGATATGTTTGGCATTTTAGGTCAATCTTAAGGGCAAAATGGACATTAAGGAAATTTAGTATATAAAGTTGAAGGCCTAATGAAATCAAAACAGAATGCAATTTGACGGAAGAGCAAAACCGAAAAAGAAAAAAAAAAAAAAGATAAGAGAAGGGAGAGAAACTGTAAACCCTCTATTTTTATTTTACGGATTTCCAATAAATAGTCTCTAAATAATAATTAGAGACCCTAAATGGTCAATTGAAGTGCTTAAGGTTTTAGGGAACCCATAGAAATCTATTTAAACTCAATTGGAGATTAAACGAAAAGGTAAAATAATGAACGAAATTGAGAAATTAATTAATGTGACAAGAGACTAAATTGAAGATAAGATTTGATTTTTGTGTTCAAAGTAAAATTGAACTAAAATCTAAGGTATGAGAATGAAATTTTTTAGGGACGAAATTGATATTATAGGATTTGTTTGAGGAGGAAAATAGAAGTCAAAAAGTTGGTTAACTCACAAAAAACAAAAACAAACCAAGCTAGTCGTGTGAAGAAGAAAGAAAAAGAAGAGGAGAAGAAGAAAAAAAGAAGAAGAAAAGAAGAAGAAGAAAGAAGAAGTCGTCGTGACGACGTCGGACCAGACTTAGCCAACCAACCCGACCAAAACCACACGGCGGAGATGACCCGAAGCTGAGCAGATCGACGGTAGAAGCAGGCTGTACGCACATGCAGAACTACCGGCGAACCAAACCCGATCAGCACCGAAGAAGACGGCGACAAGCTGTCGTCCGACCACTTGCAGAACCCGCGCGCAAAACCTGTCTGATCCACGCCATTTTTAGCTTCAACCGAGCTCGAAATCAGTCCTCCATGCGTGCAGAACCGACGGCAGATCGACGACAAAACCAAAGAAGATTAGCGAAATCGAGAGAGAAAGAGAGAGAGGAAGAGAGGAGAAAAAGGATGAAGAAAAATAGCCCAAACCGCCATCAAAATCAGTCCCGAAACGAAGTCAACGTGAAGAGAAAGAGGGTGTTTTCGTGAGGAAGATAAGAGGTGAGTTGTTTACTCTTGATATTGGTGATTTTGTTAGTGTTTAAGTTGAGTTTGAAATAGATTGTAATTTGATTTGTTTATTGGTTAGTTTTGAATAAAAATGAGTTGAAAAATAAGCGAATTGGTGTTGATTGGGAGCTTAGAAAACTAAGAAAATATTAAAGATTTAGAGAGAAATCAAATCGCGCGTTGAACTAGTTTGAAAGGCGATTTCGTAAATCGACCCATAATGCGTCCGTTGAGTGTTCGGATAACCCTAACAAGTTTAATTAGGCGCATTGAGATGATTAAAAGTTGAAGATTAAATTTAGGAACTAAAAATGGAGGGTTACGCCTAAAAATGGTCACTTATGGGCGATTATGAAATTTTAGTTATTTCGAGTTTCCAAAAGTTGACGTGAACGTAAATTTACTCATATATATGTTGTGTAGGTGACAAGCAAGCCATTAGAGCAAGGGAAGAGCGATAGGGAGCATTTTAGAGCCTTCCGGAGAGCTATTCAAAAGTGATAGTTAAGATGAGTGTCAAAATGATTTTTAATGCGTTTTGTGTTGATTTGAATTATGAATGAATGTTTTATGCATATTTGATATTTTGATAAAAGTGAAATATGATTTAAATGAGTTGCATGGTAACGAATGATATAATTTTTGTATTTTCGTTAAAACAATGATTTTTCGTTTTGAATAGTATATTGAATGGATTTTAGTTTTAAAAATGAGAAAAATAAAACATATGGATTACCTAAAGAATATCAGATTATTATTGGTCTAGGTTGAGTAATCGAAGCATGCATTAGTAGAGTTAGTAGTGTCAGTATGTCATTAACTATACTAATCGCGGGAGATACCCGCAAGGAGTCGTGTTAGTCAGATGTTCGAGAGATTAGCCCAATGCACGTAGAGGGTATATTATTAGCTAGCTTACCCAAGCGAGACAGAGTTCCACTCTGTAGTGATACAGGATTCCGTTATATGAATCGAATAAAGAGCGTTTCAGTATCCCACTCTATATTAGGGTGCCATGTGGCACGGGTCACTATAGGTTGGCGAGAGCCATATTGGTTAGCAGGACACTTTCGAACGAAGTCGAACCATATCCGGTTTTATAATAATGAAAGAAGCTGGTTGACAAACACCTTCGAACAGAGTCGGACTAGTTCGTTTCATAAAAAGAAAAAAGTTTTAAAATAAAAATCCTGCAACCATAGGAGATCTGTTTATGAAATGGAAAACCGTGCAACATGTGTTTTATAATATTAATGCATGAAACTAAATTTTAAATAAATTGATTTGATTTGAATTATTAAAACTGTTTTAGGGAGGTTTTTATAAAAATGTGATTTCAAATATATTATATGACACTCACTGGGCTTTAAAAGCTAGCCAAATATTTTCTATATTTTTAAATAAACCTCCCTAGGCACAGGTACTATAGCTGCGGATTATCCCGAGACGATACCAAACAGTTGCGGCGATAGTGCTGATATAATTACTTACTCTTATTTTGGTTAAATTTTAAAAGATGTATATATTTTATTATATCCACGTAGTTTTGTAAATATCATTTTGGGGATTTAAATTGTGTTTTTTAAGTAAATTGATGCATGACATATGATTTTGTTGATAATAAGTTCATAAATTGAAATGTGAAATTGTGGTTGTGGTTGTGTTGAAAAATGAGAGCCTGAGGCTCTGTAGTTTGGGGGAAACAATTTATAATATTTTAGAAGTGTTAAATTTTATAATATGTAGGGTGGCAAAGTTCGAAAAATAGATAAGATGCTACCCAAATTTTTATAAAATGTTTTATAAAAGTTTGAAATAAAAACGAAAAAATTTCCCCTCGTTTTCGTTGTTTTCGGAAAGATTTCAGAAAGAACACGGTTTAGCTCTATGGAGATCCTTTGGTTGAGCAAAAAGGCTAGCTGGAGGGTTACCGTAGGGTACCGACAGATCGCCTAGGGAAAGGAGTTTGTCAGAAACCGTAGAAGAAGAAGAAAAACAAATAAGAAAGCTGCCTAATCCAAGGTGATTTTCACCAAGTTTTCAACCATCCTAGCTCCAAGAATCATTAAGAAACTTAGATAAGTTAAGTGATAAGTTTTAGAGTTAATTTAAAGAGTTTTTTTTATGAGTTTTTATGGATTTTGTTTAAGATGGCGGTTGATGAGTTGATGTTGTTTGTGAGTTATTTGAAAGTTGTTTATCATGATTTGAAGTTTAGAATTGAATTAGAATGTGATATGAGTTTGGTTGGATTTTGTTAGTGTATTGAAGGTTAGCGTTTGAATGGATGATGATGATAATTGATGGGTTTAATTGATTTTAGTTTATTGAATGTTAGATGAGTTGAATTAGTAGTAATTTGTGTGATTTAATTGAAGAAAAATGAAATGAGTTATTGTGTGTGTGTAGAGGTAGTGGATGCCAAGAATGGGTGCTTAGTGTGGGTGTTGGATTTTAATGTGTTTAAGGGTTTTGGTTGATGAATTAATTGGTATGGAAACAATTGATGAAATGAGTTTTAATTAAATGGATGAATTGGTATGAAATTTAATTTTTGTTAGGTTGAAGGGCACCTTAAATTTTAATTGAATTCGTGTGATTCTATAGGATATTAAAGTGTTTGAATGTGTTTGGTATTGAATAAATACCAATGGAATGGAAAGAAATGGAAATTAGAAAATGTTGGATGAATTAGTAATGAAATTAGTTTTGATGTAATTGAAGTTTAGTTAAGGAAATGTGAATTTATTTTAATTATGGAATAGACATGTTATTGATGGATTTTTGGGCTTGATATGGTGAATTATAGGTGACCAAATTGAAGTCCAAAAGTCAAGAAAAATGGGAGGATTGATTAGCCACCAAATGATCAAAAATAGTGAGTGCAAATCATACTTTAAAAAATTTTATGGTTAAGGTTGTTTGAGTGTAAAATAATTCTATTTATTTCATATGGGTTATGAAAATAAATATTTGATTCAGATCTCTCATTTGAGTTTAAATGTATTATGGTTTAGGCATGAAAGATGAGAATTATATGTCATTCGAAATGAAATATAGTTATTATGATAAAGTGAAATAAATGAAATTTTAATTATGAATGGCATAAAGAAGTTATTAGATTTTCAAACTCAATGGATTACACTATCTGTTATGGAATTGATAGTATCTGAAAATATATATCTATTTAAACGTGATCGAAATACCCCTGCGTGTATGGCAAGTCCAGGGATGAGTTATCACTAACTCTGGGGGGAATTGAGTCTATCAGTCAAGTCGTATCACCAAATATACATGAGGGCTATTATCTTACTTCGCGCTTGCACTATAGATTTAATCCGCAGTGCATTAGTGGGATGTCTTCGGTGTATACTAGAAAGTGTGAAGGATGTCGGGTGTGAAGCACTGATGGCTGTCACTAGTGCTGGCGACGGTGGTTCGTCCCGCCCAGTACGTGTGACCATTATCTGTATGCTTCTGGAAATCCATTGGTGGTTTTGAAATTATATGAAATTCCGTTATATCTGAAACTGTTTTAAAATTCTGTTATATATGAAATTTTATAAAAATGTCTAAAATTGATTATCATTTTTAATATAAGTTTTTATCTGCTGGTTTTGAATTTTATTTTTTTGAATCTGAATTCTGTTATTATCAACTCTGAATTTATATTTCTGAAAACTATAAGAAATAGATATTTTTATAAATGTTTTAGAGAGGTCACCCTTTTAGAAATGAATTTAAGTTAAAAAAATCTTGTACTCATTGAGCTTTTGTAGCTCACATTTTATAAATTTTTGTTAAAAAAAAAAAAAAAACCTCCCGAGGTGCAGGTTCCAGCCGACAAGATACATGTTTCCCTCCATTTGAATGAAAGTGGTTAAAGAAATAAAATTTCTGTGAATGTATAAGTGGTAATGCGCAAAAAAATATATGAACTTTATTTTTTTGTTGTAAATATCTTTTGAATGAAAAAATATTCACCATAATTTAATTATGGTTAACTTTATTCTGTAATGAAATTAAATCAATTATTTTTGGGCTGTATATCTGAAATTGTAAATTATTATTCGATTATAAAATTTTGGATTTATAAAGAAATTTTTATTTTTAAGTTGACATTAAACTAATTTGATTTTATTTTATTAGAAATTGTGGCTAGAGATTATCATTGAAATGGACCTGAGGTCCAATTGAAAGTTGAGAAAATGTGTGAAACTTTAAAAGTGTAAATTTTGATTTGTAGGTTGATTTTATAAACTTTGGCAATCTCAAAAAATAGAGAAAACTCTGTCAAAATTTTTAAGAAATTTTAAACTGTAAAAAACAAATTTTAATAAATTTTAAGTTTCTCTGAATTTTGATGATTTTCAATTCTAGGCTTTGCTTCTCGGATTCCTGACCGGATATAGTGGAATAGAATCCAGAGAGATTCCGTAGGGTGCCAGGCGGGCACTTGAACCCCATAAAGGGAAAGACAGGGCGGGTTTCGTCAATTAGTCCATATAAGAAAGTATAAATCTATGTCGACCAACAAGTCGAGCTATAAACCTATGTCAACCAACATATTGGGTCGTTACCCGTTTAATTCATGGGCCAATGATATTGGGCTTGGATCTATGGCCATTACAAGGTACAAATCAAGTTGCATGAGTCTATCTGAAAACTAGATAATATAAAAGTATAAAACACATAGTTTAATGAAGAATATGATTTCTATTAAGTAGTTGGCGAATGATGGTTACGTAAGGACCTTTGTAGGAAATACTTGGACAATTTTGAAAGAAGTAATGGTTGTTGCTCTAGGTAAGAAAAATGAAACTCTTTACATTAATACTAATGGGCTTTGTTCCATTATAGTTACAAAATGTAAAGAAAGATTTGAATTTATGGCACCAAAGACTTGGGCACATGAATAGTAAAGACTAAAAGTCATATATCATGCATATCTTATGTTTGATATGTCTACTTTATTTTCTATTATACGTGCTTTGGGTCTGTTTCATATAATCTTACATGGATGTTGGTTGGGCTAACTTAGGTGGTGGAGACAAGTTTTCGACATTAAAGTTGTTTGGAGCAAGGTATTGAATAGAAAACTCATTTTAGTCATTATTAAAGAAAGTAAGTCAGTTGAATCCTAACTAATTGGGTCTAAAAGCTTGGTCTCTATTGCTAAAATGGAAATCTAATTAGATCTTCAAATCTCCATTGACGGCTCTTATAATATCAAAAAATATTGAAAGAATATGCAAGTAACTTCAAATTTTAAAGGTCTCATCTGATGTATCTTTCATTGCCCGTTCATGTAACCAATTCCCAAATGTTAGTAGTAACATATTAGTTGTCTCTAGCAAAATTTTTCCAAATAAATATATAAACTTAAAATAATATAGTAAAATCTAGATTGTAAAATTAGTATGAAGAATTAGAAATCATCTTGATAAAGTTGTTCTTGGATGTTTTAATGCTGAGGTTGGTGAGTTGATTACAATAGGGAAGGCCCTTTGTTGGGCAAGAATCTTCATCTTTAGGTGGATTGGCTTGAGTCTAATGCTTGTAATGTAGTTTCTTCCATTGTTAATCAAACTTCTTCTTCGAGTTCTCTTCTTCCTCTTCTTAATGATATTAAGGTGCTTTATAGGGGTGTTAAGGTTTTATACTGTTATCATGTTCATAAATCTTGTAATAAGGTGACACATACCCTTGTTGTCCTTGCCTTCTCCTCACATATAGATAGACTGTGGCTTGATGTTGAGTCAGTTTGTTTGTCTTTTGTTTTGTTAATGAAGTTGTTTTGTTTCAAAAAAAAAAAAAGAAGAAGAAGCAAAAAGTGAGATATTAACCAAAAACGAAAGCCCTAAATTGCAAATAGAGGAAAAAGAGGTCGTACGTATGCGTAGACCGTAGATAAACAACCCTCCGGCGCAGTCCATAGACGGTGTGATATTGATTGGCGTAGAAAAGAAAAGAAAAGAAACAGAGATAGAAAACCCCCCCAAAAAAACCGTAAAAAAAAAAGGAAAAGACAAATAGACAGCGTAGTTTTAGGTCTCCAAAATCTTAAACGCCTCGTTGAAAGAAAGAACCAGGGTTGCAGATCAAAATTGTCCAACTAACAACGAGGTGTTTAAGTTATCTCTTTTTCTGGATTCATGATTAGATCAGATTAGATTTAGATTTAGTTTAATAATTAAAAAAAGGAGTATCGAAAAGGAAGAAGAAGAAGAAATCGATTGAGCGCATGGACGGTATAATGAACAGGCTGAGGAATTTGGATGCGTATCCAAAAATCAATGAAGATTTCTACAGCCGTACGCTCTCCGGTGGCGTCATCACTCTCCTCTCCTCTATCGTCATGCTCTTGCTCTTCTTCTCCGAGCTCCGTACGTTCTTCTCTGTCTTTTCGATCTACCATTTTTATTTAATTTTGGAGGTTGTGTTTTTCAATTATTTGTGGATTTAGAAGCCGAACGGAATGAAATTGGAGATTTAGCTTTGGATTTTAAATTCATACCTATAACAAATTGCGAAGAAATGTGTCTTTCTTTGGTTGAAATTTTAGGCAAGGCCTTTGATATAGCATGAAAGTTTATGCTTTTGATAGATTACGATTAGTGGACAGTTAAGGTGTACAAAAAAGGTTGTTTGTTCCAGTATTATCTACTTCATAGCCAAGGCTGGATTTTTTTTTTTTTTGTGGTTTTATTAGAACCTTATTTAGGAGGAAGTTGAAATAGTTTGTTGAATGGTCTGTGGATATTTGAGTACATAATCAATGACGTACGTATTGGTTTGGACTATGGCTATGGTAATTAGGTTAATAGGTTGTCGTTACTAGGAATTGGGATGTATTATGGATTAATACAACACTTACATTTGTTGCGTCTCTGCTATTGTGCTGATATGTATGGGCAAACTGAAAACCTTGCAAACTGAAAACCTTACACGTGTGGTGAAGTATAATTATAGTTCATCAAGTCAGTTTGAATGTTATTGTGATTATCCTTGCACCTTTAGTAATTGGACAGTTTCTTTCTTCTCTGTAGCACTGTGGCATCCTTGTCTCAATGCAGCATTTGTTGTTCTATAAGTGACTCTGATTAAGGACGATTGATTATGCTTTGTTATGCAACAACTTTTGTTTGCAGGTCTATATCTCCATGCTGCCACTGAAACAAAGCTCGTAGTAGATACTTCAAGAGGAGAAACTCTTCGCATCAATGTAATGTCATATGCTGTTTCAAACTTTCAAAATTCTTAATTTCATGTTGTAGTTTTGATGGTCTGTTGTATATTATGTGAACAAACAAACCTTTGTTACTTATTTAATGAAGATAATTGATTTGTGCCTTTTTAATGCTTGACATCACAGTTTGATGTCACTTTTCCTGCCCTTCCATGTTCAATACTCAGTCTTGATGCCATGGACATCAGTGGGGAGCAACACCTTGATGTAGTATGTATTTCCAGGATCTATGTGTTTTCACTTTGCTTTCCTGTGATATCCTATTAAAATTTAGCTTGAAATTGATTTTGTTTCTAATTCTCTCTTTCTGCCTCTTTCTCTCTTACCCTCACCTTCGTGCACCCCTTTCTTTCCTTTTCCACACGCCCTGACATTCTGATTTTTCATGCAACATGCAGAAACATGACATTTTCAAGAAAAGATTAGATAATCAAGGCAATGTTATAGAATCAAGGCAAGATGGGATTGGTGCTCCAAAGGTTTGTGAATAATTTTGCTTTTGCTTGAAGTTCATTTCTTATGACCAACTTTTGCCTCCTATCTTAGATTCAAATTGTACTTTAGAATTAATTTATTAATTTCACATACAATTATCAACATGTGATAGGAATTTTTTACTTTTGATATCTAATGTGCTTTGTTGCCAACTTCTTGCTTGCATCAAGTTAATGGAGTGAGATCATCCCACTTAGAGTTATGGATTGTATATATATATATATATATATATGTATATATATTAACAGGGACAGGATCAGGGATCTGGTAGACTTGGGAGAATATCTGTAACTGTGAGAAAGCACTAAAAAATTATGAATGGAGCGAAAATGAGTGGTTTTTCTTTTTAATATTCAAAATTGAGTTTATGGGATGAACAAATGAGGGAATAGGAGCTTGGTTGAATCTGTTGCATTTGAAATTGCTGTAGAGGAGAGGTTTTGTGGCTGGGAATGGAAAAGGAAACAATACCAAAGGTTACCAAATTAAGTGGAGATCTTGGTATACGGTTTCTAACATGGTTTGGTTTCTGGACTTTTAAAAGGAGCTGATCCTTAAAGTATCTATGCTAGTAATGAAGACAAGAGGAAAAAACACTTGACAAATTGTCGTAGCTTGTTTTCACCCAGTGTAGGTTCTGTTGACCCAGTTGCAAATGTCCACCTGAGAAATTTTTTTTGTTAGCAGCATTGTCAAGTTTGATTTTGAAAGTAAGAGGATACCCCAGATAAAGTAGCATAATGATCTGATTTTTGCAGTGGCTAGGGTATTGTTTATAAGTGGAATTGCCCTTAAAATTACATGAATCAATACAAGTTCTAGATATACTTCCCATCACTAAACTACATAGCAATTCAGCTAGGTAGTTTTCCTTTTTCTTTTTTTTCATGCTTCCCATACAGTGCAATATTAAGTTCTTTTATTAACTAAATGTAGGGAACTATTCTTTCTTCTTTCGTTTGCTGATTATTATTTTCTGGATGAGCAGATTGAAAAACCTTTGCAAAGACATGGAGGCAGGCTTGAACACAATGAAACATACTGTGGTTCCTGTTTTGGTGCAGAAACGGTAAGCCATGTATATTTTGCCAGTGAATAAATGGTTCCCATTGCATTGTAGGTTGTAGATGCTTAATGAAAATTATTTTGGAACCGTAAACGTGAATTGTCATCTATGAAGCTGCGTTCCAACTGTTATGGCTATAATATGTCTTACATTATCATCACCACTTAATAAAGCTTATTTCAGTTGCTAATTAAGAATGAAGTGTTGAATTGTGGGTTGATTTGAGTGTTTCATTTGAAAGCATTGAATGTCTCATCATAATTAATATTAAATTCATATTAGTGATGATCTTTTGGCATGAATTAGATGAAATTGCCTTGTATTCCTTATGGATGATCTGTCTTAAGTGTTTTTACCTCACAGTCAGATGAGGATTGCTGTAATTCCTGTGAGGAGGTCCGTGAAGCATATCGAAAGAAAGGTTGGGCAATGTCAAATCCAGATTTGATTGATCAGGTTTGTAGCTTGAGATCTCATGTGTTGATTTTGTTCTTTGCAAGCGCAGAAGTAACTAATCCATGATGAATTACGTGATTACTGAATTGTTATCATTTATCTTGTGAAGTGGATATGTACTTTTAAATTTTGGCTTGGTGAAATATGTTTTCTCCCTGTATATTTCATACTGCATTCAACACTAATACTCACATTTTTTTGGTTGATATGACATTTTTGGTAATATTTCTAGTTGACAGGGTTTATCCTTCTTGCTGTTGAATGTTAGATCTTGCTCTTTCTTTTCACCTAGTTACCTCCTTCGGATCATGTTTTTTATATGAATTTTAAAGCTATGCAGGTTGAAATAAAAGAGTGGACAGGATTGTTTCTCCCACCTAATATTAGTTGGATGATTTTTAATTGATTGACTGGTTTGCCTATCGGGACTGGCTTGGATGGGAAGTGCAAACGAGAATTTGATTGTCATTAAATTATCTTACTAGAATAGGATTGCAATCTGAATTTGAGGAAAATTAAAGTGATTGGTGATTGTTTTTTGCTTGACTGAGTTTTTGTTCTATTTTATGCTTGAATGGCTAGACATATTAGCATTTGTTGTATTCTTAAAAATTTCTTGGGAAAACCATGTATTTCTTTAGTTAGATTGTTCGCTGTATGTTAAAGTATGGATCTGTCTTCTTGAGTAAATTATGTTTTCATCCGTTGGCTTTCATATTACACACAATTATACTGAAACAAAGCGAATGTTTTTGCTTAGAAATAATTAATCTTGAGTCACTTGTGCGGGACATTGCTTTGTGGAAATTGGGACATATAGCTGTGTGATGAGCTCAGAGTGTCTATTCTCTCTGTTTATTAGAGTTGGAAACTGGGTTGCTCACCTTTTGATCACAATTACATGTCAGCTAGTACCTGACGATGATTGTCAGTACTTGCAATGTGTTTAGTACGACATTTTAGTGCAACAGGCCAACTGATATTTGTGTATATGGAATGTAGAAAGTAATAGCCTGGACGGTGCCAGGAAATCAAAAGGCTAATAGTTCAGCTTTTATGGGTGCATCAATGGGGTTGAATAATTTTTGTTTGGCTGTTTTACCGTTTTTGTCATAGAACCCTGATAATGATGTTTTTCCATTCTCTCTTTACATTTATAATGGTGAATTTGTGTTGAATTATAATATGCTTATTGCAAACTCTAAATTAAAAATTTGTCAAGTAACAATCTTTCCTTTTCTATCGAACAGTGCAAGAGAGAAGGGTTTTTACAGAAAATTAAAGAAGAAGAAGGTGAAGGATGTAATGTGTATGGATTTCTGGAAGTTAATAAGGTGGCTGGTAATTTTCATTTTGCCCCTGGGAAAAGCTTTCATCAATCAGGTGTTCATGTACATGACTTAATGGCATTTCAAAAAGATAGTTTTAATGTAAGACATGTTCCTTCTTTTAGTTCTTTTGTGGATATAAAAGAAATCACTGCATTATCAAATCCCTTCTGATCTTTGCAGCATGCGTTGTTTATAAGCCAATAAATTAATTTATATTATTTGATGCAGATAAGTCACAAAATCAATAAATTAGCTTTTGGAGAACATTTTCCAGGTGTTGTGAACCCTCTTGACAGGTAGTTTACTTACATATTTTGCCTTGCTCTATAATTTAGCTTTGAATGGAGATTGAAAACTTTAAATTTTTGAGATTGTGTATTTATATATTTTCTTATTCACCTACTGTCTATTTCTCATTTAATGTTTGCAAACTTAGCGTGCAATGGACACAAGAAACACCAAGCGGGATGTATCAATATTTTATCAAGGTAAAGATCCTGGATAAGTGCTTCTGTATATTCTATATGTCATTTTTCCTTTTCATATTATCTGGTGTGGAAGCCGAAGGAATTATAGATTCCCTAGTGTCTGGACCATTGACATTATAAACTTCCTTTTGGTTCCAAATCAATTTCCATTTCTTATTGACTAAGAAATTTCCTGCTCTAAAACACAACCAATTCATCTACCTTCCTTTCTCAATAGGGGTCAGCAAAGCTATTTGGATGTTTAATATGTTCTAATGTCTCTCTATCTCTATCTGTGTCTGAAAGAATTGCAAAGGAAATACTTAATACATGGGAAAATACTTTTATTAGGCATGTTGGAGTAGTAAAATAAACACAACAGAGAATAAGATTTTTTGGGGTTACAACATGGATGTGTCTTGAGTTGACTCTCTCTTCATTAGTCTTTTACAATCTGTATCCTTATCAAATGGCCACTAAAATTATCATCATTTTGAGGCTAATCTTGGAAGTAGTTGAACTTAACAATGTATTGTTTGTTTGTGTTTCTTCATCTTTATCCTCTCTTCGTTTTTGCACATAAGACAAAAAATATTGCTCCAGTCCTATTTTAAATCCATATTATTCATTTGATGAGTTTATTTTAACTGTGAAATTATGTGAGGGATGGCTTTGATTGATCTTCTGATTATCAACCTGGCAATTTCTGAAGACTAGTTAAATGGTCATACTGCAGTCTTTCTTAACCTTTAAAAGTTTGGTGCAATGTGTCATAATTATTAAATTTTTGCAAAAATTGTACTAAGGTTGTCTGTTACGCTAGATAAAAAGGGATTTGGATTGGGGATTTGATGGGGGCTAGGATTAAAGGGTATTGACCTGATTTTGTGCAACATATAACTAGATTGAATTGGATTTGGATTAAATCAAATTTGTAATAAAATTGAAATATTTTAGGTAATTTTTTAGTGAAATAAAGTATATGAATTCTATTTTGGGGAGATAAGATTATTGATAATCACTTTAAATAGCATGAAATCATTTTAAACAATTTTTTAGTGTATAAAGATATTAAAAATTTTTCTTTTAGTGAAATAAAACCAATTTAATTAACCACTAATTAAAAAATCTGATTCTAATCAATTTCTGATAAAATAAAATTAAGTAAAAAGTATTTAATTCTACAGAACAAAATCATTGTAATTTGTTTTGTTCTATTTTTATATTATTCTTAAATGAAACACCAATTCCGTCCTGCTACAGTGATGGGACTTTGAAGTCCTGCTCATGCAGGCTTCTGGATCCACTTGGGATTGCAAGTGTGGTGGCCAAGGACTTGATTGGAGTTTTACGTCCTATCCCATGTTCAAGTGCTGGCCAACTGACATGCCCTTAAAAACTTCGTATGGCCATAGATTATATTGAAACATCATTCGTACTTCTGTGTCTCCATGCTTGGACTTTACTGCACAATTATCTAGTAGGAACTTTTTGTATGAGCTTTCATGGGTGCCACTTGCCACTTCAGTGTTCACTGGCTAAATTAGATGAAAAACTTTCTATTGGGCCTTCTTTACAAAAATCTCCTTTACTTTGTAGGTTGTGCCTACTGTGTACACAGATGTGCATGGTCACACTATCCAGTCAAATCAGGTATGTTAAGACTTGTGCAAGTCACCAGTTTCCAATTTTGGTTTTGTACTTGTTCATAATGATATAACTATGATTTCAATTGTTCCTGGCAGTTCTCTGTCACTGAACATTTCAGGAATGCAGATGTAGGTCGTCTTCAGACCCTTCCAGGAGTCTTCTTCTTTTATGACCTTTCTCCAATCAAGGTGGGTTTTTATTGATAGCGTGGCACATATAGGCTAGTTCAAGATCTGATTTCTGGTTATATGCACTGGTGACTTGAAAGTTGAAATATGGTGGTTTTTCTTCTCTCCCTCCTTGTTTTATCTTATCTGATGTGCTTGTTGCAGGTGACATTCACAGAGGAACATATTTCTTTCTTGCACTTCTTGACTAATGTTTGTGCTATAGTTGGAGGTAATTGTCGAACCCTGCTTTTCAATTCTTAATTGGAAACAAAAGAAAACAAAAATAGAAAAAAGATTGTAAAGGAACGATATAAGGGTGTGTAACGAATTGAGAATAAAATTGAAAGGAATCAAGTTCTATTGAAAAGGGAATTCCCATGGTGAGAGGGGGGAATTAAGTTACCTTTACAATAAAAATTAATCTCCGATATGCGTGTGAGATCCACTTAATTTGATTCATGACAGTTTTAAAACTCTATAAATCAAAAATTAAGTTCCATTTCATAAGGCTTCCTGGTTAGCAAACGTGCCCTAATAGTCTTTTTTCCTTCTACTGTATATTTTGGATTTGCTTTCTAAAATGATTTTACGTATTAATGGGATGATACCATTATATGTAAAACCTTCATTACTGTTTGAAGTTGAATCACCATTTTTTTTACTTCCTTTGTGTCGTTTTTTGTTTTGACAATCCTTCAAGTTCATGTTGGTTTATAGTTGTACGCATGTGAATCTCTCTAAAATATGGATATTGTCTTTTTATTTTTTTGGATAATATCTCCTATTTATACGTTTCAAAGGTTTTATTTTTAAAATTCTGTTCCTCTCTTTTTATTTGAATTCAAGTCAAACAAAAATTGATCTTAGCTACTTGGTGCTTGGCTCTATAAATCCTTATGCTTTTCTGTTATTGATAACATATTGCAGCTTATGTTGAATCTTGAATGGATGTATAACCAAGCATTTCAATCTGTGTACAGGTGTCTTCACTGTTTCAGGAATATTAGATTCATTTGTATACCATGGTCAAAAGGCAATTAAAAAGAAGATGGAAATCGGTAAATTTAGTTGATAAACGATCCAGATGGCATACGTTACTGCTGTATTTGGTTTGTTTAACAGTGGCTGGCTTGTCAGAGAAAATCAAATGAAGATGGGAACCCTGGTTTGGACTCTCCCTGTTGGGTTGGTCAGCGTCTTTTGATCACAAACAAGGTTCTATTGGATATCTGAATTAGACTAATTTCTCAGTTGATTTTGTATGTCAAAGTTCTCTGCCAAATTCTCTTTTAACTGTAGTGTCGATGTGAGTATCTGTTTAAAAAAATACGGAGGTTTCTCAAATTTTTGCTGGAGAACTTACTGAACTTACGAGCTGAGTTTAGTTACATCACAGATGAAAAGTCTTGTAAGTGTATTATTGGAGTCATATAGATATATATGTATTTTTTTATCTGGACTCACCGTATCGCTTAATTTATTTGATTCCCACATTCAATCTCTTAATGGATGATGCTGGTTATGTTTGAAAGTAGTCATTAATGTCTGAAAATTTAGCACTGAAGAAAATAAATTTGCAACTGCAGAAAAGATGGGAAAGCTGTGAAACAAAGACGATAACTGCCATGTGTTTGATATTCCTGAATAAACAACCCATGTCCTGAACAACCATGCTGTCAACCTATATGGCTCCGCATGGGAAGGATGAGTTGTTTTCATAACTTTGTGATCCCAATAATTGCATGGAACATGCATTAAAGTAGAAGAAAGAAAATGTTAAAAGGTTGCAGATAATATATGAAAAACAATAATTTGAAGGTACCGAAATGAAAGTATGCGACCGAGGATGGTAGATATTTTATCTAGTATCTGTCAAACTATTTTTTTTCTTTTTATGGTGATACAAGGTTAGGGTTGTCTATGTTTGTCTAGAATAAGCGCTACAACGAGTGTAGTCCGGAAACAATCTGATATAGAGAGCAAACATGGATGAAATATGTCAAACTGTCACGTAACAATTGCAACAGCAAAGTAAATTATTTGGGATATATAAAAGAAGAGTTTGACTACCTTTTTGTTTAGATAATTTTGACCATCAATAACAACGTTTATATATTCTTCAATAACCACTCTGTATATTCAAAGGCTGTTATTGATAGATAAAATTATCCAACAAATAAGGTAGTCAAACCCATAAAAAAATTATAAATAAGAAACAAAAGAAAATTGCAATTAACATTTCAACAAATTCAACGAAAAAGAAATGTTTGTTGTTTGTATCCATCGGATGTGTGGTTTTACAATGGCTTACAGAAAGGTGGAATAAATTTTTAGTGCAATGAAGCTCAGTGTATTCCATCCTTGTGCACACCAGGACATATTACTGTACATTAGGTGCTATCTTGCACATTCATAGTCCTGTAGCAAATAGCTTTGATGGAAGCTTTTAGATAAAAATAAATTAATCTGGATGTCAACCTTTTGTCACTTTTGGATTTTACTTGTCAATTTGCACTTGCATTCAGACCTATTTTTGCCTCTTGAATTCGAATAAATGAGAACAGAATACATTGTTATTTGTTGGCATTCAGTTGTTCTGTAAACAAGATATTTGGATTTAATATCGGACCGTTCCAGGGCCGCTTTCTATTTCTTCTTTTTGGTTGGGATGGAAACTAGAAAGAGTAAAGACACAAAAGGAGGTGGTCTCCAACCTTGTCTCACTAGATGTAATGTAGTGTGTGCACTTTTGCTTATAATAAATGGAAAGAAGTATGCTCTCTTTTCAGCTGATTGTGTGTGTTTCTTTCAATTTTCGAGAAAGATGATGAAATTTGTCTTCTTCTTTTTTTCGCTGTGCGTGTGCTTGTGTGTGTGTGAAGTTGATGTCTTTGATGAGTTTAGTAGGCATTCTTCATCTTTTTTCCCTTCTTGTATTTATTATTCTAGGTTTTATTGCTTTCTAATACTACTGCAATTCGCATCATATCCAAATATTGTAGTGATCAAGTGGAGAAGAGAATTGGGATATAGAAGATAGCTTCCAATTAAGCTCATAATTGCGAAGCAGATTGGATAGGTTCTCCGGGATTTCCTCAACATTTCTAACAAAAAACCAAATCCGTATCATGGATGTCGGCTGTCAACAGTACAAATTATATGAACGAGTGTGGAATCTCTGCAAAAAAATAAAGTAATTAATATTTTTGAAGTAACTCCAATGTGAAAGACGACCATATGGATATACTTTAAACAAAGTTTCAAAAATGTTATCGATACAAGGTGTCCAAGTTTGTCCGTATGTGTTTTAACGTGAACAAGGGATCGAGGTCGGTTTTCAGCAACCAACCAAAAATTTATTGACCCTCCTATCATAATCCACTTCAATTTTAAAACTTTATCTTCTGAACTCAAATACTGTAATTTATAACAAATATGTGGTTCTCTATAAAGGAACGGAGATTTCAAGATTGAGAGTTTACCCGTCCAGAAAAATCTTAAATTAATAAATTCGTGTGTTTGAATTATCCGCTATAACAAATTCTTAAATTTGTAACAATTAAAGACAATAATAATAATACAAGATGACAGTAGACTTAACCCATATGATTTATTTTGCCCATGGTTTTTTATACTTTTGCTTCTTTCCACGCCTTTGCCCACTGTCACTCAAGTTCAGTGAATCTCTTCAATAAACCGATTTCAAAGCCCCTAAAACGATGTAATAGTGGTGTCTTTCATTACAGGGAAACTATAATACATGTGCAACTTCTTATTGTGCTTAGTGCTCACAGTACTCAAGCACATGCTATTTATCAACGCCAAGAGAAGACAGTAAATTATTAGGTCAATTAGTGATGTCCTAGAATCACTTGCACCATCCACTGGATTGTATATATTGTGACATTAACTAAAGATACAAGTTAGCCGAACTGTCAAACGAATACATACTGTAGGAAACACGAGTTGATTGTTTTACAGCTTCACTGTCTGGGCCATTGTGTGCAGTAACTGTGCATAAATTAGTTTAGTTTAATGGTTCAAAAAGTCATAGAAGTGCAGCTGTTGAGATCTTAACCTAGATTACGCGTGACTCACATCATAAGTGCAGTCAATAAAGAGAGCTTCGGATTCACATTCACTTTCCTTTTTTGACAAAAAGAAAAGCCTTATTGCAAGACATAATTTTTGTAAAGTAACGGCTCTTAGTAAGTCCATTGAACAAAGATTTTTTTCTTTCACCCAAGAATTACAAGGTTTGCAAATCTATTATTCTCCCAGAACATGATAGATTTGTTAGCATAAGGAGATCCTCCAACAACTTGATACGCATCTGTACGTGATTCGAAAGATGAGATATAAACAATAAAAAGTACCAGTTACGATTGAGAACCAATGCTGTCCACAAGATAGCCTTATATTACACAAAAGTGAACGCAATCTATTTAAAACAGCAGGTGGATCCTTGCCGTTCCTTTCAAGTCATAGATGACACTAGGATCCACAGTTTCTGATACAAGTCCTCACACCGACCAATTTTGGGATTGTACTCTAATTCACGATTAATGTAGTCCGCAAAAGCTCAATCACACCGAAAAATAAACAACAGATCCTAAAAATCAACATTATCACCGTCTCGGGCCACAAAGAGATACAATTATAAACAAAAAATGGAAGTAAGCGAGAGCTGAAGAGAGACAATAAAATTATTACTACCACTTGAATAGGGATTAGTAGAAACGTAGAATACAAGAGAACACTGATATGGACACATAGCAAATAGAGCATACATTCTCCCAGGATCAGCATGAAAAAACCCAGCTGAGACCACAGGGGAGATTTACATGATAATACATATTAACATACTACGAACTTAAAAAGACCAGTTGGCTCTGCAACTACCAAAAACTTGATTGCAGGAGCCCCCTACTAACATCATCCTAACCCACTACAATTACAACATCAACAACTTTAACATAGTAAAAACTTAAGATAAAATAGAAGCCCAATCTATCTCATAAGACGGGTACTTGTGCAACATGAAATTCTCCGAAGCCACATCCCAGGACGGTTCGGTCATGTCCTGAAATGTCAAATCCGACATCGGAGACGACCCTGCTGACCCTTCACTCCAGCTGCTCTCTACCTTCACGCTGTTAGTATTTTCCACTTCACCGCCACCAGCACCAACCGTCGCTTCCTCCTCCCGACTCGCACGCTGGCGTTTCTTCTCGGCGGAGGTGGTACTCGCCTTCTCCTTCTTGCCTTGTTTCTGCGAATCGGCTAGGCTTTCGCAAATGGCAGCCAGCTTCGCGTCGACTGAGGAATGGAGAGGCTTGTACTCGCCGATGTGGGAGCCATTGTGGCTGAGGTTGGGGAAGTTGAGCCTGGCGAAGTCACCGCGCAGCATGAAGGCGGCTTTGTCGTAGGCCAAGGCGGCTTCTTCGGCTGTGTCGAAGGTGCCCAGCCAGAGACGGGTACGGTTCTTAGGAAGGCGGATCTCGGCGACCCATTTACCCCAATGTCGCTGTCTTACTCCCCTGTAGAGTTTCGTGGGTTTTGAAGGACAACCCACTTGCTTCATCGGGATGGGCTTTGGAGAAAGGAAGCTCAGGCTGTGGTTTTGTGGTGTTTTTTGTTGTTGCTGCTGCCAAAACAGCTGGGTTTGGCTCTGGTTTTGGAGCTGGATCTGGGCTTGGATCTGCTGGATCTGAGAAGGAGTAAGGTTATTCAACCCGATTTCAGAACCCGGTAGCTGCTGGAGACCAAAGAAGGGGTCTTGGATCGAGAACCCGTTAGAAAAGAAATGGGTAGACGATGTGGAGCAAGCATCCGAGTACAAACCGGGTTGAGTGGTAGGATCCGAAAGAGAAGGAGAGAAGGATATGTAATCATAAGATGTAGAAGGAGAAGGAGTTTGTGGAGAAGAAGAAGAAGAGGAGGAGGAAGCACTTTTCATAAAAGGCTCAAGTGCTTCCATGAGTTCACCACCAACAAATGGATCCGGTTGAACTGCTCTGCTACTGTAGAATTCCATAATAGCTGCCATTTCTTCACTCAAAACTACAAACTTGTCAATCAACAAACAAAAAGCTTCAATTTTCAGACCTGTTTCTTGTCAAAATTAAAAAAGAACAGGATCTTAATTTCAAAAAGCTAACAAAGAAAATTAAAAAAGGAAAATAGATCAAAGAGGTCTATAATAGACAACCCCTTCAATTCCAACAACCTAAAACTAACTCCCAAGGGATCAAAAAATACCCTTCAAAGCTGATTCAACTACCAAAAAAAATAATTAAAAAGAAGAAATTAGATAAAAGAAAGTTCAAATTGAAAACAAATATTAAAAAACCTGGATCTCGATTCTGAAAACACCTGGCTTTCGAGAAATCCTTCTAAGTTTGCTTTTTAGCCATTTTAGTTTCGAAAACAAACCCAAAAATCAGATTTTTTTGAAAGACAGACGATTAACAGAAAGGGATTCAGAGAAGCGGGGCGTAACAGAGGGGGGGGGGGGGGTAAAAACCTTAAAATCAAAACACTCTCAGATTCGACCTCACAAAGCTCTCTTCTTTTTTTTTCTCTCTCTCACAGTGTTTGTTTAGTGTTTGTCTCTCGACCTTTCTTTTGTGTTCTAAAAGGTGGAGCTATGGTGGGATTATATAGCCACCAGTCCACAAAGAGCTTTGGTTACCTGACAAGCCCATCTCGTGAAGTTGGATCATTCTCGCTTTTTCCGCGTTGAAAAATTAAAAGGAAAAAATGCACCTGCTATCCTATTTCTGACGTAAGTCTTCTTCACTCAATGCTGTTCCACCACTAACATCCCGCCACGACTGCTGCTACGATCTTAATTAGATGACAGCTGTCCTTCACTTCCTTCACTTCCTTCACTTACCGTCAGATCCCAGTGGAGTGTAGTTGTCATCGCTAAATTTGTCTCTAGACATTTTTGACATTAAGCCAGTGCGTTCACATTTTGTTGTTTTTTTATTTCAATGTGGCAAATTAAATGTTACAATTTTTCGCAAAAGTCTCTTGGCAATTATCTTATGACAAACAGATACAATATTTGCATTTTTTTACAACGACCTCCTCTCTTCAAACATTATGACCTGATTTGAACGATGATACGTTCATTGAGGGTTTACACTCATTTTCTCTTTTTTCAAATTTTCCCTTGACCATTTGGATCTTCACGATCGAGTTGGACAGTTGAGATCTATAAAAGATTAAAAGGATATTTTAATCTTTAAACTTGCTTTTGACAGTCAAACATCTTTGCTGATGGCCAAATCAATTCTTATCGTTAGTACAGAAGAAGACGTTGCAAAAAAGTGTAAAGATTGTTTTCGTTTACCAAAAACAAACGTCAAGAGGCATTTGTGTAATTTACTCTAAATATTATATTCAGATTTATACTCTTATAATTTGAAACATCATCTTTGAAATTTATTAAAATTAAACATTATATATATCATTTTAATATCTACTGTTAAGATTTATAATATTTAGTTTAATTAAATGTGATAATATGAAAATCCCTCTAAAAAGTAAACTAATTATGATTAACTCCCCTTTTTTTTTTTATTAATTGAACCACCCCTTAGTTGTTAAAAAAACTCGGATAGTGTTAAATTAGAAGGAAATAAAAATAATTCAATGAGTTATTATATTTGTTTTCTTAACTTTGTGAATTAAATTAAACAAAATTAAAAAAAATAAAAACAAAACAAAAATGCAATACCCATCAGTTGACCACCCACTCCAAATCCTTAATCACCCACCACCATTTGACCATCCCTACTCCAAACAATGGAGCCGACCAATTATGCATCAATGCAACCGTCATTGGTGCGTAGTCAACTCTAAATTTTTGAGCCACTGAAGCCATCGTCAACCAAACTAATGGATAGGGTTATGGTCAGTGATGGAGCTAATCGGTTTCATCTTAGATAGAGATGGAATCGATCAGTCTCATCTCTGTCTGGGATGGAATTGACTCTATCTCAGATGGAAATGAAGCAACCCTTTATCTTCACTCCATCTGCAATTAACCCTTTTAGTATTTGGGTTGTAGTTTTATTTTATTTTTTTTTCAAGTTTTAATGTGTTGCTTTTGATTTGAGTTGTATTGCTAGTTTTGCTTTGATTTTAATGTGTTACTTAAAAGATTTCTAGTTTTGATTTGGTTTTTTTTTTTTCAAAGAAATTTTGGTTTTCTTTTTTTTTTTTCAAAGAATTGGAAACCCAAATTCCTAGGTTTCTAGTAACCTAGAAACCTTCCAAGTCGTTGGAAACTTGCTTTTGATTTTTTGGAAATCCAGATTTCTTAATTTTCAGTTACTAAAAACTTGCTCCTAAAAACCCAAATTTCTTGGTTTCCAATCGTTGAAAACTTGCTTTTGATTTTTTGGGTTTACACATTTTCTTACTTAAAAATCTGGGTTTCCAGGTTACTGGAAACTTAGATTTATGAGTTTTTAGTTGCTAGAAACTTTGTTTTTGATTTTCTAGGTTTCTAGATTTTCTTGCTTGAAAAGTTAAGTTTTGTTTATTTATTTTGTGTTTTTTTAATTTAATATTGTTATTAATTAATAATCGATAAGTTTAAAGAGTCTTTAAGTCATTACATAAAGTTAAAAAATATGATAGAGATTTTATAGAATCTTGATAAGAGTATTTTGATCGATTCATCTAATAAAAAATTTAGGGGTTAAATATGATTAGTTTACTTTCCAAGTTGATTTTCATATAATCCCTAACCAAAATGTATTAAGATTAAGAACTTTATCTACTATCCTAACACTACTAATTTGAAAATCTTCAATACACCATCGTCTGATCCACTAGATCACCAAGGAGCTAACATATGGCTTTGTCATGGTGCCACATGTGACATTTTTCGCTTTATAATTGGTTGAATGCATCACATGACAGTGCATCTTAAATACAAAAAATCTTTTCTTACTTTCTATAATCAAAAGATATATATTTTCACAATGTTAATAAATAATAAATTATACATAATAGAATTCAAATTTTTACTACAAACATGAAAAGAAATACGTCACTATTTAGGTTGAAAGGGCATGCGGGGTATCATTTATTTATTGAAAATTGAAAGCTTTGACCCCCAAAATCATTAAATGAAATTATACAACCAATGACCTACATCATACGGCTCCTTTTTTCGATTTTTAATTCGGGGATAAGGTTTGTGAGGTCGTTGATAAACGGACGTGATCAATTAATGGGGTCACCAACCAATCGCTCGGTTTGACCGGATGAGACATAAATTTTATTTAATTAGGGTGGAGTATGATAAACGGAAATCATTTTTTTTTTTTTTTTTTTGAGATGAAAGAAATATTATAAACCCACGAAACGGAAATCATTATTGATATGACATGCTAGTCAGCTAGTGTGTAGAGATGACGTTTCTAAAATATTATAATTACTTGTATCATACGAGTACATGTTCGGAGGAAATTGATACGGGCAAGAGTGAAATTAGATTAGATTATTTTTGGTTTGAAAATGATGACTGACTAAAAGAGGAAGGCTCTACTCTCTAGAGAGAGAATTAATTCACACGCTTAGCTTAAGTATACATTCTCTACTACTCATTTGTTCCGTTAGGAACACATTTTATGCTAATCTAACTTGAAAATACAATTAATTAAGTAAAAGAATTACTTTTTTCTATGGCGATAGACCCATAGTTGCACATATGATAGACAAAATTGAGTGTTTTTTTTTTTTTTTTTTTAATATATCATTTGAGGTGTATTTACTCGAATTTGGATCATTTTCAAGTTAAATAAATATCATCTACCGTCAAATCATATTGGGTCGTATTGAGTGTTATGTTCATTTGAAATTAATAAATTTTAAAGGTTGTACATATATATATATATATATATATAAAACTTTGCATTTTAATCTAAACTTCAATGGTTTATGTATTTTTAGGATAATAGAGAAAAATGGACGCATTGAGATTACTTGGAAAACAAAGGCAACACTTGCAGTTCGATTTGAACTTGCAATAATTTAAATTAATAATTTAATTAATAACATTTTTGTAACTTGTAATTAATTTATTCTGACTCCAGAATAAAGTAAACAGCTCAATGAGAATACTGCTGATTTCGATTCTGATTTCCACAATTGAAATAAATAACTTATTTTGATTCAAATATATTATTTCAATTCCGAGTCATTCCGATTCTTACAATTGAAGTAAACGTACCATAAAATCACAATTAATAGATTAATGAATGAGAGTGAATGAAAGAAAAAAAAGAAAAAGATAAAAGCAATAAAAATGCATGCATTTACTGATTAATTATGACTTTCATTTTAATTTTCTAACACTACCCTTAATTGAAATATTAATTTATGAGTCTTTTGTTTTTTCCACTTAAGATTTAAGTGCTGAATTACACCTATTAAGTTGTTTTCGTTTGTTTTTTTTTTTTAAATAGTTAAACTATTTAAAACTACAAAAAAACAATTAAAAACATTAAGTAAGAATTTTTAATTTTTCATTTAATTGCAAATCACTTAATGACATTTAAACATTTTTATTACAAATCTATCTTCTCCAAAATAACATAATTTCAAATTTATCCTATTTTATATTACTCAAATTTTCTTTGTTTTTTCCTTGATACTTACAAAAAATATATTTGAAAAGAAAAATCTAAATACATCTCACCCTAAATTGTGTTGGAATTAAACTAATATATTTTAATTTACAATTTAAACATTCACTTTTTTCGTTAGTTTCTTAAATATATTACTATATTTAAATTTATAAATATGTTTAACGCTACTATATTTTGTAATCATATTTTAATTATGAATAAAATATTATTAATATGTATATGAAAATGTTTTAGAATTTATTAAATTATTTATTTTCAGATGTTTGTATTAAATTAATTAAAATTATATAACAACAAATAGGAAAAAACTATAAATGTCAACTTATTAGTTTTCAGGTAATTTTAAATTTTTTAAAAAAAAACAAGTTTACAACATATTTAGAAGTAAGGAAAAAAAAATATAAATATATTATTCAGATTTCAAGTTTTAATCACTATTCAACTTCAATTCTCAACAGTATTGTTCACTCTTTAAATAAAAAAATAAATGACCCCTTACTTTAATGCTGGTGAATTCTTTTTCCTTTTTGAGAAGATTAACGCTAGTAAAATTTAAATCATTCGATAGATGATAATCTCATAACAAATAAGATGTAGCCACCCTAAATACAAAATCAATTATATTCATTTAAAATAAAATCTCTATTTTTAGTATTTATCTTTATTTATCTTAAATATCAGTTCTTAATCTTTACCTTAATTTTATCAAAAATGGGACACATCATCACATTTGTTACCAAGAATGAGAATTCATTTTGAGTTTTGGTATGTCTTTACTTTTTAGATGAATGAAAAATAAAATTTAAAGGAAATAATGTTTTGTATTTAAAAAGATTGAAAATAGTCGTTCCATAAACTTTATGGTAGATTAGGAATATTTATAACTTTTTTTTTTTAGTTTTCTTTTTAACTAAAAGGGGAAAAAGAAAGCTATTTCATTTCAAATTGTAAAAGCAAAAGAAAAAAATCATTCTACTAATTTGGGTTTGTCTTTCGTTTTAATTTTATTTAGAAATAATTTTATTTTATAAATACCTTTAAAAATGGGTGTTTAAATAATTTTGTAAGTGACGATAACGCCCACCCAAGAAATAAATCAAATGATGATATTTCCCTACCACTTTCACATTAGTTTAATACAAATGGATAACTTATTTAGAAATTATTATTAACCACAAGAACTTATTTATAGATCAATCCTTCTAAATTTTCTGAAGTTATACATGACAGCAATTTTAAGAAATTTCACAAACAAGCTAGCCGGAATCCTGAATAGTCAAAGCTTACGTTAACTTGCTTCTCATTTTTCAAACATAATTTCATCAACTATAGAAATAATTTTTAACGTGAAATTGTTTGAAAAGTATTAAATTGGAAGATGATTATATTTCAATCTGACTATGTAGATAGATTAAAATTATATGCTGCTAATAATAATTAATGTTGTTTCAAAAAACAATTAATGCCGATTTATACAACACGATATTATTTTATGAGGTTTGTTTAGTTACCTTACCCTTACCTATAAATTATTGTTCTTGGATTGATTTCAATAATTATCCTTATAATTAATACAAAAGCTACAATTTATAAGTAAGGTTAGTGATAAGGTAAGGTAATCAAATCCTATTTTATATGATTGGTTTGGTTGCAAACCAAAATCAATCGAATTAGTAATTAAAAACTTTGGATCAAATATAAATTTGTAATCCATGAAAAAAAATTAGATAGGTTAAAATTTAATCAAATTTCAAATCAGTCTATTCATATGAACTTATTATTAAATGTTAATAATGAATCAGTTAACAATCACATACATTCATTTTGTTTATTTCCTTATATTAATCATGTTGTTTTTTTTTAAACAATATATTAATCATATTTGTGTATACCTTTTTTTTATCGAAAACATTTGTGTATACTTACATCATATTCAAGTTCATTGAATTAAAATTAAATTTTATTAGGCAAAGACCCTCTTAATTAAATATTAAACGGAAACAACTAATTATAGTCGCAATGACACGGCTTTAACACTACTAGACGGAAAAAAAAAATGTCAAAAGGAATAAAAGCCGTTGGATAATAACAATATCAAATTATGATGTCATTATTACATATCCAACGGTGGAACGTGGCAACGGTGGACTGACTTTTGAAGTGTTAAAATTAACTACAGTTAAATGGTTGACCATGGTTCAGTTACAGGAGAAGTAAGTGCAACGGCAGTGCGAGTGGGACAGCCTCTTCATATGCGGCGCAAGTTGGTACTGGACTTTAGAATGGTAAAGTCTAAAGAGTAGTTGGACCCTCGCACATCAACGCGCGTGTTTTATCAGCAACTGGAGGAGTGGGGCGATGGTGATCAAAGCTTTCAAAATCGCGTGAGCTCAGAAATTCAAAAGCGTAGGGGCTGAAGAATGGCTGATTCGAGTAGAAGAAAATCTGAGTGGCGAGAGAGAGAGAGAGAGAGCAGTTGACCAAATTGGGTTGAAGTGGATCCGGAATGAATCTTGGAGCATGTCGGCCGGAACCCAAAACCCAAAACACATGCTCCGCTCCTTTTTTTATTTAATTCATTTCCGCGCATATAAAACTTTATTCTTTCTTTTAAGAAAATATTCGAAGAAAAATGATTCTATATAATTGTAAAATGTATTGCAATCATTTACATATCACGTGAGTGAAACTAGTTCAAATTCGAGCGTATGCGTAGGAGCTGCGATTCTCTTTGAGGAAGTAAACGAGACTTGAGCAATATTTAATTGATTAATCAGTTGGTTGGCATTACCATTTTTTTAAAATTAATTTACAGTATTCTTTTATAAATTAATTATATATATGAAAAATAAAAGATTAAAAAATTATAGGAATAGTTAAATGCTTCTCCTAGGACAAGAATTTTTTGTTAATATTGACATGTGCTAACGTTTTTACGAGAGAAATTTAATTTTGAGTGATGCAAGAGAGAAAAAAATAATAATATTGATTATTCATTATAAACTTGAAACATCTCATTTTTATTTTTATAAACATTTTTAACGTATATATATATTTTTATTTTGTTATAAAAACACTTAACTTGAACAAAAAATTTCAAATTTTTTTAGTTGAATATGAGGTTCATTGTTACTTATAGGTTGTGAGGGATATTGCCATAACCTTCGAATCATATATACATACATATATATATATATATTGTATTTGAATGTTAAAGAAATATTTAATTGATTGAAAATTCGAAAATTTAAGTGTGGGAATCACTTCATAGAGAATGAGGTGTTTTATTATCATTTATCAATAGTGTATTATGTAAGAGGTTTATGTTTTGAAGACACCAAATAGTGGGGAATCCTCAAATATGGTGAGTTTATAGACGTGAAGGTAGGCTAGGCAGGTTAGTCGAACCACATGAAAGTGATCATACTTAGTATCTATTTAACACTTATCATTTTAATTTGTACAAATGCATATATTTTAATATAATTTGGTATATGCACCAACATATTAAAAGTGCATATCATGAGCCTTTTTCTCTGAAATTCAATTCGTACTCCATTGGATTGCCTCCAGTCTAACAATGTATTCACTCGTTCTCAATAAAATTGAAAAGAAGTTCGTGCTTTCAAAACTTTAGCTTTGTTTTCTCTGCAATTTTAATTCCCATGCATAACAAGCATAAAACTATTTTGAACTGCGCATAAACTATTAGAAGACTGGTGGTGCAAGGTATTTCCAATTTAATTATATCCATGTTTTTACATGATGAGTCAGACAAATTTTCATAATTTATATTTCTTCACAAAAAATTCATATTTTCATATTTATTTATCAAATATTATTAAGATAAGATACAAAAAAAATTGAATGTTTGAAGGTTGTTCTCTCTCGAGATAGCTCCAAAAAGAGAAGTTCTTTAGACAGCTCTTCTCTGAGTAGATCCGATTGATTTATGAGCTAATTTTGTTGATTTTCTCTCGTTTCCTTCGTCCTCTCCATGCTCCTTTTCAAATATGGGGTTTTTAAAGGTTGGATCTAGAGGTCTTCTAGATCTACCTCTTAAAACCCAAATGATTGTTGGTTTAGATCTACCGTAGAGTCTCGATCAGAGTTCTTCCTTGTTTCTTCCTCTTCTCTATTTTTTGATAGAGTTTTGGATTTTTAAGAGCTGGATTTAGATAATATTTGGATCTAACCTTTAAAAACCATCTTTTTTTGTCAAGATTGGAGGCCGATGACTTGCAGTTTTTGGATGAAGATTAGTGGTCAACTCATGTTTCCTTGATAGCCAAACACAACGATGAGTCCTGGATCGTTTTATTGTGGATTTGGTGGAGCAACCAATGATCTTCTTTAATGTTATTTCGGGGTTTAACTCCAAACCTATGAAAAACTATTTTCATCAGCAAGAGTTCTTGTTGCTTAAGGAAAGGTTATCTTTCGGTTTGCCAATACTGGGGTCCGGTATGTAGATGAAAAAGAAATTGTCATTTTGGTGCTAGGAGGCTGTTATGTATAGTTTAATTTTGTGTTGATACTGATGTCGTTTTGTGTTTTAACGTGTTTAGTTGTTCCATGGATTAACTAAATCTAAGAGATGTCATGTCATTTCCAACCTTAGGAATCACATCAAAGTTTATTTGGCCATCCTTGCTTTATCCTCTCCTAAGGGATTGATTTGGATGTTTGTGTTTGTAATCTTGTATACCTAAATTTGGATGGGTGCTTAGTGATTGTAATATTGTTTTTCCAGTTTTAATGAAATTTCAGAATTTCAAAAATAAAAAAGAAATAAATTTGGTAAAAATATAGGTAAAAGAGATATTCAGCTCGGCAGTCAAACCATAAAGTAAAAGCTTAAAGTGCATATGGAATATATGAATATATTTCAATCAAGAATACAACCCATGACCAAGCAGAATCATGATTCAATACAACTCAAACTCGTTTTCCACCGTTCATGGATGCGAATCAGATTCAAAATCATTTCAAATCAATTCCTTTCACATTCTTCCACTTTTGGAAAATCTCTATTCATAGTCTTCGCTCTTCTCATCTACTCAGCCTCAGAAAAGTCCCTTGAAAGTGAATCCCAATTCTGCCCACTTAAATTAATCATGTTTTAAACACCATTTATATCTAATTCTTCGTTGCATAAATTTATGTTTCATCAAGCCACCACGTGTCCTTAATATTTTCCACATGAATATTCACATGAGCCTACCCTAAAGTTCAACAATGGCTAGTCGACGCCAGAAACATGTTTTTTTTTTTTTTTTTTTGAAATGACGCCAGAAACATGTTATTAGTCAGTAATCAATTTAAATAAATCGGAACTAAAACAAGATAATGATGTTTGATCCATAGTTGTTGTCATTTACTTGCGCAGGCCAGAGCTGAGCCATGATTAACTTTGTTCTCTCAACCTTTGTGTAACGTCTTTTTCCAGCGTTAGCTGTTGTCTCCTACAAATTTCCAAAGTTTATACATAAGCAAATGGGTTTGATTACTTATAAATAGATGGGTGAATGAATGATTGGTTGAACAAACAATGAAGTCTCAATAAATATATATATATATATATATATTCATCAACAATTTAATCTTTTTTTAAAAAAAAAAAAAAATTAAGATGTATCCAAAGACAATTTATAAATAAATGATCGTTTAACTATATTATTTAAACAGAGTTATATATATATATATATAAAGAGCTGAATTTGAGAAACTAAGTGTATGTTTACCTGAGAGAACAGGGAATAAAAATAATGAATGAGAAAAATTATTGATATTTATTTGCTCTAAAATAAATCCGTTATGAAAAGAAAATTATGGTTCCCACACAAATTTAAGATTATGGAATAAGATTCCTATTCCTCCACTCCACTTAGGATTCTCATTCATATTCTCTTTTACAATTTAAAAATCTTTTATACCCGTTGTTAAAAAAATAATAGTAATAAAAGTGGAAATAAAAAAATCGTGAAAAAAAAAACCTATCTTGCCAAGTTCTTTATTAAACTTTTATAAGAAAGTTTATTATGAAAAAATATTAAACAAATCATTATATATATAAAATCACGACTTGACATACGATATAGATACATGATATACTTATAATAATATTGTTAAAAAAAATTATTTTTATTTTAATCTATTGTGTCAAGTTACATAGCAAAACAGGGTAAAAAGAGGACACTAAATTTTTAATACAATTTTGCAAAAAGATACATAGTGCTCATTTTGCAATTGATAAAATCTTAATGGTTACATAGTATCTTTTTTTTAAAAAAAAAAAAATTGCTTATGGAGTACATAATTTTAATTAAGAGCATTTTCATAACTTGTAATTAATTTATTTCAATTCCAAATCAAAGTAAACATCTCAATGGAAATAATGTTAATTCTGATTTTGATTCCAATTCCTACAATTGAAGCAAAAAATTTATTCTGATTTCGATACATCAATCCGATTTCAGATCATTCTGATTGTAAGCTATAAATAAACTAATAGTTACATTTCTTTTAATCCAAATGATGTGCAATTCTTTATATATATATATATTTGTAGTAATTTTTTTCAAAAAAAAAAATTCTCCCAATTGTTTGTGAGTGTAAATTGTTAGGCATACAACATGTGTAAGCTTCTCGATATACAAAAGGTGCACATATTGTCACCTATAAATATGATTTTCACGCTCAAATTATTAATACACTCATTAATTAAATTTAAAAATTTACATATTAATATAAATACCTATAAGTATACCAAGACTACTCTATTTAAATAACATTAATTATATTCATTTGAAACAAAATTTCTATCTTTATTCTTTCCTCATTTTTTTGAAATATAAATTCTTAACCCTAATCCTAATTTTATATTTTATTAAGAAGAAGAACAAACCATACTTAAAGGTTGAAATCACCAAAATTTACATCAAGAATGAAACTTTATTTTCTATTTTCATAAATCTTTATTATTTAGATAAATAAAAAAAATAAAAATAGTGTTTTGCATTTAAAAAAATTTAAAGAATCATTTGATGTATGTAAGATTTTTTTTTTTTAAAGTTTTTATTTTAGAAATATTTCTATATTTTTGTTTGTTTCGTTAACTTAAAATAAAAAAGAAAAAATTGTTTAAAGTTTTAAAAATAAATTATTTTCCTAATATTTGTTTATTCTTTTTATAATTTTATTATTAAATATTTTTTAAAAATAAAATATTTTAATCATTTGTATGGGCGACAATGGCTCTATTTGTATACAAAATATTGTGAGTGTTAGTTGTGCCGATGAAATATAGTGTCAATAGGGTATGCAAAATTAAAAAAATTGATCCATAACCGTAATCTATGTGGGTTTTTTGGAGAAAATTTTCTATAGGATACTATGTTGATATAATATGTTAATATTGATATAATTTTTTTAATATGATATTTCAATAATAACGTGATATATGATATAATTTTTTAAATAAAAATTAATATATATTTATTATTTTATTTAAAAAAAATATAAAAAATTATATTATATATTATATTATTATTAGAATATCGTATCAGTATTTGCACTAACTCCAACGTTTCATTAAATATTTTCGCATGTTTTTGACAGCTGGGAAGCAATAAGAGAGAAAATAATGGTCAAAATATCTAGTGAAGAGAAAATGGCGGTGGAGCGTAAAGTGGAAGCGAAGACTACTCTAGTCAAGTGCAGAATGTGCAAGTGGGACCCAAAGGCACTTGACGCGGTTTTGTTGCAGGCGGTATCAGTTTTCACGCGGCCGTTTTTCTTTTAAAAGAGCAATCGCTAGAAATTCGCCACGTGTCAATAATTAGACGAATCATCTTTCTATGGTCTTTGGTAGACCGCTTCAAAAATCAAAACCCGTTGAAAAGGGTTAACTTGGCTGCCTGCCTGGCGGACACTCCAAAGACCCACACACAACTGACCCACGTGCATTTCACGTGATTTACTCAAATTTATTTTCATTCAAAGGAAGCGCACATAACATGGTTTTTTTTTTTTTTTTTTAAATGCACAATTAATATATTGACCCTTATTCAATGTTTTATACAAAAATAATGTTGTGGGATTCAAAATAATCTTAAATAATTCAAAAATATAAACTACACAAAATCATTTTTAACCCATCTTAGGTGGTTATCTCCCATTTTTCTCCTTTCATTTTCACTATTCTTGTTTTTTTTTTAACATTTTTTTTTTCTGTTACGTTGAAGCCCATCATAATATATTAATCCATTGGTCCATATTGTAACACATAATAATGAGGTATTATCATAAGTCATAGCAACAAATTATTGTCGCTACTCAATGTTAATGGTTATAATATTACGAATTAAGACAATATTCATGACAAGGTTTGATTACCCTAATTATCATGATTTATGACAATGTCTTATTGACGACAGAGTATGGACCAATCATAACCATGTGGTGACTCAAGGTGGAGGAACTTTCATGAATGTAAGTTTGTCCCCACCATGGATACAACTCCTTTACCAATGGACTCTACCAGTCTTGGAGTTTGATTTCTAGTAAAAAATATATATATTAATCAAAATGTTAAATGATATATAGGTAATTTTTGAATTTGTTGAGGAGCAATTTTACGCTGTTAAAGCAACAATAATAATATTATCAAAGAACTGCAAATTTAATGAATCCCACTGCTATAGGGTGCTTGTGTCAAAACCTCATTCAACAAAATGTAGATAATCAGTAGTGCACTAAAACAATTTAAGCTCAAGAAAATAACACTGTTAGGTTATAAAATGCTCAAAATTAAATTTAGGAACATCATAAACAGAATATAGCATTCCCAAATGATTAGTGGGAAGTGAAACAGAGATGCATGATTAGGTAAATTAAGGCCAGGTTCCATCTGGTTGAGTCATAAGTCTGGGTACTAGCAAAATTTGAAGCAAAGAAAGACAGGTAGCATGCACCACTTGAAACTAGGGCAGAGGCAAAGCTGCCCCAATTTCATCACGTTAATTTGTCGTTGATGAAGTTAAGGTAACAACGTGGCCACCTAAACCCCAAGCAGGCCAGGAATTGGAATACAGAGCCTCAACAACCAACCATCATTTCTCCCTTAAGGTCAAAATGATTACAACATTTACTTGTATTTTATATGAATATTTGGTTACCCATTTTCGTTGCTGGAGCGGTGAAGGCAAGAAAGCGGCTCTTCTTTCATGATGTTTTATTGGAATTGTTTTAAGAAATTTCGGACGAACTGGTCATTCCTTGTCATTTTCTCAGCAGTTTTTATGTCATTATAGCTAAGATTTTTTCATTGATTCGGTGGGGGTTATCAATTTCAACTTTTGCAAGACGTTGCACGTGGCACCTAACCAATTATTTTTCTCTTCACTAATGTTTTTACGCTTTTCAGAGGGGATGATTTTTTTTACCCCAAAAAGGGGTTTTTTCTTCATAATTGTATGTTATACTAAAAAGCTTCCACTACACTTCTATGTCAAAATCAGTTTCAGTGCTCATAAATACCAATTACACTTTGGTTGAACCTACCAGATAAAAATCTCAAAACAGTGAGCATTAGTGAAGATCAGACAAATTAAAAATTGGGTGATTTTGTTTTTATTGAAGTACAATTTTATCTCCTTTCTATAAAATTTGAATGGATGCTACAGAGATAAACTATCTATAAATTCATACTGTCTAATAATCTTTTGTGATCAAAGTTAAGTCTTCATTATCATGAAAAATCATTCAATTTGATTGGACCACACTGTACTTGGTAGGGACCCATGATCCAGATATCTCATCATCATTGCTTCTAATAATTTTTGAAATTGAGCTAATTGACATGGGAAAAGGTATCAAAAAATATCGACATATATTCTTTGGAAGCAAATTTGAAGATGGTTTTTGTTATAAGTTGAGTAGCAAATATGAAGAACGTGAGGTAATGATGGTGGTGGGTGGCGAAGCTACGGCAAAAATTGTACAGTGATTGGACGGTGGTGGTCCGGTGGAGCTAGTGTTTCTTTGTGAATTTGCATTGCAGTCCATATAAACAACAACAATTTGTGGGAGCCCGTTTCCAGTTTGGGCCTCTAAGTTTTGGTCTCCAATTAATCAGCCCAAACTTTCCTAATTACAGTTGTTTCGGCCAAAGATCCGGTAAGTTCTACCTTTGTCGTTTATATGCACCAAATTAAGGTTGATATTAAATGGAGTCGTGGACGTCTCTTAAATTTGTCTCTAAATTTTCAGTAAATGTAACTTTTTCACTTGATAGATGGGTATTAATTCTTTTGGTCCATAATTTTTTTCTTTCCTTTTAAATATACATCAAAATGGTCTCTTTGTTAATCAAAATTAATTGGTGTGGGCTATATACTATTTTATGCATAGTGATTGTATGAAAATGACACACATACCAACAAAAAGCAAAAATTGATTTTCAGAGAACTTTAAAATAATCCACCAAAAAAAAAAAAAATTGATTTACAGCATTGGAGATGTCCTTTGGCTGTCATTCGACGCTGAAGATTGCCGACCAGAACCATTCGACCTCCAAACACCAAACTGTTATAAAGCCTGGTTATGGGATTCAACAATTGTTACAGTAAGGAACTGCTTACTTGGAATCCTTTTTAACTCAAAAATGCAACACTCTATAGTACTAACAACTATGGGAAGAGCAATAATTAAATTCTCTGCATCCGTTGCATTTATTGGTTGATCAATATTAAGCATAAACAATAATAATAAAACCTTCAACAACAACAAAAAAAAAGAAAAAAAAAAAAAACCTTCAAAATATAGCACATAACGGTCCATAAATTAGTCTGAAAATAAGATTATCTTGCTTAAAATAACACATAAATAGTTCATAATAGTCAACAAGGTTAACGTGATGCCCCATATTTTTCTAAAGATTATAGTTAAACTCTATTTAAGTTTTATCCCAAATTTTTTTGTTATTTACATTTCTCTTTTTAAATTTTTTGCCACAGCCGCCAAATGTAATGGAGCCAATTTCACCGGTCTACTCATGACTCCAAACTTTTAAAAAAATATATTATCTTTTAAATTACAGTAATCATAAATAATCATTAGATCTGTAACAACACGAAATTAACTATAGTTTAATGAAAATATGGTATGTCTTCTTTTGAGATTAGGGATCCAAGGGGTAAAAACACAATGGAAATGAAATCTTTTTCACCCCACACATCAAAATTAAACTATTAGAAAGACTGATCTTAGTGTTGATAAATAGTAACCCTAGTCTAGGTAGGTTATTGTGGAAACCCCAGAACCATGACATTGCAAGGCTTATCTTTTAGAAATTAAAGCACTTGCAAGTTGCAATGACAACTTGTCAAGATAATGATAAAAGAGCCATCATTGATCTTAGGCTTGGACCATCTAATTGTACAGTTGAGTCTAGCAACAAATCAATTACTAGCAATAATTGCTCCACATTATTAAGCACATGTAATGACTTATCTTCCCAGAAAAGTACAAACTTACGAATTACAACCGAATTAATGTTAACGAATCAGAATACGCCGACAGGTTAGAAGTGCTTAAATTTCTTCCGCATGGATTGACCATCATTTTCTTGCTTAATGAGAAAGGTTTTACATGTGAGACGGCCTATTACACCAATTTTTCCAGTTACAAGTCTTGTGACTAAAATGAACTTCCAAAATTCAAACCAATTATAGGCCCAAAAGTTAAATGTCATTGATTGTGGGGCATTCGGAGGCAACAGACACATACAATAGGGCTCTTGTCCTTATACTTCATGGCTAGCTGTTGCCAGCAACATCTGTGCTGATTCAACTTTCTCCAGGTATAGACAGAAAAATCAACCACGCAACTGAAGATAAAGATTTTGAAGATACTGTCATGAGTCGTGCCGTTTTATTACCCACATTAATAAAAAGAATTGAATCTCATGAGTGAATTGAGTGGCCAAATGCTTCATTGTTTTCACTTCTTTATTTTTCTTCTCTATTTTTGGTGTGTCGAAATTGAGAATTCTAAGACCTATTCATAACCTTCAATTGAGCACAATTTTCCTGAAAAGACATGACTCTTCTTAGGTATAATTTTTCTAAAAAGACACGACTTCTTCTAAAGACACAACTTTCGTGGAAAGATATGACTTCCTTTGAAAAGTCATGATATTTCAGCGCGTGAGAGTACACCATCTTTATGATATAACTTTTTATATTGAATCCTCTACATGTAGTCATATAACTTGATTTGATCAAATTCCTTCCATTAATTCTATTCAGTACAAGATACCATTCCAGTTTGAGCACGGCATTGCAAAACATCCTTAGATCAATATGCTTCGTTCCTTTATAGTACACTCCTTTTTTTTTTTTTTTCCACTTAATTAAATATATGCTTCCCTTGAGCGAGGGAAATTTCTTTGTAACATAAATTGCGTTAATAGAACTAACACATTTGATTTATTTTCTCATTATTTTTTCATGTTTCCAATTGTATATCTAAACACTTAAGCTCCGTTTGGCATATATGATTGGAATGAGATGGAATGAACTGGGTCGGATATGACCGGAATGGAAAATTATCATCTCATATTTGAAAGAACTTGAGATTAGATTAAAAATTATACCATATCATGTTTGGTGTAAATTGAGATTAGATTACATTAGAATAAAATTAATTTAAATTTTTTATTATATAAAATTAATTTTATAAAAAAATTTAAAAAAAATAAAAAACTAAACATCATATTCCACAATTCATCAATATCAAAATCCACAATTCATTAATATCATTATCTCCTACAATTCAACATCATCAACCCACAGTTCATCAATATCATAAATTTAATTCATTAACATCATCATCTTTCACAACAACAACATCAAATTATCATAACATTAACAAAAAAAAAAAAAATTGAGAACATAACCTAGAATCAAATAATTATAGGTTCGATCGTCGAACCCAAAACTAGATGGTGGTTCTAACGAACCCAGAACCACCATTTGATTATGGGTTCGTCTCAACGAAGAAGAAGAAGAAGAAGAGATGGTAGAGAGAGAGAGAGAGAAATGAGAATAAGATGGTAGAGAGAGAGAAAGAGAAATTTATTTCCATTGAGTCCAATCCCATTGAACGACGTAGGGTAGCATAGGATTCAAAATTCCTATGAGAATGAGATTCAAGTAAGGAAGGGACTGAGATTTCATTCTCAAGTTGGTCACGTCAAACATGGGATTTGAGAGTTTGAGATATTTTCAATCTCAATCCTATCTCAAATCCCATGCAACAAATATTAACTTAAGTCAATACTTGGCCTTTAAACAAATAGAAATACTAATCAAAATATAAAGTGAACACGTCCAGTGCCGAGTTTTATTATTATTATTATTATTATTTCTGGTGCTATTAATTTGACTCCAAAAAGCTTTTGGTAAAACGCTCGAAAGTAATCAGTTTATGCAATAGAATTGAAAAAACGTTATGTAGGTCACTATTTTCAATTCATATAAGATAGAACAATTAAAGCATTTTCGCGAATCCCTCTTTGCTTAAACCACGCATTTTGGTCAGTGATAATCTTCCGTTAACATCAGGATGTTTGTGCATAATTTATTTTCATAATATTGACAAAAATAAAAAAATTTATCGTAACTCTTAAGTTGCATATTCACTTTTTATTTAAATGGTTGATATATTTCCTTTTCACATCCCTGGTAAAAGTTTAAAATTTATTATGCATGCCTATTAGTCAACATGTGTGAGAATATTTCTCTTAGTATTGTAAGAAATTATATAGTTTTTTGTGTTATGAGAGTAAATTATGATATCAAAGTCTTTGATGACAAACTTCGCAATGGAGTTAGATCGGGTTCTACCAAATAGTAATTTAAAAAATTAGAAAAAAAAAAAAAGACAAATAAAAGCCAACTCTGGCTCACATATGAGGGAGAGTGTGAGAGTCTCCTTTGAGGTCAATGAAAATGGGATAAATCCCACATTAAAGACTTAAAAATACAATATAATATATATATATATATATGTACCATTGGATGTCAAAATTCAGTACATTAGGTGGTGTTTGACATCATTTTTTAAAATTATTTTTTATTTTTAAAAATGAAAAATATTTGAAAATATGCTTATTAATCATTTTCAAAAATATATTTTTAAAAATATATAGTAAAATTTAAGATAAAAGTTAAAAAATGATTTTTTTTTTTCCGTTTTCTATTATTTTCAAAAATCATATTCTTTTGTACAATAAAATTTAAAAAAATAAAAATATTTATTTCTAACAGTAACATCGTCATTTTTAAAAACGATTTTCATCTAAATACATTTTTAGTTTTTACCTATTTTTAAAAATGGTATCAAATAATATTTTATCATTTTCGTTTTCAAAATATATTTTCAAAAATGCTACCAAACGCATTATCGTTTTTAAAAACGTTATTTTCAAAACATGTTTTCATTTTTTAAAATACTTGTCAAAAACACAATTTTATAAATGTATTCAAATGCAACCTAGTTTCTTACGAAAATTTAGTCATATCATTTTATCCTCAAATCTTTTTAAAATAAACTTGAAAAATATGACATAATTTATAACTATCATACAATAAAAATCTCACTATTTCGTAATTCACGAGGCAGTTACAAACACATAAACAATTTGAAAGAGACCGATTCCAATTAGGGCCACTTAAAGAGTAGAGGTAGCTACACAGCTACATTCCTCTAAAGTTTCCTATAGAGCCCTTTAGTTTCCAGTTAGGGCCAGTTAAAGTCTTGTACAGTTATACGGTTGCTGCACCCCTCTGAAGTTCTCTATATACCCCATAAGCTTTACATACATACATACATACATACATACATACATACATACATATATACACATATATATAAAAGGACATCCTATAAGTTTTATTGCATGATCACTAATCACAATCATTTATTTTCAACGGATTCTGTCACTGCAGTGGGGTCTACTAGAAATAAGTGTATACAATTTAACTATTTTATACTTTTTGAATAAGCGGCACGCATAGTTAAAAAAAAATTAAATTATAATCACACACAACTATTTTGATATTTGACTCAACAATTATTATTATTTAAAATTTGATATTATTTTTTAAGAATTTAATTTATTTTTATATTACAAAGTAAAAAATGAATGAAAAACATATATCCTTTAAAATCAAAATTAAAAATAAAATAAGACAAACTTTTAAATAATAATTGAACAAATAAGGTTTTAAAAATTTTGAAGGATAGAGAAATAATTTTGAGTGAGAGTTATTTGTAAAAATGTAATGTAATAAAATTAAAAAATATATAGAATTTCTATTAAGTGGATTATAATTAATTTCAAATGATTATTATCCTTGTTTAAAAATTATTTAATAGGGTAAACTTTTAAAAGGCATACTCTTATAATTTAAAAGGGGCTACTCCTAACCTAATCTCTATTTGTTTAGATTTTGGAAAACCAAAAACATGTATGGTTCTTCCCCCCAAAAAAAAACATGTGTAGACGATAATCAGTTTATGATTCATAACTTGGCAAAACCACTTGTTCTCAATGCTGTGGTTCAACCACTTATGAGTCCATCGGTCGAAGGTTGGGCTTTTTAGATTTGTAAAGTGATGCCTGGACCATTAAGATAGGCCCATTATTGACAACGTTTGTTTTGTTTGTTCAATAGTCATCAGTAAATGATAATTAACATTGCTTCTTTAATGTTACTTCAAAAAAAAAAAAAAAACATTATTTCTTTAATGGGTAATGGTGCCTATTTTTTTCTTTATTTTAGGAAATATCTAAAACCACTAATAATTAGACGATTGATTGAAAGTTAGAGAGCTGATAAACATTAATAGTAGTCTGAGAGGTTATTGTGCAAAACCTCACAATCATAACATTGCAAGACTCAAGTGTGGGGATGACACTATGTTGGATCGGCGCCGAATCAACTTGCCCTAAATTTGACTTGTGCCTCAAATAAGTCGCTATTTTCTATCTCACTCTCAAGCCCGATTGAGGCGGCTTATCCAGAACTCGGCCCTTTTGATTCGATTTAGTTTTTAATAAATCACATAATTAATATTAAAAAAAATAAACAAATAAAAAAAATTAAACTTACAATAATTCGATCTTAACTTCGTATAACATCATATCTAAATAATTATCCATATAATATTCATAGATAACATAAATTCTTTAAATACAAATACCAAAACAATTAGTACATGAAAAAGTTTTATTACAAATATTAAAATGCATGCCACATACATGAAAAAGTTTAATTACAGACACCAAAATATTACGACTACATAGTAAAATTCCCTCACAAATATCAAAATAATAACTATAGCATAATAGTATAGACATTTATATGGCCACAAGTCGGAGATCCCGATTTTTTGATGGGGTGCCCCCAACCCGATCTATGTTTCAAACAAATCGTTTTTTTCCGTGCCAAATGTGTTCCAAACAAATTGGTGTTCTATTGGTTTAAATTGGATCAGATATTTTTGCTAGCTCTACTCAAGAGTTACGTTTCCGATATTGAAGCACTTGTAATGACAACACGTACATGTCAAGATAATGATAAAATCCATCATTTTAGGATTGGATTATACAATACAGTTGAGTTTAAAGTAGATAGATCAATTGCTTGCAATAGCTGCTCCACACTAACGGGGACATGTAAGTGCTTGCCTTCTCATAAATCGACAAACCATATCAGTGTCAACGAATCAATACATGCCGACAGATGTTCAACTTTTTGGACATTGGCTCGGTCACTCTCACTTTCTTGCTTTTCTTAGCAAGAAAGATTTTGCCACCTTCCCTCCTCTCACGACATGTAAGAAATGCGTTGTTCCACCAACCTTTCTTGTTACAAGTCTTGTAAACTCTAGTTGACGTTCAAAACCAACTACCTAATACAAAACCAATTTCATTAAAATTGTTATGGGGGCGCTTGTAGGCAGCACACACGTACACCATGTGATTGTTTCAGAGCAACTTCAATTCAATAAAAACTAGATCAAGGCCATTACGCAATTGAAAGATAAAGGATTTGCGAATCCTTTTCATGGCAATTCAATATAAACCCACGTAAATTCCATCCGGTAAAAGATATCATTTCAGTGTTAGCACGGCAATACAAATGATCCGTCATGTTAGTGGGTAGGTCAATTTCAGATTGAGTGAAAGACAGAACTAAGTCAGTACAAATGATCCTTCACAAAAACAATAATTGAGTAAAGAAATTTATCTAGTGAAAAGCAAAAATTGTTAGTGGGTAGGTCAATCTCAGATTGAGTGAAAGATAGAACTAAGTCGTCAGACTGAGTGAAACACGTGCACGGCCAAGTTTTGATGTTTTTCAGTGGCACCATTATCCGACTCCAAAAGGCTTTTGACAGAAGATTTTGACTTTTGAGTCAGAATTGTTATTTATTTTATTAATAAAAGGTTGTCAAGGTTGTTATTATAAATTATTATAATTCATAAAAATGGAATAGTCAAGACACTTCATCAAATCTCTCTGACTGCTTAAAAATTCTCTGTTTTGCCAAGGACACTGTTTCCATGACATCTGGAGATTGATGCATAATTTATTTTTATTGTATTAAAAGACGGAGCAAAATTGATATGGTCTCCTACTTCTTTTTTATGATCAACCATAATTACAAACTTAAACCCTTTGAGCCACGGTAGATTTCTCGAGACAAAAATGTCCCATTTTATTCCCTCCATAACAAAAGAAAGCTGTTGTTTTAAAAACATTAATAAGATGTCCAAAAATTATCCCATTTTATTTTATCTAAGTAATATAATAGATTGATTTGTAATGATTATAAGATCAGTTTTGTTTGAGATTACTGAATTTTTAATTGATCAGACAGTATCAAACATCGCAACATGTAACAAAAATGTTGTGATAGAAAGCTAAATGAAATAGTAATATTTTTAACGTGATTCAGTTTTCACCTATATCTACGAGGCCACATTTAGAGAATTAAACTAATTGGTGAAAATTCAATACATACAAACACCAATTGACTAACTTAACTAAATACTTCCTTTTTATAATTGAAGTAATGTGTTGTACACTCTTCACGAATCCAGCTTAGCTAGATCCATCGACTTCAATAATCTCTTGTTTTTTGAACTCCATTCAAAAGTTTTGAGATTTGCCTTCTCTTGAAGATGAACGGTTATTCCTCTCAAAGACTCACACTTATTGAACTTCCTTCAAGAACTTGAAAACCACCTTCTTTTGAAGATGAGTAGTTCTTCTTCTTGAAGAACTTATGTTGCTGAAGTTGCTTAAAAAGTCATGCTCTTTCTAAGACTAAAAGATTCTAGAGAGAATCACTTTATATCTCTCAGAATGCATAAAGCTCTCTAGTACATATGAAGTGAACAAAATCATTCTAAAACATAAAGCTCTCTAGATGCTATAATAGATTCCTTTAATCTCTCCAAAAATCTGAACACTAAAAGATTAATTAGAGTTAAAGGGAAATAAAAGAAAAATTAAATCAGTTTGCAATAGGAATGTTTTCTAATTTTATAGCAAAAACTGAATCTGGTCATTAGCAAGACCATATTCATTCAACAAGCTTAAACTAATTTTGGTTAATGCATATCTCCAATAAATGGGAAAGATTTACATTAAAAACAGTAGAAAAACATTAGGGATAATTCAAGAGATATTCCTATAAATTTTACTCCAAAAGAATATTCTTTTTCTTAAATTGAAAATTCCATATTTAGTAAAAAAATATTTCTAAATTATTATCTCACAAGAGAATACTTAAAATAAACTTAGAGAAATTAATCACATATCAAAAACGAAATCAAATTAAGATGGAAAAACTTCCCTTTCTGCATACTGTTAATATCCTCGCTGCTTGCATCATAGGTTGCAACAAGCGGCAGTTTCTGGCGGTGCTCTCTGCTGCATCCTCACATGATGCTATTGCTGGTAAGCTGGTTGCAACCAACGACAAGAAGTAGCGAGGCTTTCCGTTTTCGCTCTAGGTCTGATACAATTCTGTAGTTATAGAAGACCTAACAACATTAAAACCTGAGTTTGCTCAATATTGCCGTATGATGCCAAAATCTATGCACTAATAAATTATATTGATTATAAATTATTATTGTAATAATATGATAGCTGTAAATCCATTTACTATATCATTTGAGTAATGTAGCATTAATTTTTTAAAATTCAAGGTTGAGAGAGGAATACAAAGGGAAGAAAATTGAGTAATAACTGCTAGGGGAGAAGAAGAATTGCTTTTAACACCTTTTTTTACGACAATAACGACCTTGTGTTGTTTTGAAATAAATTGTTCAAACATGATCGACTATCAGATATTTGGTGGATTGTTCCTTCAGGATAAATTATTTTAGTCTCACATTTAATGTTGCATCTCATGGTCAAGTAAATTAATGTCACATTGTAAGCAAGTGTCCACAATAAACTCGAATGATATCATTAGACAATGACGATGACATTAGGAGATTTTATATCGAAGAGTTTTCATTGGAGAGCCTTGAGTACAGAAAGATGATCTTTTGCGATGCCATGTTCAATTTGGAAATGTTTTTGAAAGATCATTAAGAGGATCATGATTTAGATTTGAATTGGAGAGGATGCAGAAATGACATTCAACATGATTTATAGCTCATGGAAAACCAACTTCCTTATTTTGTCGTGGTGGAGCTACATGGCATTGCCTTTTCCAACCCTCAAGACAGTAGATATCCTTTCGTTTTTTACCCTGTCATGTTCATTTTTTTTGAGATTCCATGTCTGGCAAGTGGGCAACGGTTAGAATATTAGTGATATGATTAGATGCACTTTGCTAGGGAACCATTAAAAAGTGGAGTTGAAAGGATGCATTATAGATAGCATTACAAGAAATTAGACCTACGATAACGAGCAAAAGACAAAGTGCATGAGTTCTTTGTTGTTATTGGTCACCTATGGCAAAGTGAAAAAAAATGCATGTTGTGGAAGGGGTTTACAGTAAGGCTACAATGCCCAGCAACGTGCAGGGTTGCATGTTGGTGAAAGGACTGTTATTAGCAACATAGAGTGCGTTGCAGCCATGTAGTAAACCCTTCCACAACATGCATTCTTTGTACGTTGCTATAGGTGAGCTATTTTAATATAGAACTCATGCACATTACCTTTTGTATGTTGCCGTAGGTTTAATTTTCCATGTATTTATTTAGTGTTTCGGGCACGTAGAGGTTGAGGGTTTTAAATAAACGTTTTTGAGGTGAGACCAACACATGACACTTGCATGAAATATTATAGCATGACAAAAATACTCTAAAGGGATGCTGTGTTGAGCTCAATATGACAATAATTTTTTGTGGGGATTGTTTGTTGGACTCAATCTAATATGGTGATGCAATTCAGTTTTACACATATGTTGGGACTGGGATGGCATCCATCAAAACCATTTGACAAATTTATACGGATTATTTAAATAATTAAAATGTTAATCGCCAGAATGGCACATAGTATGGGATTCAAAACATTTTTCCAATTAAAATTAATTTTATTTTAAAATTCATGTCTAATTTATATTTTGTTCCTCGACTTTTTGTGTAATCGTGTTTAATTGTTATTGTCAACATCACAAATAGTTAACGATGTCAGGAAACACAAGTTCATCAACATTACCTCCTGAAGCATTTAGAATTAATGTTGGTCAACCATACAATCACATTTGTATGATCCTCGGATACCTACGACAACAAAATGAAGATGATTATACACCACGACACATCTCTATTGGCCCGCTCCATCATGGCAAGCCTCACTTGGCCAACATGGATATGAAAAAAGGCTAATTTTTCAACGAATTCTGTTGTCACTCCATCCTTACAAAATTAGAAGTAATGAAGAAATTCGTTGAAGACAATGAAGATGATATTGGGAGATGTTATGTAGAAGAGCCTTCATTGGAGAGCCCTGACTGCACAAAGACGGTCTTGTATGATGTCGTGTTCATTTTGGAAATGTTTTTGAAAGACCATCAGGAGGATCATGATTTAGATTTGAATTGGAGGGGAAGAGAAATGACATTCTACGTGATTTACAGCTCCTGAAAAACCAACTTTCTTATTTTGTCGTGGCGGAGCTATATGACATTTCCTTTTCCGACCTTCAAGACAGTAGATATCCTTCGTTTTTTACCCTATCATGTTCATTCGTTCGAGATTCCATGTCTTGCAAGTGGGCAACAGGTAGAATATTTACCTATGTATGAGTTGAGTTCTTTATTGTCGTAGGTCACCTATGACAACCTGCAAAGGATGCACGTTGTGGAAAGGGCTTACGGCAAGGTTGCAATGCTTTGCACATTGCGAGCATGTTGCCGCACTTTGCTCCAATCTCACATTTTAACAATGTGTAGGGCTGCATGTTGTTAAAAAGTCCGCTTTGAACAATGTACAGTAACGTGCTAGCAACATACAGGTGTTGCCAACACAAAATAATATAATAAACATAAGATAATACAACATCCTCTCATGCATGAATGTGTAATACATAATAGCCAATAAATGATTTTTAGTAATTAAACATAGGTATGGATCACCTTGTCCTTCCCATTCCGATCCATCACCATTAGCCCATCCCTAAGTGGAAGTTTCAAACTAAAACTCTGAAGGGATTGTACTCGGTGTCTGAACATGGACGTGGCCTGTGGGAGATACTGGCAGTCAGATTGCAAATCCATCACCAGTTTAAATGATATTACTGCAAGGCCAGCTTTTAGGTGCTGCTACTGGAGAAAATCTACGTGATGAAAACGTAGGATTTAACTGGAGCCCCTCTTACACTTTTTAGTTCAGATTTCATTATAATTACACGTTACACAACATGCACACAGAAATATTACGGGCACGCACAGAAATATCACGGGCTTTAACCAGACAATGCTGTCACCCACCATTCAACATAAGAAGAAATATTCGTACAAAAAAATTGACTAATGCACTCTTCAACATGGGAGCTGACCATCATATATATATATATTCAAACTCAAATTAAACAGCTACAGGGAAAAGGAAAAATAGATAGTAAAGCTACTTATAGTTGACAAATGAATTGAAGATGAACCATTAACACGTACACAAACCACCGCATAAAAAGCTGTACAAGACCAAAATTTTGTGTTACAATTCTGCCAGCTAAAAAAAATCACCTTCACAGAAATAGCTTCCGAAAAGCCACAAACATAGTTAAGATACTCTTAACTCTAGTTCAAACCAGCTTCTCTGAATTTGGAAGGGATACTGCAACAGCCCAACTCGCTAGAGGAAGAATATCAACTTCCAAAACTCAGCGTCAAACACACTTCGAAAGAGCAATAAAGTACATAGCGTTTTCCCTAGAATATGGAGTACAAATATTGATTATAATGCTTCCTGTTAAACTCCAACAAGCTGCCATATGTGCGGTCAGCAACACCTATAAACAGAGCTTCTGTATCTGGGCTAAAGGATACTCCAGCAATCTCCCCAAAGAGATCAATCTCCTGGCACTTGACATATCCAGAATCTGTATCAAAGACATGAACAAAGTCTGCTGGCTCAGCCATAGCCAGAAACTGGCCATCTGAGGAGAACTTGAGAGCTCTGATGGCCCCCATGTTTCCCTTCAATACACACATGGATTGGGATAAGTTCCTTATGTCCCACAGCCTGCAAGTAGTGTCTTGGTTTCCAGTAGCCAAAATTCTTCCATCTGGGTGCCATGCTGAAGCAAATGAATAGTCCAGGTGCCCTTTTAGATTTCCAACTACTTTCCCAGATTGAGCTTCAGCTAACAAGCACTCTGTGCTATCCCCAAGGATTGCAAGCAACTTGCCATCTGGGCTAGCTGAGGTACTCTGGAGAGCGAAACCATTAATAAAATTCTTTAGCATGTCAAAAATGTGATTACCAATCAAGATTTAACTTTAAAAGACCTCAGAATTTTATCCATAAAGGTACTCACATTAACAGACCAATCATAAGAGAAGCAGTTAAGGCAGCCAAAATTTTCAGCATCAAATATTCTAACGTGCGCATCGTTATTTGCAGTCAGTACCCTCATAGAGCCACTACACATAAGAAGGGCCAGTTACACTTTCTTCCCAAGAGAATGAAAATTAGAATAATCTATTAAGTAGAGTTTGGAAGTTACTTAGGGCTATGGTACACATCCACAGCATTGGTAATAGCGTTCTCATCCATAGTCAGTTTGGTGCAGAATGCAACCTCGGGTTGATCCAAGTACTGGATGATCAAAAGAGCATTCGAGGATTTGAGAAATCTCATACTTTATATTGCAAGTGAAAAATGAAATATCTCGATCACATTCTTACCTTGCAAACAAGCTGTCCCTGAAAACCACCAGCAACCATCAAATTTTCCTTAACAGCCATAGTGCTTATCTGCACTCGATTAAGTGGCTGAGCCAACGATCCAGGACGTTTCTGTACGAAAAACTAATTCAGACCATTTTGAACTATATAGAGGTGGTTCGATTTATGTAGTCTTTAGCGAACAAGAGGCTACATACCAGGGTGGGAACAATTGGTTTAGCTGCATTAAGCACTTCTTTGGCCCTCTGGAGTAATGGAGACCAGTGCATTACAGAATAATTCTGCATAAGGTACACATCATGTTTTGATGTTGCCCACAACAAATTCCTCAACTGCACAGGCAAGGCCAAAAAAGTCGACAAGCACATCAATAACAGAGCTAACCTATGCAAAAATGCAGATTATTAACATCTTCAACTAAATGATGTGTATTAATGAAACAGTTACAAAATGTGCAATTTTTAATATTTTAAGAACTTGTAGTATCAATCTTTCTACAAGGTAGAGACTTATCTCGAATCATTAGGTGATATCACAATTGATTACAAACTCTGACAGACTAAGCCAATTAATTGTCGCATGTTTGTTGGTTGCTCAAGCATCGGAAGTTGGAAACAAAATTCAGTATCCAAGTTTCAAAATGCATATACAGAAGTCAGAAGTGCAACACACAGAAAGCAGATGCACTTGTTTGCTGCATAGTTTGCTATCTTTAAAGAGTAGCTAAATATCTTCTAATAGAGATACTACCACTAATGGAAGGTTGTCCCTAGGAAAATATAACATAAAATCAAAATCAGAAAATCCGCAGTTCATTTAAAATGATAAACAATGCAATATGAACAGCTAAACTAACATGAGATTAATGAGATTATATAGTTCTAATGGATTCATCTGCATCCAATATATCAAATAAATTATCAGCATGAAATGAATGAAGATGGTGTCTGAATTAGCCCCCTCATGAGCAGGAGACATCTAAACTAAACTACAGAAATGGTTACGTAGGCCTCTTAAATGCTCAAATATTTTCCCATCATACCATATAAACAAAGTATCCTTAAGGCACCAGCTGCTCAGATATAACTCCCACCCTGCTTTAAAGGCTGAAATAAGAGAAATTGCAGTCCTAAATGCAACAGAGGGTTAAAATCATATAATTACAATTAACAGTCAATTGGAAACAACATATTCAGAGCCATGTATCATCACAATGCCAAGATCACATCACACCCATCCAGGGAGCAAGCATTCAAATTTCAAAAAGAGCAAACACAATAAGATTGATGATTGAATTTAGTAATGCAGATGTGACGGACAGATTCACTGATAGTGTGCAAAGGGCAAGGAAGGAACATAACACTAGTCAAAATTTCACAAATGCCCACAACTAGCCAATGTAATTATTTTCTAAGCCTTTACTTTTGATACTATAAAAGTCCATCAGGAATTTATGCATAACCTATATAACCTAACAAATGAATCACCTTCATTCCATTGTCTTAAACTGTTGTACAACCATGGAATTGGCTATGAACTTTAGTGCTTAAATCTCCAATATGAAAATATTTAGGGAGAGATGCCATATATAACAACAACCAAGGCCTGATACAAAAATGTCTGTCTGCAGCGAGGATGGGAATCTATCATAACAATTAGTGCATCAAATTCGTATCCAGGGATTATCTCTGTATACTGACCCCCACCAGGATTGTTCCAGTTTTCTTAACAAAATTTTCGTTGTTACCCAGGTTCAGAGCATCTAGAAAATACAACAATTAAGATAGTTGCTCTCAATCTTGAAATTGACAAGTCATGTGCAGCCCTGATGCAGTTATACCTGTAACTTGACAATAACTAATACTGTCTATTCAAGACTGTACCTTCAAAAATATTTTGTCATCTAATTTTATTCGAACTGTTACTAGCAGTGTGAATGTAGAAGCAAGCACCCTTCATAAATGTGTGAAAATGGATTTAACAGATAAAAAACCAAACCAATGCCTTCAGTAAGCCATTTCTTCCACATAGTTGAAAACAACAATAATCACAAAACCATTTGAGAAAATCCTACAAGAAAAACAATTAATATCGAAAAGAAAAAAACAGGAAAAAAAAAAAAAGAAGGGTGCTTGAGAAACCTGCAAATTGATATAGTCAGGTTCTAAACTGAACCCTCAGGGTGATTTTAACAAAGAGGAATTCATATCAACTTTAAGTGAAAGAATCATCCAATTTGTAATGAGAAAGCAAATTTGAGTATCAAATTCAAAAACATTACAGCAAAACCGATGTCAAGGTTCACATAAAAGAAAAACAATAGCCCATAGTTTAAAACCAGCTCTGCATCTCATAAATGGTGTTTGGTTTCCAGAGCACCCCAAAATTCTTGAGAAAAAGAATTATATAAAGGATAGATTGTATCACCAGTTTGAAGATCTGCACAAAGTAGTAATGATGGCCTCAGTGGACCATGTTTAAGCTGAAGCAATTCCCAAACTTAAACTTAGCTGCAGGTAAGTTAATTAATTCTGAGTAAATAAGAAGTCCTTTTAAACCTAACATAAAAGTGAGTTCCATACCTTCTAATGAATGGTTGAGGCAAGAACAATAATCATGTATAACAATTTCCATACAGAATAATAAAAATATTCATAAGACCTGCAAAACTTATAAAGACTAACATGATAGCATATAAATGAAATTTAAAACAACAGAAAGATAAGTCAACTTGCATCACCATAATGCAAACCCTTGAAGAAAATCAAAGTTTTATGCAGTTATGTGATTTTTATTGCCATTCGAAGACTAGAATGAAACATTAAATATAGAAAAATGTGCAGATGAATTCTTCTCCAATATAACTTGTAAGTTATATGCAAATCTGAGTTGTTAAAACTGGGAAAATTAGACAAATCATTGCCTTACATGAATGACACTTAATGCAATTTACATGAATTAAAAAGACGACCCCAAAAAATAATGTCATGGAATGTTTGTGTCTCAAATTTAATCAGAAACCACCATGCTGAAATGGTTAAAAAACCAAACTCTTGAGAGAGATGACCAAAAGTCAATACCTGGAAATGCACAATCGTTGATTTGACCAGCCTTGTGTTATACTGAAAATCATAAAAGGTCTTTCCCTTCTCTACCTCCAAGCACTCCTGTCAACAAATCATGTTTAGCAACAATTCTTGGTTTTCAAAAAAAGATAACTGAATATATAGTTCATTTCTATGAGAATCCACCCCTTACAAAATAAATAAAAGAAAACCAAAATTAAAAATCTCCTCATGTAACAACAGCTATCTGCAACTATCTGAAACTAAGGGAGACCCTTTTCCATCTTATTCAAAAACCATGAGGAAGAACTTTGTTCTCTAAGATCTAGAAAACAGGTACAGATCATCTTAAAACCACTGTTAAAATTCTATCCACAATTTAAAACCATAGATCCACACAATCATGAAATCCCTCTTATTAAAATCATTCTACAAAAGAAACAAAAGAGACGGCTTTTGCGAACATAACAATTATAAAAACAATATTTTCACTTAGCAAAATGAAGAACCTTTAATAAATACTGTAATAACCAAAATTATAAACTAAAACAAATCCAACAAACTAACCTTTTGAAGGTCATCGCGAGAGCGAGAGAGATTCTCGTAGTTCTTGTACTGCTTCAATCTGGCCTCACGGTATTTATCTCTGGTAAAATTGAGCCTCTCCCATGGTATTCCTTGTATATCTTTTCCATTTCTCGCCTCCAAAGCAGACGTATCCGTCTTTGACTTACTCTGCACAGACCGTGGAATCCTAAATCATCATTCAAAATGAAATTAGATTCACAGTTCAAACGAAATAGAAGCATACCGTCTCCAAGTCATCGTCCACGTCGGAGTCCAACGACTCGAAAGTGTTACCTCTTGGAGTCTCAACGTCATCAAAAGGATCATCATCAAAATCGAAATAATAATCGACGACGTATTCGAGAAGGTCGTTGTTTAAGTGAAATTGCGCCATTATCCTAAACGAAAAACATAATCAACATCGCTCTCATAAACAAGTCTCAGCCTTTTAATTCGAAAACTAGAACGAATATAATTTAAAGAAAAACGAAACAAGTACCTCCGAATTTTGGAAGAGTGATAGATCACAAGGAAAAAAAATGAAGGAATTCACGACAATTTTCGCGGGAAACAAACAGAAAAAAAAAAAAAGGGGGTGTTCGTGTGAGTGAGTAGAGTAGTGTAAAAAGGAAGGTTTTAAAATGCGAAAGAGAGAATTAGAAGTATGTAGAGAGACGAGAGACGAGAGGTTTTAGATACAAGCTTTGCGAAAACAGGCAGGGGAAAACGAAGGGGGTAGAGTTGCTACATATAGTGGAGGGGGGGAGTATGGCTTAAAGAGCGTGGTGTGTGGTGGGCCCCACTAACGGAACGGCCGTTTGTAAATAAATCAAATATAGAATCCGTGTGCCTGTGGGGTCCACGTCCAACCGCCTGTGTTTTACCGGTGGCTTCCCCCCTGTTTTTTTTTGTTTTTTTCTCGACACACCTGCATCTTTATTCGTTGCCTTTATCCTGGCCGACGTTTTCAAAAATGCGCTGGCGTTATTTACCAATGAGAACCTACCTTTCCATTTTCAGTTATGGATTTACTTGGACATTCCATACTTGTACCCTCCGTTTGCTTTTTTTTCAATTACATGAAATAATTATTAGGAATAATCCTCCAAATTAGTTTAAATTTGGGGTTTACTCACCTTAACCATAAATTATAGTCTTTAAAATTAAAAAAAAAAAACTATCTTTATAACCAATCCAAAAATTATAATTTATGGGTGAGGTTAATGATTGGGTCAAGTAGCTAAACCCATAAATTTATTTCATAACTACAAACGAAATTTTAATGTTATTAATTATATGGATAAAAATTTAAAATATCTTTCTTCTAAATTTTTAGTTACCATAGGATGTACTTTTAACTAATTTCAAAATTAAATTAAAGATTGGTTGGGCACACCATTTTTTTTTTTTGAAAACTCAAAAGACTTTATTTAAGAAACATCAATATAAATAAAGTTTGAAATACAATTTGGAACAGAATCGAACCAAGATTAGCCACGAATTGCTTTTAAAAACTAAAGTGACTAGCTGATGGGTTGCGTCATTACTCTTTCTATGAGTAAACTAGCACCGAACATTGCCCAACTTTGATAACATCAATGAGATATCCCTAATAATGGGATCTTCCACAGTAGAAAAGGTCTTAGCTTGAAGAGTCAAAATAACCAACCAAGCATCTGTTTTCATAACTTGAGATATGAGATCATGAGAAAAAACAAACTTAAACTCATCTCTGATCACAGCCAAAAAAGGGGTGAAAAAATCAGCTAACTTCATTGACAATGACAAAGCACCTCTAACCTCTTTTAGGTGATAACGAATCGAGGTTCCAATTCCTATAGAATCGGACCTATTACCTGTAACTACATCTACGTTTAGTTTCAGGAAGCCTCTACCAAAGGATTGTCATTTAACATGCGGGATAGGAGAAGATGTACCCAGACTCTCTTTAATAGCCCCATTGGACACACCATTTTTAATTAACAAGAAAAGTTTCAATGCACAATAAAAACATTAAAACATTTTTCCTAATTAACACAATAAAAATTGAATTAGTTGGATTTGTTGTAATATATAGTAGGAATTTTGAGCCGAGCTAGTTCAATTAACTAAATCCCTTAATAATTAGGTGCAATGTTGTTAAAAAAAAAAAATTATTTGAGATTGAAAACACTTTAATTATAATAGTGTTTTTTTTAAAAAAACCTTAAGGGCCAATTTAAAATCTAAGGTTCTTCTTTTATAGAGTCAAAATTTAGAATTCAAACTTATAATCTTCTCAAACTCAAAATCTCTAAAAATTAAGAAAATTCAAAGTGATTCGGAAAAGTAAATTTTGTCTCTCCCAAAAATTAGACCAAAACAATTTTGATTTCAAAATTTGCCTTTTTTTAAATATATATATATATATATATCGAGACTTCACATATTCTGCCATTAAGTCAACAAGTTTATCTTATATATTATAATCATCGATCGGTCGAAAAAGGTTGGAGTGAAGTTGATAAGCTTCGGGTCAATTTGTGTTAAAGATAAAAGTCCCGAGGCCTAATCAAATTACTAATTAACCACATAACAAGACAAAACAAAGGGTTACCATTTTGTATTTTTCTAAAGGGCATTTCTGTAAAATGACATCTATTAGGTTAAATAAAAAGACAGGCACCCCTTTGATAAGAGTTGACCACCTAATGGAATCTTCCGAGGATGAACTTAGTGAAGTGACCACTAGAAAACTAAAAGAAAAATATCATTTTAATCCCTAAAATTTTAAAAAATATGAAATTATTAATTTTATTTTTTAAATAATTCTTTTTATTCTTAAATTTTTCAAAATTTTTCAGAAAAATCCAAACTTATCAATCAATTAATAGTCAATTGACAATCAATAATAACTTTAAATAATTTAAATTATAATTTAATAACTTAAATTTAGAGGTATATCAAATAATTTAATTTATAAATTTAATATTTTATAAAAAAATCTAATAATTTATGACACTAATAATCATTAAAAGTAAAAATATATTTTAACTCATTCTATTAATATTGATCATTAGTTTATTAACGGTTTACACTTTTTTAAAGCATTTTGAAAAAATTAGAGATGAAAAGAATTACTTTTAAAAGAGTTATTTGTAAAATGATTTTAAAAATTTGATATTTTAAAAAATTTTTGGAGTAAAATAAAAATTTTTTAAAAATAAAATAAAAATAAAATTCGACCTGACAGCTGTACCTGCTGAATCATCACCTCATTGGATAAGGCAAAAATATATAAAATAATAGAAGGGGCAGATTAGGTGTAGTTGCGTTGCGCCCCTAAACGAGGCGAAGCCATCAGTTACGATATCGGTAGTCCACGTGGAGGGCTCACAACGGGACTTTCAAAAGCATGGCAACCTCGTGATAAAAAAAAAAAAAGCACGGCAACCTCTGCTTCCACCACGTGGCTCACGGTAGCTGACAGCTCCTTCTACTCGCCCGCTTGCACCGATTTCCCCGTACTTGACGGAGTTAAAACTTCATAAAGGAGAGGGCGTTTGCTTAACCATGGTCAGTGGATTTGGTTTGGGTTGGTGAAGCGTTATCAGGATCTCATGTACCGCTTTCTTGAGTGTAAAGTCTACACGTTGGGTTTAAGGTCGGCCAAGGTGGGGCCGATAAAAGAGCCCACAATTGGGGGTTTTTCATACAAGTTACCTAATTTTGATTTTGGAGGGTTCCCTTTCGAAATTTGCTGTTTGCAGCAGCTTATTGGGTACATTTGACGAGGATTTGTTTGGGATCGTAACACTTCAGAGTACCTGTTTTGTCGTCCCTTTCATTTTAATTTGCAAGCAGTAAGGCACCTACCATGGCTTGACAAATAATAAGATTAGAACCTCCCTTGAACGTAAGTACTACTAGTACTCGCCAATTGCCTTGTAGCCTGCCGCCTTGGACGCCATTGGTCCAAATATTGCCCTTCAACGCACATGCTTCTCTTTATACCTTTAAAATGACTTTTCTCATTGTCTATGGAAAGTGGATGCTCATCAGTTTTACCAAATTAAAACTAGTTGTGTATCATTCCTCCTTTATAAATAGTTCAAATTATGCTTATAGCTATACTGCTTCATCTAGGTTATCAATAGTAGAATCACAGAAAGAGTTATTGACCGAAATGCATAAGTCGAAACTCCAATGTCAGGTTCAAGTTGTAATAGCAAGTAACAAGAAGACCACCGCAACAATGCGATTATATGAGCTAAATGGCAAATGGACAATGCATTTTAAATTCCAAATTAGAGCGTACAACGTCATTGCATTCTCTGTGTGTTATAATAACATAGAACACAGTTTCGGTTGATTTTGCACTTTTCTTCTTACTATTGTTTTGGTTTTGCCCTTTTTTTTTTGGCGGAATGACATGAGTCATTTTGACACTTACCTAGACATTCATTAGAGCATCAACTTGGAGTTTAGTCAAGAATTTATCATCAAGAAATTATTCTGAAATACCCTCCTTCATAGGTGTAATTTCAAACCGTAGATTAAAAACGTTTCAACTACACAATATTTTATTCCATGATGCACATGATTAAAAAGACAAGAAGAATAAAAGTGGGCACCATTAAAAGGCAAAGGTTCTAAAATCTACCCTCCACCAGGACCCCCAAACACAAAAGATTATGACTTAACCAATAGACAATGAAGATTCACTAGCCCATTTATAAAACACGCTAATAAAAAAAATCTAGCTCTCAATCTTGTACAAGATAATGCGACTGTAGCAGTGGGTACCCGGTTCTCTATTATTGTGTAAGTTTGTTATTGTATATTAATATTTTTGTTTTAAAAGTTTGTTTGGTAAGAATCAACTTTGGCTTGTGTTTCACGAGCGGCCAATATTTATGATTTTTAAAATGAAGTAATTGCACAAAACCTCCCTCAGGTTTGCCTAAAAACAGAGGGAAACATATTTACCATTTTATTACACCAAACCCCCACACTTGACGTTGACTTTAGTCAATGGTAACTGAGTGAAGGGCATTTTGGTCATTATACCCCCTAAGTCATCATCTTCTTCTTCACCCCTGTTCACCCCTGTCTCTCATTCCTTCAGCCCCGTCTCTCTCTTCTCTCACTGCTCACGCTCGCCATTTTCCTCATCGCCGTCGCCTCCTTCACGAACGCCAGGGTCGACGACGAGGGTGCGAGCCTCCTCGAGGGTGAGGGAGGAAATCTGGGCGTCGTGACCCTACTCGTTCTTCTTGGATCGCCCCAGTGCGATGGATCGAGGGGGTGCAGTGACGGGAGTCGACGACCAGGGTTGAGGACGAGGGTGCGAGCCTCCTCGAGGGTGAGGGAGGAAATCTGGGCGCCGAGCTGCTCGATCTTCTCGGGGGCGTCAACAGAATCTAATAACAAAGAAGATGGGGTGACCCTACTCGTTCTTCTCGGATCGCCCCAGTGCGATGGATCGAGGGGGTGCAGTGACGGGAGTCGGCGACGAGGGTCGAGGACGAGGCTGCGAGCCTCCTCGAGGGTGAGGGAGGAAATCTGGGCGCCGAGCTGCTCGATCTTCTCGGGGGGGTTAACAGCGGAGAGGGGGCAGAGGCGGATGGCACGTTGGGAGAGGGAGGTGGAGAAGGGGTGGAGAGGTGGATGCCACGATGAACTCGATGATTGTTTTTTTAAACTGAGAACATGATGATGTATGTGTAGTGTATGAGAACATGATCTGAGTTTGTTTTGATGGCAGTGTATGTGCAGTGATCAGAGTTTATTGGTGACGGTGGTGGTGGTGGTGATGATGATGATGTTTGTTTTGATGGCAGTGTATGTACAGTGATCTGAGTTTATTGATGGTGGTGGTGGTGGTGGTGATGATGATTTTTTTTTTGTTTATGGGTAAAATGGTCATTTGACCAAAAATCTTGGTCAACTGTTAAAGTTGACGGAAATTGACTAATGGTGTGGGGGTTTTGTGTAATAAACTGATAAATATGTTTTCGTCTGTTTTTTGGCAAACCTCGGGGGGGTTTCGTGCAATTACTTCTTTTTAAAATAGTTCAATCTTGAGAAGCATAGGGTCTGTACAGAGAAATACCTTTGCCATTTCAAATTTTAAGACATATTTTATTCCAAAGCCAACACATCTTTTAGTATCTTAAAATTAATAATTATTTAGAGTTGTTACGGTTAGTGCGTTCCAATTTTTACATTTTTAGGACTAATCAACCCCAAGCATCTATTATATTTTTTCTTCTAATTTTTCTTGTACTTTACTATTTAAATTTAAATATAATGAATGATTGAGATGATTAATTCTATCAATTTAAAAGTTAAAATGTATTGATAGTAAAAGTTCTAAATAATTAGTAAGTTTATAATTTAACCTGTCTCTACGATCATTCAAAAAGGAATAAAAAAAAGGCTGTCAATACTAACCAATTGACATCTTATTCATTTTTATTTTTTGAAAATAAATTGAAATCTTATTAAAGAGCATTTTGTTTATTTAATGTGGTCTATGACTCTATTCTTGCCCATAAAGCAATTAATTAAATTTATAGTTAAATACAATTTAAATAAATATTTCACACACATTTTACTGATTTTGTTAAGTGCTTTTTTGAAATAAAAATAGTGTATATAATTATGAAGCACCTACTCGGAATTTCTTCACCAAGTATTTTTATTCGAAAGTAATGCTAAGTTTCCATATATATATATATATATATATTCTTTATAAAATAATTATATTGGATAAAATGGGATTGATTTAATGGTAGGCACTCATACTTAAACCTTAAGATCATATATAGTGCATGCGACTAGAGCTATGATTGTGTATTATTTTTAGTCATTTCAGTCTTAGCCTTACGTTTGGTACGCGCGATAGATGAAACTATTTAGTTCTATGATTACTATCTTTAAAATAGTCTTATTGCAATGAGATTATACCTTATGACCATGTTTAGTGGATGGGATTAGGTGTCCAGGACTAGGATTAAGATTGAACTATTTTAAATTCTAAGTGATTTCAGTCCTAGTCTCATATTTGGTGCATGCACTGGGATTGGACTATTTAGTCCTATCTTCAAAATAGTCCCATTACAATGAGATTATCTAGTCCCACACACTTTCATGGGGTTAATGGTCCTATGCTTTTGGGACTAATTTTTTATTAAATAATAATTTATATTATGATTTATTTTAATTATTATTGAATAAAAAATATACATAACTATTGAAGTAAATTATATGATTATAATTAATAAAATAAATAAATGTAAACAATATTGTATATTAAAAAAGTTATTAATGTGAATAGTTTTACTCATCAAGCTAAATTAAACATTAAAAAGAAAAAAAAATATAAGTACTAATATATTGTTTTTGTTGTTGTTATTATTATTATTATTATTATTATTATTATATGATAATAAAATGGAACATTAATTAATTAATTCATAATTATTGAGATAAATAAAAAATATATATTAATGTTGACATAAAGAAAGTCAACACTTGAAGTTATATGGATTGTGTGAATATAGAGATTTATAGGGGATTGTGATGAAATATTGCAAGTGATGGCAAAAGTGTATGGTCTAATTATGTTGAAGAAATGAATACCGGTATAAATCGATAAGAGAGTTTTTAACGTAATTCGACTTATGTGTAATGTCTACATACATAGTTATATTATTTATGCAGAGAGAGATTATGTTTAGTAGAGTTTTCGCTAAGGGTAGAAAGGTTGTTGAATATTATACCTTGTGCACGCCAATGATCTTTTTATATAGTTTAGAGTTCTTTGTTTATATATAATTTAGTCACTTTAATATAGGAAAGACTAAAGATATTATTTTCTATTTTACATGAAATTGCATTAAATACTTAAATATCGAATCAGGCTGAAATTAACAATGATCATATTCGACTTGTATTACAAATCTAGTAGCTTCCTATTAAATGAGATATTCTATTCATTATGAAAGTATTCTTATTTGGTGAGGTTCTTTTTCCTAGCCCTTTTGCAAAGCTTCATCAAATTAAGGAAGCATACCAACGTCTGCCGGTTTATAGAAGATTTCTTATTTTCAAGTACTTTATATTGTTAAGAAATTAGTGAATTGATAACGCTTTTTGAGCCTATTGGGCTAATGCCGCATCAAGCTGCCTCCCATGCATGAAATTGCATTAAACACTTTCTTATTTTGCATGAAATTGCATTAGACACTTAAATGTTGAGTCATACTGAAATTAACTATGACCATATTTGACTTGTATTACAATTCTAGTAGCTTCCTATTAAAAGAGATATTCTATTTATTATGAAAGTCTTCTTATTTGGTGAGGTTCTTTTTCCTAGCCCTGTTTTAAAGCTTTATAAAATTAAGGAAATGTGTCAGTATTTGTCAATTTATAGAAAATTTCCTGTTTTCAAGTACTTTATACTGTTAAGAAAATAGTGAATTGATAACATTTTTTGAGCCTATTAGGCTGATGTGACATCAAACTGCCTCCTATGCATGAAATTGCATGAAACACTTTCCTATTTTACATGAAATTGCATTAAACACTTAAATATTGAATTATACTGAAATTAACTATGACTATATTCGACTTGTATTACAATTCTAGTAGATTCTTGTTAAAAGAGATATTCTATTCATTATGGAAGTATTCTTATTTGGTGAGATTCTTTTTCCTAACCCTTTTGTAAAGCTTCCAAATTAAGAAAACATGTCAATATCTACCAATTTATAGAAGATTTCCTGTTTTCAAGTACTTTATACTGTTAAAAAAATAATGAATTGATGATGCTTTTTGAGCCTATTGGGCTGATGCGACATCAAGCTGCCTTATATGCATGAAATTGCATTAAACATTTTCCTATTTTACATGAAATTGCATTAAACACTTAAATATTGAATCATATTGAAATTAACTATGACCATATTTAACTTGTATTACAATTCCAGTAACTTCCTGGTAAAAGAGATATTCTATTCATTATGGAAGTCTTCTTATTTGGTGAGATTCTTTTTCCTAGCCTTTTTGTAAAGCTTCGTCAAATTAAGGAAATATATCAATGTTTGTTGATTTATATAAGATTTCCTATTTTCAAGTACTTTATACTGTTAAGAAAATAGAGAATTGATGAATCTTTTTAAGCCTAGCAACATCAAGCTGCCTCCCATGCAACCTACTTAAATTTAAGCTGCTTCCCTTACTTGGTGTAGTCGAATATGGTAAATACTTTCTGCTGGCATGACATATGCTTACATGTCATGAGATTATGGACTTTATATTATCTGGGTTATGTGTCGAGCTTCTTAGGCCTCTAGACTTGTTAGTCCTATTGGACCTTATTTAGGCTTCTGGCACGAATGCTACTTTTAGGCACAATAACTAAAATATAATTTTTTATAAGTAAAATTATTATTTTTATCCAAAAAAGGGATTATTTTCTTTAAAAATATCTTGAAATTATTTTATTTAATAAAAATCATTTAATTTAATCTTATCTAGTTCAATTACGAATGCATGTTTTATTTTTATTCCAATCTCATGTTTCACCAAACAGAAGAAAGTAATAAATTTAGTTCAATCCAATTTCAGTTCTTACAAATAATCAAATTCTACACCACACATCAAATATGGCCTAAAAGTTACGAGTTTGAGTTGTTTCATTTTTTCAAACTCCAAATTTATTATAATATTTCCAAAAAAGATTTAGGCTAAAATAACTTAAAATATTGACTTGCAAATGTGACTTCAATACCCATCTATTTATTATCATTCAATCCAAATGTTGTTATTAATTTCAATTCATTCATTCTTTTTTTCATCCTAATATTGAGAGAAAATTTATTGATCGATTTTAAAGTCACTTTACTAAGAGGTCGTTTGTTTTTTTGTCTGAAGACTAAACAATGCTACTGAAGATTGAAAATTAAATAGTGACTGAAACCTGAAATCTGAAAGACATGTTTGCTTTTTTTTTTTTTCTTACCTCTGAATGTACAGTAATCTTATTTATTTTTTAAAGTTAAAATTGTCTGAAAACTAGTAATTTGACATTTATGTTCTTTTACTATTAATTGTTATGTAACTTTATTTGATATGATAAAAAAATACAATAAATTATTTAACAAATACTAAAACGCATATATATATATTCATAATTAAAATAAGATGAATTATTATAATAGAGTCAATTAAATTTATATATTCAAATAAAAACAATAAAACAAAATGGTCTTAAATTGAATTATTATTGCAACAAAAGTTGAAATTGTAAAATAATATATATTTTCTACTATAATTAAACAAAAATAATCAAATACTTAAACAAATTGATTTGCAATTTGGTCTCTGAGTTGTTGTATAAACATTTGATCTGATCTTCTAAATTCATTGTTTGTGCTTGGTGTTTGACTTTGATCATTGGCATTGTCACCATCCAATTGAAGCTCCTCATCGTCATATTGGACAAATAATTCATCATCAATTGATATTTTTTGACTCTATAAAAAAATTTGTCCTATAACTTTCGCTATTTTGAGACATCTATATAAAAATTTAAAGTTGAAATTATCATAAAAAATCAATGATATCATAAACTAAACTACCGGCATGCATAATAATTTTGATAAAATAAACAAATCAACAATAATAATCAACGATATCATGACAAATATTGTATACATCACTGACAATAATAATAGAAAAAAAATAAATAAACACCAACAACAACAATAATGAAACACTAGCAACACCTACAACAATAATCAATAGATATATACCCCACAAAGACATAAAGATCTACTGATATGTCCAAGGGCACCCCATAACAGTTGACAGAATATTGTCCAGATTTATGACGTTCCCATCAATAAAACTTTGAGATAAAAAAACCAAAAGAAGAAACAAATTCTACAACAAATCCAATATAAAGAAAAATAGAAACTTTGAGGTTCTATTAAACACAAACAAACTCGATATACACAAACAAATTCCCATCAATATACATAAACAACAACACAATGAAGTTTTAACAAATAAACACAATATGAGCTACTCCACAAGTAGTTTAATAAAGAAAATCAATAAAGATTCTTACCATAATTTGATCGGAGAAATATAGGAATTTAACTATAAAAAAATTTTATGTTGAGATGTTTAGGGTTTTTATTTTTCAATGTTATTTGTTAAAGCATTAAAAGAAATTTATATAATATATAACTAGGATAAACTTGGAAATATGTTATTTTGACAAGGATAAACTTGGAAGAATATATTTATAAAATCATCAATTGATTTGGTACTCAGTGAAAAGTCAGAAAATGTTACTTTTTTTTTTTTTTTCAGTGGTTTTTGAGTGGTTTTAAGTGGTTTGACCACTTAAAAAAACAAACAAAAATATCTTAATTAGCCTAATTCAGCACCATTAAATGTTAAGTACGAAAAACAAACGACCCCTAAGTCAAAATTTTAAGTTATTCTAGCTTAACCTCTATATCAAATATTACTCTATTTAAAAAACAAAAAAAACAGTGTTTTGTGATCTCAATTTAAACTTTTATCTAATTTAACCCATTACTAAGAATACTATAAAAATAATTTTAGTTATTTAAAATCATTTTTAGGTTTTACCAAAACCATTACAAATATACTATATTAAAAAAAAAAAAAAAAAAAAAAAAAAAAAAAAAAAAAAAAACAAAACAAAACAAAACGCTCCTCTTATCATAACACTTGGTTTAGAGGAGGGACATTTATGCATACAAACTCAGCTTTATTGAGAGTTGTGGTTACCAATTTAACTTATATCTGCAGCCATTTTAATCATAATATATCAACTAGTGCAAAATTAAAGATGTTAGATACCATTAGTTAAATACACAAAACATATATAATTTGTTTATCATTATTTATTGTTACGTGTAGAATAACTTGCTCTACACGAAATAATAAAAAAAATTATTAATCAGATACATTTAACAATGGCACGTTTACAATCTCGATTTTGTTAAAATTAGATTTTATTGAACTGAAAAAAAAATTCCATTAAAAAACAAATGGGAAAGGAGTGTCAAGTCATAAATGGATGGCCAAAAGCAGGTAGCCTAATGCTTCATTCGCCAATAATTGTTCTTAAAGTCTTTTTTTTTTTTAATATGTTCTTAAAGTTTTTATTATCATAATTTATCAACATAGTTTAATTAAGTGCAGTCCATCACTCATGCACTGGATATAAAATAAACAACAAAAATCCCACTTTCTGGAGATTTCGATCTTGAAAACATAGACAACTTAACTAAAAGGCAAGCATGACACTTACTAAAACCTATTGGTGAAGGAATCGTTTGGATTAGGGTCCAAGGAATATTAGAAAACAACAAAATACAGCTCATGTTGATTAAAATGTTGGAGAAATTTAATTTTAGTTTCTGAAATTTTAAAAAATATTAAGTTTTTAAAGTTTTTTTAAAAACAACTATTTTCATCTTTAACTTTTCAAAAATTCTTTAAAAAAGTCTAAAATTGTGAGTCAAATTACGATCAATATTAATAGAATACATAAAAAAATATTTTAACCCTTGATGATTATTAATTTTAAGTAAATTATCGGATTATTTTAATAAAATAATAAATTTATAAATTAAATTATTTAAAATGTCTCTAAATTTAAGTTGTTAAAAATGACTTAAGATCATCATTAACCGTTAATTAACTAACGGTTTGGACTTTTTTTGAAGAGTTATGAAAAAGTTAGGGATGAAAAGAACTGTTTCAAAAAGAATTTTAAAAATTTAATATTTTTCAAAATTTTGGAAACTAAAATGAAGTTTTTTCTAAAATTTTTAGCCCTTCTCTTTGAATCCAACACATCAACAGCATGTGAAATGCTCAGAACAAAGACAAAAAAGCTACTGTTTATTTGATTTGTTTTTACGACAGAAAAACACTTTAAATGTGTTCCGTATATAAAAAATTGTAGAAAAACAAAAAACCTTCAGCTCTTTCATCGGTATATAATATCTTTCTTTTTTTTTTTTTGAAATAATATAATATTTTTTTTTTTTGAATTTTGAAATTCCAAGAAATAATATAAATTGGATGGTTACGAGACCTGAAAAAATGTAAATTGTGTTTTCGATTTTATATGCTAATGATTGTTAATAAACCAAACTTAATATAGTGATGTATTGATCTTATATGCAAGATATACTTTTCGGTAACATATAAACTAAAATGTTTAAGAAATTTATGGTATGTTAACACGCTTCCTGATCCCATATAGTATGGATAAATAATAGCTGTTGAGCACATGGTAAGCGTTTGTTATTGTGTAATATATGCAATGAATGAGAAATTTCGATATAAGAGGAGAGAAGAGATTCGAATTCGAGACTTTTGATTTTGATAACATGTTAGAAACCAATTAACCCAAAAATTTAAGTAAATAGGTAAATATCTAATTATAGTATTTAAGATAATTGCATTGATGAGATCTATGAGACGTTAGAAATATCAATCAATAGCTTTAATGTATTTATCAACCACATATGTGATTGACTTCAAATCTCACTATGCATATTTGTTAGCATATGTGATGAGTTTTTTCTTGTTATTATATTAAAAGTAAATTTTGAATTGCATATAATTAGTATTTAATCTCAGTAAATCTCAACAGATCTTTAACCTTTGATAGTAAGAGTAGATTTTTGGAATGCTTCTAATATTTAAGTTTAGTAGGTCAGATTTTAGATTTACTATTCATATCATCTTGGTGCACACTGAAATTAATTATATTAATGTATTTAATGTGAATAATTAATTAAGTATAAATTATTACAGTCTAAGTCAAACAATATTGGGATAGATGAGGGCAGTGACAACATTGGGGCCTATTGTTTTAATAGAATACAGGTCTTATGTTGTCAAATCAACTAGTTCATTTTTCACTCCAACTTGCTGTGTCTGGATGACACAATATACTTGCACCTCATGAGAGTATGTTCGAGTATCCACATTAATATGGGTATTTACTATTTGACTTATTCTATGTGTGTGGATTAATTATTATTAAGTCTTTTCAAAGGATAAAAACAGTTTTTCCTTTGAATAAGGGTCTATGTTTCAGGTCATACCATAATGTTCATCATAATGATCCTAGTAATTGTAATTAACTAAAAAAAAAGTTCTTTTTCTTTTTGTTTTGTTTGATGTTTAATTCCTAATCTTGTAATATGAAAACATCATGTATGATTTTATAATTTAATTAAAATAAATTATGTATTCGACTATACATGTTATGTTGTTATATAAAATTATTAACGTTCTTAGCTCTCCTAATACATTATTTTATTTATCTTTTTTATGTGTCGGACATTCAAGAAGGTTACTATCTTTAGTTATAAAAAAATTATCTCTTAATAAAACTATAAATTACTTTTGAGGCATTCCAAGTTTGACTTGTCAATTTCATATGAATGTTTATTAAAAAACGTATTGAATAATTTATGTAAGAAACCAAAATTTTATTGAAGTGAAAAATCATAAGTTAATTTTTTTTTTTTGTGCATATGATAATAAATATTAAAAATAGGTTAAGAGCATCTATAATGATATTTTCTAAAATAGCCCATATAAAAAACTTAATATTTTCTAAAATAGCCAATATAAAAAACTTAATATTTTCTAAAATAGCCAATATAAAAAACTTAGTACTCAGAGCAGCAAATTTACAAAAAAGGAATATATTTGGAAAAAAAATGAATTTGATATGTAGATAGTCATGAAATGATAATCTTTACTGTATAACATAAACAGCTAGAGGATCCTCATATCAGATTAGTGGCCAGTGTCTTTAAACAAAATCATGTAGGACTAAATTCAATATTATATCATACAATATAATACTACCTTATCCAAATGATGTATCATTCTTTAAAATAGGAAGACCAAATAGTTGAAATTGATGAATTAAAATTTGATTGATTAATTCTCTTATTTTTTATGATATCTCATATATGAACAAATAGCATTACTTTATATATTATTTATTAAATTTTCTACACTGTAGCATTTGCTCGTATACGGGGAAGTAATGCAAAATACCCAGAATGAAATATAATACATAGATATTAGGTTAGAAGATCTCTCTAGAGTGGAAGCAATTGACAAAAGTGGATGGGGTCATGGTAGGAGCAACCGCATATTAATAACACATGGAATAAACTCATCAGCTGAACTTGCAAGTATTCTTCAGATGCTTTTGGTCCCCTAGTCCTGCCGCACGTAAAAGCCACTTGACCTTCAACTTCAACTTCTTATCTTATTTTCACTTGCTTGGCTTTTGTCCTTTACTTTTAATATTTAATTGGAAATAAAAAAAGTGCTTTAAATTCTGATACAATTCCTGTGTATTTCATGGATATGCATAGATCATAGGGGAAAGGGCTTGTACTTTGTTCAAAATTCCCGTTTCTGTTTTTTAATGGACATTTTTTACCTCGCAAAGTTAGTTATTTGTGAGATATAAAGAAAATTCTATTAAATTATTAATTCATCGCGAAGTTTTATACATTTTTACATAATGTGAGAATTTTTTTTTTTTTAGTTATATATTCATATAATTTAGGTATGCATATACTTTTTTTGGTCAACGCAAAAATAATAAAATAATGTTACTTTTAGTTTACATCCGTGCATGTAATACGACACCGTTCACAATCGCTTCACAACTATAAATAACCTCTCTCAACAATCGCATTTCCGATATTTGCAGCTCATGGGACTCAAGCAAACCATGCATTGAGTGGAATGCATGAAGAGGGACTGTGACATGCAACATGCAGCAAGTGGAGTTGTAAGTGGGGCAGAGGACAAGCACGTTGAAGGAGGGGACAAGTGGAGGGGTCATGCTGAACTTAGTCAATATTTTTTTTCACTTGGATCATTGGTTGTTTCCGTAGAATAAGTCATATGGTTGTTGTGCAGCTATTGTTAGGCCTTATTTGTTTCAGTTTGTTATTGTTGTTTCTGTTGTTTTGGATGCAAGACATTGAGGTTATTTATAGAACCTTGAACCTCAAATAGAGGCACGACAGATTATTTGCCTCAACATTCGCTCTTCACTCTTTCCTTCCAATCCCAAATTCCACATATCAATTTCTCACTCCTTATTTTTAATATTTTTTCACAATCACTAAACAGAAAACGATGTCGTTGGCGAAGAAGGCTAACTCTGAGGAGCTCCGACGGAGAGACGTTCCAGGTGGACATGGCGGTGGCGCAGGAGTCACAGAAGATCAGACACTTGGTGGAAGAAGACGGCGTCGACAATGTGATCCCTGTCCCCAACGTTACCAGCTCCGTTCTCGCCAAAGTCATCGAGTACTGCAAGCGACACGTCGAGCTCCAAAGACGACTCGAAGGATGACTCCAACAACAACAGCAAGACCGTAGTCGAGGAGGACCTCAAGGGCTGGGATGCTGATTTCGTCTGGAAAGTCGATCGAAACACCCTGCTTGACCTAGTTTTGGTAAGTCTTTTACATTTTTTTGACGGCATTGATGCTGCTTCGATTTCAAGTTTGGTTCTTCGGGGTTTCGTTGGGTTTGGAGTGGAATTTAGTTGGTTTTATGAACTGGGTTTGTGGATTTGTGACTGCAAGTGTGTTCAAAATGTGATCTTGTAGTGGTTTTTTTTTTCTGAAGAAAATCTTGTAGTGGGTTTTTTTATTTTTTTTGAAGAATTGTAGTGGGTTTTTGATTTAACCTTTTAGGGGTATTTTGGGGTTTTTGTGGTTCTTCTGTGTTATGCATTGATGGAATTTATTACTTTTGAAGTGGAATTTAGTGAGATTGATGAATTTGTGGCTGAAAGTGTGTTCAAAATCTGACAATGTGTTGGATTTGATTTAATTTATACAGTTGTTTTATGGTTTTTATGAGTTGTGTTAACGATCATATGCTTTGGCACAAAATTGGATTTTGATGTGAACAATGCTGTTGGGAAACTTTTGTGTTTTTTGTTTTGTATGTATGGGTTGTGATGGTGGATTTGTTTGTTTGTAGTTCTTTCTGTGTCTTGTGTGGCTGGTGTTGGTGTTTTAGTTTACTGTTAAAGTTGATCATCTTTTTGCTAAGGATTTGGTGTTGAATTTCCATTTGGTTTGTCGTTAATTGTTAACTGTTTGTTTGGTTACTGAACTAAGGGGAAAAAAGTGTAGAAAACAAAGATATGAGCAAGTATAATATACGATTGTTCCGTGTTTGTTTTCGTTGTTCTCTCTATTTATTGAATTGAGAACTCAAATATTGAAACATTGTGAAGTTTATGGGTCTTTTATGAAATTGGGGCATTGCACAGGTCTCTCGACTATTTTGTAAGTCTTCCCTTTCGACATTTGATTTGTGTAGACTCTAGACAAAAGTTGATTTTGGACCGGTACCAGTTAAACTTCAGCACATTTTCTTTGGGAGACTTCTGTGAGATTTAAATGTGGATTTCATTTGCCATCAGTGGATTTGAACTTGGGTTTTCAAGTTGAATGACGCGATATATACTGGCATTTCTTAGTGCTAACAGTTCAGTGATGCATTTCCTTTGTGTAATTTCAGGCAGCTAAGTATCTAGAGATCGATAGCCTGAAACATTTGACCTGCGACACCATTGCTGACATGGTCAGGGGGAAGACTGCAGGGGAGATTAATGGGTTGTTCAAGAGAAGTTAAACGTTATCTCTATAATCTCCGCTTTATGTTGGGGATATAATGTTTTGCTGAACCCTCCTTTATCTATTGAAATATAAATAAATATTAAGGGCTTCATATTTTGCCACATCCGTTGACACCCTGACCTACTGGTTTTCAATGAAATGAAATTAGGTAACTAAATAGTTAAAGTCTCTTATTTTGCATCCAAAAAGCATAACTCTTTTTTTTCTTTAAAAAATAAAAACACACACATATATATAATACCATGTGATAATCTTAGAAAGAATGACAAAACAAATTATTGAAAAATTGTAAAATTGGGTGGTGTCATTTCTACCATTATCATCACTATACAACTGATGAAATATAGGCAATGTATTCAATTATACCAAACAAATTTGAGGTTGTACCCTTTTATACTTGAAATTAATTTGATTCCCTACTTATTGCTATAACTATTTTTTTTAAAAAAGAATTAGTTTTTAATATATTACCGATCATCTTTAAATTATCTTTAATCTTTAGTTTTTCTTTTCCATAGAGTGGATTTGGTAACAATTTTCTAAAATCAAATTTTCATTTTCATTACTTTGAGCCAAAGTTAGGTGCTAAAATTAAATATTATTGTTAGACATTTATCTTTAATCTTTAGTTTTTATGTTAAATGGTTTCTCAATATGATATTTGAGGCAATTTGATCACGAGACCTTAGATTTAAATTATTTACAATAATATTTCATACAATTATTTTAATTGTAACATAAATCAAGCTTTTTAGTTCTTAGAAAATAGAAACATAAATCAAATCTCACTTTTAGCTAATATTGATGTTCTAAATTTAAATTTCCCAACTCAAAAAGAAGAAAACAATGTTTTTGTAAATTTTGAAGGCGTGGACGTTAGACAAAATTGATGTGATCGTAAACATATGAAAGGTTCTAATCACCATTTCACTTAGTAGAAATGCTCTATTAACAGAAATATTCACACATAAGAAAGTTACCATCAAATAAGTTTATTTATTTATTTATTTTTGTTTTTTAAAAAAAAAAACCAAAATTGGTAATTACAGAGGGAGTTGTGTCTATTTTACCAACAATAATCCATACCATATAGGAAAACAAATTTAAAAGTAAAATAAAGAAAAAAAAAAAGTAATTGAAAATGGGTTTGTTAGATAATACACACCCTCAAAACTACGAGAAAATTTTTCATGAGGTGCTTAGTTGATGTGTCATATTGATGATGATGCGATCTTCTAATAATAACGTGACGTATGACAATTCTCTTTCATAAAAAATTAATGTTTGTGTTTTTGCTCACTTACAAGAAAATATTCATTTAAAAAACTATGTCACGTGTCGTGTTAAAACTGGAATGTCACATTAACATTAATTTTTTATGAAAAAAAAATATCATGTCACGTTATCATTGGAAAGTGATATCATTATCCATATAACACACCAACTAAATATTTCATGAAAGATTTTCTCCAAAATTGCATGCTCCGTTACTTCTGCTCAACAAACCCTTCATGGCAATATAATAATACCAGAGTCGGTTTCGACTTGAACGCAGAAAACGTGTCCTCATACATTTTTATGTTAAGAAAATTGAAATAGGTTGATAATTTCTATTAAGAATGATTATCTTATGAGGGATTAGTTGAATAAGACGTTTTAATATAGAATGACCGACATTAATTTTATATTGTTTAAAGTGTCTAGAAAAGTAACATGACTATGAGATAACTTAAAATATATAGCCATTAAATGAGAAACAGGTAGCTTGTAGTGATATAAAACAAGTATTTTCGTGAAGATAATTTTCCAAATTACAAGAGTTAGAACTTAGAAGATGGCAACAATCTTCATTGGCCCATTTTTGTTTACTTGTCAATGTCTTCAATAAATTCTCCTAACAGTCCAAAATGAAAATAATAATAGCCTAATCTAAATACGGTTTGCGGGTTTGGGACTTTTGAGAATTTTGGTTGCATGTGAATGTGAACGAGACAACAGCTAACGGGAAATGAGCCCAACGAACGTATCGATGCACAACCTGCGGGGAAAAGTCACTGAATATACTATTTTAAAATCTTTTACATTCCGACTAACTTTTGATTAAATATAAGTAGCCCTACTCATTTCATTTTAACCAACTTGCCAAGTTAACTTTTGTTGACACTCTAGTTTCGGTCAACAAACAGTCAAATGTTAACTTGGTCAAAGTTGCTGGAACAGATAGACAGGAATGACAGATGACGTGAGAAAAATATTATGTTGATGATGATTGATTTAGTGGAGTGAAAGAGTTGTAAGAGCTGTGGAGGAAGGATCTTGGTCAGGTGTCTAGGAGTACGAACCTGCAAAAGAAATGTAGTTCGGGGCGCCAGCAGTTTTGCCGGCAAAAACCCTTCGATACTCAAATCTAGATATTAAAGAAGGTTGAAGAGAAAGGAGGTTTGAAAAGTTCTTAAGGGTGTTCAAAATATCAAATCTGAAAAATGAAGGAGTGTTCCCTATTTATAGGTGTAAGTTTATGGAGACTTCGAGTACATCTACGATCCTATTATGTAGACTTGTCATAGTTCGAACGGATGTTGACAAGCAAGCCAATTTCGACATGTATTGTAATGATTATCTCGTTATATCATGCTTTCATTAATGAAACATTAAATGTTTCATTTAACACTTTCTTGGTTGTTGCATTTAATGTGATATTTTTAGTGACGTATATATTGCGCTCATTAAATGCATCAATCTCGATCGTGGTTACACTATCTTCCGTCTTGAAAGGCAGCATGACCCGACGATTTAGGTTTCTGGATGGATTTCTATAATGTGCTGAGCTCCTCGCCACAAGAGACTTCAAATGTCGAATTCAATTAACAAACTGGGTGTGGTGTTGTACGGACATCGCAGCGGTCCGGCTTGATCTGTCGCTTATGCGAGCATGCCATAGCTGGGGCACTACGGATGTTCATGTTCCCATCAACTGGCCAGCCAAGCTATCTTTTAACACGCAATGTAGTTATGGTTGACTTCACCGGACACCAAGGTGTTGAATCTAATGCGTTCCAACACAATTGCCTTGTCACCACTAGATGTGACATGGTGTTTTCCACAATCTTCGAACCTCTGTGTGTGTGGGCTCCTTTGTAGTTTGGCTGATGCAATAACACGAATTTTGGGAGTAACAGCTTTTAATTATTACAACATGTAGGTAAAACATTTTTCATGTAACTTATAAAATAGAATTTTTTCTTTATTTGCAACCCTACTTGTTTTTCAACACTCCTTGATCTAAGACACTCTATTTTAAAATATTACACCTATATTTAAAATTAAATTCCTTCCAAAAATACTCCGTTTTATTTTAAATTTACTCTATTAAGTTTGATAAAATCTCAAGCCACAATGCACTCCAGTACGAGACTTATATCCATCTCTTTTCTACGCTAGTGAGTTGTAGCCCAAATACTTGAGAACCCACCACTGACAAAAATCCACATGTAAGAGCAAACCCAGCTGATTTGAAGAAGTTGTGATATGGGCTACAGTGTTACATCCATTTGAATTTGGCTTGTGATTAGTTTCTCATGATCGTGGTGCTGAAGAAAATATCATCATAAAATGGGCTTGGGTTTGGATTGCCATTTTCATTTAGGGTGGTGACGCTTCCACCCCTTAAATATTGTATGTGCACCCTTTTTATACGTATACCCCATTAATGATTGTTTTAACATTATTAATTATACGATTAATTGCGCTAATATTCTTCAAGTATTTCAAAATTATATTCAATGACAACTTTAATATTTATTACACTAACATATCTTAAAAAGTATTAACTATCATTAAAACTAACTATTGATTAATCATTTATTGTGAAAATTCAAAAATATCGTAGTATATATTTTATTATTTTATTTTTAATTATTATATATATATTTTTAAAAATTGTTATATGTATTTATATAATGAAAAATTAAGAGGTGTTAAATATGTATCAACTCCATCTTTTTTTTTTTTTTTAAATATAGTATCAACTCCATCTCTAATAGAATGATTTCTTTGTCTTCCATATTTCCATTTCACTTTTTTCAGATTTACTTCCAACACTATCTATTTTATTCCTAAAACAGATAAATTTATTTTTGATTTTTTAAATTAAATTTTAATGTAATTATTATTTTTTTAAACAAATAAAATGATACATAACAAAATGACCAATTTATCCCTTTAACCCATCTGACATTGGTGAACTATTTGTTAAATGAAAAGCTAGTGCAATTAAATCAATACTTTAGGGTTGAGTGCAATTAAAGATAAAGCCAGGCGGAGATGGTGCAATATGCCTTAAAAGGTGTGAACTTAGCTGAAGTAGTGTATAAACAAATTAGAGGGGTGGAAATATCAACACACTTTTTTTTTTTTAAATTTATATTTTTTAAAATTATTTTATAATGTATTTATTTATATGGGGTGCAGTTACAAAAGGTAATCGAATAACAATTAAGTGGGTTGCATTTACAAATTGGGAGTTCACATATAAATTTTATCGGGTGTAAACATCAACACTTTCATTTCCTATCATCAATCAAGCCCACTACATCTCAGAAACTATCAAGTGGCCCCTTTTCAGGTTAACACAGGTTCAAACTCCTTAATAGGCTTGCCGCTAGCTTCTCACTTTCCACCATTTAGAACCAAAGATTGATTTTTTAATTAACCGAATAATGTTTTAGAGGTAATTAAACATTGGACCAGGTAATCAAATCAACCATTAATCATCGGAATTCAATTATTGATCTTATCTAACTTCCTAGTTGCCATCGTTGATTGCAATTTGCAAGTGTTTTTTGTTTGTTAGACGTGAGAGTGGGCCTATATGACCATTTTTTCAGAAAAATGAGACACAATGTTGGCAGAATCATTTGTCCTATTTTGTGTCCATGTTCTCACCACTATTTATAAAACCAACACTGTTATTTACGAGAATGTCTTGGAAACTACTTGTCCACATAAAAATGAAAACTTCTAAACACTGATCATCCCTCACTTGCATTGGAGAATTGTGTTACTTTTTACTGCAACAAAGAACTTGCATAATACTGAATTATGTCCTGCACTGCATAGTGTTGAGGGCTCCACGACTTTTATTAAGAAAGCAACTATACCTCTACATAAATTATCAACACAAGGTTAATTGTGTCATTTAACTTACATGACATAACAACAAGTCAAGATACAGCTGGTACCGTGTGACTTTGTTCTATTACACATTCACGTTACTTTTGTCGAAACACATTTCACAGAACACGCTAGTACAATGAATCTCCCAAGGTTGTCTGTCGCAAGACTAGTCTGCCTCACTTTACTTCTCATAATCCGAGTTGACTCAACTCAGCCTCCATTCTCATGTGATTCATCCGACCCCTCGACTAAATCCTACCCGTTTTGCCAAACTACACTACCCATCAGCCACAGAGTGCGGGACTTGGTATCTAGACTCACATTAGATGAGAAAATCTCCCAACTCGTTAACACAGCTCCTCCGATTCCAAGACTCGGCATTCCGGGATATCAATGGTGGTCGGAGGCATTACACGGTGTGACCGAATCAGGCAGAGGCATTTTACTTCATGGAACTGTTAAGGGTGCCACTAGCTTCCCTCAAGTCATCCTCACAGCTGCTTCTTTTGATAGTTATCTGTGGTATCGCATTGGCCAGGTAAGTCTTACTATGATTCTATTGTTTTGTCAAATATCAATGAATGTAGCATTGTTCTGATAATTGTGGATTTTTGTTCAGGCAATTGGAACAGAAGCAAGAGCAGTGTACAATGCAGGACAAGCAATGGGGATGACATTTTGGGCACCAAATATTAACATATTTAGGGACCCCAGATGGGGGAGAGGCCAGGAGACACCTGGAGAGGATCCACTGGTTGCTGGGACATATGCTGTCTCGTATGTGAGAGGTGTTCAAGGTGATACTTTTGAAGGAGGGAAGCTCAAAGGTCCTCTTCAAGCTTCTGCTTGTTGCAAGCATTTCACAGCTTATGATTTGGACCGTTGGATGGGCAATACTCGCAACAAGTTTGATGCTCGTGTATGTCTAAATCTCAAAACGCCAACGCCCCTTCCTCGGATCCTTCCCTTTTTTGGTCTTTTGTTGATTTTGTACCTTTTAAAAAAAAAAAAACAATTCTTCATTTGTTCCTTCAATTGCGTTATAATTCTGTATTTAATTGTTTGATGTTTCAGTTTCACTTTATCATTTAACCCCTTGGAAAAAAACTAACTTTATACACGAATAATGATGTTCCACATTTAAGACTTTCTGGTACCAACTTTGTTATTTTGTGTATAGGTCACACCTCAAGATTTAGCAGACACATACCAACCGCCATTCGAGAGCTGTGTCAAGAAAGGAAGTGCCAGCGGTATAATGTGTGCTTTCAACAGAGTTAATGGAGTCCCATGCTGTGCAGATTACAATCTCCTAACCAAGACTGCCAGAGGACTCTGGGGGTTCGATGGGTAAAACTAAACCATATGAATTGCATTTTATAGTTGTTGTCTTGTCGAGGGTAACAATATTAATGTACTTTTTGTCAAAAAATAAAAATAAAAATCAGGTATATAACATCGGACTGTGATGCGGTGTCCATCATACATGATGATCAAGGTTACGCGAAATTACCAGAAGATGCAGTGGCTCTTGTACTTAAAGCTGGTAATAGTCTTGTCTTTGGTTGTACAAAATTGACATGTGCATGTGCCTCTCTCGCTTATTTAGACTTAAGGTTTATTTTACCTACATTATCGGTTGTCTCCTTGTTAGACGTGCATGGTTTTTCCACGCTTGGATTTGGATTTGGACGATTGTGATCATGCGTGGGCCCAATTTGAGGGGTTCATTAGTCAGGCTCACTGGACCGCATTTAAGACAATAGAGTCATGGCTATTTTTGTGTTTTGGAGTGAACTTTCTTTTAGATGCTTGGACTGTAGCCTTCGGCTTTTAACTAATTTTTCTTTGTTCTAATATTCTGGATTCTAGAGTTTAGAACCACAAAAGCAGAGCTGTAGTTTTGAGTGAATAGGCAGTCATGGGTACATTCGTTAGTCTGTCAACATCCGTGACTAATTTAAAACAGTTGGCATTAGATGAGATTTTAAGTATTAATATAGCTTTATTCACCTGAAGATGAGTTAAATTTAGAAGAAGTTAAGTTTTATATTTTGAGGTATATGCGGATATGCCTAGTCATAAGTCACTTCACCAATTTATTATCAGTGACCAGGACTTTCAACCACCAGCTGATTGCTCACGTTGCCAATTTAATGCATGTATAGTGCTTATAGATTTCGTATGACCTTAAATTACCCAAAATAACTTAACTAACAAGCTTATGTTATTGTCACAATGTAACAATTCATACAGGCATGGATGTGGATTGTGGATCCTACTTGCAGAACTACACCAAATCAGCAGTCGAGCAGAAAAAAGTGGCTGTATCAGAAATAGATAGAGCCCTTCACAACCTCTTCTCTATTAGAATGCGGTTAGGACTTTTCAATGGGAATCCAAGCCAACTGCCTTTCGGCAATATAGGTGCAGACCATGTTTGCTCTCTTGCTCACCAGGCTCTAGCCCTTCAAGCAGCTGAGGATGGAATTGTCCTTCTGAAAAACTCTGCTAGACGACTCCCTTTACCCAAGTCAAAATCCACGTCCCTTGCCGTAATAGGCCCCAATGCCAATTCCGCGTATACGCTTCTAGGAAACTATGCAGGCCCTGCATGCAACTTCGTTACAATATTGCAAGCGGTGCAAAACTATGTCAATAACACAGTTTATCACCCTGGTTGTGATACGGTAGCATGCCCTTCAGCTTCAATTGACAAGGCAGTGGAAATAGCGAAACAGGTGGATCATGTGGTGTTAATAATGGGATTGGACCAAACTCAAGAGACGGAGGATTTGGATCGTGTGGCCTTGGTTCTGCCAGGGAAGCAACAGGAACTCATCACTGGTGTTGCAAAAGCTGCTAAGAAACCAGTTATTTTGGTGATTCTTTGCGGAGGTCCAGTTGATATATCTTTTGCCAAGGATGACAACAACATTGGAAGCATTTTGTGGGCTGGTTATCCAGGCGAGGTTGGAGGGCGTGCACTTGCAGAAATCATCTTCGGCGACCACAACCCAGGTGAGTTTTTTAACAACAATGTAATGTTATCAGAATACAATAATAATTATTTCTGTTGGTTTAATAAAATTGGAATTCAACCACTGAAGGCCATTATGTTTCATTGTAGGAGGTAGGCTACCAGTGACTTGGTATCCAAGTGATTTCGTCAAAATACCAATGACAGACATGAGAATGCGGCCTGATCCAAGTTCAGGCTATCCAGGGCGCACATATAGGTTCTACAAAGGCCAAAAAGTTTTCGAATTCGGTTATGGTCTTAGCTATTCAAAGTACTCATACAAGTTCAAGCATGTGACTGCTAATGAGCTTTATTTGAATGAGTCATCAAGTATGCAGATGGTTGAGAATGAAGAGGTAGTTAAGTACAAGGCAGTTTCAGAGCTGGGTGCAGAATTTTGTGAGAACAACAAGTTTTCAGTGACAGTAGGAGTTAAAAATCATGGAGAGATGGCAGGTAAGCATCCAGTGTTGCTGTTCATGAAGCCTGCAAAGAAGGAAAATGGGAGGCCAATTAAACAGTTGGTTGGATTCCAAAGTGTGATGCTGAAAGCAGAAGAGAAAGACGAAATTGATTTTGAGTTGAGCCCTTGTGAACACCTTAGCAGAGCTACTGAAAATGGGTTGATGGTCATGGAAGAAGGAACACATTTCTTGGTAGTTGGAGATGAGGAATATCCAATTAGTCTTGTCTTTTAGTAAGATTGTCCAAGTTTGGTATTTTCAATTAACGGATTGATCAATCATCAATATAAGATAAGGGGTACATAACAGCGACCCACCAAAAAGATGTTATAATTAGCGGTTGACTAAAAGCTCAGCAATGTCAGATGGGTTGAGGGATAAATTGGTCTTTTTGCTATGTATAATTTTTAATTATTTAACCAACTATTAATTAATTAAAAAATAAATTAATTGAAACCCGGCACTTCAAAACTTTCAGGTCTTCTTATTTTATTCCAACCCAGATCAAGAAAATGGAGTGGAGATTGGCTCAATCTCCAACGACACAAATTCATGATAAAACAATTGTTCTTCAAGCACAATGTTTATTTGTTTATTTATGGTACAAAAAACATGATCACATCCAGAAGAACAAAAGTCCATTTTCTCAACGACATAAAAAACAAAGTATTCAACACTATACAACCAGACCTTGTTCTATATCATTCTTCGATCAAAATAAACAAGCTCTTCGTCATTCATTACTAAGAAAAAAATTCATGGAATCAATAAAAAATAATAATAATAAACCAACAGAAAATTATAAAAAAAAAAAAAAATGAACCAGTAGGATAAAGAGTAGTAGAATTAGAACTGCTATCCCGATGACCAGTAAAAGCAACCTTTTCTAATGATATCTTTGCCTTGTCCAAACAAAATGGTTCCTCCTAAAATGAGAACCCATCATTACCGCAGCCAAAAAAGCTTGTATCTTACTTCGAAAAAAAAAAAAAAAAAGACTTGTATTTTGTTCACTTCACTTAAAAAACAAAGGAAGACACACGAACAGAAAAACGTCATTTTAGTTTTTGAGAATTCGAAAAATATCAAAATTTTTAATACTCTTTTAAAAATAATTTTTTTTCATCTCTAATTTTTTGAAAACTTTTTTAAAAAGTTCAAACCATCAATCAATTGACAATCAATATTAATAGACTGTGTAAAAAAATATTTTTACTCTTGATGACTGTTAATGGCTTGTAAATTAACGAATTATCCTCATAAAAAAATGAATTTATAAATTAAATTTTTTAAAATGTCTCTGAATTTAAATTATTAAATTATAATTTAAATTGTCTAAAATTAATGTTGACCATCAGTTGACTGATGATTTGGATTTTTTTAAAGAGTTTTGAAAAAGTTAGAGATAAAAAAAATTGTTTCTTAAAGAATTTTAAAAACTTAATATTTTTCAAAACTTTAAGGATTAAAATGAAATTTTTCCTAAACAAACTCACTAAAACATTCCATCTATGGAGTGGATTGCTCCATCAGATGGAGTTGCTCTCCATTTGAGATGGATTGACACCATCTGCTCTATTAATCTGAGATGAAAATGAGATGGCTGCTCTTTCAGATGGAGGTGTTAAATCTGTATCAACCCCAACTCTAATAGAATGATGTTCTTTGTCTTCCATATTTCCATTTTACTTTTCCAAATTTACTCCCAACACTATCAACCTTTTCTTATACTTTTTTTTTTTCCTAAAATAGTAAAATTTATTTTTAATTTGTTATAATCAAAATTTTATGTAATTAATATTTTTTTAAACAAATAAAAACTATACATGACAAAAAGACCAATTTATCTATGTAACACATCTGACATTATGAATCATTTGTTAAATGAAAAGTTAGTGCAATTAGATCAATACCTTAGGATTGAGTGCAATTAACGATAAAATCAGGAGAAATTAGTGCAATTTACCCTAGAATGTTATAAATTATAATTATAATTCAGTGAACTTCTGATAAGGTGTTTAAATAGTTTTAGAGGAGTGAAAATATCGACACTTTTTAAAAAAAAAAAAAAATTATATTTTTTAAATTATTTTATAATTTATATATTTATTTGGGGTGCAGTTACAAAATGTAATCTAATAACAATTAAGTGGGTTGTACATGCAAATTGGGGGATTACAAGTAAATTGATTGGGGTGTAAACATCAAGACTCTTTCATTTTCCTATCATCAGGCCCTCTACACTACAGAAACTATCCAATGGCCTCTTTTCAGGTTAAACATAGGTTCAAACTCCATAACAGGCTAGCCGCTAGCTTCCTCACTTTTCACCATTTAGAGCCAAAGATTGATTTTTTAATTAACCGAATCATGTTGTAGAGGTAAATTATACATTGGACCAGGTGATCAAATCAAACCATTAATCATCGGAATTCAATTATTGATCTTATATAACTTCCTAGTTGCCATCGTTGATTGCAATTTGCAAGTCATTTTAGTTTGTTCAGACGTGAGAGTGGGCCTATGTGACCCTTTTTTTTAGAAAAATGAAGCACAATGTTCGCAGAATTATTTGTCCTCTTTGTTGTCCATTTTCTCACCACTACATGTAAAATACAACACTGTTATTTACGAGAATGTCTTCCAAACTTGTTGTCCACTTAAAAATGAAACTGATCATCCACACTTGTATTGGAGACTTGTATACTTTTTTCTGCAGCACAGAACTTGCATAATATTAAATTATATCCTGCCCTGCATGGTATTGAGGGCTCCATGACTTTTATTAAGAAAGCAACCATACCTCTACATAAATTATCAACCCAAGGGAGAATTGGCTTGTGGTCCAATGACAGACACAAGCCACCCACTCTAATGGCATCAGTGAATGTGGGTTTGAACTCATCAAGTCTCACAAAATTGACATTTTTCTGTACTATTTATGGGTTACTCACCACTATTTGTGGCTTGATCCTCCCGTTCTTAAAAGCTGATTGCCGGGCCACATCACAACATTTATCGCTGCTAGTTTGATTGGTCCCAGTCATCAAAAAAAAAAAAAATTATCAACACAAGGTTAATTGTGTTATTTGACTTAAAATACATACCAACAACTCAAAATAAGACTATATTTGGAACATAAGATTTGAGATAAGTTTGAGATTCAAGAATCTTAAACTCTCAAATCTCATGTTTTGAGAGGCCAATTTAAGAATAAAAATCCAATCTCATCTTCATTTTAATTCCATTGTCATGGAAATGCTCATTCTCATGCTTCATTATGGGATTCAATGGAATGAGATTCAAGCTCATTAATTATTTATCTTTCTTCTCATTAATTGCATTGATTTTTTCTTTCTTTTTCTTCTATCAACTCCATTAATCTTTTATTTACTCATACTTTAAAATAATATAATTCTAAAAAAAATCAATATAACTTTAAAAAAAAATTCTTTATAGGATTTATTTTATTTAAACATTATTAACTTGGTGTATAATATAAGTTAGGTTATATAATAAAATATTTAAATTCATTTTATTCCAATTCAATTCTAATATATATTTTAGCATTTAAAATCAATCCTTGTATTTAAATTAATTAAATTCTCTTTTTTCAATTTTTTTATAAAATTAATTTTAAGTATATAATAAAGTATTTAAATTAATTTTATTCTAATCTAATTCCAACCTACACCAAACACAATGTGAGATATTTTTAATCTTTAATCTAATCCTAAATTCTATCAAATATGAAAAATTAATTTTTTATTGTAATTCAATCTAATTTAATCTATTCTATTTCAATACAATCAAATCAATTCCATTTATTTCAATCCCTCCTGTCAAACAGTAATTTGAGTTGTTGGTATGTAATGTAAGTCAAATGACACAATTAACCTTGTGATGAGATATATATGTAATATAAATATATATATATGGTGCTTTTATAATCAGGACTTTCTTACTTTAAAAAATAAAATTCAATCACTGTATTATCTCTTTTAAAATAATTTTTTTTTTATTTAATTCAAATATGATGAATGAATTTAATTATTTGATTTTTATTTTTTTAAGTCTCGTTGATTATTGAAATATTATATATATATATATGTATATATTTGTTTCGGATGACTGGGACCAGCCGGACCAGCAGCTGTTACTATGTGACTTTTTCATGGTATATATTCACTTCACTTTTGACGAAAGACATTTCACATGCTACACTAGTACAATGAGTCTCCCAAAGCTGTCTCTCGCAACCCTTGTCTGCCTCACTCTACTTCTCATAATCCGAGTTGACTCAACTCAGCCTCCATTCTCGTGTGACTCATCCGACCCATCAACCAAATCCTACCCGTTTTGCACAACTACACTACCCATCAGCCAAAGAGTGCGGGACTTGGTATCCAGACTAACACTAGACGAGAAAATCTCCCAACTCGTTAACACAGCTCCTTCGATTCCAAGACTCGGCATTCCGGCATATCAATGGTGGTCGGAGGCATTACACGGTGTGTCCCAAGCAGGCAAAGGCATTCTTTTTACTGGACCTATTAAGGGTGCCACTAGCTTCCCTCAAGTCATCCTCACAGCTGCTTCTTTTGATAGTTATCTGTGGTATCGCATTGGTCAGGTAAGTCTTAATCACTATGATTCTATTGTTTTGTCAAATGTCAATGTATGTAGCATTCTTGTGGATTTTTGTTTAGGCGATTGGAACAGAAGCAAGAGCGGTGTACAATGCAGGACACGCAACAGGGATGACATTTTGGGCACCAAATATTAACATATTTAGGGACCCAAGATGGGGTAGAGGCCAGGAGACACCTGGAGAGGATCCATTGCTTACTGGGAAATATGCCGTCTCATATGTGAGAGGTGTTCAAGGTGATACTTTTGAAGGAGGGAAGCTCAAAGGCCATCTTCTAGCTTCTGCTTGTTGCAAGCATTTCACAGCTTATGATTTGGACCGTTGGATGGGCACTACTCGCTACATGTTTGATGCTCGTGTATGTCCAAAACTCAAAACACCAATGCCGCTTCCTTCTATCCTTCCTTCTTTTTTGTTTGTTTTGAAATAGTCCATTTATTCCTCCAATTGCGTTACGATTCTATATTTAATTGTTTGATGTTTATTGTTTCAGTTTCACTTTATCTTTTAACCCCTTGCAAAAAAGCTAGCTTTATACGCGAATAATGATGCTCTTTTGGTCTAGTCATGACTCATGAACCCACCTTTAAGACTTTCTGGTACCAACTTTGTTATTTTGTGTATAGGTCACACCTCAAGACTTAGCCGACACGTACCAACCACCATTCGAGAGGTGTGTCAAGAAAGGCAGTGCCAGTGGTATAATGTGTGCTTACAACAGAGTTAATGGGGTCCCAAGCTGTGCAGATTACAATCTCCTAACCAAGACGGCCAGACGACTCTGGCGGTTCCGTGGGTAAAATAAAACTAGACCATACGAATTGCATTTTACGGTTGTCGTCTTGTTGAGGGTATTTTAGTAATAATATCAATGTACTTCTTGCAAAAAAAATAAAAATCAGGTATATAACATCGGACTGTGATGCGGTGTCCCTCATACATGATGATCAACGTTATGCAAAATCACCAGAAGATGCAGTGGTTGATGTCCTTAAAGCTGGTAATGGTCCTGGCTTTGGTTGTACAAAATTCACATGTGCTTGTCTCTCTCTCGTTTGGACTTGGGGTTGTTCTTTTACCGATATTGTCGGTTGCCTCTTTATTAGATGTGCATAGTCATTCGTGGGCCTCTTTGTCAGATGTGCCTCTTTGTTAGACGTGGATTTGAACGATTTTGATCATACGTGGGCCCAATATGATGGGGTCATTATGGGCTCACTGGACCGCATTTAAGACTACACAGTCATGGCATTTCTTGTATTTTGTAGTGAACTTTCCTTTGGATGCTTGGACTGTAGCCTTCGGTTTTCAACTAATGTTTCTTTGTTTTAATATTCCGGATTCTAGAGTTTAGAGCCATAAAAGCAGAGCTGTGGTTTTGAGTGAATAGGCAGTCATGGGTACATTCGTTAGTCTGTCAACGTCCATGACTAATTTAAAACAGTTGGCATTAGATGAGATTTTAAGTTTTAATATAGCATTATTCAGCTGAAGATGGGTAAATTTTAGATTATGTTATATATTTTTTTGAGGTATGCGGATATGCCTAGTCATAAGTCACTTCACCAATTGCTCTCAAGTGGAGTGGCGCCAACCTGCCTTACTTTCTAAAAAGGAGAGAGGTAAGGTTCGAGCATCAACATTGCTCACGAGTGTGGGCAATTTCCCAAATCTCACCAAGGTGCGTGGGCAGTTTTCCCACTTTGTGTGACTAGATATCTCTCATCTACTAGAAGTAAAGATTCAGGCTATACCTTAGAGTCTACATCAATAGGTCCCGGTAGTTATAAGATAATTATATTTGTAATGTCAATAAAAAAAAAAAAAAATGTCACTTCACCAATTTGTTGTCAATGACCAGGGGTTTCAACCACCAGCTGATTGCTCACATTGTTGCCAATTTAATGCATGTATAGTGCTTATAGATTTCATATGACCTTAAAAATACTCAAAATTACTGAACTAACAAGCTCATGTTATTGTCACAATGTAACAATTCATACAGGCATGGATGTGAATTGTGGATCCTACTTGCAGAATTACACCAAATCAGCAGTAGATCAGAAAAAACTGCCAATATCAGAAATAGATAGAGCCCTTCACAACCTCTTCTCTATTAGAATGAGGTTAGGACTTTTCAATGGGAATCCAAGCCAACTGCCTTTTGGCAATATAGGCGCAGACCATGTCTGCTCTCCTGCTCACCAGGTTCTAGCCCTCGAAGCAGCTCAGGATGGAATTGTCCTTCTAAAGAACTCTGCTAGACGACTCCCTTTACCCAAGTCAAAATCCACGTCCCTTGCAGTAATAGGCCCCAATGCCAATTCCGCGCTTACGCTTCTAGGAAACTATGCAGGCCCTGCATGCAACTCCATTACAATATTGCAAGCATTGCAAAACTATGTCAAGAACACAGTTTATCACCCTGGTTGTGATACGGTAGCATGCTCTTCAGCTTCAATTGACAAGGCAGTGGGGATAGCAAAACAAGCGGATCATGTGGTGTTAATAATGGGATTGGACCAAACTCAAGAGAGGGAGGATTTGGATCGTGTGGCCTTGGTTCTGCCAGGGAAGCAACAGGACCTCATCACTAATGTTGCAAAAGCTGCAAAGAAACCAGTTATTTTGGTGATTCTTTGTGGAGGTCCGGTTGATATATCTTTTGCCAAGCATGACAGCAACATTGGAAGCATTTTGTGGGCTGGTTATCCAGGCGAGGTTGGAGGGCTTGCACTTGCAGAAATCATCTTCGGCGACCACAACCCAGGTGGGTTTTTTAACAACAATGTAATGTTATTAGAATACAATAATAATTATTTCTGTTGGTTTAATAAAATTTGAATTCAAGCACAGAAGGCTATTATGTTTCATTGTAGGAGGTAGGCTGCCAGTGACTTGGTATCCAAGTAATTTCGTCAAAGTACCAATGACAGACATGAGAATGCGGCCTGATCCAAGTTCAGGCTATCCAGGGCGCACACATAGGTTCTACAAAGGCCAAAAAGTTTTCGAATTCGGTTATGGTCTTAGCTATTCAAAGTATTCATACAAGTTCAAGCATGTGACTGCTAATGAGCTTTATTTGAATGAGTCATCAAGTATGCAGATGGTTGAGCATGAAAAGGTAGTTAAGTACAAGGCAGTTTCAGAGCTGGGTGCAGACTTTTGTGAGAATAAGAAGTTTTCAGTGACAGTTGGAGTTAAAAATCATGGAGAGATGGCAGGTAAGCATCCAGTGCTGCTGTTCATGAAGCCTGCAAAGGAGGAAAATGGGAGGCCAATTAAACAGTTGGTTGGATTCCAAAGTGTGATCCTGAAAGCTGAAGAAGAAGCAGAAATTGATTTTGAGTTGAGCCCTTGTGAACACCTTAGCAGAGCTACTGAAAATGGGTTGATGGTCATGGAAGAAGGAGCACATTTCTTGGTAGTTGGAGATGAGGAATATCCAATTAGTCTTGTCTTTTAGTAACAAGAATTGATTGTCCAAGTTTACGATACGGGGTACATAACAGAGACCCACCAAAAAGATGTCTTCAGATACGTGAAGAAATTATTTTATAACATATTTGAACAAAATAACTTCGGATATTTTCCGGTTGTATACTTGTTTGATCAGATGCAGTGTATTTGGGTATAATTCCTCTGCTAGCCAAAAAAAAAAAAAAAACCTTCTTAATACGAAACTCTCTTTTGGATGTTATTATTATTATTATTATTTAATTTGATTATTACTCCAATTAAACTTTTGGATAATTGAAAAGTCATATATCTATTAGGATAAACTCAAATGGAAGAGTTTTTTTAATTTTTTAAGAAGCTATTTCTGAGATTTTTTTTTTCAAAAAAAAAACAAAGAAAAAAGAAAAGAACTTTAAAATGTCTAAGTCCTATGAACATTAGATGAACAGAATGGCAAACTTAAAAAGGTACATAATATAAAAAAAAAAAAAAAAAGTTGGTACAAAGAGAGTAGAGATTCTTTTATTCCTAACCATCAACTTATCAAACACAATATTTCAGTGGATTTTATTTTTTTCAAGGTATAGAAGATAATGTTTAAATATAGCCTCACAAACACAAACTACGTAGGTACATCAATTACAATATAATGAATCATAAAATAAAGGGAGCTTTTCACTTGCAGTACAAATAAAAAATATATATATCCACTGTTTTGTAAAAGTTTATTTTTAACCATTCAAATAAATTATTTTCATTTTATACCTAAGTTTTCAGAATACTCTCAAGTCAAAATTTTAAAAACATAGAATTTAAATCCAATATCGGGCTTTATGGACCACAAAACCCGAATGGCCCCATACAGAAGTAACAAAACCCGATGGCTACAAAACCCGAATCAGGTTTTATGGCCCTATAAAGTTTTGTGACCCCCCAAGCCCATATAAATTCAGTCGTCATTTTCATTACTACATCTCACTAAAAACTTCAATTTTCAATTCAATTAAATCTAATCAAATTAATATTAAACATCAATATCTAATATCAAAAATACAAAAAAACTCGAAAAGTTACAAAAAAAAAACTTAAAAAACCCAATAAAATTTAAACAATCAACAAAAGAAGTCAAAGATATCATATTATGAGCAATGGAAGAGGAGAACAAGGTATGTATGAGTAATTTGAGTGATTTGGATATAAACTGTAATTAATTTATTTAAAGGGTTAAAATCGAATTTTTTAAATAAAATGGATAAAAACAAATTTTTCTTTTCTAAAATTGTCATTTTTTATAATTTTTACTAAAATAAATCACGATGATAAAGATAGTAGGAAATTATAAAAGTTTTTTTTTTCCCCAACACCCCACACCACTCCACACCCCCCACAAAGTACAACTTAGGCTTTGAAAAAATGGAAAACTACTTAGTCCATGACCTTAATATCTAGGTGGGAGGAACTTACCATAGGTTACCTTGACTTTTCTCATAAAAAGATGGAAGTTATGTTCCATGGATCTATATACTTTCAACTTTTATGGTTATCATGGTATCATTGTTTATCATCAATTTATTACAAAAACCTACACCTTTCTTTTTTCATGGTTCCACGTGAAATTCATCACACCTTTCTTTTTACTTTCTTATTTTTCCATTGTGAAATTCATACACTTTTCTTTGCTTCTTCATGTTTCAAAGGTAAAATTCATACACACACACATTGCCCTTACTTCTTAAGTTTTCAATATATTCATCACACCTTTCCCTACTTTTATGTTCCAACATAAAAATTCATTTCCATTTTATTTTTTTAGAAGCTTCACATGTAGTTGTGATTTCTAACATAGTAACATGACCTTATTTGTCACGAACTCAAAAGGGAACTTCATAATTTCTAGAATGCCCAAAATTAAGAGTAACAATCTCAACTGCCCACGTGTCAAAGAATTACCATAGTTTATTTACCAGGGATTACTTCCCTGATAGCAGGTAGATTTTAATCTAAGAAAGTCTGTCCTGGCCTGGCCGATTTTACCTAAATGTCATACACCTAAACCAAAAATAGTACTTTCCTCAAAACTTGAAGCATCCTGTCATACATGCAAAATGGTCCTTTTGTTTTGGGCAAGCAAAAGAAAATCTTGATTGACAAACAAAAAATATCCATTAGAGATGACATTAAATGAAGCAAAGAGAACCAATAACCGAAAGCATCTTCAACTCAAGCAAGATGTGCCTGTAAAATTTATTTGAGAATTTTGCAGGTTATGCACAAAGGTGAAGCATAAATATTAAGTTATGTGTCATGGACTCATGTCTACAGTGTAGGTATAAAAAGTTGAAATTATCATCCAACGATACCGAGCATTTCTTGTAATCACCTCAACTGCTATTCTAGAAAATGGATGTTCACCTTGAAACTACAAGAAACAAATTCATCCCCCATTTTACGACCACATACAAATTAACATCTTTCACCAAGCTTCTGATGTTTTTTATTTTAAAGGGGGGCTCCCAAAGGGTCTTTACAAAGTCCAAGATTTGATTTCAAACTGGATAAAATGTGTGCTCTTTGGTAAACCGTAAACATTGAATCAAAAGCATCGTCCTACAAAAAGCTTTCTATAAATAACAAATACTTCTGCCTAAAAAGAAGCACCATCATTGGTATAACAAAAATTTAAACAACATAATGCACAAGTGATGAAAAGGGGGCATTCCCAAATCATCACCATGAAGACATATTCTGAGGTATATGTGCAACAAGAATTATTGACAACAGCATAACCAGAACAGAGGTATAGGTTATTAGCAAATGAGATTCCCGTGCAAGAGAGCAATAGCTGACACTTACCCCTCTTCCATTCCCATGGAAAGTGGCAACTACAAAACCTGGGTCATCCCTTGCCTTCCATGTCATGGCTGAAACTGTTACCTCTCGAGTTCCATCCGAGTGAGTGTGATCACAAAATTCATGCGTGTGTGCACTGAAAATGATCCTGCAGACAGTAGGCAAGCCAAGTTTAAAAGAGATGTGGCAAAGCAATCATCATACCAACATGCAGCAATAAAGATGGGGAAGACAAAAAAAAAAAAATTGCGCAAGTACAAGACCTGTTCAACTACTCATTGACAAGAAGCTCCTTTTGGTATCTAAATTTGAGGCTGGAACAGAATTGGCACTTTAAAGAGGAAAGTTCTAATTCAGACAGCTAATTTCCATAAATAGTTTCTAATCACAGGTATATTCAATATGTGTCAAAAAATTTACTGACATAAAACTAAATTTAAATAAGAAAAATTCTTGAAGGCTTGAAGGACCATCAGCAAATAAAATTTGATTTCCAAATTCAATAGGTGTTCAAGCTCTCACTTTATTCAACCAAGACACTGATAGACTGTCACATGTTGCAACTATATCCTGAAAGAATATGATGTGAAGTTGATTGGCTAAAGAAAGTTGAGACCCACAGAAACAACACACCTCAATGAGACTGACTAAATAGAAATCGAGAATAGAAACAAGTACAGAGAAAGTAAAGAGTACATTCAGGAAAACAAGTTGCAAAGAAATCCTTCCTTCACAACCATACTTTCAATTATTTCTTTGGGTATGCTCAATTTTTTGCTTGACCACAAGATGCATGATCTATCAGTTGTTGGAAACACAATCTTGGAAAGGATAATTAAATGCAGGGGAAAATTCTACTGGCTTAGCAACAACGTCCACCAATTGGTAACCACTAGATAAAAAATGGTGTTGGACAAGATATTTGGAAGAAAAATATATATACTTAATATTGAATAACTGATTGACACGCCACTGGATTGAGTTAGAAGGGATTGAGCTTGATTGATTTATATATAGTACCTTCCTTTGTTTAATACTATGGATTCGATATCATTAAATTAGATTAGATTGGGCAAGCATTAAAGCACTTTTGAAATAAAATAAATTATTTCAATAATTTTAGATAAAACTTTAATACAAACCGTTTTTAATAAGTTATAAGTATTTTAAATTGTTTTTACAAAGTATTTTTAAGTAAAATTAATTGTTAAATGCTAAAAAAGAAAGTGTGAGAAGAGAGAGGTTCCACTATAACCCATGTTTGAGCATGTATTTCATAACTTCTACATTCGTAAGACTGAAACACTATTAGGTATCAAGATAGCCAAGCCAATAAAGCATCAAATATGAGTTACAACCTTTGTTTCTCTTACTGAATCCAACCCAAAGCTATTTTACTCGTACCAAACAAACCTTGGCACATGGGCCTCATTGAAGGATTGGACAAAGTGTGGGACAGCTTTGGGTTGTCTCATAGTTGTTGCCTTTGTAGGATTAGATACTTCTTATCCAAATGTTGACATTAGTCTCTTATTTATGAGCCTAACAAAACCCATCTTCAACATGGCTTTTAAGAGGATTGAACTAATTGTTTTGTCCTCTCTTTCTTTTATTATTAAAATTAGTTTATTTCATTTTAAAGGAAATTATAATCAATTTATTCTATTTAAAAGTGATTTAACGTAGTTTAAAGTAATTTATATGATAAATTTTTACTTTAAAATTATGTAAAACAATTTTATTTTATTGTATTTTTTAAAAAAAAAACACTTTTATTTTATAAAATATAGTTTATTATGATTTGATTTAATCAAAAAATGATTTATAATAATTTTATATGATTAATATGTAGTTAAAAATTATTTTATTTTATTTTATGCAATTGAAAATATTTATAATCAATACATTTTTATTTAAAAATCATTTAAAATAATAAAAATTTTAAAATATATTTATATTACTAAAAAATTATTTTATTCAATTCAATCTCCTACCACACCAAACACAAACAAGATTCTTTTTTTTTTTTTTTTTTTGGGTTCAATATCATGGTACACCAAACTAAGAGCAATCCTATGATTATTTCAATTTAATCCAATTCAATCTCATTGACTTAGTGGGTTAGTGTAATATACTCTCATAAGATTGTCCGTACAATCTAACATATGCCAAACAAAGAGGTTCAAATTTATAAGAAAGAGTCCAACAACACTATTTAAATTTCTACACTCCCTCTCACATGTATAACCAAATGTAATCAAAAGGCTTGCAATACAAAATCATCCTCTGTGTTCAAAGTTAATTAAAAAAAAAAAGATCTCAAAGGTTCATATATAAAAATTCAGTAACAAAAACGTTAATATAATTGAATAACCATTAATCTAAAAAGCTTAAGAAAATTGAACAGGACCAAATAATAGTATTTAAAAATAATTTTGATTGTCTCTAATGACAAAAATCTTCAATATGAGACAAAAGTTGTAATACAAGCATAAAATTCAAATAAAATAAAAAGAAGTACTCCTGAAGGTCCATCAATAATTAAAATCCATTTCCAAATTAATACACATGTTCAAGTTTTCATTTTATGGAACAAAAACAATAATAGACTAAGTTCCATTATGTTGCAATAATATATCAACTAATGACAGCTAGGACCCCTAGAAATAAGATGAAACCTAAACGGGATTGAGGAAATTGTAAGGAGAAACAAGTACAGAGAAAGTAAAGAGCGTGTGCAGGAAAACAAGTAGAAGATTGAAAATTGTGAAGTTACCTAGGCTTGAGAGCTTGGAAAATGTATTCAGTAGCATTGAGAGGGAGCGTCTGGAGTAAATCATAGGGCTCAGCCGCTGCCGTTGGACCCCTGAAGAATACAATTTTAACACAGGATAAGTACAAATGACTGACTCCAATACCAAGCAAGTTCAAGACATAAAAACAAAGTACAAAGATAGATATAAAGTCATTAAATTTAATTGCAAGTGAAGCAACACCACAATTAAACAAATTACTGAATATAGTTGATTATTTACACTTCAATAAAACATAGTTTCCTATCTGCTGCAACTAATATGATGATCAACAACTGAAACGATCGAACGATGATTTAGGCCCTAGTTCAAGTTTTTGGTATACAACCTTACCATAGTGGGTTCAACAACATGCTCTCAGCTCATGATGCAAAGACATATACTTGACCGTTTACAAAGTAACTCTGCGAATTTTATGTTGGAAAATAAAAACTGATTTATTTATTTACTTATAAAAACTCATCGATGTATAATGGCAATGATAGATAAAAGAGATGCAATACAACTGCCTGCTCTCATCTGTATTTAAACTCTGTGGCGAACACATGCTGTGAACTGTCTGACGCATTGGGAAGTGAAGTAAAAGGACAGGACCAGATCTAGGTGACATGCCATTTTCTCTCCAAGCAAAGTCACGATACGTCTCACTGAATTCACCAGAGTCATTAATAGTTTTTCCTGCCATTCTAAGATCTATGCTCTCCCTCTCTATAACCTTTTCAACACCAAACCTCAATTTATTGTTGCCACAGAGCATTGCCACGGAGTTAAGCGAGACAAAGCTGACGTTACTGATTTCGAATGCACCACAACCAGCTGAGTCCAAGCCAGGAAAATTCCCAGCTACCCAATTAACAGACTTTGCATCAAGCTGACCACATGCTCCTACATCCCTATCACCTAGAGTAACATGAAAGGGAAGGCCAAGAAACGGCCCCAATATTTGATGAAACTGATTTACCACACTCGACCATCCACTTCTAGACAACTCTGCCCCTTTTGCAGAAACATCTCCCAAAACTAGCAGCATGTCGGGCTCCACCGCATGGAAAGATTTCTGCCCTAACACATATCAACAACACATGTTCAATACTCAACAACATCAAATGCAAAAACAATGCCAAACACAATTCATATAATATGTTAAGCTTATAAAAAAACTCAACTTTAGTATTTAAGACTTGAGGTTGACACATTAACACACCCTTTCACATGTGTAACGTGTACAAATGATAGACGTTAGACACGTGTTAAACCTCCTCTACTTTGAACCATGGACCTTCAACATCCGATATCATATTAATTACCATCAGATCCAAAAGCTTAAACCTAGAAGCTTAAACCTATAGAAAATAACCTTCTATAGTATTTAAGATAGAATGATTAACGCATTGACACGATAATCGTGGCTTTAAGTAATCCCCTACCCTGAAGAATTTGGCCATGTAATAGTCTCTGAAGTAGCGGTTGACGAAACCAGCTTCCGAACCCAACAGCAACAGATTGGCAACCATCATCACCTTCAAATCACCCGAACCGGGTTGGTGGGGATCCGACCCGGGTAGGGTTTTGCAAGAGGGAGAGGAGACCCACTCGTCGTAGATGAGTAGAGAGGTAACAACAATAAGAGGTAACACTGAACTCCACGAAATTGCTCTCATCGATGATGACTGGGACTGGAGGCTCGAGTCTAGGGTTTTGATGACGTGGATTTTGCCTCCTCATTGTTTGTTGTCTCCTTCTTACGGTGTTTTCTCATTGCTAGCTTTGAGATTTTGCAATGAGTTTGGCTTCGATTGACTTTATTATTATGATTTTATTTTTCCGCAGTTAGATTGCGTCCGGTTTGGTGAATTTACAATTGATTCGCCACGTAACGTTAAACTATGACTTTTTTTTTTTTTTTTTGGTATGATTCATTTAAAAAAAAAAAAAATGGTAGATACCAATACGCCACTTGCATAGGACAAGTTGAATACAATAACTATGGTTATATTTGACATACGGAATAAGAATGAAACGAATTTAATTGGAATAAATTAAAAAACTAATCTCTTGTTTGATAAAACTTGAAATTGAATTAAAATTATACCATATTAAGTTTAGTATAAGTTGAGATTAGATTGAAATAAAATTAATTAAAATATTTTATTATATAATAAAATTAATTTTTAAAAAAACCTAGAAAAAAAGGGTCGAGATCCATCTCTATCCATCATCTAAATCCACCCACATTTAGTTCAACAGCAACCATCATCTTCACCAAACCAACATCAGTCACAAACCACAAACATCAAACTACAAAATTTATCAAGAAAAATACCAAAAAAGAAATTAAAAAAAAAAAAGCAGAAAAACCCATATCATTGTCAAGAATTTAACTGGGTTACCCATTTCAATTTTCATATTGAATTCAACTAGGTTATCATCAAAATGATCTGCAACTAAATAAATACCTCTATATCGAAACCCCAACAGTGGCTTTTAATGGGTCGATCCATGTCTTCGATGAAAATTCATTTTGTAGACATTGTGTTTGTCATTAAGAACAAACCCGCAATCGCAACTATCAGTCTCGAAACCCCTCAAAGTATCATCTACGTTTTGCTTCTTCTAGCTGTTGAAATAGAGGAGGAAAGGTTTGACCACCTAATGTTAAGCCTATGAAGCCAACAAATCGGAGCCAACAGAGTTGACAGAGGTGGCCCCATGGTTTGGTTCTCGATGTTTGAGAACGAGAAGGGAGATAGATGGAGAAGACAAAACAAAAGAAAGAACGAGAAAAAACCTTTGTTATTCCTATGCGGTCGAATCCCACTAGTGAGCTTAAGAATGTGAATTTCCATGAGAGGAGGAATCAAATAAAATTGGTATTGGGTTTCCAATCCCTCCTAAACCTCTCCAAACATGGATTCGATGGGATTGAAAATTTTTAATCTCAATCCTATCTAATTTTTGGTGTAACAAACGCAGCCTAAAGCAGTGGCAAAAATCCTCGATCAGATCTAAATCGATGGGTTTCCGATCCGTTTGGGACAAATTTAGCACATTTAAACCAAGTTTTTTATCAAATTTAAATAACTTTTTTATTCAATTTTATTTAAGACTGATTTGAGTTAAACATTTTGACTTGATCAAATTTGGTTAATCTATTTTATTATACTTTATCATATTATAATGATAACATTATTATTTATTTTTAAGTGTTGTGCATTATTATTTGATTATGAAACTTAGTAAAAATGGTTGAACACTTCCCTTTGTCTTAAGAGATAAAAAATTCAAATTCAAATTCATCTTTGTCCTAAAACATAAGGTGTAGATAGTTTTCTTTAAATTTAATCTCCTCCCCTCATCCAAAAAATAAAAAAAAAAAGATTATGAAACTGTATCATGTAGTGATTATAATTTTGATGCATGTAATGGAACTTTTTCTAATACTACTGTTTATGTCGGAGTTTAAAAAGTTAATAATCTTCTTTCAAAAATAATTAACTGATTATCAATATAATCATAATTGTATATTGTTAAAATAATTTAATCATATATATCATAAAAGGTTTAAATAATTTTTTAAACTTTTCTTTGTTTTTTTCATCCCAATTGCGGTCATAGATGATAGGATCATAGTGTGACTTTGAAATTTGAATCACGTAAGAGTCATAGACTAGTTCATTTTATATCAACGTCGGTTACAAGAGACTTTTGATTTGGATGAGAGTTATTTTCTACTTGTCTTGGACAATATTTGGCATGAAAACTTCAATAATTGGGATGCTTTGAAAATGTCTTAACAAAAACCTGAACAGCTAATAAGATCAAAAGGAGTTGAATCATTGTCACAACACGTAGTCAAGGTGTTGCATCAACTATGCACGTTGTTTTTACCCATCCACTTCATTTCTTGTCTAATTATAATTGTAAGTTAATTTTTCAAACACGTGCATTTCAAAGTGACAACTACCATAGACATGCCAACTTAAACCAAATTGGTGAAAATATAATAAAGAAATGTCAAGATCTTCCCTTAGCTACAAAGATATTAGGGAGTTTGTTGTACTCCAAGGTAGAAGCCAATGAATGGAAGACAATTTTGGATAGCAATATATGGGATTTGCCAAGCGATAAGAGCAGCATATTTCCTTTATTGGCCTTGAGCTATTGCTATATCCCCCATGATCTCAAATAATATTTTTCATATTGTAGTATGTTTCCAAGGGTCATGTTTTCGAAAGAAAGAAACTAATTTTATTATGGAAAGTGAAAGGTTTTTTATCATCAAGAATTTACAGAACTATGCAAGAAATAGCTTGTGATTTTTTTGAAGAGTTACTACCAAAGTTGTTCTTCTAATTAGTTTGTCGTGATGGTAAATCATGTTTCATAAGGCATGATCTTGTTAATGAATTAGCTCAATTTATTTTAGGTGAGTATTGTTGCTATAAGTTCAAAACAGGCAAGGAACATAACATTTCCATGAGAGCTCATCGGTTTTCTTATCATAAGTGAAAGAATTTATACAGTATATAAATTCTATAAAATAGTAAAACGGAAACCAAAAGCGTACCCGTTTCTATGCAGCGTAAATTATCTTGGATCCTGGATTGTTCAACTGGTCGGATTCCAATTACAAAGTCAGAAAGGAACCTCAAATCACAGTGTAATTTATCTTGTCATTTGTTTTTTCTTTTCTCTTATATGTGTAGTATGATGTTTATGTATAGTTTCTGAAATTGATTTTTCATCAATCTTTAAACAAAATGAAATACATCAAGCATTTATAGGGGGGACGATTATTTTTTGATAACCGCTAGTAACCGCCAAGAGGTTATTCGATCCAATCCAATTCAAATAGATTTGGATCGGGTCATGGGTTTGGGTCATCTTAGGTGGACCCGACCCAACAACCTAATAATCCAACATCTCTCACTTGCATAAGATGAGACAAATATAACTCATAGAGAAAACACTAGTGACCCCTTTATGACAAGGAGTATATGCATTCATACAACCAAATACACCGTGTAACCTATGAACAATAATATATGCAATGTAGTTTGTCTTTCAAATCTCAATTGTACTGCTATACAAGAGATTATAAATTTGTTCATTATTATGTCCTAGATTCAATACAATTTTATTTGCTCGAGTATATTTAATCCCTTAACATGCTCGATCTTCCAATATTCCATATAATCACAATTGCAATTCCAAATTGCAAATTGTCGCGACAAGTAACTATAGGATCAAAATAAAATTCATTAAATCTTCTTGTCTCACTTTCGTCTCTCGGTCAATAAAAATGACTGACATCATAGTAATGTCCCATAAGCCGCATTATCATAGTCATAGAAGACACACTAATAATACAAACATCACCCCATTACTTTGAGACAAAATGAACAGTCATTGAGGAAATAGGTAGAAGTTTTATATAAACTTCAATGGAACTTACACAATGAGGAATCATGGATAAATTCACTCATTTTTCATGTCGGTCACGATAAGCACACGCGGTATGAAACTATGTTATAATGAATCTTATCTTTTAATAAGGACATGTATGTCTTTTATATTAAGATTATTCATTATACAGATCTTAGTCCAGACGCTTTCCTAGCGCCTAACCTGAGTTCTAAAGCTTGCTCTTTCGGCACCTATTATCGAGAAACTCACATCTGGCTTAATCAGGTTCTCATGATAATGGAGATACATCATGAGCGGTTCAATAATTAATTTTAGGTAGAACCTTATCTTGACTACAGTCAATGCGACATATCATATATTTCAAGCCCTTAGGAGAATAACCACATTTTTATCCTCTAAAAATATATGTGTTTCATCTTAACTTGCTCTCCTAGCAACCAAGACGATTGTACGTGTAAGAATACCAATCTCAAAACCTGACGACATACTTTCATATATAATCTATGTGAAATGAATATGTGTTAACTTTATATAAATAAAATGACGTATCTAATCATAAAACAGATATAACTTAATGTAACAATTATAACATCACAATCTACACAAACTCAAAGACCTAGTATGTGACATAAATATATCTTTTGTCACAGCTTTTGTGAGTAGATCCAATATCATCTCATATGTAGATGCATATTAAATTGTTACATTCTTTTCATCATTTTATCCATAACGAAATTGTACTTAGTCTCTATGTGATTCGATTTACTATAATATTTCTCTTATCTTTTGTATAGGTAGTTGTTTTCTGACTATCACAGTATACAGTAACTGACTTCTTCACATTAATTTTGAATGTAGATTCTTCACGAATCTCTTGAGTCAGATTGTTTCCTAGACTGCAGCTGAACATGCTATGAATACAGCTTCTATAGTGGACAGCGTAATGCATGATAGCTTCTTATTTTTCCAAGAGATAGCACCTTGGCTGACCAAAAATGCATAACTTAATGTAGATTTTTGCTCATCCAAATCACTTTCCACATCAGCATCTGTATAACCAACTGGACGCATGTTGCCATCTTGGTAACACAAGGGAATAATTAGCAGTCCCTTTCTAAAAATTTTTTCACAGCAATCCAATATTTCTGTCCAGGATTAGATTGATATCTACTAATCAGTCCAACTACATAGCAAATATCAAGTCTCGTACATATCATAGTATACATGAGACTTTCGATAGTACTAGAATAAGGATTCCTTGCATTCTTTCACGCGTTTTATAGAGTCTTGGGGCATATTTCATAACAAAGAGTTTAACCATTTGAGAAGAGAGTACCCATTGACTTACAATCAGCCATACATAATTGTTCAAGAATCTTTTGATGTATGACTCTTATGACAAAGCTAGAATTCTTCTTAAACGATCTTTATTGATTTTTAACCCTTAAAATATAGGTAACCTCTTCCATATCTTTTATCTCGAAAGTTGAGGATAACCATCATTTTATAGTTATCTTAAACTCGTTGTCATTTTCGGCTAATAGAATATCGTCCATGTGTAAAGATAGTATTATTAACTTATCTTTTATCAGCTTAACATACATACAACGGTCCTTTTTGGTCATCTGATATCCAAATGATATGATCGTCTCATGGAAATTGAGGTACCATTTTCTGGAGAATTGTTTCAAGCCATAGATCAATCTCATGAGCTTACATACTTAAGCTCTTGGCTTTTTTTTGAAACAAAATTCACTGGTTGTTCCATTTAAATTTCTTTCTTCAGTTTTCTATTGAGAAATATTATCTTTACATCAATTTGATGTTATTTTAGGTTCATGTGTGTGACGATAGCTAATATAAGACGAATGGAAGCAAACCTTACTATAAGGGAGAATGTTTATTCACAGTCTATACTCTTCTTTTGAGTATGTTTTGTTGCTACTAACCTCACTTTGTATCTCTCTATTGAGTCGTTTTCCTTAAACTTGATGCGGAGAACTTATTTGTTTCCAATGGATTTAGGATCGGATGATGATTTAACCAAGTCCCAGACATGATTATACCTTATTGACTCCATCTCTTATTGTATGACTTTAATATAAAAATCTCTAGCAGGTGAATTGAGAGCCACATTCATATTCTTTGGCTCATCACAATTATGTGAAGCAAGCATAAAAGTTTCCCTTCAATCTCAAATTGATGACGAGGAATAGTCTTGTGGTTACTTCTACAAGTTTATTTATTTGAGAGCACTAACTTGTTAGTTCATTCGCTCCCACTTGGAACAGATGAATAAATTATTCCAATAGTTTTATCACTTTCACTAGGGATAGAGTATTCAAACAACTCTCTATCTTCCTCTAGTTGAGTGTTCAGATTTGAAACATCGTTCGAATCGTTCAACTCGTCCAATTAAAATTCATTTTCAACTTCACCTCTACTAGAAAATTCATTCTCTAAGAAGTTCATATCTAGTGACTCTGATTCAGTAATGCTTCCATTTGACATAATGTCTCAAATTATTTAGAAAGTTATCTTATCCTCGGTCAGTCTGTAAGATCTTAACAGTTCTATCTAACTGATTCTCCACCAAGTTTAGATATATTCTAAAGCAATCTCATACTTCAGATTTATAGGAGATCAGATAGATATGACCAAAACATGTAATCATCTATGATTACTATAATTTCTAGCTCTCACATTTATTAGTCAATAGATATTAGAATAAATTAACTATAATTAATTCTCAGCCTCAATTCCTTTTCCAGATGGTTTTCTAGTTGTTTTTCTGCTAGACAATTTTCACATAAAGGCAAATATATCTTATTGAGGGAATCTTCAAATCTCACTTTAGGCAATCTATTTATTTGATTCTGGTCTATATGCCTTAGTCTAGCATGCCAAGTATAAATATCAATATTGGCAACATCAGTAAAAGTGATTAATGAAAGACAATCATCGCATTAATAGTACCGTCAAATTTAGTATTTAATACGATAAAACCATCCGCCAGATATCTAGTGCTTAATCACACTGAATTTAGATAAATCTTCAAACAGTTGCTATGAAAAGTTAAACTATATCCTAAACCTAGAAGGACAATTATAGAAACAAGATTCAGTCGAATCTTCGGAGCACATAGGATATCATAGAGATACAACACTTAGCCACCTCGTAGAATCACTTTGTAAGTGTCGATACATTTTAAGTTGTTCCCCATATAAATCTATTTTGTTCCTCTGTTGATCTGACGGTACTCTACAAATGCTCATCTATTTCTAGTCATATGGTTTGTGGCTCTTGAGTCTCATTTTTATGCTCAATGCATTCACAAGTGAAATGACTCATCTTGCCACAGTTGAAATATATGCTCAATGCATTCATAACTCTTGTCTTTCTTTGCATTATCATGCTTACCTTTCTTGTGTTTTTCGGTCTCATCCTTATTGAATTTGAGATTCTCTTTCCTTTTCTTCCAACTTATATTTTTTCATCCATTCTTACGCTTAGAGCTTAAATCCTTGCGCATACTAGACTCAACCAAATAAAGTTAACTTAAAGTATCGACCGTCTCTAGGCGCTCATATTCAAATTTAACATAACGTGAGATATCATCAAACGAATTGATGTTATCGTTGTTGGTCATGTTGATTTATCATGTTTTTCCAATTATTTGGGAGGGACCAGATTACAACTTGTACTTACTGCTTACTAGTTAAGGCATGACCTACAAATTTCAACTCATGTATCATGTTTGACTTCTCTCACACATGCTGCATTAGGTTGTAATCCCAACGCTTCTGATAAGTATCAAACTTGATTGTGAATCCCCTTAGTTTAGTGGTTGATGTCTCATCACGTTTGTCTTTTAAAGTCAACTAAATGTCTAGTGTCGTCTATATTCTTCGTATGCACACATATGGTCATCAGCCATGCAAGACAACATCATTATACGAGCAATGTTGTTTTTTATCTTAAAAGATATGATAAGCCTCAACATCTTTTCTATGTTAAGTAAAAGTACCATGTTTGGGTTTGACCATGGTGTTGGTTAGGGTTTCGAGGGCGTCTTGCTTCTCTAAGATATACTGAATTCTACAGTGTCAATAATCATAGTTATCACTATTTAATTTGTCACCTTTATTCAGTTTAGCAACTATTATTATCAAAGTACATATCATTTTCTCAAATGACATTTATTTTATTTAGAGACTTTTGATCTAGTTTGTCTACGTCTATACTAGCACATCCACTATCATTTCACTAAAAATACTACAGCAACTATACACTCATAAATATGATAAAAGAATCTTTGGACGGTAATCTAAAAAGTAGTCAAACTACCAATCATCTTCTAATTTTTAAATATTCACTAAACCATATATGTAAGTGTTTTGCGCAAAACAGTCCTAATATCATTATTTAAAAGATTTTAGGACACCCACAATTTGAATAGTATCAATTGAGATCTTTATATTCTCAGACATTTCATAATCGAAATATCTATGACCTCCGTCATTTTATTGTCCAAGATTTGTTATGATATCAAGATCCTGTTTATTATCTAAGATTTTCATAATCTTAAGGTCCCGGTCGACATTTGAGATCATAATAATCTCTTCATTATCTACTAAGACAATAATCTCAATCACGTCATCATACGATTTATTGTCATAATGATTCGACCCAGTCCCATAAAAATGTATGTCATAACATAAAATATAAATATATATACATATATGTTAAATTTAGGCCAAATAAAATTTAATTTAAAACTAAGACATTTTTAATTAATTAATTCAACTCCCTTTAGAGTGAAATGAATAAAAAAAAATATAATTTCGCTCACAACTAGAGAGAAAAAATAATTTGGATGAAAGAGATGAGAAAAAATAAACAATTTTTTTTTTCTCACCTGAAAAATCTGTCGGAACAGTTGTCAACGGCGGCGCGTGGCTCTCACGCGTCGGCAGCGTCTCCCACGCGTCAGCGATGCTGCCAGTCACTGTCCTGCTACGACATGCACCTCCCAATCGCGAATAAACGTATCTGCCACGTGTAACGTTCTACTCGCGACACACGTCTTACACTGTGGTGCACACATCGCTCTACGACATGGACACATGTCGCTCTTGGATTGGCTAACGTGTTTTCCCTACAATGAGACACATCACAACGTGCATCCACGTGTTTTCACCTAAGTTATCCACGCGTCCCACATGCATCCATCCACGTTTCGACAAGTGGAGGTTACTTGTTGCCCAGTGGCACTGCGGTCTCTTGCGTGGCGCCTACATGTCGCTAACGTGGTATAAACGTGGCGCTGGCATGGACTAGTTATGCAGTCCAACGCAGTCACGTACTAAGGTGACGCGTGTATTATACGTGCCGTCTTGTCGACGTCTTTCGGTGATGCAAACACCACTGGTTTCCTCAGAATTCATCCTAGTCAGACTTTTGCTCTTATTTTTCAATTTTGGTCTAAGGTGAATCACACTCTCTTTGAATGAGAGTGTCCTAATATTATTTATGATCTTCAATCACCTTTTATTATCAAACTATTTTTTCAGATTTTAATTCTCTACATTTTTATTCAAAACTGTTTTTTTCTTTCAATTCTAATCCAAATTGAGCATGTAATATATCGTTGGAAAGATCTTTTCGAGCCCTATCTAATGGTGTAATAATCACACGTAAAAGAAAAACATAAGATTGCATTAATCCCTAAGAATAGATTCGGGTTTCTTGTCTCTATTTCTTAGTTTTCAATCCAAAAAGAAATAAATTTCATGGCAATTAATCATATATTAGGACCAGCAAATAACTCTAATTAGGCTCTGATACCAATTGAAAGAATTCATACAGTATATAAATTCTATAAAACAGCAAAACAAAAACCAAAAGCGTACTCGTTTCTACGCAGCGAAAATTATCCTGAATCCTGAATTGTTCAACTGGTCGGATTCCAATCACAAAGTCGAAAATGAACCTTAAATCATAGTGTAATTTGCCTTGCCATTTGTTTTCTCTTTTCTCTCCTATGTGTAGTATGATGTTTATGTATAGTTTTTGGAATTGATTTTCTATCAATCTTTAAACAAAATGAAATACATCAAGTATTTATAGGGGTGGCGGTTATTTTTTGATAACCGCTAGTAATTGTCAAGCGGTTATTCGATCCAATCCAATTCAAATGGATTTGGATCGGGTCATGGGTTTGGGTCATCTTGGGTGGACCCAACCCAACAATCCAATAATCCAGCAATAAGGAATTGTTTTGATAATAATTTTGATAGTTTTAAGGCATTGCTTGAGGTCACATGTTTGAAAACCTTTCTGCCCTTTAGTTTTTTGGTTATCACATCACTGGTGAGGTAGTTAAAAACTTATTGGAAGAGAGTAGGCAATTACATGTGTTATCTTTATACAAGTATGAGATTCATCAATTGCCTTATGATTTTAGCAGATTAATACTTTTGAATTACTTAGATTTTTCTTCTAATCCACTTAAAACACTGTCCAACTCTATAAGAGATTTGTAATAGTTTGAGATATTGATTTTGTCATACTATAATAAACTTATTGAGTTGCCTACAAATATGGGAAACCTAATTAATTTAGGTTATCTTGATATGGCGGAACTTAATCACTAAGAAGGATGTCTCCTAAATTTGGTAAGTAAGAAAATCTTTTGATACTTACAAATTTTATTGTAGGCAGTTACATCGAAGGGCCAAATATAGATGAGTTGGGCAAACTTCTACGGATTTAAGACAAACTTTCCATTTCGTAGCCACAAAATGTAAGGAGTGCTATAAATGCTGAGAATGCCAACTTGAAGGTTAAGAAAGATTTAAAAGAGTTAGTATTGAGTTGGACCAAAAATATTTATCATGATAAAAACAAAGACACAATCGTTTTTGAAAAGTTGCAGCCTCATGGAAATATTAATAAATCATCAATTAAAGGATACCATGGGACAAAATTTCCAGACAGGATTAGGGATTCATCATTTATGATGGAGTTCTTGTATCTAGCGATTGTAACAATTGTTCACTAATGCCATCACTGGGACAATTGTCAATACTTTAAGAACTTCTTGTTGAAGAAATTGAGAGCTTACAACATATTGATTCTGAATTTTATGGCAAATGTTCATCTTTTGTTACTCCATTCATATCCTTAGGTATCTTGAAATCCGTCAACATGCCAAATTGGCAATTTTGGATTGATTCATTAGTTAAAAATGAGCAAGTTCCTTCACTCAGAAAGTTTCATTTACAGAGTTGTAGGAACTTTATTGGTATGCTGCCAAACAATTCAATTTGTAGGAAAAGCTATGCATTGAGGGATGTCCAAACTTAAAGTTTGTAGTAAATTATATAGATGGTTATCCAAATCTTCAAAATTTGGATATTAGGAGTAGTTGTGATTCTCTCATGAAGTTGAAATTAAATTCCTGCAAGAGGCTGATATTTCTTACTATCAAGGATTGCAAAAATCTACAAGTATTAAAAGTTCGAAATACTGCTAATTGGAAGCTTGAATTTATTGAATGGTTGGAAATTTGTGATTGCAACAATTTGAAAATAATTTTTAAGAATGGGTTGCTAGCAAGGCCGGGTCTGAGCACGTGTAGGAAATGCGACCACCCCAAGCCCTCTAAATCTGGGCCCTAAACTTTACAAATTTCTTTCTTTTTCATTTTCTTCTATTATTAGTTTGTAAAGTAAATATATAATTAAAGTTTCAAATAATACATAAAGTCTTGAGTGTGGTCAAAAGTCTTTTGTTGTCTCCAAAAGTTCGAATCCTCAATTCAAAATTTTGTTTTGTTTTTTTTTTTTAAAAAAGAAAAGAAAAGAAAATAAAGGATGGGTGGTTCCCAAGTTCAAACCATTAACCTGATTAGGGGTGGACAAAAAAATCGAGACCGACCCAAACCAGATTGATTCAAAAATGTCGATTTTCAAATTTGTTTTGGGTCAGATTAGTTTTTAACATTTAAAATCGATATTTTTGGTCTTCAGTTGGTTATGGTCTAAAAAAAACAACCCAACTTGAGTAACTGATTTCTATATATATATATATAAGACAAACATATTCTCAAATGGACCTTAGTTGCTGATCCCTTTCTCACTCTTATTCTCATCTCATCTCATCTCAAGCCTCTTTCTCCTCTCTCACTTTCTTCTGTTTCTCTTCCGTTTCTTTTCTCTCCTTTTCCTTACAACCTTTTTTTCGTTTCAACTTTCTTCCTTTCTTGTTGTCATATCGTGTTAGAACCCTTCCTTGCTATCGCCGCTGTCATGAATCTTGCGAGTTGAGTTAGATTAATGCTGATCAACATTTCTCTTCTTTATTTCTCTTGCGTCTATTGTTTTTGTTGTCATGCATCAATCGAATGTGAATGACACTGAACTCTTCTATTGAGAGGAGATCGACGCTAATCTTTTTGATTGGTGATTATGCTTTTCTTGTTTTTGTTACAAGTTAGTGATGTAGAGAGAAAAGATAGAGGTTAGGGATGAAAACTAGAGAGAGAAGAGGAGAAGAAAGGACTGGTTAATGGTAGAGGTTGGTGTTGACTAGTGAGTTGGTAGAGGTAGTGAATCAACTGATGCCTTTAGGTGGATTTTCATTTGGGTTTGTTATTTGGGCTTGATTGTTTTTTGGAGGCCCATTTTACCGACTAAAATTGATATGAATCAATCTGAACCGAACTAACCTGAACAAGTTGATTTATGTCGTGTTCTACCATTTTTTTGGGTCGGGTCGGTTTTCAAATTTGAGATTCAATCCGTGTCAGTTTTGGGTCGGTTTTCTTAAAACCGACCCTATTTGACCCATACCAACCCCTAACCATAAGAAAACCAACCCTATTTGACCCATAACAACCCCTAACCCTAATGGTCTCCATAAAAGACGCTTTAACCGCTTGTTTACAAATATGCTACTTATTGTTATTAATTTAATCAATTTCAACAAATATTTCTAAAATATAAAGGGCCCCAATTTATCCATATATAAACTCCACTCTATCATTTTCAATGATATGTTACTTTTCGTTTCACATTTTCGATAGTCAAAACAAAAATATAACTCTATTTATTGTTCGTTTATTTTTATTGATTACAAATTTCAAATTTCATCAACAATCTAAAATGAAGAAAGTGGAATTTTAAAAATTTATTCACTTTTGAGGTAAAGTTACAGTTTTATATTTACTATTGAATTATAACTTTTTATGATCATCTATTTTTTATCGTTCTTCTTTTATTTATTTTTTCTTTTTTTATGATTGTTTTTTAGTGTGCTATTGAATCTTAGATTGAAGAAGACATTTTAAATGATGTTTTATGAGTTCTTCAATTTGTATTGATAAATTTTGTTTATGAATTCGAATAACTTTTTATTATTATATGAATGTATTATTCTTATATAAATGTATGTTTCTTATTATGTCATTTTTTCATTTTTTTTCTTAATGAAATTATTATGTACACATTAAAAGTATGATAAAATAGGTATATCTATATCTATGTAGTTTTAAAAAATTATTTATATGAATAAAGAGGTCTAATATAATTTTTCACACCGGATCTCTAAAATGTCAAGGCCGGCCCTAAAAATTTATCACCACCTTAAATAACTATTAGTTGTTATTATAATAATTTATTTGTTACATTTAGCTATTAACAGAAATTTCAAATAGTTGTACATTTTAGAAATGTTTATATACAGGTCTACTCTATAAATATTCATATATGGATCAGTTGAATTAATGTTTTTTTTTTTTTTGGTGCAATTTTCTTCTCTTTTCCTAATCTATGTAATGTGTACTTCTTATATTTTGTTTTATAACAAATATTTAATAATTCATATCTCCCAATTTTTATATTTAAATTATTATGATTCAAATATTAAAAATTTTCAAGTGCGAAATCAGTAAAAAAACTTTCATGCTGATGACAATTTGCATAAAAACTTTTGAGTAGACAACCACATTTGATTGTTTCTATCTAAAGTATACTCTATCTAATATCAATATGTATGTTCCATACATGATTACTCATTTAAATTAACATAAATTTAGGGTAAGATTTTAACGTCCCGGGTTTCACGAAAAAGATGACAAGAAAGGTTGGGAATCTACGAGGATTTGGGTCATCCCTGTATTCAAGAAAGTTGGCTTATATGACGCATTTCCAAACCTGTATAGCCGCCAATTGGGCTTACCTTTTGCCTAGTTGAATAATGAGCATGATTTTGGTGGGCTCTGGCTAATCTTGGCTTACATTGCATAAAGTGAAGGTCATTTTCATCCTCCAGAAATTTCTGCCAAGTGGAGTATATTATTCCTGAGATTGAACCCTTAATTAACCCTTCTCAATTTAATAATACTATATGATTTGATGAAGCAATATTAAAGATTCAAATTATTGCATCTACACTGTATGTGGTATGGTATTAAAAACAAAAAACTGTCCGTTCAGTTTGTAACTTTACCCAACTTAATAAAAACCAAACCTTATCACAAATTACAAAATGCTATCTGCGGATTTAAAGCCCACATCTTGCAATTACATACTACTTCAAATTCCTTTACAGTGCAAACTTGATTTGAACAAAATTTATTTTTCATTAATTGTTGGTGAAATGAAACCATTTATAGTATTCAAAAACTAACCTACTGGTTTTGGGTCTTTGTGTACTGGTTAACAACGCTTTGGTGACCACATTATCAGTTAGCTATACATTATCCTATTGTTAGCTAACTTAAGCTAAACCAACCAATAAGAATAACTGCTATTTTTCTAATATCTATCCTCGTCAATCTACTTTTGCCAGTTGCCATATACCAATTGAAATATTTATAACTTTTTTTTTTTAAAAAAAAAAAAAGACATATTTGGAAATAAGCAGAACAACTTTTATTTGTGTAGTTGCCCAATGAAATCATGTTATATGCATCATTTTTTTAAATTTGTTTATTACAGTAATTTAAATCCATATATGTAAATTTATATTTTACAAACTTTTTTATTAAATAGATTTAAGATAATATATATTCGTCCAGTGGAATTATTATTTTTATAATAAAATAAAAATTGCAAAATTAGGATTAGTGCTAGGTGTACTTGCCGAATGGTAGGTAGGTTGGACATAATGGAAGTTCAAACAATGATGTTAAGAAAAACGCTGACCATTTAATACGAGGCAAGCTTTTTGTATGGTTCCAGATAGACATTGTAACAAATAAACTATGAAGTCGTAGAACTCTTGTTGAATCAAGGATAGTAATCACGAGTTTTCTTGTTATAGTCAAAATATGGAAGGAATAAAAAAAAAAAAAAACAGTGAATCTCCTGTGCACATATTCATTGGTATCATCAGCCTTGACACTTCTCTGTTAATTGATTTAATCTCCGGAGATTGTGGCCATCGACTCGGGGACTGTATGGGCCTCTAAATCTTGCCAAAACATTTCAATATCTTAAACAGCTGACTGACTCAACTCGTTGTGCCATTATTTATTTATTTTTCAATGAAGATTGAGAATGCGTTCACTTCAATTGACAGAAATTGAAATGACTTAAAATCGAAATACTTTAGAATCGGAAATGATATATCAGAATCAGAATAAGTTATTTATTTTAACTATAGGGATTGGAATCGAAGTTAGTCATATTTCCATTGAACCATTTACTTTGTTTTAAAATCAGAATAAAGTAATTACAAGTTACAAAAATACTATTGATTAAAATTATGGATTAATTACAATATGCAAAATTGTGTTTAAGATACAATGTCATTTTTTTATTATGTAACTCATATTGTAAGGATATTGTATGCATATATATATATATATATATTTTTTTTTAAAATATTATATGCTTATATTGTATATATCAAGTCATGATTTTTTTTTTTATATTAAAATATTACCTGAAAATATGTTTATAATAATATTATTAAAAATTTTCTTACCAATATTATTGTAAGCATATATATATTTGATATAAAAAGTCGTGATTTAATATATATTGTGTATTTATATATATATTTTTAAGAATAATATAAGAGACTTTTTACCTTTTTATAGAAAATGGGAATAAGTTCCCAAGTGGGGTGTAGAGAATAATATTCTCATTCTACAATCCTAAATTCATGTAGAACTTACAATTTCATTCCTATTACAGAATATAGAGTAGGTAAACATCGTCAATCATTCTCATTTCTCATTCTTATTTTTCATTCTCATTCTTTAATCCATCAAATCTGGTGTGTTTACTTGATGGATTGAAGATGAGAATGATTGATGTTTACTTGCTCTACGATCATTCTATAATGAGAATGAAATGGTAGGTCCATATGAATTTAGGCTTGTGGAATAAGAATCACATTCCCCCATCTCACTTGGAAATCACATTCTCATTCTTTTTTTCAAATTAAAAATACTTTTATACCCTTTATTAATTTTTTTTTGAAGAGATTAGTAGCAATTTATTAATCTAAAGTTAATGCTTAATTTGAAATCATATTATAATTTATTTTTTCTTTTTTTTTTTTAAAAAAAAAAACAAAAAGTCAATAATATTATATTCTTTCTCAAATAAGAATATGGTGGTCACATAAAAAACAAAAATGACCACCATAATCTTATTTGAGAAATAATATAATATTATTGACTTTTTGTTTAAAAAAAAAAGAAAAAATAAATTATAATATGATTTCATATATTCTGGATAGTTTGGAATTCATTAATATTAATAAAAATAAAAAATAAAATATAGATACATAATATACTTACAATAATATTGTTGAGAAAAGTTTTTTTTTTTCTTTTTTTTTTTAAGGAGTATAAAATATTGTTAATCACTAACAATTTTATAATTTGTAATTAATCAATTCTGATTTCAAAACAAAGTAAAACAACTCAATAGGAACATTGTCAATTCTAATTTAGATTTCTGTAATTGAAGTAAATAACTTATTCTGATTCCAATACATCATTATGATTTTATACAATTCCAATTCTAGATTATTTCGATTTCGATTTCTGTAATTGAAGTATACGCTATTATAATCAACCACTAAAAGTTCATATGGACTTATTAGCATCAAAATTCAAATATTTATCCCATATAACTGCTTTCACGATGAAAAGATAATAATATTCACATAAAATTAATAAAATGTGTTTGATGATAAGATTCGAAATTATGCCATTAAAATAGATGAGAAAATGTATAACCATATATATATACATATTAAGAGTTGACGCGATTAAGGCCCAAAGGTTATAAAAATCGATGACCGCAGGTAGCCTGGGGCCTAACGTCTAGGCCGATCAACGTTGACTGCTAGTCAACATAGCTCCAAGACTAGAAAAGCACGAAACAAACAAGACCAGAAACCATTAAACAACTCAAAAGTGATAGTCATTCTCTCATCACTCAAATGTCACAACCATTCTCTTCAACTTTTGCTCCTCCAATAATAGATACTTATCGGCAAACGCGACAAGCCAGGCATGGACATTGGTGCCCCAATGTAGGAGCTTGAAGGAAAGTAAGGGAGCTTGAGGCATGGAGATCGGCGTCTTGTTGTTAAGAGTGAGGGAACTTGAGCTCGAGGGAGTTTATGCGACAGTAATGAACGATAGTGTATTGTTGATGGTGAGTAAGAAGCTTTGAGAGAGAGAGATATATATACAAGCCTTGCAGAGGTTGAGGTGACATTTGAGAGAGAAAGGAAAGGAGTTTTGTTTTTAACCGTAATGCAGACCAAAACGGTGCTATTTTGACCAAAAAAAATGAAAAAGACGACCTTAAATAGTTCATCACTTAAAACCACTTATCTGGTGGTTTTCGGATCGGTCAACGGCCGTCTAGTGCCCAAGCAACACCTAGACCCATTTTTACAACATTCATATAGCCGAGTTAAGTGAAACACGTTGCAGTTGTAGAATATAATTAAAATGGTATAATTAAATAGGTTTAGCCAAGTACGTGGCGGGTTTGAAGGCGCTCAAAAATAGATGTGTACCACACACCAAACAAAGAGCGGCGCACCAAACAAAGGTGAGTCACGCACCAGTGTTATGTACTACGGCGACCACTTGATACCTAGTCTGTTGGATCCTAGTCTCCTGGATTACAACATCGTCTATACAACTTCATTGTTCACACTAAACACAAACACTACCGGTCTTTTTCTCTGCTGCATTGTCTAGCAGATTGTCTATTGTATACACTGTGCACTACCTCGTGCTTCATTTTCTAACTCTCACTTTTACCTTCGAAAATCAAAGAGAATGGTGTTTTTAATAGTTATTTAAAAGATTGCGTTTTTCTTCAAAAATAAATTAAAACGAATTTTGTAAGTTGTATTATAATATGGCTTGAATCTTTATTTACTAGTTGAATCCTTCAATTAGAAACAAAAAACAACAAATTTATATTTTAAAAAATTTTCGAAGCTTGAATGGCCTGCACAATAGAAACCGCTTGAATTGTCCCATCCTTGTCCATTAGAAGATGGGTTGTTTTTCTGGTCACAACCAGTGTCAAAATTTTTGTTAGATTGAATTAATTTACAAGAGTATAAATCCATTTCTAACAAATCAATTTATAATAATGATGTAGAATGAACCTTATATAAAATAAAATTTATTTGCACAGTACTTAAGAATCATTGATTAGAAAATTTCAGCTTTAATTATTTACAAGCATTTAAAATTCCATCGTCTTAATTACGTTAGTTATTGAATATATTGACTTTGAAAACCTAAATTGGATCAAATTCAAATGGGTTTAAAAAAACTAGCAATTGGCATTACAATACCCACAAATTTATTTGGTGGAGTGATGATAGAGGAAATAAATGCACGCTACCTACTTTTAGGCATTGTTTGTTTGCTAGGTTAGGACTAAGTTTGGATTAGTCCAACCAATCAACCTTCACAAATTTATCCAAGTTCTCATTTTATCCCGTTAGAATGGGTTAATTAAACCTCATGGAGTAGACAAATTAAATTTCTCTCATCTTCTCTTGATCTGCTTCTCTTTCCTCAATGAGAGAGACGACAACACAAATCGTAGTTGCAGTCATCGTATATTTCCAGTGTTCTCTATAAATTTTCAAGCTTGAAATCCATACCTTAAAATTAGGTCTTTTTTATTCTCTTAACTTGTTTGTTGATCACCATTTTTTCAAAAACTTGACTCTTTCTATAGATTTTCGCGTTGTTTCTATTTTTTTTTTTTTTTTTTTTTGGTTTTTGGTTTTTTCTCTACGTTTGCATTTGTAGAAAGATTTGCCATCTGAGGTTTTGTTTTGCATTTTTGACTTTTCTTTTGAAAGGTCCCTGAAAAATTTATTTAAAATCTAATCAAATATGAAATAACTTTTAAATTAATTTAATCTCATCTAATCAAATTTCATATAAATAATTCGATGTTATTTCGCTCACCAAACAGGTCCTTATGGTCTTATCAGAGTGCAATGTTAAACCCCGTGCACACAAAAACAGGAGTAGTCTAATATGGGAGGCTATAATGGTCTTTTAAAATATAAATAAAAAAACATATTATTTATTTTCTCTTACAAAATCCCTTTTATAGTCATGATTCACGAGCATCAATTTTTTAGAAAAGAACGTTAGATGATCCACGATGTTTTTTTTTTTTTTTTAATTAATTAATTTATTTTTAATGCTTGAAGTAGGCATGTACAGTAAAGTGCGTTGTTGAAATTCACCATCAAAGGAATATTGACATACAATGGGAATAAAAGAACAGCTATGTGAATTTTCCTTCCCAAAGTGAGGGCAAAAATCAACTATCAATCACGCTCCTTAACGGTGCGTATAATCACCTTCCAATCAAAAGTGGCAAATTAGCGCACATGAAAATTGTAAAAATAACTTCTTGCTATCACATGATGGGACTGTGTAGTGTACTGCCCTGCACTTGAGCTGCACGTTTCACCTTTACCCTCGGTATGGTATCTTCAATGACATTCTTACCCTCCAAATCGCCCTGAATGGCAACTTTTAGTCAGACAATACGTGTCAAGCCGCCTGGGCAATCGTGGAATCCTATCACTTCTATTCATCAAACCCCATCACGTACGCTACAACCTCAAGCACAGGATTCTTACCAGTGAGTGTTACACACGCACCAAAAAAACAAAGGAAACAAAAAATAAAACCTTCAGATTACTTCATATCCGTACAATTGAAATACCCGAATTACCCTCACCCTTATCTGGAATATTTCCCTATTAGGGCAGCGTCTCGCTACCATTTCATTCACTTACCAAACCCAGAACGGGACTCAGCACGTAAATAAAAATATAAAGTAGGGTTATTCTAATAATTCAGTTTTCCTTGGAAGGATACAAATTATTACTATTTTTATTTTTTTAAAAAAATTTGATTAAAAACCCGCCGGCAATATTTTAACGGTGATCGGAGAAAAAAAGGTCCGGCGATTGGGTCACATTATTTCCTATATAAACCCCATCGCCACACCCATTATTTTCCTCATATCAGCATTCGCTCTCACCCTCTCTCTCTCTCTCTCTAAAGAGCCCTCCTCTCTCTCTCTATAACTCACTCTCTCTCTCTCTCTAGATTCAAAGCTGCTCTTAAGAGGTAAATAAATAAAAAAAAAAAACCTCTTTTTATTTTTTTTTTCTCTGTCTCCACTATCGTTTTTTTATTTTAGTTTTTATATTTCGAATATAAAACTTGATATTTGAATTTACTTGGAAATACAAGGGGAAAAAAATCAAATAAATATCTGCGATGTATTTGTTATCTGTCGAAGATCAGGATTTGAAGAATAAGAAATAGCGAATCTAAACTTTGACATTAACTACTCGTGAGTTGGAGACGATAATTAGGTATGATCTGTGAAGAACAGAGGACTGATTGGGATCGGATTTGCGATTTGTCAAGAGATTTAGTTGACGACTGTTAAACAGATTATAGTTTGATTCTTGTTGGAACCCTAGGAGAAGTATTGAGTCAGGCTAGGGATGTCGATCTGTTGTGATTTGTGTTTGTGTTTTTAATTAGTGATTATAGTGCGTGTTGATGGTAGTCTCGGTCTCTGCCTGGTTAATTAGATAAAATGGGTCAAGTTGTGGTTTTTGGTTAGGTTTGGTTGGTGACATTACTAGGTTTAGTTTTGTGCGTGGGTATTTTAGGATTTTTGTGAACATTATTTGTTATTTGTATTTCTTTGTTTTGAGTTCTGTGATTGCTTAGTTGGGACTTGTACTATTGGATTCTGTGTGAAAAGTTTGACGATTTTGCATTCGACCTTTGTTGTAGAATGATGTAGTGAGTATGTATTAGAAGGGAAAAGAGCATCCTTATAGGTCTGCGATGAAATAATTTTCGATTCGGCTACTTAACTGATAATTACAGTGATGTTTTTGTATGGACTTGTTGTGCTCACGGTAGTGAGCTTGTAATATTGCATCTGCTTTGTGTTTGATTTTTGTGTTTAGATTTAAGGATGACATTTCTTGGTTTTTCTAATGGCTTGATGAAGGAGGGTCGGGTGTTGTCTGTTATAGATCAGTATTATTGCTGTTTAGTTTTGATTGCTTTTATTGAATCTAAGCTTGTGGGGGAAAATGTCTTGCTAGCTTTAGACATTTCAATTTTTGGGCTGCGGCATTATTTTGGGCTTTTTCATCGAGCTGTTATGTGTATTTGTTGTACTAGTTGTTTTGCATGATTGTTATTTTGTAAATTGATTGTTATTTTGAGTCGTAGAAGTGGCCGAGTGTTTCGGAGGTTGCTTTTGAACTTTATTTCTGAGGAACTTTTTAATGTTTGTGCAGCTGGTATGTCATGTTCATGTTTTGCTGAAAAGAAAATACAAAGTATACCTCTTCAACTTATTGGGATTTATAGTTTAGTTTGTATGCATTTACATATGAAATGGGCTCCCGAGGAAGGCTGTTATTTGATCTTAATGAACCCCCTGCTGAGGATGATGAGGAAAGTGATCGAGCCATCTGCTTCCAGCCTCAAAAAGCTCTTCCATCTGCAAAACCTCACACTTCTGACTTGATTGTAACATCGGCAAGTTCTCAAGGAATAACAAATAATCATGCTTTCTCACATGCATCATCTGTATCAGGTTTTCAGCCCTTTGTCAGGCCCAAACATGTAGTGGATGTTGAGCAGAAGAAGGTTGCGGATCTGAATACCAAATTTACATCATCTTCGTCAAAGTTAAGCAACAGGGAGGAGATGAAAGCATCTCCTTTGTTAGTTCCAGTATCTGGAAATGTTCCAGCTATTGAGAGAGAAGAAGGGGAATGGTCTGATGCTGATGAGGGTTCTGGTGATGCAGACACTAGTGGTAGTTTGCATGAACAGGGTAAAACATCGCAAGGGCATGGGGTGTCTGAAGTGATGGATTGTACTGCCACTGGCATGGATGTTAAAGTTCATGAAAGTAGCAGAGATGAAAATAGCAGTCGTGCTTTGTTAGGATTGGATCTGGATTCAAAGGATCAGAAAAGCAACAGTAGCCGACATACAGAAGGCAATGCTAAAGGTGATTTGTCTGTTGATGATCAGGAAGAACCTGTCTTGCCTCCTAAACAAAGAGAAGTTAAAGGTATTGAAGGAAGTCATGTAACTAAATGTGCAAATAATCCGGCAAGGAGAAAGATAGATCAGCAGAAAGAAGCAATGCTGGGAAAGAAACGCAATAGACAGACCGTGTTTATTCCTCTGGAAGATGTCAGGCAAGCTGGCCCTATGAAAACATCGACACCAAGGCGGCAGAACCCACCTGTTATTACTCGCACAGTCAAAGAAGTTCGCACTATTCCTTCACCTGCTGAACGTGCTGGAGAAAAGCAGAGTCAAGCTATAAATAAGGATCAGAAACAATATGATCCATCGTCATGCACTGAAGGAGGCACCCCTGTGGAATCTTGTGAACCTAAACCTGAATGTAATGGTGATATGAATTCTGGGCTACTAGGTAGGCCCAGGAGACTAAATAGTGGTGCTGATTTTTCTGCAGAGGTGTCTCAATCACCTCTTCCAAGACAGAGTTCATGGAAGCCACCTGCAGATACAAGGTCGTTGAAAAATTCACAGTTTCCTAATAAAAAGCAAGCTCTGGTCAGTCAAAGCTCCATGGATTCAAAGTTGGGAAACAAGAAACACCCGCCTGCCAGAAAGGCAGCTACTATGGGTAACTCTTATCAGGACACATCAGTGGAACGTCTTATACGGGAGGTGACCAATGAAAAGTTTTGGCATCACCCAGGTACTTTGACATTATCAAATATTAGTCCTTTACTGTAGACCGATAAATGTTGAGTTCTTGTTACACTGTTTTGCAATTGGATTTTCTTTGGTTCCCTGGCATTTACTGTTCTCATGATTTTCTCATGCCAGTTCTCCATGTCCCTCCAATTATAACATATTGAGAATCGTAACACTCAAAGGACATGGAAAGGTGATGAGATTGATCTGCAAGCACGATTCTAAATTTTATTGGTACTTATTTATTCTGTTTGTTATATCTTATCACCCTCATATGCCTTTTGTGTGTTACAAATTACAATTCTCTTAGTGCGGTTGTCATGGAGTGACAAGTGAAAAGAGCTTTGCTAATGCATAGATACTTATGGCATGTTCCTATGGATTGTGTCACTTTAATTGTCTATTTTCCCATTGAAGTGTGTAATGTGGTGTATGTAGGATTTCTCATGTTGTTATAGTAAATGCTGGTGTTTCTAAGTTCAGGTCCATTTCTATATTGCTGCATTCATATGATATGGAGAGCCTGCTGGATTAAAGATATGATTTATTGTGACCTTTCTTTCAGATTTTAATTTGGGAATTTTTCTTGCAAAATTTGTCTGAGGTTTCCAGAGGTTTTTCTTTTTGTTTTTTTTTTTGGAAACTGTTCCAGAGTTGTTGTCTATAATTATATTTGTTTTTGTTCATGTAAGCATGATGTTTTAGTATATTTATATTATATGGTTTTTGGTTCATTAACTTCAGTTAATTGTGTTAAAAGTAACTGTCTGTCAGTGTTTTTTTCTTATTAGTTTTTGTATATGATGTAGATATAGTATTTTTTTTGAGGTAGTATATGAAGATATAGTTAGCTGGAGTTTTTCTACACTCCTCTAATGGCATGTGTTTGTTTGGTCCATCTGTTATCATCAAGTAACTAATGAAATTTTATTGTGCACCAGAGGAGAGTGAGCTTCAATGTGTTCCTGGTCGGTTTGAATCTGTAGAAGAGTATGTTAGAGTGTTTGAGCCTTTGCTTTTTGAGGAGTGCCGAGCACAACTTTACAGCACATGGGAGGAGTTGAGTGAAGCAGGTTCAAGAGACACTCATGCAATGGTTCGTATAAAGAACATTGAGAGGCGAGAAAGAGGTATAGAGGAATTTACTTCTGATTAATCATTTAGTACTTTTTGAAGTTATATTTGAAACTAAATTTCATTGATTTTAGACGACAACAGGACACGTGTTTTTTATATGTATTTTACCAAAACAAGACAGCAAGATATTTCTTTTTGTATTTTAAATTAAAGTAATACCTGTGCAAAAAAAATGTTGAAAGATTTTGACTTTATTTATTTATTTGTTTTTTTTATGTGAGAAGTCTAAAAAATGTTTACAACGTTATTAGGTGTCATTATTGACTGCAGGATTGGTTGGATTATATTTCCTTTACTTTTGTATGAGCCCATAATTTAATGCTTTTGTTTTGTTAAATTTTTTAAATATGATTTCAGTAACAGGTTCATAGAAGCCTAGCAGTTAGTAACATTACACCCAGGCAGGACTTCCTTGGACTCTAGAATTAATTTTTATTACTAATTTTTACATATTGTTACTGTATGTACATTGTAGTTCTGCTGGAAATAACTTAGGTTTTGTACTGGTTTTATTGATGGGCTAAAATTTTTCTTCTGTTGGCTTAGGATGGTATGACGTGATAGTCCTTCCTGTAAATGATTGCAAGTGGACATTTAAGGAGGGTGATGTTGCAGTTCTTTCTATCCCCAGGCCTGGATCAGGTGTGATATATGCCTTAGATTGCTGGTATGTTATTAATACTTCTTACGATTATATGAATTTTCACTCATTATTTTTATCAAGCAGTTAGAGCCAAGAGGAACCACACATCAAATGATGATGGTGAAGAACCTGAGGTCACTGGTCGTGTTGCTGGTACAGTTAGAAGACACATACCTATTGATACTCGTGATCCTCCCGGGGCAATTCTTCATTTTTATGTTGGGGATTCATATGATTCTAACAGGTTCAAAATTCTGAAATTATATCCTAGTATTGTGTGCTCCCTTTTGAATTATAATTCTACTTTTTTAGTAGTGGTTAACATACAAATTTAGGCAAAATTTTCACAAGAAGTTCATTTCCTTGTCTGTATTCATTTGTGCAGTGTGGTTGATGATGATCATATATTGAGGAAACTTCAGCCAAAAGGCATATGGTATCTGACTGTGCTTGGTTCTCTGGCTACTACCCAGCGGGAGTATGTTGCCTTGCATGCATTTTGTCGTCTCAATTCTCAGGTGATTAGTAGATCTTTCTTTTATCAAATCAACTGTGCTCTATTTTATAATGCCTCTCTTTTGGGATGAAATTAACAGAATTTTTTTGCCATTTTTAGATGCAAAATGCTATTCTCAAGCCCAGTCCAGAGCACTTTCCAAAATATGAGCATCAGACTCCAACAATGCCTGAATGCTTCACACAGAATTTTATCGAACATTTGCATAGGACCTTCAATGGGCCCCAGCTTGGAGCAATCCAGTGGGCTGCGATACATACTGCTGCTGGTACCAGTAGTGGGATGACAAAGAGTCCATGGCCCTTCACTCTTGTTCAAGGGCCACCAGGAACAGGTAAGACGCACACAGTGTGGGGAATGCTTAATGTCATCCATCTGGTTCAGTATCAGCACTACTACACTTCTTTGCTAAAGAAACTTGCACCTGAGAGCTATAAGCAAGCAAGTGAAAGCAATTCTGACAATGTTGCTATGGGATCAATTGATGAAGTTCTTCAGAATATGGACCAAAATCTCTTTCGCACACTTCCAAAACTATGCCCAAAACCCAGGATGTTAGTTTGTGCTCCTTCTAATGCTGCAACTGACGAACTTCTTGCCCGTGTTCTTGATCGAGGATTTATTGATGGTGAGATGAAAGTTTACAGGCCAGATGTGGCCCGGGTTGGGGTGGATTCACAAACACGTGCTGCCCAGGCTGTCTCCGTTGAGCGGAGAACGGAACAGCTTTTAGTTAAAAGCCGTGATGAAGTTATAGGATGGATGCACAATTTAAGAGGTCGTGAGTCTATGTTGTCTCAGCAGATAGCTGGTCTTCAGAGGGAACTTAATGCTACAGCTGCTGCTGTTCGTTCTCAAGGGTCTGTGGGTGTCGATCCTGATGTCCTTATGGCTCGGGACCAGAACCGGGATGCATTGCTGCAGAGCCTTGCTGCTGCAGTTGAAAGTAGGGACAAAGTTCTAGTTGAGATGTCCCGCTTTCCTCATTTTAGAAGGCAGATTTCGTCCTGGTAGCAACTTCAATTTGGAAGAAGCCCGTGCTAGTCTTGAGGCGAGTTTTGCCAATGAGGCTGAGATTGTTTTTACTACTGTCTCAAGCAGTGGCCGCAAGTTGTTCTCGCGTCTGACACATGGGTTTGATATGGTAGTAATTGATGAAGCAGCCCAAGCCAGTGAAGTTGCAGTTCTTCCTCCGCTAGCTTTAGGTGCCGCAAGATGTGTTCTTGTTGGGGATCCTCAGCAACTTCCTGCAACAGTTATCAGCAAGGCAGCTGGAACCTTGTTATACAGTAGAAGCCTTTTTGAGAGGTTCCAGCAAGCAGGATGCCCAACAATGTTATTATCTGTACAATATAGAATGCATCCTCATATCCGAGATTTTCCTTCAAGGCACTTCTATCAAGGTCGCCTTACTGACAGTGAAAGTGTTGCTAATTTACCTGATGAGGTCTACTACAAGGATCCTTTACTTAGGCCTTATGTTTTCTACGATGTGATTCATGGGAGGGAATCCCATAGAGGTGGATCTGTTTCTTATCAAAACATTGATGAAGCAAAGTTTTGTGTTTCTCTGTATGAGCATCTTCAGAAAACTTTAAAATCCATGGGTTTAGGTAAAATATCTGTTGGCATAATCACACCATACAAGCTGCAACTGAAATGCCTTCAGCAAGAGTTTCGTAGTGTCCTAGGCTCTGAAGAGGGAAAGGATTTGTATATTAATACTGTAGATGCTTTCCAAGGTCAAGAACGTGATGTAATTATCATGTCTTGTGTTCGAGCCTCCAACCATGGGGTTGGCTTTGTTGCAGATATACGGCGTATGAATGTCGCTCTTACACGTGCAAGAAGGGCTCTCTGGGTATGGTTTTTCTGTTCTCTTCCTCATCTATCTTATTTCATATCTCACATTTTATCAGTCTTAAGTCAGATCACTTGCATATGGCTTGATTTTGAGTTTTTTATGTTTATATGTTGAACTTGGTGTGATAACAGGTTATGGGGAATGCTAATGCCCTCATGCAATCTGATGATTGGGCTGCATTGATTACTGATGCCAAAGCGAGGAATTGTTACATGGACATGGACTCCCTACCCAAGGAGTTTTTGGCATTAGTCTCAACTAAAGGATCTGGTTACACTTCATCGCAGAGTAAGATTTCAAATAACAGCAGGGGTTTGAGGTCAGCTGGACCCAGACATAGATCGATGGATCCGCACATGGAGTCCAGGTCTGGAACACCTTCAGAAGATGACGAGAAGATTTCTAGGAATGGACATTACCGGCCCTTTAAGTCCCCATTAGAGAATTCCTTGGATGATTTTGATCAATCTGGGGACAGATCCAGAGATGCTTGGCAATATGGCATACAAAAGAAGCAAAGTTCCGGAGGGGTTGTGATGAAGAGAGATTCCTAGACTTTGTAGCGTGCAAATGCTGTCTGCACTTCGTTGGAGCTTCACAGCATTATTTGGTTGCTAATTTTGGGGTGATGGCTCCCACTGCCAGAAGGGCTCTCGGAGAACTATTTCGTTGTGCTTGTATCATCGGCACAACACAAAAAATCTCAAACTAGTTTGCGCTGAGCAGTTATTAAATACTTTAACAAAGATGATGATTTGGATTCTGACTTTGTGCACAAGGGCTGTCAGTGACTCAGAACATATAAGAATTGATTCCTGTGATTATATAAAAGGTGGATGCTTTTGGGTTGGCTGTGTAACATCAAACCCTTGGTCCACCAGCTTACCGGCTTCCAAGGTAAGAATTAATTCCATTAAATTTGCTTGGTTTTCTAATTTGACCTTTTACCCATAAATATACAATCTCATTATGGGATTGGATATTATGGAACCTAGGAATCAAATGGTGGCCTCAAGACGTTGCTTGGCTTGGTAGAATGTGTGAGTATTAATGTGGCTGGAGCTGCTATTACAAGGATTAATGTGGGAGATGTGGTGGGCTTCTCTGTTATTGAAGCTCTCCTCACAATACGCTGATAGCGCCTTGGTTTGACTGTCAGTGACAAATTGTAGAATCTTTGCATTTGGAAGATGTAATGTACATTCTTTGGGCGTGCAAATGCACTAGAGGATGAAATCTGACGTGGTTTGCAGGATGCTGGATGGTTAGCTGAATTTTTTCTCACTTCCATTTTTTCTGGGGAAGTAAATTGGCATGCCTGGGACAAGTGTTAAAACTTAGAAAATTCTGTACAGAAAAGTAGACTACAGGATCTGTATTAGAAAATTCCATATATCATAGGCATTTGTGGTGTCAATTGACTTGTACATACATCTTCAACTGTGGAATCAATAGAAATTCTTTTTGGATGCGTTGTCTTGAATATTGTATATGATAAGAAAACGATGTTTACTTACATTCTTTTACTCAAAATTATGTTTCACAATTTAAAAGCTTATGATGCTGTTTGGTTTGCTTTATTTTTAGTTTTTATGTAAAGGTGCAGGATTTCATGAGAAATTGCTGGATCAGTAATGCACGCTCCGTAATTGGGAGCCAACCAAACAGAACGCCTGGTGTTGATCCATTACAAGTCAATTATGGATTGTTCCTATACTCGGACGCTTCCATTTGTCATTTCTTTTTGTTTTATTGTATCGTCGATTAAGCCGTTGCACATTTTTCGTTCTGGATTTCACAGGGCTTCATTGGCTTCGTCCTAAAATGTCCCACTTATAGGATTTTCTATGGTTAGGGGAAATTCTATGAAGAAAATTAAAGGGAAATAACTGCGTCGTTGACGTTGAAGTATAAAAGCAGTTAGGTTATTGTAACATTGTTGTGAAATGACGTGCAAAACTCTTAATTATTGAGACGCTATGTAAATCCTTACCATGACTGCATGCCATTAAGATATGGTAGAGAAACTGGCACCGGCTATTTAAAGTATTATTAGAAATGAAATCCGTGACAAAATTTCAATGAATTTTGATGTGTATCCTTTTTTGGATGATAAGATAATAAAATATGCTTTTAAATAAAGTTTACAAATTTTATGGACATTGCAAATACTTGCTTTCTGATTTTTTTAGAAGTACGAATTATTAAAATTATTGGGAAAAAATAGTTTTATATCCCCAATTTTTTTTTCTTTTCTTAAATTTATGTCTCGCATATTTAATCCAGTGAGTTAAAGTTGTAACTTCCTTTTAAGAAAAATTAAAAGAAAAAATTCCTTAAATAGAATTTTGTTTTCCCTGAGTAAATAATAATAATTTTATAAATTTATTTTATTATTTTTATTATTTATAAAGAATTATCAAAATTTATTAAATTTGTCATCAATCATAAAGATCTTCATTCTAAGAACCACAATCTGTTATTGAAGGAAAAAAAAAAAATTAACTCCACACACACACCTTGTGTTTTAGAACAAGAACAACAAAATTATATATTTATATATATCCTTGTTTGTTTTTATAATTACAAATATAGTAATTTGTAATTACATAGATTTACATATTAATTTATGCAATCATGTAATTGCATATATAATTTTATTTATTTTTATGTATTAATTTACAGATTAATATGTATATATATATGTAAATATATAACCTTGTTTATTTTTATAATTACTTATATACTAATTTATAAATTAAATATATATATTTATTTATTTTTATAATTACTTATTGTAGTCGATGAATTCGAGCAAATTACTCAAAAGCCTCTAGAAGTTTGCCTAATGACAGACGGAAACAACCTTTTCATTTTATTACAACATCCTCTACTATACTAACGGTTTGACCGTAATTAACCATGAAAGTTAACTTCAGTAAGAGCATTTGAGTCTTTTTAAAATTTTTTTTTTAAAAAATTACATTAATTAATAGGTTATTTGGATTTAACATTAAATGATTTTGAAATTTGAAAATAACATGATTTTGACACTTAAAAATAATTAAAATTATAATTTTAAATAAAAAAAATAATTTTTAATGCTTTTTTAAAAATAAAAACAATGGATATCCACCATCTATCTCTAAAATGGATGGTGGAGATCAAATGAATTAAAAAAAAGAAAAAGAAAAAGAATCTAAACAATCGAAAAAAAAAAATCCAGAAAAACAAAAAAACAAAAAGGTGGAGATTCAATGCAATTGGATTTCCATCGTTCATCAAGATTGATGAATGATGGAGATCTAATATGGGTTGGATCTTCACCCAGTTCATCACCTTATCATCACACATCATCTTCATAACATTCTATTCATCTTGATGAACGGTGGAGATCCAATCTTGGTTGGATCTTCACCCAGTTCATCACCTTATCGTTATCCATCATCTTCATAACATTTTGTTCATCACAATCAGTTCATCATCCCTCATTTTCATCAAATCATTCAACATCTTCATCAAACGATTAACATCTCATACCATCTGCGTTCATTAATAGTTTTTTTACAAAAATAATAATAATAATAATAAATCTCTCTCATGAAGTGCAAAACCAAAATCCAGCTTCCCTTCCATATCGAAGAACAAATAGTGTTCTTCTTCTTCATTCTTCATTCTTCATCAACAAACACCTCTCTCTCATCAACTTATTCCTTATTCTTCTCAACAACATCAACAAACCAGATCCTTTTCTTCTCTATTCTCTGTTCTTCATCAACTTCTTCTCCATTCTTCAAACCCAAAAACCTGGGTTCGTTCAGCACCTCTCCTTTTCCCTTTCTTTCTTCCACTCTCTCAGTTTTGCTTCAATCCAGTTCGAAGCTTCAACTTCAAACCTAAAAACTTCAAATTTAGATGACCTATCAACAAAAACTTTAAACCTAGGTGACAAAAACATCAAACTTCAATCCTCTCGCTCTTAGAGTTTCAGCTTCAAACGAACTCAAGCGACTTAGGTTCGTTGGCTTCGAATGACCCAAGTCAACCTGGGTTCGTTGATGAAATCGAAGGCAAATCGTTCATCATCTTCAAGCAAAGACGAACTTAGGCGATTGAAGCGGAATCGTTCATCTAGTTTGAAGATGGACCTAGACGATTGAAAATGAAGATCTTCATCTTCCTTTAAGATCTTTCGTTGAAGAAGTTTTTTTTTTCTTTTTTTTCTTTTTTTTTTAAAAAAAAAGTCTTTGGTTGAAGATGAAGATCTTCAGCTGGTGGAATCAACAAAATGATTTTTTTTTAAAAATTTTTTTAATCATTTTATAATTTAAAAACTATTTTTAATTAATTTTTAATTGTTTTAAACTATTTCTAGAATTTTTAGTTTTTGTTTTAAATAGATTTTAACCGTTTTTTTTTTTCAAGATGGACGGTTGGAATCTTTTAAGTTTTTTAATATTATTATAGTTATTAAGGGGTATTATGGTCTTTCACTTTTATTTTAATAGTCAAACATCTACTCTTATGGTCAATCGTGGTCAAACCATAAGTACGAGAGAGGACAATGTAATAAAAGGCAAACATTGTTTCCGTTTGCTATTAGACAAACTTCCAAAGATTCCTGGGTAATTTGCTTGAGTGAATTCTACCGTCGTTGTGGTAAGACTTTCTGGCAGTGACAGTCCGTCAAAAAGCCAACTGACTTGATTATTGATATAGGATTGGTTAGGGATTGATGAAATGGAATGAAGACTAATTGGAAATCTAAAATTTTCTATTGCTCTCAATATCTTTGCAGAGTTTTGGTATAAAAAATGAGGATTAGATGCATTAGGTGCCTTTGAAAGGAAATGGAGATTGCCTTTTATGGGCTTCAAGACCTCCACATTCTATAACCTATGGTGATCTCAAAGTGTGTGTAAATAGGAAGAGAAAATGAAAATTTAAAAAATAGTTCCCAAACTTGAAAAAAAATACAAAATTTTGTCCATAAATATGTTTCATATTTCCTATCATTCTTACAAAAAATCTCACAAAATTACATAGAATTTCATTAAAAATGAATGGTTTAGATTCAACTCTTATGTAAGAGAGTATGCAATTGAGAATTTTAGTGTGTATATATATATATGTGTGTGTGTGTAGAGAATAAGTACATGGTAGTTTCCCCATCTCCATCCCCCAATATTCAATCCCCAAATTTTTTCAAAACTTCTTTGAAATAAGAATGACGATTTGGGGATTTGGATAATTGACAAGCCTACGTACAAGTGTACTAATCTCATTTATTATGAGAGAAAATCTTATATGAGTCTGTCTCATAGTTAATATGGTGAGACGAACTAATAAAATGATATCATTTCATTTTTTCTTACATTTATCATTGATATTTTCTTTTTCTCTTACTTTTTCTATTGGTTTGTCTCATTATATCATCTGTAAAACAGTCTCATGGAAGATTTTTTGCTATTATAGTGTACCGAATAAGCCCAAAAGCTAATTTAAAAAATAAAATGAAATGAAAAAGTGTACGTGTCTCAAATCTAAGCAACAAATTAGTCCTTGGCACAGCCCATGGTCTTAATTTGTAATAAGATTGTATCAGGTGGAAAGACATGCGTCTACGCCAGCATCGACGTAGTGAAAATGACGAGTGAAAAATTGTTGGGTAATTTGATTCATATTATAATGTTCTTCAAATTGGTCACGTTTGCGTGGAAGGCCAATTATGAACCCAACGCAATCAAATGTTTGATTTTCTCTTTCTATTTCTTCTTTTCTTTCTTAAAGCATACACTATCTCCTCTTAAATATTTATTTATGAAAAAATTACATTTTAGTTACTAAGTTTTTGGAAAATAGTAGTTTTTTAAATTTCTTTACATTATTAACTCTCATGATTCGTAAAGTTTGAAAATTTATCAATGTGGTCCCTACATTTAGTGAAACGTTAGTCAAACTAACGGAAGGAGGGTTATTTTGTCATTTTAGTAGGTTACATTAATTTTAATTAAAATAATTTAAGAAAATAAAAAATATAATTAAAAAAAAGGAAAAGTGAATCTTTTCCGTTCATTTTAAAGATGGACGTTAGAGATAAAAATTAACTAAATAAAAAATAAATAAAAAATTTGATCTCCATCGTTCATTTTTAAGATAGACGATGAAGATCAAAAGTAGTTAAACAAATTTTTTTTTAAAAAAAAGTTGAAGAGAAAAATTGAAAAACAAAAAAGAAAAAGAAAACCGATGGAAATCTAGATCCATCGATTAAGAAGCTCAAAGATCTCAACGACCGACTATGGAAATTGAACTATCCGGGGACCTAGATCATCAAGCGATGATTTAGGAGCCCAGATCGTCAATTGACAATCAGTTGATGATTTGAATTTCTAGATTATCTTGAAATCGATATGAGTTCAAACCCACGTCATCGATAATCCGAGTTGAACCTAGATCGACTTCGACAAGTTGGGTTCTCAAATCGTCACCAACCAAATTGTCATTAATCTGAGCTCCCAAATCGATGAACTATAGATCATGGTTTGATCTCCATGAGCAATGTCAATCATGAACCGTGGAGATATATATATATATGTATGTATATATTAGTTTTTCTTAAAAATATTCTGCACCATTGATGGAAATCCATCAACAGTGCAAATTTAACATTTTTTTTGTTTATTTTAATTTTTTTCTTATTTTTTATTTTTAAATAAGCATATTTTTATTGTAAATAAATAAAAAATGAGAGGGCAAAATGATACTTCTAGCTTATATATAAACTCTCAAGGGTTAAAAAATCATTTTGTATTTTCCATCATGATCAGATGTTAAAAATCTTGTCAGAGGAAACAGATTGATGGATTTATGATTTTTAGGTAGAAGCTATAAATGTGAACACGTTTAAAAAACTGACACTTTCCTACAATTTAGAAATTAAAATAAAGTTTTCTCTTTATTTATTTATTTTTTATACCAAGTAGTTGAAACACAATGAGAAAGGAGATTCCATTTTAGATTTGGAATCCACAAGGGCATCTGCTGTTCCTGGTTGGACTGTTGACGGACCCTCTGGTTCCTTTCAAATTAAATGTCCAAATTACCCTTCCCCTCTACATCTAATAAATCAAACAAACATGAGCTTAATTTGAAAAAACAAAAAAAAAAAAAAAAAGCGCCACAGGGCACATGTGTACAACACTAGTAAGTCCAATTATTAATTGAAAACATTTAACATCTAGTAGGCAACAACCTACTTGTTGTCACTTGCCGGTTTCTTGTTCTTCTTTAAGTGGATTGTGGATTCAAACCCAAATCTACTCCATCAATCAAATACAATTTTCAATTTCTGCCTCTACCCTTTTGACTGTTGACTCTTGTTTCGTGGTTTCTAGTTTCTACCAGCTCACACACGCTTTAAACATTCACTCTTTTCACCTCTTGTCTCCGGTTCCACTTTCTCAATCTCTCAGGTTTGTTGCTTCTTTTTCTTTTAACGTGGTTCTTTTAATTTATATATTTTTTAATGTTTTGTGTAAAGTTTTCATTTTTTCTTTCATTTTTTTTTTTTATCGGTCTTATTAAAGTTAAGGTCTTTGTTTCATGGAGTCTTGGTTTGATCTGATGTGCCATGTTGGTCAATTTTATTTTGATTGGTTAAATTAATATCAGTCAGAATATCAGGAATCTGTTTCCTTCATAATTTAAATTGTACTTTGTGGTGTTGAATGGAACCGTAGACATCATAGTTGTTTAATTTATCAACAAGGCGTTATTACCAATGTTAAGGAGTTGACATTGTTTCAGTTTTTAAGTATGAGATGGGGACTTGAGAGTTTGTTATTGAAACATGTTGAAGTGTTGTTCCGATTCACTGTGGTATTGATGATGTTTGTTATTTATAGTTGTCTGTCTGTTGGGATGGCTTGGACGAGTAGTTATAAGAAGTTGATGAATGTTCAACTGCTGTCAACGTATGCATTGTCATGCTAAGTATGAGCTAATTATAATTATGCTTGTATTAGGGATGTCAATGGGGCCCTGGTTACCCAAATCCCCCAATTCGCATCCCCATTTGGGGGGAGATCTTATAGATTTTTGGGGATAGTGACTGAAATCCATCCCCATTTCCCTCATTTTCCCCATTTAATTTTAATTCAAGTATAAAAATACATATATTGTATTGATTTTAATTTATGTTATAGTTTATGGAAGAGAGGATTGTAATTTTTTTAATGTTTTGTTTGTGGATTTAGTATGTTCAATTGTCGACGGAATTATTTTGTGAGTTAAATATTATTTATAGGTATTTGTTTTTGTGAAAATTAGATATTAATTGAGAATTAATTTATTATATGTATAAATTAATTGAGAAAATTAGATATTATTTGTTTTTAAATTTCGGGTCGAACATGGATGGGAAACCGGGTGAAAACGGGAGACACGGGGATGGGGTCCCAAATACCCCTATCCCCTTTTTCTCCTAATGGGGATTTGGGTGGGATGGGACCCTCTTTCCCAAAGTAACTCATTGACATCCGTAGCTCGAATTGGGTGCTGGAGAGGAGTGAACTACTTTTCGGGATTCTTGGTCGTGATGAGCTTAGGTTTTAATGGTCGTGTGTTTCTTGAGTGGGAAGACAGTACGGAGATGAAGTAACTGGTTTTTTAATGGATTTCTCAGATAATAGTTGGTGGAGAATGGATCGATTGTTTTTTAACTAAACCTTGTGGTCCTATGTCAAAGTCTGTCGATGAAACTACAGGACAGTCCTCAGATTCAGGAAAACAATGTCAGTGTATTCCATGGCCTTTACAATTTTCATATCCTATTTGTCAAATATTGTATGTACATTAACATACAGCAACAGTGTTGTCTTCTGCAATTGTAGAAACTAAAAGTTGATAAAAAATTTAAGTTTTAGGATGTGGTTATTGGTTATTCACATTCTGAAATTTTTTGCAACAAAGCCATGGTGGAAAGTATTGCCGAAATACACTCTCAACATTTTGTGATAAAAATTACATGGTGTTGCACTCAACATTTTTCCATCTAAACTGTTAATACCTTTTCTTTTTTATGATCTTTTGGATTATACTCTTGTTCATGTATGTTATAGCTTATATTGTATTGGCAGTCTTACCTGTTTACTTTATTTTGGTAAACATTTATAATTGCTTTCTCCGACTCTCATCGCAAACCAAAAAGACCATTAATGTTTTTCATATTTGATCTATACTTGTTTTCTGAGTTTGATACTACAAAGATGATGAAATGTTAGGATGGGAATGGACTGAGATATTGAAACTAAAGTTTTGAAGTTTCCAACTTTTCGCCTACAGGGAGACTTGCTGTAAGCTATGAGTGAGGGTGTAAAGAAATGTCCTTCAAATGGGTTTGAACAGACGTTACCATCTGCAGAGCAGCAGGCAAAGGTATCTGCGCCAATGCTGTCTATAAGTTATAAGTTCTCATTTTTGCATATAATGGAAGTTAGAGAATTGAGGCATGCAGAAGCAACATTGTTGCCGAAATAAGCACATAAACTTTTTCTTTTTGCATTTGCAGATTAATGAGGTGAGGAAGCTGCTAGGGCCATTATCAGATAGATTGTCCATTTATTGTTCTGATGGGTCAATCTCAAGATATTTAAGGGCTCGAAATTGGAATGTCAAGAAGGCAACTAAAATGCTGAAAGAAACCTTAAAATGGAGAGCAGAGTACAAACCAGAAGAGATTCGCTGGGTATGCTACTATGTATCTGACATTACTGCAACCTCTAAACTGGACTGCCTGAGTCAACCGTGTGCTGTATTCAGCTTCTGTGTTCTGCTTGTATCTGGTTCTTGTTTTACATTATTTGTTTAATGTTGGTGTTACTGGTCATCGGCAATTAAATGAAGTCTGATGACCTTCTATTAGATGTTAGAGGTAGCGTTATGTGTACTTTTATGCTTCAGTCAAATAGCCTTGGATCAGGCTTTAATGTACTCAATCAAAGCAAAGTCTGCAGATATTGGGTTTGAAGTTCAGCTAAAAGAAGACCTACTAGGGGTGTACAACTGTCTGCCATCAAATATGTTAGATATTAATAGGTGATATGGATGCTGTGATTCTTGTTGAGTTAACTGAATCTGACCTATTTATGAATTTTGTTCAATCACTTGCCAGTCAGTTTAACCCTTTTCTGTCAGTGTGGGCCAAATTATGTGAATTTTGCGATATTACATCTCAGAAATCAGTGTTCTTTGACTTTGTTGTGCCTTAACTTTGTTGTTTCTCTTTGTGATGCAGGATGAGGTTGCTCATGAAGCAGAAACGGGGAAAATCTATAGATCAAATTATGTTGACAAGCATGGGAGAACAGTTCTTGTTATGAGGCCTGGTTGCCAGGTTTTTTATGAAAAATTTCTCTGTGTGTGCATGTCTTTGTCTCTAATTATGTGGAAAGCTGCCATTTTTTATAGCTATAGAAGTTTATATTTCTTTAAAAACATCTGGATGAGTCATGCTTTATATTTACAGTAAAACAATTTCTGAATGGTATAATGCATATATTCCACCTGCTGAAGTAATGGAATGATTTGGACAGATTCTTCTTGCAAAATTGATTATTCTTGTGAAGCCCATTAATTGGAAAAGCTTAAACATCGTTTGTGAATTATAAAATATGCATTTGTGTCGGAATCTTTTTGCATTTTTCTTCTATGTAACAGAAATATGCTTGAATATAGTGCTGAAATGGCCGGATAGGTCATCACGTAAAATGTATGTCGTGCATTGAGATTAAAATTTTGAAGAGGATATTTAGGCATATGTTATTTTGTTATGGTTAATAAACTATGTTTGTTTTGACTGCAGAATACAAAGTCAACTAAAGGACAAATTAGGTATTTGGTGTATTGCATGGAGAATGCTGTAGTAAATCTGCCACCAGACCAGGAACAAATGATCTGGCTGATTGATTTCCGTGGTTACAATTTATCCAATATCTCTCTAAATTTAACACGGGAAACAGCAAATGTCTTACAGAACCGTTATCCAGAACGTCTTGGTTTGGCAATATTATATGACCCACCCAAGTTCTTCGAACCATTCTGGATGGTAACTCATTTTAACCGTGTTTATAACCTTTAATGATTCTTACAGTCTTCTGAGGTAATAACTGTTAAGTTGTTCATGTGCATTGTATGCATATATTTGAGCACATAAGGTAGTAACTACTTTCTATGAGCTATGAATGGGTTTCGGAAGGCTGTATGCAGCTGCTTTGGACACAGGATTTGTATGTTCTGTTTGGATTTTATTCTGCTACTAAGAGTTGGAAAATGAGAAAACCATCTTTGAAATCGATCTAAAATTTTCGAATATACGATGTAAGAGTTAGCATTCTATAATTTGGTAGAAGTGTATGGCTGAGAATATCAAACCATCACCTTGTTTCCGAAAATGAAATCTCTTTTCTTTGTTCTGCGCATCATTTAAGCGGCACATTCTATTTTTCCTGCATTTTCTTTTCTTAAATATTCAGATTATGTATAACAGTGTTCCTGACTTCCTGTGTTTTGGATAGATGGCTGAAACTGTGTTCATGATATGTCTGCCAGTTTGTTCTCGTGCATTGCATTTGATTCTGTGAACTAGTATGTTTATAACGTTAACTATTGCTACAGTTGGCAAAACCCTTTCTAGAGCCCAAGACTCAAGAGAAAGTCAAGTTTGTTTACTCTGATAATCCCAGCACCAAGCAAATAGTGGAAGACCTATTTGATATGGGCCAGGTGGAATCTGCATTTGGTGGAAGTGATGATTCAGGTTTCAATATCAATACATATGCTGAGAGAATGAGGGAAGACGACAAGAAGAAGCTCTCTTTTTGGACAGGCGGAAATCCTCCCTCGAACACTCAACAACCTTCCCTGACATCGGCTGCTTCTCCAGATTCTCTTACTCTAAACTCGGATTTAAATACTTCCGACAATGACAATGACAAAGACAAAACGGGCACTCCCTCATCACATAGGACGGAACCAGTCGTGTCCCCAGGAGGAAAACTTCCGGTTACTGAAAATGTAACCAAGAATGTTTTTGAAGAAGTACAATAAAATGGTTTAAAAGAAGCCTTACTAACTTTGTGGTATAATGAGTTGGAAACACAAGTCGAGAATTTTTCTCATATTGTATTCTTAGTATTGCGTACATTTATTAGTGAGTGACGGTTTATTTAACGCAGCTTTCTTCTTTCTTTCTTGTTCTTGTTGGAATTTATATTTTGATTTTTTGAGAGGCATGGCTTGAATTTAACAAGTTCCATGCACCAACTTGACACTCTCATGCAAATAGATTTGTTTGGTGGGCCGGGATGTGATAAGATTTGGGAATGGGATTTTGATTGGAATTAAATCGGAATTGAAGTGTGGTTCGAAAACTTGTTCTTAGAAGATGAGAGAGGTCTACCTATATAGTGGTGGAAAAATAACCCAAACAAAGTGGGAGTTATTCACAAGATTTATGAGAACCCGTGACCTTTGTAATGAAGGCAGGGGTGGGGTTGGCCACCACTTGGCCATCCTACTTGGAGCAATGTTATAATCATTTTAATTCTTCGCTTATTTGATTAAAACAAATTAGGCATTATTTTGTTAAATGTGGTTACCGAAATAATGAGTTGACAAGTGGTGGAGGTTATTTTATTTTTTATTTTTTGATATAATTTGGTATACCTTTTGGAATTGGCAAATATGTGATACATTTTATATATATATATATATATATATATATATATATATTATTCCTATTTATTTGGTTTGACTGCAAGTATACACAAACACAACAAAGAAAAAGAAATATTGACAGTTTGATACATAATTATACTTTATAGGACGCAAGGTTTATGGGCAAAAACTATCCAACCTTTTTTTTAAAATTTTTTATATATATATTTTTATTTTATTATCAATGTTACTAATAAGAATAAATCCATTAATTGAAATGACTTAAAGATATTACTACGAGAAGGAAATCTTCTTGTTTCCACTCGATTTTCTCTCACATGCAAAACATATGATCCAGATTGATGACAAGTTTCTCTTATTTTCAGTCCATTGTATATAGGGTCTATCTTTAACACACAAACACTTAAACTTTGAACAAAACCAGGACTTCTAATAACTAAGCTGGATCAACTACTATAAGGTACAAAAAGCAACACAGCCAGCTTTCTTGACTCCCACCGGTTGACAACTATACGCATGCCTTCCATGTAATGAGCTAGCTTCTGCACAAGTGTGTCCTTTCGTAGATGTGATGCAATTGAAGGTAAGCCCCTGAAACAAAAAACACGACATTAGGCATGAGCATATGCGAACTTGGTGAGAACCAGTGACAGAGCTGTGAAATAGATGATAGTGACCAGAACTTTAGACTGCCTATACTTTAGATTACCTCAATGCAACATCTCATCTAACTTTTGCCTGTATTGAGCTAAACGCTGCAATTAAACAGGAGAAAGTGTCAAGTGCCATACTCAGGATATTCAAAAGGAATAAAATCAAATATAGAAAACAGTGAAGGCAGCTGTAATTAATTTGTAAAATGCACCCATGAGTAGAGTATAAATACGTATTAACTTGTGTTAAGAGTCAATTTGTAAATGCTTCAAAAGGAAAAAGAAATGTGAGGGAACATGAAAAGCAATAAATAATTCACTAGGTGATCATTATCCTGAAAAAAGGCATGCACAATTAAACTTGCAGAATGGGAAACTGTGTATTAGCAAACATAAACCCCAGTCCCAACCAGTGGTAACTTTTATGCTCCATACTATCTTCTTTCTCATCTAAATCATTTGTACACCAGGATAGTACTAGCAAACAACAGACACTTAATATTTCTTCCCAGTTTTTTTCATTTTTTGTTGTTTTCAAGTACTTTGATACCATTACAATTAAATCGATCAATCCTTGTTACACTCATGAGTACACAGAATTATACACAGGTCCTGGAAAATCATAAACACAAGCATAGGTTGCATACCCTAGTATAAGCATAGACCCCAGCCTCTGTTGGTCCTACAGGACTTCCTCTCCTCATGAACTTTCCCTCTTTGACTATGTAAAGCATAGGTATTCCTGTTGATAGTTCTAAACTGATAACCTGTGCCGAAAAAATTAAGAGAAAACTTGAAGACAGGAATCAACAGTAGCGGTACACAAAGAAGAGCACAAAAATGGCTAACACTTCAATTTGAAGGGAAAAGTAAAACGAAAAGGTCTATTACCTCCTGGGAAGTTAATTTGTCAAGATACATGATGATAGACCTTAGTGAATTCCCATGGGCAGCAATCATTACATTCTTTCCAGATTGAAGTTGGGGTTCAATCTGCAGTGAAACATTTAGCAATAATGTGCTAATGAATGATACACAGTCACTCCAATTAAGCATAAGGCCCTCAACGTATTAACAGCATATGAAACGCATCAAACTTTATCACAGAGAAACTACAAAGAAACTAGATAAATCAAAGCGTAGGATGCATACATGATCTTTGAAATAAGCAACAGCTCTTTCAGCACACATTTCCAAACTCTCGCCATTGGGTGGAGGAATGTCATAACTCCGACGCCACACATGCACTTGTTCCTTCCCATATCTATCGGCAGTTTCCTGTTTATTAAGACCCTGTAATTCCCCATACCTAACAGAAAAAATTGTTCATAATTCATGTGTGAGAAAAGGGCCACAAAGAAAAAAGAGAACAGATGTTGAGATTAAACTCAAGAAGAATGGTCAGAAAAACAGAGGCAAAAAACTGGTTACATTCTTTCATTTAATTGCCAAGCTGTTATAACTGGAATAGATTGTTTCATGGTGTCTTCACTGAATATTTGACTCCAGTCTCTTGCCTGTTCGCTGTCATTATGCATTACGATAGGCACCTGCCAGCAGATCACAGGTTAACAAGTTTGCAGTTAAAAAAGCATTGGACACAAAGCCAACAGAAATTTTCCTATCAAGTAAAGCTAGAGTCTTATATATATATGTATGTATGTATGTATAAATATAGGGCTTTTATAATCAGGACATCCTAATTTTAAAAAATAAGGACCAACCAATCAAATTTATCTATTGCATTCTCTCTCCTATTTAATTCAAATAAAATGAGTGAATTTGATTAGTCGGTCCTTATTTTTTAATGTTAGGACGTTTTGATTATAAAAATCTTTTATATATATGAAAGAGTTCCAAATTTGCTAGACCAACTAGTCAACTAGACTTGCACCAATGAAAAGTAAATAAGTAACAATAGACCAATTTGCATGATACGCCTACAAAAACTAGGAACATTACTGGATTTGTATTTTCTTCCAACATTTAAGAAGATTTTCCCCAAAATTACCTTCTTGCGGCGGTGCTGGGTCATGGCAAGCATAGCAGTCATTTGTGCACGAATCAATGCTGATGTATATATCATGTCAACTGGTATGTTGCTGATTCTCTTTCCAGCTTCAATTGCCTCTTCCACACCCTTCTTGGTTAATGGCACATCAACACAACCAGTGAATAGGTTCTTCTCATTCCATAAAGACTCACCATGTCGAATCAGTATCAAAGCTGCCTCATCTACAATGGCAAATCAGAAAAAAAAAACTATTGAAAGTATTCACAAGACAGAATTTTGGACTCCATTGTAATGGAGTTCAAAATCAAGTGAATCAAAAGGATCAACATATTTGGTTAAGAGAGTTTTAGATGATAGAGTCTATCTAATACTAGGAAAACAACTTTTAAAACGCCACATTAGACAACACGATTTAAGGCAGGTCAACTATGAGCAAGTGAATCGATAAAGATGCATTCTTCTTCACTAACTCAGGTCGAATATGAGCAAGAACCGATAAATATGTATTCTTCTTCACTAACTATAAATCAAACTGAACAAGCAAGAATCATGCTTACTTGATTTCTTTTTGGGTTCACTTTTGGTGTTGTGTAATGGGGTTGAAACCGGATCAACCACTGATGTTTGAGAAGATGAAGATGCCTTAATAGCACCAAAATTCCTCTTGCCAGAACCATAACTCCCATTTCTTGACGATTCAATATTGACTTTGAAACCTTTTGGGATCAAGCTCATGGCAAATTCCTGATGACGTCCAGAGTTGTTAAGAAGTCGATTGGACTGAACAGTGGCAACAGCTTGGTGAAATGCAGCAGCAGCCATTCTGAAAATTCAACACAACAACACAAATCAAACCACAAGGCTTCCTTTATTTCCCACCAACAATTTAGCATAAATTACTTCGTGGATTTCACACAGGAAACAGTCAAGTGCCAGACAGTATTTACAGCCAGAACAAAAGGACAAATGAAACATTAACTAAATGCCAAGAAACAAGTTCCCAAACACGCGGTGATGAATTTGTAATGCATTTTAAAATGAACTAAACTACTGAGCTAAGCACAACATGCACCTACATCGTTTGACACACCCATCAGAATACATGAATAACCTTCGGTTTCGATAATACGAAAAAGATCCAACATTAAAGGGATTTATTTGGTTGGTATATATATATAAAATAAAAGAGGGTCCAACCACCGCCAAAAAGAAAACAAAAATCAGTTATTAAAAAAATCAAATCATTACAGATCCAGATTGACACTTTATTCATTTAGCCAAAACAATCAACTCTTTCAAAACAAACCAAGAACTCAGAACCCGATCAAAATTCTCTAACAACTCATCTTGTTTTTGCTCTTATTCAACATGAGACATCAATATTATGTATTTGAAGGAAGGAGGCCATACAGGAACAAAGAGGGCAAGAAGGCAACAACCCAGAAGCCAAAAACAGCTCAAAAAGCAAATGCAAGAGAAAAACAACAAAGAGAAATTAGAAATGAGAAGAGAATACCTAGTTGTTATATAGAGAAGAGGGAAGCGACGAAACCGAGGAAAATAATAATTAGGAGAAAAAGTTGACGGAGAAGAAGATGGAGGTTATATAAGAAAGTAGTTGAAGTAAAATGATGCGAATTTGGATTTGCAAGTGAAAGAGGGAAAGTGAAAGCATCTTTCATGCGTTGAAGAAATCGTTGTTAGTTGGTTTTGTTTTTATATGCTAGGCTCTACCAACGTTTTTAATTTTCCAGACGTTGACACTTCGGTTTCGGAAAAGGTTTATGGACCGGATTGAATCGTATTTGATTCGACACGGTCCGAATATGTTTAATAAATAAATCAATATTTTTGAATTTGACACCAATTCGTTTATAAACGAATGATACGTACGATACGACTAATTCATTTATTACTTGGATCATAAAGAATCCAAACTCATTAACCCACAAACTCGTTTAACTTATTTAATCTGTTTAACTTAAATAATATTTTAACTTTATTAATATATAACTATTATAATTTAACCCCTATAATATATAAATTTACAATTTGACTCTATTAATCAAGTCGACTCGCAAATCTGTTAAGTAAAACCAACTCCATTCATTTAATAAAAAGATTAAGCGGATTGACACGATTATGACATAAATTTGTTTAAATCAAATCTAAACCCATTTATTTTTCGTTAATTCTTGTTGACTCGTCTTGTCGTGACCTAAATTGTCATCTCTAATTATGGGTCTGATGATTATTGGGACTTATCAAGATGAATCATCATGACATACTGAGATGGATAATTGATAACAGAGCTGGTCAGATGACTACCGAGATCTACTAAGATGGATTATTAATAATGTGATCTGGATAACCACTCTCACAACCTATAGAGATAGATCACTGATAGCTTGACTTGGATAATTGTTTTCACATTTAGGGAAAGAACAACTCATACTAAGAGGAAATTTATAGCCGAATGACTACTCCCATAACTAAAAAAAGGATAACTCTTATCAAGAGGAGACTCATAACCCACATTTTATATTTTAAAGGATAAGTGTAGAACTTAAATTTTTGACCTCTTTAAGATTAAGTTAAATACTCAATTACTAGTGCTAAAGGGTGGTGTGTGCTCTGCCAACATTTTACAAAACAATGTTTTGACAAGTTTTATTTCTGTCTTCTCTCGTTGGCAACTTCATTTACAATGAGACATTTTTTCTTTGGATTTGTGTGCTCTACCAACATTTTACAAAACAATGTCTTGACAAGTTTTGTTTCTGCGTTCTCTAGTTGGCAATTCCATTTACAATGAGACTTTTTTTTTCTTTGTATTTTCTTTATCATGCTGTTTTCTAACTGTCATCTTTAGTTTTATAAATGCTCGAATATTGATTATTATTGGGTTGAATATATCACATTGTTTAAATTACTAGAATCAAAATTTAATCTTTTTAAGAATTTTATTTTATTTCTCTTTATATACTTAATTTATTTCGGATCAAAATTTGGGAAATATTTATTTATTTACTTATTTATTTTATAATCAATTAAAGATCAATTAGTTAGTCTACTTTCTTGGGTGATACGAGTATTGCTATTATGGGTAAATTTTCAAATTGCGCTTACTCGACCGATTCTCCAACATTTGTGACAAATTGCTTTATAATAATATATGTGTGACATAATTATTCGTAATGAATAATCCTTTTCGTAATTTTTGTTAACAATTTGAATACTAATTGTAAATTTAGGGTTTGAAGGTGAGTGATGATTTGAATTCGCAACATAGGTGTAAATGTAATGGAAGATTTTCTTTCATTGAAGGAGGGATTAAATTAATTTTGTCTAAAAAATGTTGACACATTTTAGTCAAAACTTTTAATGACTTTTTAATAGAAAACCTTATGATTGGACTCAACCTCTAGAAACAAGTATATAATTTACCAAAAACAGAAAAAGAGTATAGAGAGTGGAGGCATAGAGGACATCATTAAACAACCCTTGATGAAGAGAAAGGGACCAAATCTTGCAAAGTAGAATCAAATAAAAACAGGCACCTACTAAGCTAAGCTAACCAAAGCAACCTTTCAAAGTTTCCAATTACCACCACCTAACACCACCTCTTCGGCTCTACCTCCTTTCCTTTTGCGCACCTGCTTTTCTCTTTTCCTCTATTATTATTATTATTATTATTTTTAACCAAAAAACCCTTCCCCACCTAATTTTTGCTTCAAACAAGTGTTTGACAGCAAGTGTCAAAATTTATTGAATTGCCACTCCACGTGCCATAAACTAATATTTGAGTAGTTGTCAAAGAATATACTCTCACATTGTTCTCTTCTATGGGGGCGCGGATTATTCTTTTGTTCTCTTTGTATTCTCCGCTTCCAAACTCGACTACTTTCGGTAAGCAATCCCACAATAAAACTAAAATCATAGACTGCACATAAGTGGTCTTGTGCTCCCTTGACTAAAGTAGAGATATTTAAGCTCATAAACAAACATATTTATACGTTTATTAACTGAAACATACATGTAAAATCTTAAAATGGACAATATCTGCTTTAATTGCATAAAATTTCTATTTCTAACTCGTGTGACGAGGAGACATTATAACAAAAACCAATTTCTGTTTCTCTTGCATGTATCCTCTTAGTAGTTGAGGATCAAATTCTACCATATATAATTTAGAAATATGTGTGCGTAATTTTCTTTTTTTTTTTTTTAAATCGTGAAAATAGTTGCTTTTTTTAATTATATAATTATATATTTAGATCATATAAGTAGTGAATGATTTTACTCGATCTTGAACTCTTTACATGTGTTACAATATTTATAGAATTATATTTTTAATTATAAATTATATATAATATCAATTAAAGGTGAAGTTTGATTGAAAATTAGCTAATTCAGCCTTATTCAACCATCAATTGGTTTCGGCCCAGTCGCACTTGGGTTGGCAATGAGCCTATGACCCAATAAAAAAGGACAATATACCAGTCTATCTAATTAAGAGTAGCAGACATTTGCATCCCTCATAAGTCATAAATTAGCCCTTTTCATTAATACATCTCATTAAAAATTTGAATTCAAATTAGACAAACACACTCAATGTTTGTCAATATTATACAAATATTACAACTATAACCTTTTTTCACTAATATCGCCTGAACTTTCATCAATTCAATAAAAACACCCCAATCATTAATTTTGACTGTCAATTAGTAACGGGCAACGGTCAATTGTGTTAAAAAAGCCAAAATATTCTTCTCCTAAATATCTAAAATAAATAAATAACTTATCATTACTTTATTTTAAAAATTAATAAAATTAATTAATTTATCATTATTTTATATTAAAATTTAGAGCGAATTACAATTTAGCTATCTAGTAAAAACTCTAATTCAAGCGGAACAACTGTTTCGATATTATTACAATTTACCCTCTCTCGTTGACATTTTTCTGTTAAAATTAACTAAATGAGGGGTAAAATTGTCTTTTGATCTTATTATTTATTTTTTTAAAAATAAATTTCATCAAAAAATTAAATAAAAAACTCTCCAATCGACCACCTCCAGCTCTTCCCCATCTGTCGACCACCTCTAGCTCTTCCTCAACATCACCTCCTCCTCTTCCTTTTACTCTGCCACTATCACCTCCTTCTTTTCCTCAACATCAATAACCACCAAACCACCACAACTCTCACCAACAAAATCAACCATAAAACCAGATCGCGCGAAGGAAATGGCCCCAAACATCGTCATCCATCATCAATCAACCTCTTGGAAACACAAAAATGGTACCAAACATCATCAACCATCATCAGTCAACCTCCCAACATCATCAATCCAAAACCAAACATCATCAATCAAAGCCAACATAATCAATCTCCTACAAAACAAAATAAATCAACCTCAAACTGAACAAAAAAAACAAAAAACAAAACAAAACAAAACAAAAAAAAAAAAACAAAAAAAATCATATAAATCAACCTAAAAATCATATATTCGAACCCAGATGAAGGTTCATCTGGGTTCTCATTGACGAATCCAGATGAACCTTCATCTAGGTTTATTGATTTGAACCCAGATGATGAAGGAGAAGAAACCGACGGCGAGCAAAAAAGCGGCGACGACGAGAAGAGAAGAGAGGAGAGGAAAGGAGAGGAGAGAGAAGAAAAAGAAAGGAATGTTTATTGACAGAGAGAAGAAATTGACGGACAGAGGATGAAGGAGAAGAAAACGGCGATGAAGAGAGATCTGAAGGATGAAAAGGTTTATCTGGGTTCAACAGATGAACTCAAATGATGAAGAAGAAGAAACCGACGACGCTGATGAAGGAGAAGAAACCGACGGTGCTGAGGAGAAGAAACCGACCAATGATGAAGAGAAGAAACCATATGAAGGACAAGATTTTTGATATTTTGTTTTTTTATTTTTTATTGGGCAAATTGCACAAACCTCCCCTGAGGTTTGACGAAATTGCACAAATATTACGATGTTTGGGTAACTCGCACGGACACTACCTGAGGTTTCAAAAACTCCGCACAAACCTCCCCTGTCGTCAGTCAACAACCATTAAATCGTCATAGTCAATGGTTAAAATTATAAAAAGACTAAAATACCCTTCAATAAATTTAAAATTAATATATAATATATTTTTAATTTAATTTGAAAATAAAATATAAAAAATTAAAAAAATTAAAAAAAAAAAGAAAAAGAAAAAACTGGTCTCCATGGGAGACCAGATCTGGTCTCCCATGGAGACCGACAGTCTCCATCGCTGGAGACCGCTGCGTCTCCAGCGATGGCCGTCCGTCTCCAGCGATGGAGACGGTCTCCATCGCTGGAGATCGCTGGTCGACCAGCGATGGAGACCCAGCGATGGATCTCCATCGCTGGTCTCGCTGGAGTCTCCAGCGATGGAGAGAGGGTCTCCATCGCTGGTCGCTGATGGAGACCGATCTCCATCGCTGAAGTCTCCAGCGATGGAGATCGCTCCATCGCTGGTCGACCAGCGATGCTCCATCGCTGGAGACTCAGCAATGGAGATCGGTCTCCATCAGCGACCAGCGATGGAGACCGTCTCTCCATCGCTGGAGACTCCAGCGAGACCAGCGATGGAGATCCATCGCTGGGTCTCCATCGCTGAAACTCAGCGATGGAGCGAGCTGGAGTCTCCAGCGATGGAGATCGCTCCATCGCTGAGACTCCAGCGATGGAGACTGATCTCCATCGCTGGTCGACCAGCGATCTCCAACGATGGAGACCGTCTCCATCGCTGGAGACGGACGGCCATCGCTGGAGACGCAGCCGTCTCCAGCGATGGAGACTGTTGGTCTCCATGGGAGACCAGATCTGGTCTCCCATGGAGACCAATTTTTTCTTTTTTTTTTTCTTTTTTTTTTTAATTTTTTATATTTTATTTTCAAATTAAATTAAACAAAAATATATTATATATTAATTTTAAATTTATTGAAGGGTATTTTAGTCTTTTTATAATTTTAACCATTGACTATGACGATTTAATGGTTGTTGACTGACGACAGGGGAGGTTTGTGCAGAGTTTTTGAAACCTCAGGTAGTGTTCGTGCGAGTTACCCAAACATCGTAATATTTGTGCAATTTCGTCAAACCTCAGGGGAGGTTTGTGCAATTTGCCCTTTTTTATTTGGTCAATTGAGTCAAAGGGTATTTTCATCTTTTCGTTATTTAGATACTATTCAATGTTACATATAACAGAATCTTATTAACGTAGGGAAGTAAATTGCAATAATATCAAAAATCTTACTCCGCTTGAATTAGAGTTTTTACTGGGTAGTTAAATTGTAATTCGCTCTAAAATTTAATTAAAATACAAAAAACAATTAAAAACATTAAAAAAAAAAATCATCTTCTTCGTCCATCATCTCCCTTCCTTATCATCTATCAAGCTCACCCTTCTTCATCTCTATCCCTCTTTTTCCATCTCTAACAAAATCAATCCATCACAATATCACCAAAGTAAAAATAAATAAATAAATAAAAATAAAAAATAAGTTGATAGCATATGTATACTCGAATCGATTGGTCTTTTAGGCTTGGCTATGCTTGGCTCTACCACCGATTCTAGAAATACTAACAAAATCTTCCTAAATGAAAATAATATCATTACAAGCCAAAATAGCAGCACCTTACCACTTAGCCAAGCCATCAGACAAAAGATAATGGGAAGCGTGGAGCTTGTGGCTGAGGTAGAAGTGGATGCAGGTGGCGTTGGCATTATCGATGTTTTGTATAAGCTCTTTGAGGTTAGTGGTGTCTTCTGGGTAATTCAAGAGGACCTCGCAGATCTTTTGGATTCTCTGCGTTTGTTCCACCTAGTTCTCCTTGGAGAGACTATTGGTTTTTGGGATTGGATGGAGATTAGTTGGTCTCCATCCTAGTGTTGTTATTGTTATTATTAATATTATTTAAAATTTTTATATATTGTTATATATTTATTAAAAGATAAAAATATCCTTAGTTACAAGAAAAAAAATTCCCTTAATTGAAGATGACGTGGCACATTTTGATTAGTTAGTTTTTAAATTTATTTAATATAACATAAAAAGACTAAACTACCCCTTATTGATTATTTAAAAGTTTGGTAAACAGTTAGTCAACTAATGATTGGGAGTGTTTTCATTGAATTTATAAAACTTCAAGTAATATTTGTGTAATATTGGCAAATATCACTGGGGTTGTGTAATAGGCCTAAGATTTAAAACATCATTAGTTTGCAAATAAACTCACTTATTATCAAAACTACCCTTTCTTTAATTTTTTTTAACTAAATTTTTGTAGGTACACCCTGTTTACACCTATTTTGTTATCTAATTAAAATCAACTGTGTTATTATTTAAAGTTTTGTTATTGTTTTTTTCAATAGATAAGGAAGTAGATAATAAATTTATTTTTCTACTACTAATTAATTTAAAACTTACCATTTTTCACAGGCAGCTTCTTGTGATGATTTAAATTCATTTTGAATATTTCTTATGATTTTAATTCATATTCCACAATTCACAATTAATTTGTATTTCTTAAAAAGACTTTGATATTAGAAAATTTTTTTGAGTGAAGTTAGGATTTGAAAATTTTAAAGGGATTTCCTCTCTGATTTTGCATCTCTTCAAACCAAAGGTAAGTACTAAATATTAGTTGATTAAAGAGAAAGAGAGCAAAAATGGTGCACAAGAGACTAAGGAAAAAAAGGAGATTGAGGTAAGTGGTCGAGTGAAGTGCGCCATCAATCTTCACATGCAAAGGCTTGGGACCGAAGTCAGAAGGATTTATTTGTCAAATTTTGTGATGGAAAACAAAACCCATTTGTGGGCAAAGATAAAGTTACAAAAAATTTTCAGGATTTTTTTTAACTCCTCTGTTTATTGTTGTTTAGATCATCAACATCAATATTTTCATATTTAATTTAATAAAAAATTTATTTTATTAAAAACAGAATAAAGGATTTGCTCATATATGTGAGAAATTAATTAACAATTTATGGTGTCGTTATAAATTATTTAGCCATTTTAGTAATTTTAATCAAGGGTAATATTTAATTTTTATAAACATACTAATTTGGGGATACATACCGACACATGGTGTATTCAATCTAAGGGTTTATTGAAGTTTGATGAAATTTCGTTGTAATGATAAATTTTAGTAGAATTCATAGATTTTATAGACTGCATATTGATTTTGTTAAAATTCTTTAAAAAATTAAATGAAATTCCTAGAAGAATGATACTATTTGCTATAAATTTTTGTCTTAATAAAAATCACTTTAAAATTCATCAAAATCCACTACTTAAATAAAATTTGCAAAGAGAATGATTTTTTGAATACTCTTAGATTTTATTGAATTAAATACAAATCTAAATTAAATATATCTAAATTTTAATAGATTCTATCCAGATCTATTATTTAGATGAAATTTATAAAGTCAATGCATCTTTTAATACATTTAGGAATCGTTTATTTTTATCACTTTTTATTTAATGAGTTTGAATTATACCTATTAAGTAATTTTTGTTTTTGTTTTTTTTTTAAATGATCAAACCACTTAAAACAACTAAAAAATCACTGAGTAAAAAAAAAAAACAATCTATAATTTCTAAGGGGTCGTTTGTATTTTGCACTTAATACTTAATGGTGTTGAATTAGATCAATTAAGATATTTTTGTTTGTTTTTTTAAGTGATCAAACCACTTAAAACTACCCAAAAACCACTGAAAAAAAAATAATATTTTCTGACTTTTTACTGAATACCAAATCACTGGATGATTTTGTAAATATATTCTTCCAAGTTTATCCTTCCCAAAATAACATATTTTCAAGTTTATCCTAGTTATACATTATATAAATTTCTTTTAATACTTTAACAAATAACATTGAAAAATAAAAACCCTAAACATCTCAACATCAAATTTTTTTATAGTTGGATTCCTATATTTCTCCGATCAAATTCTGGTAAGAATCTTTATTGATTTTCTTTATTAAACTACTTGTGGAGTAGCTCATATTGTGTTTATTTGTTAAAGCTTCATTGTGTTGTTGTTTATGTATATTGATGGGAATTTGTTTGTGTATATTGAGTTTGTTTTTTTGTGTATATTGATGATGAACTATTCGTCCAATATGACGATGAAGAGCTTCAATTGGATGGTGACAATGCCAATGATCAAAGTCAAACACCAAGCACAAATAATGAATTTAGAAGATCAGATTAAGTGTTTATGCAACAACTTAGAGACCAAATTATAAATCAATTTATTTAAGTATTTGATTATTTTTGTTTAATTATAGTAGAAAATATATATTATTTTACAATTTCAATTTTTGTTGCAATAATTCAATTTAAGACCATTTTATTTATTTTTTTATTTGAATATATAAATTTAATTGACTCTATTATAATAATTCATCTTATTTTAATTATGAATATATATATGCGTTTTAGTATTTGTTAAATAATTTATTGTATTTTTTTATCATATCCAATAAAGTTATATAACAATTAATAGTAAAAGGACATGAATGTCAAATTATTAGTTTTCAGACAATTTTAACTTTAAAAAACAAACAAAATTACTGTACATTCAGAGATAAGAAAAAAAAAAAACATGTCTTTCAGATTTCATGTTTCAGTCACTATTCAGTTTTCAGTCTTCAGTAGTAATGTTCAGTCTTCAGATAAAAAAACAAACGACCCCTAACTCTTAACTAGATGTCAAATCACTTAATGAGTTTTAAATATGTTATTCCAAATCTAAACTTCCCAAAATAACATATTTCTAAATGAAGCATTTATGCAATAACTTAGATACCAAATTGCAAATCAATTTTTATAAGTATTTGATTATTCTTATTTAATTTTAGTAGAAAATATATATTATTTTACAATTTCAATTTCTATTGTAATAGTAATTCAACTTAAGATCATTTTATTTACTTTTTATTTAAATATATAAATTTAATTATATTATAATAATAATTTATTTATGTATGTATTTTTTTTAAAAAAATATTTTACTATAATAATTAATAATATTTAAATTATGAATAAAAATATTATTAATATATATAAAAGTGTTTTAGTATTTGTTAAATAATTTATTATAATTTTTTATATTATACTAAATAAAGTTACTTAACAATTAATTTACTTTATTATAATAATTTATTTATGTATATATAATTTTTAAGAAAAATACTTTACTATCATAATTAATCATATTTTAATTATGAATAAAAATATTAATAATATATATAGAAGTGTTTTAGTATTTGTTAAATAATTTATTATAATTGTTTATATTATATTTAATACAGTCAATTAACAATTAATAATAAAAACATATAAATATCAAATTACTAATTTTTAGACATTTTTAATTTAAAAAATAAACAAGATTATTATATATTTAGAGATAAAGAAAAAAAAAATTCATACATGTCATTCAGATTTTAGATTTCAGTCACTGTTCAATTTTAAGTTTTTAACAATATTGTTTAGTTTTTAGATTAAAAAAACAATCGATCCCTTAGATTTTATTGGATTGTATACAAATATGAAATTAAATACAACTAAATTTTAATGGATTCCATTCAAATCTATTACATAAATGAAATCGGTAAAGTTAACAATTTTTTTAATATACCTAGATCTTATTGGATAATACATCTAAATTTTAATGGATTCCATATAAATCTTAATTAAATATATCCAAATTTGAATGAAATCCATTAATACACCCAAATTTTTAAAATGTTATAAATTTCAATGAATTAATTGAATACACTTCCCTTAATTTAAGATAAAGCTTTAAATTTGGAAAAATAGAAAAAAAAGGAAAAATTAAAAACGAAAAATTAGAGACCCCACTACCCTTTCTCTTCTGATTTTTATTTTTTAACTTTATTTTGTTTTTAGCAACTGGACTTTTTACTTTTAATATTAGTAAAATGTCGTTTTTTGCTGAATATTTTTTAAGAGTGCTTGAATTTAAATTAAAAGAAAACATAAACAAATCTGGACAGGTTATATTTTAGTGTCACTAGATCTGGAAATAATAATTAAAGAGCCAGATTATAAAAAAAAATTCTAACTCCTTTTTTAAAAAAAAAAAAAAAATCCTAATTCTATTTAATAATATTTAAAACATTTTTTTTTGTCTACTATTCTGTCCAAAATACGCGCGCCAAGCGTTGAGTAGTAATGACAAAGCATTAAATACTTGAGAGAGGTATTCGCAAAAATATTTGTCAGTAAACTGCAATCACATGAAAGAATAGAACATCCTAAATTGGTTCAATACTGGTGATGTGAAACACGGACCTAAACAGGGTACCTAAAACTCATGGAAAATATGTTCAAACGCCCACGATTCACATCCCATAACACAGACAATATTCGAACCTAATCTCCAGCAACATTTCTCCCCGCTCAACGTCCTAATTAACCAATCAATAGATTTAGGAAAGCAAAGGAGGGATTTCTAAAGCAATTGACACAGGTGCTACATTAATAGATTGGCTTATTATAAAAAGAACGCTAGTTGATATTGATTCAGAGACTAGACACGGATGTATTGCGGAAAGTAAATCAATGCATGCAATGGCTGAATAACCTACACTTCAAAGCTAGAAGTGATTTAATTGTAAGAATCCATTAACAACCATAATTTAAGAATCGTCTAGAGTCTAAGCACAGCAATAACAAAGTCATCCAGGCAGAATAATAGCAGAGACAATAATATATAGTATAATATAGCAACCCACAGCTTAATGATTTAGACACATTAGGAAACCCCAGGTAGCGGTTGTCTACACATCATCCTCTTGATATGTCCTGAGAATCTCAGCACAGCCGGACAAGGCCTCATCCTTCTGAAAGCCGATGTTGTTGGCATATCGGTTGTCTGAGGCGATACCATTGTTACGGGTCAAGATCACACGGGCACGATCACGTCCTGGGGCAATAGACTTGCAGTCTTCCTGAGAGCTCTTAACAAGGACAGCATCACAATACTGATCCAAATGGTCTTCATGAACCTCAATCTTATATCTTCCAGTCGAGTCTGTAGTTCCTTCCCTGCTGTATACAACTTCATTGCTCTTCCTGTCCTTGCATTCCACCTTAACCTTTGCACCTATGATGTGAACAATACATTTAACATTACTATTATTAATACATCCCACATTTTAATCCCTTCTAATTGTAATTATAATTTCTAATAAAACTCAATTACAGCCTAAAAAAATTTATAAACACAAAAATCGACAAATTTCTCTTCTGATTGTAATTATAATTTCTCCCATCTCATACCAGCTAACTAAATCACAGTAAATCTCACATGGTGGCATATATAATTTTTACAATGTCACCATTTCAACTGACAATACATGATTTATCTTTAGATCCAGCCAATAACCATGATTTATACATATATAATTAATTAATTAAATCCTCCATTTCAACATCACTACTCTAATACATATAGATCGTCAACATAATCATAAAATATAATTTTTGGCAGCACGTCACTGCACCGCACTATTATTAGATTACGTGTTCGCTTCCAGATCAAATATTTAAAAAATTAAGCTTCTTAGATCTCAGATCTAAAAAATTTAAATTTCCGCGTCATACGATTTTTTTTAAAAATAAAATAAAAATAAAGAGCGATAATATAGTTACAATAGTTGAGATAATTGAAAATTGAAAAAAAAAAAAAAAAACATAGTGAGAGAGATTAGTATACCGGGAATGTAGGTGGTAGCGGAGGTCTCGAAACCGCAGCGGCAAGTGTCGCAGTAGACGCGACCTTCTACAACGAAAGGTTGGTTCTTGGCTGGGCGGGCGGCGCTCACCAGAGCTGGCAGAACACAAAGAGCTAGCAATAACAATGTTCTTGCCATTCTTTTTGTTTTCACTATCACAATTCACAAATGCAGCGGCTCTGATTCAATTTTCAACAGATCATAAAACGGCAGTGTAGTGATATAAGGCAATCAGTATGGTGAGAGGGGGCCAAAGCAAGGAAATATATAAAACAAATAGTAAAAGCGCGTCAAGACGTGTTCCGTTGTATGCGGGATTATTAGAATGATTTTGCTCTCCACTACGTGTCAGATTTTTTGTTAGATTTGATGATGTGGCGAGATTTTATTGGAATAGTTGGAGGGAAGAAAGAGAGTGGAGTGTAGGGGATGCGACACTGGTAGTGATGGAGATGCAGCTGGCAGTGTCGGTGCTCACATGGGAGCCGCGTGGAGTGATGATCAGCTGTAGTCCAGCGCATTTGAGTGTAAAATCTGTGCCCGTGATTGTCGACTTTAGATGTTCTCCCACGGGAATCAATGTTAGAAAAGGATATCTGACGCAACAGCGTGTTTTTGATTGCTTGTACCATACTCAATGATGTGTCATTATTTGTTTTGATGGTCGCGGTTGAATTGGGATGCGTGCGTAGCTGGCAAAGGTCCCAGCCCAATATCAAAAGACGGTCCATGCGAGTTTGGTTTTGACGAAGCCCCATTTAGGTCCTTAAGGGGACCCCCTTTCGTTGTTGGGTATTTCTTTGGACACCCTTCTCCTTCAAAGTCCGGTCCATTTTTTCGCACTAGTACGGAGAAAAGCTTGGTTAAAAATGGAGACATGGAGTCACAAAATTAATAGCTAAATTACCTTCACGAAAAAATAAAAAAGGCTGAATGTTCTTAGCAACTGTAGTCTTACGTAAGTGGGATTAAATCATGTTATATACTTATATAAGATATTTGCTGCTTTATGAATGTGATGAGCAAATGGTTTTAATGAAAAATTGACATCTTGTGGTTTTGATGAAAAATTGACATTAATTCGTTCAATTTCTAATCCGTCCAGAAAAATTATAAGATTAGATATTCAAAATGCATGTTTGGTACATGCAAAAGGATATTGGGTATGATAAAGAAGATGCAGTACAAAGATGGTGCACTACACGTACTCAACAAGTACGTTTTTATTAGAAGATATGCACATGCTTAAAATTGGATGAATACGGCCGTTCATGAAATTATTTAGTAACAATGAAATATTGCTATCACCATGAGTAGATACATTTTTTAATAACCCTTGTCCAAAGACACCAAAAAGCACGAGAATAGTGGTGAAATTCTATCTCAAATATATCAGATTAATCTTGTTGTATATAGTGGTAAAATTCAAAGACATGCACATTTTAGACGTAAAATGTTTTTCAAGTTATCACAAATGCGGAAAAATTTCTAGGACTTTTGTTGAAAATACACCTCTAAGCAACACAAATTATTTTTATCACCACACAGTAAGAGAAGAAGTTACTAGCATATAAGGGTTGCGCCACACACTAGTGGCTTGAAAACGATGTTCTTCCGGGGGGCGCTACCCTTTAAGACCATAACGAATTCTGCAATAAGCTCAACCGATCATGAAAAGATTTGTTCCTAAAGGGACCCCATTTTGTTGTAGATTGTTCTTCAGACACCCCTCTCGATCAAAATACACTCCATTTTTTTTTTTTTTGGTCACTTGTATGGAGAAAAGATTTGATAAAAATGGAGTCACAAAATTAATAGCCAAGTAACCTTCGCGAAAAATAAAAAGAGGATCTTAATGCGGTTAGCAGTTGTAGTCTAATGTGAGTTGGATTAAGTCATGTTATTATTGATGTAAGATATTTGTTGCTTTATGAATGTGATGAACAAATGGTTTTTGTTATGCTAAAATTTGGCTAGCTTGACACGTCATCAAAATGAGGTATGATCCACCACCACTGTAGAGTGAGTACTACGAAAAACTGTTATCTTAACGTCCGGCAACATCGAACACGACCACGTCAGACTAAGTTTCGCTAGTTAATAGAATTTATGGAATGCCAGGGCCATGACTCGAGTGTTCAGATCAATGGCCTAGTCTTATCACTATGATATTGATGACTAGACGATGCCATATCTGGTGTATCAGAATGACCTTAACAATGAGGATTTATCTATTGCCTATGAGAAGGGACTCGATTCCTCCTCATAGAACCACCGAGAAGTGCAATCCGTGACCCCTTACCCTTTGAAACAGGTACTAGCTCTGCGACAACAAGAGCAAAGAGCATTAAATGATGCACTTATTGTGACAGAGCAATAAATGGCCCATTAAAAACATCAAATTAAAAATAATGGTTTGATTATTTTATCTAATTAGTGACCTTACCCTTTAATTGGAGCTTATTGAATTGGTTATAAGGATGATCACCGAAGTCAATCTAAAATCTCTAATTGAGAAATAAGATTAGTGAGTAGGTAAGATAATTAAATCCTAAAAATAATAATCAAACGAGACATTAAATGGTTAATGTCTCATTAATGAAAGTACGGGATAAACGCGGTAACCATTGCAAATCAATGTTTAATCACTAGCCCACTGATCAACATCTGTCCAAAAACACGACGCCAAACATTTGACATTACAACAATCCTATATTATAGGATGACAATGACGCTCAAGTATCTTCACATGTTTTCGCTTATAAATAGGAAACCATCCCTCATTTTCTAGGTATGGTTGTCTAAACTCTTTTAAGACATTTTCCATTTTTCCATCATTTTATCTTTCTCACCACATCTGGACTTGAGTGTTGGAAGGTTTAGCCAGTCAAACCGCCAGCTCCCTTGACATCTCTTTTATTCCAGGCTCACATTCGATTCTAAGTGCTCAGATTAAAACCTTCCGACATGATCCTCACAACTTAATCATTCTTTCAAGACAATAATATCCATAACCCTCTTCTTTGCCAAACTTATTAGGCATTTTGTATATTTCTTATTATGGGATTACATATTAAATAACAATTATATTATAGACTATCTATCTTGATAGTGCCAAATAAGCGATCTATTAATTGGACTCTAAAAATATTCATTGGGCATGAGCTTTAGTGTGTAGAAACTCAATACTAATTAATTAGGGTTAATGAGAACTTAATTAGGTTAGTATATAAAGAATATTATAAAGGTTATGGTTCTCAAGTCAAATTAACATACGTAATATTTTATTATCTTTCTCTTTTTCCATTCAAGAAGAAAACTACAGAACATACTAAGATGATTTGACTATGAAAGACTCAATCTTTCTCAAGTTTATTAATATGAATTCAAGTATATCTTCTCTACATTAATGCTTAATGATTTCATATGAGTTTTTAGATTTTGGTATAAGGTTATGCCTATTAAAGTTTTATCCAATAAGTGGTATCAGAGCGAACTCATGTTAAATCATTAAGAAATTAATTGGTTTGATTTATTGTTATTGTAATGGAAATATAAAGTTTTATATAATGAATTTTCATGGCGCCTTTTGTGTGTGTGTTTTTTTTTTTTTTTTTTGGGTTGTTAAACCAAGAACATATTTTTATTAAAGCAAGCAACAAGTCATAATTCTAGTTTGGTTATTAAAGAAAAAAAAATATTTTCTTGTTCTTTGTTCTATAAGATATATATATACATATATATATGACCGGATAAAGTTTTGCATTATATGTATATAGTTTATTAATGTTTTGGTTTATTAATGTCATTAAGTTTCCATGATCACACAAAAGTGCACAACTCTGCGCATTTTAATTTATGTCAAGTATAAAAAGTTTTGCACTTAATCATGGTCTTCTGTATTGGTTACAAAAGTTAAAAGCAAATTATGACTTTAAGTTGGATTCAGCCTTGTGATTTGTGGCCTTCCCAACTTTTATATTCGGAATATATATATATATATATATATATATATATATATTTATTATTATTTTTTGGTGGCCGTTGAATCATGCACTTATGCTTGCATGATTGTAATATTAGTTGTTAACTTTTGGCTTGTACAATGGAATTATGTGATATTAGTCATATATATCAGTGAACTTAGTTGAATTAAGGATTTAGTTGAATTAAAGAAGGTTTAATTTTTTTTTCTTTTTTAATATAATATTTCAAAATAAATTAAATTGAAATTATATGCTGACAAAATAACTTTTATAATGTAAATTTATTTATTTTGGAATATTAAGATATGTATGTCTATTGTTTATGTGAATAATGAATGACCCAAAGGAAGATTGTTGTTTGGCCAAATAATGAGCATACCTATGGTATTAAATGTGTAACAATTATTAGGTATTCCATCTAAGTAATAAGTCGATCCAAAGAAAGTCTTATTGCTTGACGAGATTAATTGTCAATATTTGATTACTACACGAAGAGTACCATTTATAGTTGATATTTCTATCTAAAGACTAAATGTCAATATTGTGATAGGTATCTTGTGTTAGGGCCCACCATTATGAGAATTATTTAATTATGTCATGTATGAATATATTAATTCATTATTCTTGTATTATGACATGATTATTGATTGTGAGCGTGTATTTGGTTTTGTTCTCAATTTAGTTACTACTTCTGCTTCAATAATATCTGTCAATATCAATTTCATTCTTGTGCTTAATGACACAAACTTCAATAATTGGAAAGAGAATTTTATGATTGTTCTCGGTTACATAGATCTTGACTTGGTGCTTTGGGAAAAACGGTCTGCAGCTCTCAATGAGAATAGTTTCGCCAATGAAAAGACGGGCATGGAGAAGTGTGATCTTTCTAATCACATGTGTCTTATGATCATGAAACGTTTCATTTCGGAAGCTTTTAAGGGCTCTATGTCCAAAGAAAAATATGCTAAGCAGTTCCCTAAGAAAATAAAACAACGTTTTGCGAAAAAATGAAAATGTTGAAAAAAATACCTTTTTAGCTAACCTTATTTGAATGAAGTGTAAAGGAAAATGAACATAAGGGAGCACATCATAAGGATGTCTTATATCACTTCCAAACTAAAGACATTAAAGTTACAGCTGTTTGAGGAATTTGTTGGTGTACATAGTTTTGATTTCTCTTTCTGGGCAATATAGTTAGTTTAAAGTAAGTTATAACACTAAAAAAGATAAATGGACTCTTAATGAGCTCATATCTCACCGTGTGCAAGAAGAGGAAAGATTAAAGCGAGAAAGTTTTAAAAGTGCTAACTTAGGCAACCATTTTAACGACAAGAAAAAGAAAAAAGGAAAAGAAATTGCAGTTGAGACATCACAACATAAGGTGCAAAAGAAACAAGATGAGGAGTTTACTTATTACCTTTACAAGAAAGTTGAACGCATGAAGAAAGAATGTCTCAAGTACGCCAACTGACATGTCAAGAAAGATATGTTTTTTAATTTAGTTTGTTCTGAAATTAATTTAACTTCTGTACCTAAACACTATTGGTGAATAGATTCTGGTACTACTACTCACTTAAGTGTGTCTATATAGGGTTGTCTGTGAAGCCGAAAGCCAAATGATGCTAAAAGATTTATCTATGTGGGCGATGACAAAACAATTGCAGTAAAGTTATATGAACTTTTAGGTTATTATTAAAGATTGATCAATTTTTAAATTTGGAAGAGACTTATGTAGTACTATCGTTTAGATGGAATTTAATTTCAGTTTCTATTTTGGACAAATTTGGTTATTCTTGTTAATTTGAAAATAATAAATTTAGTTTTTTTCAATATGCGAATTTTTATTGATATCGATTCTTTATTTTTGCATGATAATCTATATTTGTTGAATACAATTACCTAAATTAATGAAACCTTGCATATAAGTTCACGAAGTACAAAACGAAAATTAACTAACAGAGATTCCGCCACATTATGATACAAACTTTTAGGTCATATCTCTAACAGAGAATTCAGAGACTTATGTCTGACGAGATTTTTGATCCCTTTGATTTTACAGATTTTCAAGTCTGTATTGAGTATGTTAAAGGGAAACATAAAAATATTAGGAGATCAGGTGTCAACATATGTTTTGATGTTTTAGAACTAATTCATACTAATATTTCTGAACTATTTCCTACAGCTTCTTGGAATGGTCAACAATATTTTATTACGTTTATAAACGACTATTCAAGATATGAATACCTATATTTGATTCAGAAGAAATAATAATCCTTGGATGTATTTAAAGCTTTTAAAACTGAAGTTGAAAATCAACTTAGTAAGAAAATTAAAGCTATTAAATTTGACTATGATGGTGAACACTATGATAGATATGATGAATCCGGTGAACAATATCCAGGACCTAGAATGCGGTATTGTCCCTGCAATACACAATGCCAAACAAACCTAGCATGAATGGTGTTAATGAAAGACTGGAATAAAACATTTAAGGACATGGTAAGAAGTATGATAAATCATTTTTCTTTACCAGAATCCTTCTGGAGAGAAGTATTAAAGACTGCAATATATATCCTTAATAGGGTTATGAGCTAAAGTAGTAGCTAAAACCTCTTATGAACTATGGACAGACAAGAAATCTAGTATTAAACATTTACACATTTGGGGTTGTCCAGCTGAGGCAAGACTTTATAAGCCAAATGAAAAGAAACTGGACTCAAGAACTATAAGCTATTACTTTGTTAGATGCTCTGAACGGTCAAAGGGTTTTAAGTTCTACAATCTTACTACTAGAACAATTTTTTAGATGGAAATACAAGATTTTTTGAGGAAGTTGAGTTTATGGTGGTAAGGGTGGGAGGAGGGAGATAAGGTTAAAGACATTATCTTTGAAGAGGAATTTGTTTCTCTTCCTACTATCGCTGTTGATAATGATCAGACTTTTATTATTGATATTGTTCAAAATGCAAATTCGGAATATCAAAACAATGTAAAAGAATTCCCTGTGCAAAATGAAGAAATTATACCTATAGTACAAACTCAACAACCTGAAAATGATGTGCCATTGAGATGATCCACTAGAGAAAGAAGAAGTGCGATTCTGGATGACTATGTCGTTTTTCTCTAAGAACATGAGGTTGATATAAGAGTGGTGGAAGATGATCCAATCAATTCCATCAAGCAAAACAAAGTTCTAATTCTCGAAAGTTGATTGATGTCGTGAATGATAAGATGAAATCCATGAATGAAAGTGACATTTGGGATCTCATTAAATTGCTTGAAGGTGTGAAACCCATTGGTTGCAAATGGATATTTAAGGCTAAAAGAGATTCAAAAGACAATGTTGAAAGATAAAGACCCGTCTAGTTGCTAAATGTTTCATTAAAAAGGAATGTATTAATTGCAAAGAGACTTTTTCTCCGGTTTCAACGAAAGACTTTTTCATGATCATAATAGTATTTGTGGCTCATTTTGATTTGAAGTTACTTAGTCGGATGTAAAGACTGCGTTTCTCAATGGTGACACTGATGAAACAATATACATGATGCAGTTAGAAAACTTTGTATCCGGTGACCCAAAGAAAATGGTTTGCAAACCTAAGGAAATCTATCTATGGTCTCAAATAGGCTTCCTGTCAATAGTATCACAAATTTCATCAAGGTATTATCTCGTATGGATTTGAGGTAAATAAGATTGAAGATTATGTATATCATAAGTTCAGTGGGAGTAAGTACATATTTCTAGTATGTTATATCGATAACATACTGCTTGCTAGCAACGATATAAACTTATTGCATGAAATCAAAAGATTTCTACAAAGAATTTTGAGATGAAAGATCTTGGAGACACATTTTTTGTATTAGACATACAAATATATCAAGATCACTCTCGAGGTATCCTTAAGTTATCACAAAAGAGCTATATTGAAAGAATTCTTGATAGATTCGGTATGAAAAGTTACGCACTAAGAGATACCCCTATAGCTAAAAGAGACAAGTTCAGTCTTAGTTAATGCCCTAAGAATGAGTTGGAACAGAAAGAAATGCAAAAGATTCTTTATGCATTAGCTGTAGGAAGTCTAATATATGCTCAAGTATGGCGTCCAAACATTGCGTTTATAGTAAGAATAATGGACAGATATTTAAGTAACCTTGAGATGGATCATTGGAAAGTAGTCAAACAGGTTATGCTTTATTTGCAGAGAACAAAAGATCATATGCTCACTTATCGGAGATAAAATCATTTAAAGATCGTTGGATATTTTGATTTCGATTTTGTAAAATGCCAAGACATAAAAGATCCACATCAAGCTATATTCATCTACTAGTTGGAGGAGTTATTTCCTGGAATAGTGCTAAGCAAGCACTCATAGCTTCTTCCATTATAGTAGTTGAGTTTATAACCTGTTTTGAGGTATCTAATCATGGAATGTGACTGCGAAATTTTATTATGGAGCTGCGAGTTGTGGATTGTATTGAAAGACCATTAAAAATATATTGTGACAATAATTCGACTGTGCTATATTCCAATAACAACAGAAGCTCTACGAAGTCGAAACACATAGACATCAAGTTTCTCGTTGTTAAAGAAAGAGTTTAGAATAATCAAGTGACTATAGAATATATAGGGACAAACTTCATGATTGCGGATCCACTCACTAAGGGATTATCACCCAAGGTCTTTCATGAGCATACTGCTCATATGAGTATTGTTTTGGTTGATGATGTGCATGTTTAGTGGGAATTAGTATTTGATGTTCTTTGTTATAGACATATTTTATATTTATTTTCTGCAGAATAACATATATGGTTCATTTATAAACTCTTAATGTTATTTGTGTTTGATCTCATTAAATATTAAAGTAGGACTAATTGGAAATAGACATGTTTGAGATCACATTGCATGTAATTTCCATGCTACACAACCAGATTCGATCTATGTCATTAAATATATTGGTATGATGACTATTGATGAGTCTAGTTACAAACATATATAACAAAGGTCGTCGCTTTGATCTCATTTTAATATAATAGATGGACTAGATTATAATTAAGGGGATATTTCAAAATAGATAGTTTTTCAATGTGTACTCAAGACTATAGTTAATATAATTGTTTCAGAAAATATATGTAGCTCAAGTAAAAGATTGTTGAGATTTTTTGTATTTCTTATTGTGGACTTACATATTAAGTAACAATTATATTATAGACTATTTATTTTGATAGAGTCAAATAAACGATCTATTAATTAGACTCTAGAAATATTCATTGGGTATGAGCTTTAGTGTGTAGAAATTCAATACTAATTAGTTAGGGTTAATGGGAACATAATTATGTTAGTATATGAAGAATATTATAAAAAATTATGGTCCTCAAATCAAATTAACATATGTAATGTTTTGTTCTCTTTCTCCTTTCTCATGCAAGAAAAAATACAACAGAGTATACTAAAGAGATTTGATTGTGGAAGACTCAATCTTTTTCAAATTTATTAATATAGATTCAGATATGTCTTCTCTATAATAATGTTTAATGATTTAATTTGAATTTCTAGATTTTGATACAGGTTTATGCTTATTAAAGTATTATCCAACAAAACCGGTGCCTCTTGTCTGACTTCGTCAAATGCATTCAGCTAGTCAACATTTGATTTTGTCGCTGAGCTTCTATTTGTCACGTTCGTTTAATCATGTGTGTCAATTCCTTTTTTCTTTCTATCTTTCTTTATTTTTTTTAAACATTAATATTTACTGATCAGAAGACTATCGAAACCTACTAAAACAGATCATTGATAACGCGACCCAAATGATTATTCTTATAACCATAAAGATGATGACTCGTATTAAGAAGAGACTAACATGCAAACTGTGTTTGAAAGAACACCCACATCTTTATTTAATCGTGTGTGTGAAGCCCATTTATTACCCAAGTTTGTCAACTCTTTGTGTTCAACTCCTTCCTGTCAAACTGTTTGACTTTTCACGGCATTATACAAATGCAAGTCTAGCTGGAACGCAAAAGGCTTCAAGTTACGTCTATAATTCTAGTGGTCAACTATAAGTGGTCAATGTTAAAAAAAAAAAAGAAGAAGAAGCACTGGATGCATCAAGACTTTTTTAATAAAAGTAATTTATTACATTTTTTATCAAAGATTTTTTCTTTTATCAAAATTTTTAATTAATGTAATAAAGCACTAGATGCATCAAGTCCAAAAAATTGTGGTTCAAAGTAATTATTTTCATGACTAATGGTAGTCCGACGATAGACAAGTGGGCTTCAACTGGGGCAACTCCACTAACACCATAATTTGGTCCTCTTTATCCCTAGTTACAACACCATTGTTTAATGCGCTCGAGTCCACCTGCTTTGCTCCAAGTCACAGATTCAAGAACGAAAAATGTCTCAATCTTTGTGCATTATTTACAAAAAGACGTGGATAGCTCTTTCTCATTACTTGAAAATAGTCATCCGAATTATGTTATTAAAGTGATCTAAATAAATTTCGATAGTTCTCTAATTCTGAAAAGATGTCAAGAAATAAATAAATAAAACATTGCTTTACAGTGACATTTTATATTTGAGTGGCTGGTTAACTATACAAATTATTAATAAATAATTTGATATATTCAACATTTTGACCATATATAATACATGCATTACATCAGATAAGTTATTTAGCTTACGATATTAAAGGAACATAATACTCTTGATCAAGTCCGTAAAACATTCTTTTGAACTGGTCGCTTCATGAATATATTATGCTTAGAAGGTTCCATTTTCTTCAAACTTGGTGTACTTCCACTTCTTTTGGTTATGTACACTCTTTAAATAATCAGCATATTAATTCAATGCTTTGAGGCTTAAAATCAGGAATTTGTTTGGTAAGGTAGAAAGTTTAAACTGGTAATAATAATGATGTCTAATCATCTAATGGAGGTTTAATTTTTCTTCTCAAAAACCAATGTTTACCTTTCTCACCATATAACTGAAGTTTGAACTCTAGATAGAGTAGCATTTCTGCTGAGAGAAATCTCATTAACTTATCAGTTTTCGTTGTCCAAAGTAGCTGATGCTGTGGAGATATTATTGTATCTCTTGAGCAAATTCAATTCAATTAATCCAAATGGACTACCACTTGTAGAATATATTCTAAACAGATTTGCGGAATAATATAAAAAAACTGCAACCGACAACGAAATATTGCCAAGATTAATTGAATGAAAATTATGCATTGCAACGATTTTCACGGGACATATCAATATAGAATGTCAACCAAAGAATTTTCAACTCATCTAATTGGTCAGTGTCCTTACATCTTTACCGAAGTTGTTCTTTAACCATTCCTTGCATATATATATATATATATATACAGGTGTGATCATTGTAGAGACTTAAAATACAAAAAAGAGAATCAAATGGCTGTTTACTCAATACTAAGGATATGTGTTGTATTATGTATGCTATCATTTTCTTATGGGAGGGTCAACCCCAGCTTTAGAATTAAAGCAGTTAATCTTGGAGGTTGGTTGGTGACAGAAGGTTGGATCAAACCTTCTCTTTTTTATGGCATCCCCAACAAAGACTTTCTGGTTAGCACCATACTTTATTAATTATACTTTATAGACATTCGTTGTTAGTTATATTCTGTCATTATTATATTAATTGTATTTACCTTTGTCAGGATGGTACCGGACTCCAGTTTAAATCAGTTACGGCTGGGAAGTACCTTTGTGCTGAGGCAGGTGGAGGAACAATCCTTGTTGCCAACCGGACGTCTGCTTCCGGCTGGGAAACGTTTAAAGTAACATAAATTTTCTCATGTCTTAAATATTATTATTGGATCATCTATCGACAGTTTACCTTGACAGATATATTATTATGTTTTTTCTTTTTTCTTTCTTGAATAGTTGTGGAGGATCAGTGACACCACTTTCCATCTTAGGGTCTTTAACAAACAATTTATTGGACTTGACACCACTGGAAATGGGATCAATGTAGTAGCTACATCAAACACCTCTGGTAGTTCAGAGACGTTTGAGATTGTGAGAAACTCTGATGATCAGAGCCGTGTTCGAATCAAAGCACCTAATGGATCTTTCTTACAGGTGATTCACACTTTTTTTCTCATGTTCCTCATTGAAAAGGAAACAACTAATAAACTTGAGTTGCATATAATGAAATATATGTATGCTGGAGAATCAGATATAAGAAGAGTCTTATACGGTTCTGCCTATTAAGTTTGAATTAAATCTAGTCACATCAGTACCAACAATATATTAGAGGTAGGTCTCATTCAATATGTTAGCGACAAACCACCTTGAAATTTCAACGCAAACCTATAACTTACATGTTAGAGCATTCGTGTTAACCGAATCTAGTATAAAAATGAAATTTCAGGTGAAAACAGAGGAGTTGGTGACTGCAGATTATGCGGGGAACAGTGCATCATGGGGTGATGACGACCCGTCTGTATTTAAGATGACCTTTTCCGGAAAATTGGAGGGCGAGTTTCAAGTTACTAATGGCTATGGTCCAAAAAAAGCTCCACAAATCATGAAAGTAAGAGCATTTTATAGCAATAACAATACCTCACGTTAAGTTGTATAAATTTCATAAATTACAATCATAAATGAAGTTTTTTTTTTTTTTTAACTAATAATTATTCAAATTTAAAATATTATGAAATTAAATGAGTGTGTCTTTTATCATTAAATTATACTAGAATGTGATGTGTTTATTTTCCAACCTAATATGTGTCTGTTTACGGACATTGCATATTTTGGTATAAGATTGATGGAACTCACACCAATAAGTAGACATGATAGTCTAAATCCGCAAGTCTTAACCAACGTGCTGCTCAAGGGGCACCAAGTCAACTAGTACGTCTGTGCAAGTTTTTCCCGAGTCCCTACCTGCCTTGGATTTTCCAAGGCAGGTGTGCAGGCATACAAATGTAATGTTTTCCATGCTAACAGACTTAAAATCATCTAACAATTTTTCGAACACGACATATAGCTTTAGGTGACTTTGTATAAAGTATATATATGGTTTCGTTTGTTAAAAAATGGAAGTACTGAATTTATATTCGTAGCGTGTAAGTTTAATTATATAAATTTGATATTTAATTTCACAGATATAATTTTAACTTTAATAGTAAATAATAATTATAGAGATAGATGGTACGTTTAGTAAGTTGACTTTAATGTTCTTCTAGATGGCCTAACATGGGTGTCGTCCCCTGTCAAAAATAGTAATAATACATCTTTGCTAGCTAATAACAAGCATGTATATTACAATAACCATGTCCTGTTTTTACTTACTATTGAGGTAACTTCTCAAAGTTAACAACGATATTCATATTATAATATGATTGTAATCATGTCAGGAGCATTGGAATACGTTCATAGTCGAAGATGACTTTAAGTTCATAGCGGGAAATGGGCTAGATGCCGTGAGAATACCTGTGGGTTGGTGGATAGCAAGTGATCCAAATCCTCCAAAGCCTTATGTTGGCGGATCCTTGCAAGCTTTAGACAGTGCCTTCACTTGGGCTCAGTATGTATATTTTCCATCACATCAACATACTATTTTTCATTATTATATGACATAGTATAATAATGAAAAACGTAGTATTTTTCATTTATTATATGATGTACAACTCATATATGAACTAAAATTTTTTAAACCCTAATGTGAACAAAGTCTATCTTTAGACCTTTTACGTAGTTATAAAAGGCCTATGATGTGTAGGCATCTATAGCAAAAGACTCTTACCTCTTACCTGTCACTCTTCTGCATCCAAACCTGCAAATAATTTATTCTTTGGTACACACACTGATAAGGCATATACTGCTAGGTAACTAAATAATATCTCAAATAGGGTCCATGAAATGAACATGTGCTTCCAGTTAAGTAATAACATGACATATGATGTACATCTAACTTTTGATTGGGTAATAAATTATATACATTTCACGTGGCATACTACAAGTGATTGGTGCGCTATTAGACCATCCCATAAAAGTGTTCTCCACTAGGAAACAGGAAGTGGTTGAAACTTGAATAGAATATCAATTTATCATGACTTTAAAATCATATCTACCATCAATCTTTGTACCTTGAGAGGAATTTTACCCTTAAATTATCTTGCTGTGTTGTGTCTTACAGGAAATATGGATTGAAAATTATAATCGATTTACATGCAGCTCCTGGTTCACAGAATGGTTGGGAGCATAGCTCCTCCAGAGATGGCTCTCAGGAGTGGGGCACTACAGATGATAACATTCAGCAAACAGTTGCTGTTATAGACTTCTTAACTGCCAGGTTTTATTAAATAATTATAATTATACTGCATGCTAATTCCCTGGAACCATATAGGTTGTTTTAGTTATTAACAAAATTTACTCATAAACACATGTAGATATGCAGAGAGTCCAAGCCTTTATGGTGTTCAGCTTATCAACGAGCCTCTCTCCCCAGGAGTATCTCTAGAGACTGTGACCAAATACTACAAGGCTGGTTATGATGCTGTGCGCAAGCACTCCTCTGCAGCCTATGTCTTGATGGCTAATCGACTAGGACCAATGGATCCCAGAGAGCTTTTCCCTCTAACGAGTGGCTTAAAAGGATCAGTGATTGATGTTCACTACTACAATCTCTTCTCTCAGGTATTTGATAACATGACTGTACAACAAAACATAGATTTTATCAACACAAACAGGACTGCACAGTTGAATCATGTCACAACATCAAATGGCCCTCTCACTTTTGTCGGTATGTCAAAATTCACTCGACTGATGAACGTATATTGCTTATATATTGCTTAGAGATGATCAACTGATGAATGATGGTTGCAGGTGAATGGGTGGCTGAGTGGCAAGTCAGAGGGGCATCAAAAGAGGACTACCAGAGATTTGCAAATGCCCAGCTAAAAGTCTATGGAAGAGCAACTTTTGGTTGGGCTTATTGGACTCTCAAAAATGTAAACAACCATTGGAGTCTGGAATGGATGATCAAAAATGGTTATGTCAAACCGTAATTTTTAGTATATCTCTCTTTATAGGATCCTTTTGTCTAGGACTACAAAAAAGTCCAATTGACTAGCTATACTCTTCTAGTATATTTTCTTCAAAAGAAAAGAAATAAAAGGTAACTTTAAATCATGTATGTGGTCCATTTTTAGCTCATCAAATTTAACGACCTTGCTTGAAACAATATTGCCAAGGAACAAACAATCAAGCCATCGCTATCAAATTACCATCACCATCATTGCCTATTACCACAAACCAACCTCAAGCGAAAGCTTTATACTAGGGACAAAAGAATGAGTGGGCTCGACCAGGTCATAGTCCGACCGAGTTGTTTTTTGAAAAGGGAAAAAAAACAAACTACAAGAATCTCTTTCATTATAATCTTATTTAATCTCATTGAAGCACTATTATAAGCTGTGCAGAGTTGTAGTATGTATAAAACGGGTAAAGAAGTTCATTAAAATGGAGACACTTTTAAGCACAAATGGTAAAAAGAAAAGTGTATAATATAATCTGAAAGAGAATCCTCCTCTTGCAAAAAAGAAAAGCAGCAAGAATCAATTGGTTGCATTAAACTGCCTGGACTCTTTGAAAGTGAAGATACTGAATCACATAAATGGAGGGGCTTTTAGATGATACCAGTGATGAAATGTGACTTGTGGGCACCAAGCTTTTTAGTCCGCAAATGAAAATGAAGAAACAAACCCAAGTGGAATCCATGGAAGATTGAAATGACAGACGGTCTATATGGCCTTTATACAACCAATAAAAGTTTTTGTCCATGCCTGTTTTAGTGGGAGACATTCATTATTACAACATAAATTAACATGATTCATGTGTTTCCTTACATCTCATCTCAAGTGTTAGATCATCATCTGCTGCCATTGGGTACCCTGTTATTGATTTTGTTATACTTGGCTACCATCTTAATTCATTCGGTATTGATACAACAGTGATATTTTAATATAAATTAAAATAACAAAAACAAAAACAAAAAAAATGAAATTCTTGTTTAATAAAAAAAAACAAACGAACGAACGTTGATACTTTATTTGAAAAAACAAAAATAAATTATAAGATTCTTATTTTAAAGAATAATAAATAAATTATACTATGATTTCGTAATTATAGATTGTTATATCGTTTGTTCAAAATTCTTTGACATCAGCACAAACAAAAAGTATAATTTATTTAATTAAGAAACTAAACAAAAGAGTAGATAAATCATTAAGGAATATCATTAATTTTTTTGCTTTACATGGCTGAAAATCTACTAGATATCTTATAAAAATTTCCATGATACTATGTAAAATTATACTATGTATTTAGTAATATTGATTTTTTACGTAAATATGGAGAATGTTTTTAAAAGTTTTTAAAGAAATATTACAGAAGGAATATTACATCCCATATTAATATCAACACTTTTAAAATACATAAATATCTGGAATATTATCAACTTTTTCTTTCATTGGTGAAACCATTCTTACTACATTGAAAAGCTTGCAATGTTTTATCAATATATATAAACGAACACTTTTTTTTTTTAAAGTATTTAAAACAATTGTTGGAGAAAAATTTAATTTGTATTTCCTAGGAAGCATTATTGAAATTAAAGTAGTTAAAAGATATATTTTTATTTAAAATCTTTTTCAAGTGCATGAATGGAATGATAGTAGCAAAGTACTGCTATTGTGTTTAGGGCTCTTAAAAAAAGGAAAAATAGGATCAAAGCACCTTTCTATCTATTTAATAATATTTAGTTTAAATAGATAAAAATATTTATTGAAATGTAAATTAAAAACACTTTCAAGTGTTTTAAAAAGAAATAATCAATAGATATTCTTTAGTAAGGTGATTTTAGATGATAATATAAGATATTTTGATTGAGATGGTGGGTTGCTCTGCAACTATTACTAGTCATAGTTGAAGAAGCAAGTTATATCCCATCTTAGCTAATTTCCCACTTGCGCACTTATATGTAAATGTGTACCTACGTAGGTGCTAAGCAACCACTTTGCTTAACAGATTCTAAGCAAATTATTAAGAGAGAAGACTATTTTCTATGTGTGATTGAGGTGTGTGAGATCTCAACATCGTGTGAGCTGGCCACATGTATAAGGTCCCCCAACTCTAGGGGATTGGACCACTAATCAATTTGGGCCCGGCTCAGGAGACACCTCCTAAGTTCAAGTAATCTCTCTATCCGGGCAATCATTATTGTTTGATATTTCATCCAATGGGGACACCAAAAAGCTACAACAAATTTAACAAAAACTAATCATAAATGATGACCGAAATAAAATGGTATATTTCATTTACCTCATCACTTGAGATGCATCATACATCTCAATCACAATGGACCTTTAAAAACAACATCTCTTGATGTCTTACTGTAACCTCCCATAAAATTGTCAAAAACCAAAGTGAGGTAGGTTGTCAAAAATAAATAAATCAAATAAGCCCTTCACATGCTGAGAAGTTCAACGAGAAACACTTTCTATATTTAACAGGATGAGCACTTTGGACTACTAAATAAATTACATTGTGTTCCCGAAAATAAGCTGCTTTTTGTGATATTAAAATGACTTGATTGTGTCTGCCTTTTCCTCTCTCTTAGGTCACCCTCCATTAAAAGTGGGTAAGCTTTAAGAAAGATATATATGTTTATACATGTATAAAGCCAATGCTCAATCTTATTTTGCAAATTTAGAATCTGTTCAAAGAAAAAAAGAAACATTTAATTTTTAAATTATGTTATGCTTGTCAGGGATTGGACTTTATCTAATTAAAAAGTGAGCATCAAAGATATCAACTGTACTTGAGAAGCCAGCCAAGGCAATCAATATCTTCTTGAAAATCTCTTAATTTTATTTTATTTTTCAGATGCTATACCGATTTGCTCAAAGTTTAGTGCTTGAAACTCTGCATTGAAAACAAATAATCTCTGATAAAGTTATATTCTACAAGAATTTGTACTTTTTTTTTTACTCTAGTTGTAGCATATTCTCCAAATTGTAATGACCCTGGAAAGTACTTTAGAAAGATGTAATTTCAGATTTGATTTTTTAAATCTTGATATTTGAGTGCTCACACAGATTCTCAACTTTCCACTTCATTTCTGTATTTCTTATCTCTTTCAAGTTTCATGGTTTTCAAGAATTTGTCAGATGTGATTCATTGTTGCGAAGAAATTTGGTCAAAGTAAAGTAAGAGCATCTCTAATTCAACCATGCTAGCTATCTATTGTCCTTAACTAAAAAAGTTATTAGTATTAGTTCTTATGCACTCCAACCACTTTTTATATGGTTATCTATTTTATAAAAGTTAAACCATCCTAACTATAAATATATATTTTATATTTAATTTGTAATAAAGTAGTTTGAAAATCCTAGTTAAACTCTCTCTTCTATTATTTCAATATTAATGTTTAGCTAAAATTTTTTTCTATTATTTTAATATTAATGCTTAACTAAAAGAGAGAGAATGGTTGGAATGAATAAGTATAAAATTGCTAACTAAAATAGGTTTTTTGTTATTTTTATTAAAATTTAGCTAAATTTTAGAGAATATGGTTGAAGATGCTCTAATAAATAGGTAAGGTTTTAACTAATAGGAAGTTTTACTAATGGAGAATAAAAATTAGAAGGAAATTGATTTGTTTATTTTTTTAAATGAATCAAGTCAAAATGGGTCAGATGTGGGACACTCCTCCCAAACAGAGTCTGGTATGGGGTGAAAATAAAAAATACATTGGGATTTGCAATAGGTATAAGGCACTCGTTTTGAACAAGTTTTGGGTTTGAAATTGGCTAATTTGACTCCGATTCAACTCTTTGTCATCCCTAACTGCTAAAACTACCATAACTCTTTATTACGATTATAAAATTATTGTTAAAATTTAAAATGACTTTTTAACCTCAATAAAAGTATTATTATATTATGTTGAGTAATTTGTTCTCTAAAATTTAAATTTTAATAAGATAAAAATATATATCAACCTAAATTTTGTTTATACAAATATCAAAATATCTCGAAAAACATCAGAATTTTTTACTAATATATTAGGTTATGTAAGGATACTCCGAAAAATATTGAATATTTCCTCGTATTTATATTAGTCTTTCCAAAATTTTGATAATATTATGTATCGTTGTGATATTTAAAACCTTGATTTTAGTGAGAAATGGATAGAGAGCAATAATAGGAACTAAATTACATTATTTCATTAATTATAGTGTTTATTAACTTTTAAAAACTAAAAGTATGGTTGGAAATGCTGTAATAAATAGACAAGGTTTTAACTAATAGGAAGCTTTACTAATGGAGAATAAAAATTAGAAGAAAATTAAGTTCTAATCAAGGTTTTAGATATTAGTATCGACATATTAAAAATAATATCAATATTAGTTAGATCTTGACCAAAAATTTTAAAAAATGAGAGAATTTTGCTTTTAAAGTTTTATTTTTAAAAAAATAAAATAAAATAAACTAAAAACAATTAATAATACCTCAAATGAGTTCTTTTTTTTTTTTTTTAGTAAATTAAAATTTGTATAATTAATTATAATGTTAATAGAGTGTAGTACACTGTAGCGACACACTCTAGCGATTATAAATATATAATTATAATATATAAATATATATATATATATGTTTTTAATAATCAAATCTCTAGTGAAATAATATGTTATTTTACAACATTTCGTACACAAAGAAAATTAACTATATTCACTTCCTTAATAGTTAGTCCACTCTTACAAAATCTTGTAGAAGTAGAAGTCAATACCAAATAAATTCCTGGCTAATTCAAAGACATATGTATTTCCTTGAAAATATATTTGCATAATTTGAAGTTGGCTACTAATATGCCATATATATATATGTTGCTTAATCGTTTCTAACTGATCCATAAATTAATGATTTGGATTTATCTAAGTTGATGGATATTATTGTTCAGTATGCATTGAAATTTCATACGACATATGTATAGTCAAATTTATTATAGCCACAATTAGTGATGGTAAAATTCCTCAACATGACCCAAATTAGAGGGTCCTTGCATTGTTTGGAGTGGGTCAGGTTGGGGTAAAAATTTGAACACGATTAAATTTCGGTTGAGTTTGAATCAAACACTTTTGGTTCATACTTTACGGTTAAAGTTAAGATTTATTGGTTTTTGATAATATTCAGTTGAATTAAAGTTTATGTGTGAATTTAAATACATGTTAAATTATAAGCATATATTGGAACTTAAGCATATATTTAAACTTAAAAATATTGTTTTAATCTTACATTTGAGTAGAAGTTAAATTTTACATTTAGGGATAATCTCAATGTCCCTCTTGTGATTTAACGTAATCGCTAATTAAATTCTATAATTTGTAGAAATCCCATTTTACCCTTTCACATGCAAAATGATAAAAAAAAAAAAAAAAACCAAGGAGTTTTCTCGACATTTTCTTAAACTACAAAGAGTTTTCTAAATATTTTCTTAAACTACAAAAAGTTTTTGTCTATTTAATCAAACAATAGATAATTCTTAACAAATTTTTAAATTAGTGGTGAATTTTAGCTATTACGCCAAACGATAAGGGGAAAATAGGATTATTTCTTTACATTTTAGTATATATTAAAAATACATTTGTTTAAAACTAATTGAGTCAAAATAGGTTAGGTATGGGACACCCCTCCCAAATGGAGTCTAGTTTGGGGTGAAAATAAAAAATGCACTTGGATTTGGAACAAGGTATAAGGCACTTGCTCAAAATAAGTTTTGGGTATGGAAAGGCTAACATGATTTTGATCCAACTCTTTGTCATCCCTAACCATCAATAACTACCATAACCTTTTATTACAATTATAAAATTACCATTAAAATTCATTGTTACTCGTCATCACTAATATAAGTTGATTGTGTTGAACTTGAATATATTCTTGTTTTTCTACGTTTAATTTTAGTTTTTTACTCTTTAATTTTATTCCTCTTTTATTTTCTATTCTTGAATGTTGATAAGTGTTGTTTCTATGTTAATTTTTATTGCTGATTTTTTTTTTTTATTATTTTACCGGTTTGACCAAATTTAACTATCGGTTAACGGGTTGATCGTTGATCGGTAGTTAAATCGAGTAGCTGAGTATTCGTTACTTGCTAGACTGCTGACCACCTAGCAACTGACGAGTTTTAAAAGATTGGGTTTTCCTAATATAACTTGACTTAGAGCTCAAGTTAAATTAGTATGAATTAGGTTTTCCTAATATGACTTGACTTGGAGCTCAAGTTTAGCTAATTTTGTCCTATAATAAGACCCGATTTTTATCTTGTCATTCAATTCATCAGTAATAAAATTGTTCTTTCGAATAGTTAAAAGTTTCTCTCCTTTATCACTTTTTGTTTTGTCAAGTGAACTTTGATGAGAAATGTTAATAAAATTGCAAATTTTAAACAGAAATTAATTATCTTCTCTATAAGTTTAGCAAAACCATGTAGGTGATGATGGGTTGTTGATATGTATGCATTTTATGTGGGTTAACATGCATGATTGACATTTTCATATAAATTGTAATTTCAAAAGGCAATATGGTTGTGTACTAAGAGACATCATAGTATCTAAAAATCCGAACTCACGTGGTTACAGAACTGTTGTTTTTAACTATGCAAATATCTAGGTGAGCCTTTATAATTGCGAAAAAATTTTGAGTGTGTCATCTGGTACCTAATCAACCTTCCTTAGGATTCTTTTCACACCATAAAATTGAGCATATGACAAAACTTGAACAAAAAAGTACGATTTACTTGATACACAGCAGTTTCTCTTCTGTAATTAAGCAGTACAACCTTTTTCTTTTTGAAGAGAGGCAACAGATGAATTAAAATATATGACGGCTTGTACCGCATGAAAATATTAATATAGATTCTTTTATGTTAAAATACTTGGATTGCAAGGGAATTAGGAAGCACGTGCACATGCATCAAGATTGTTAAATATATTATTATGTAACCACTTGAAATTTTGTTAAAAGGTTGACAGCAAGTGGGCAGACCGGCCAGGGGCCGAGTCCATTTTCCAAAGACACTTTATGCACACAACAGCGCAACCAAGCTCTGGAAAATGACTCATCATTCACACGAGCAGTTTTATGCTAAGAAAGGAAAATGTTAAAAATAATAATAATAATAAGAACGTCCATAATTTTTACCTGCGCTACTCCTACAGCAGACTACACACGCGTTATGCCTAGTTAGATGCTCAAACAATTTTTTACTGTCCGAAGATCAAAAACAAAAAAAAAAAAGATCTTAACAAGACTTCTTCACTTTTTACAATAATTCAAGGGTATCGACTAATATATTATCGTGTACAAACAATTACTGATAGGGCAAAAATTCAACCAACTCTTAAATTAGTTGAAAATTGAAAAATAATCACTCCAAAAATATTTTCGTTTTACAGACAATAAAATATTTTTTGTAGAAAAAGTACCCTTAAGTTTTAGACCCAACACTGTTATAACATATGAAGTGTAGCGAGAGACTAAAATAACTTAACTTGTAACTTTTGACTTTTTTTTTTTTTTTTTCTAAATCATGATTTTGTATGATAATATATGCTTAACATGTTGGTTATTTGTTTGATTTGGGCTATTTCATGTTTCCAGAAATATTATAAGTTTAACTTTTTTATGTTAGCATATAAAAATTTATCTCAATGTGTAATCCTTTTTAATTTTCTGTGCGCAGTTTTTTTGTGTAATCTTTCTTTATTTAAAGCATGTAATCATCATGTAATTCTTCTTTATTTTTAGCATTTAAACCTATAATTAGATACAACGTGTAATCTTTAGTTTGTTTTTAGCATATTGGACGATACTTTCAAAGGATTTTTAGTTGGACAAACGATATAAGAATTGTAGCAAATATAAATATATGGTTGGAATCGTTGGAATGAGCAGAATAAAGTTTAATCAATGGTTATTTCTCAATAATGCTTATTAATTAACATTTAGCAAGAGAGAGCAAAGAAAGTAGGAGAAAAAAATAATAGAAGAGGGGGAAATAGTTAAAAATTAGGTTAGGAGTATTTTGCTCAAATTAGTGGCAAACGTGGGTAAGGAAAAAAGTTATTGGAGTTTGATAAATTTAAATCTTCAACTAACTTGAGTGCTAAATTGCGGAATTTTATCTTATATATTTTGTAATTTGTTTAGGAGTGGGACAAGCCTTCAATAAAGATAACGAAGATAATGAACAAAAATCAGTGTTTTACAAACTATTTGTCTTATTGAAAAATGAAAAATAAAAAATAAAAAAATCACTAGGGAGAACAATTGGCAGATGAATGAAAAAAAAAAAAAAAAAGGCATAATGGGAGAGAATATGAAGAAAAATCCGTCAGTTAGTTTTTATTTAGGAAAAATTTCATTTAGTGCCTAAATTTTGCAAAATTGTCTGTTTTTTAACTATGTGTTGAAAAACTATCTAAACATCCCTAAAGTTTTCTAAATATGTCAATTCAATCCCTCATAAAAAAATTTAATGAGCAAACTTAACTGTAAATATAAAATGTCTATTTTGCCCTTATTATTAAAATAAATAAATAAGCATAAAACATAAAAGTAAAAATTTGATATTTACTATCCATCTTTTGAAACACACAATGGAGAGCAAAATAAACTAAATAACATTTAAAAATTTTAAAAAAATTACAAAAATAAAAATCTCTACCATCCATTTAAATAAAAATTAATTAAATAAAATTAAAAATTACTAAAAGCCTTCTAAAAAAAATCTCATTTGGTGGAGATCCATTATTACCAAATCGCGACGGTCTAGTTCACCAAATTATCCACAATGAACCAAATCATGGATGATTTGTTTTCACTTAATCGTTGCAATCTAGTGTGAACCAAATCACTGCAATGTAATGGTGAAGATCATATCGTCATTGATCTAGTGTCAGTGACAATTTGATTTGCATTTTCTTTTAATTTTTTTCTTTTTAAAATTTTTTGATATTTTTATTTTTATTTTTTAATGTTATTTTACCTTTTTATGTTTTAAAAACTTTTTATCTCCACCATCCATCTCAAGGATGAATGGTGGATATCTATTTTTTTTATTTTTATATGAATTAAAACATAAATTAATAACATTGAAATGATGGAATTTATTCCTAACTTTGTCAATTTGATTAACGGCTTTGTTGATGAGAGAAACTGAATTGATGTATTTATGAAACTTTAGAGATGTTAGGATAGTTGCCCAATACATAGTTAAAAACCAGACAATTTTTTATAACATAATGACTAAAATAAAAACCTTTCTCTTTTATCATATCCCTAGTCCAAATGTGACCCAAGTACTACCAATTAAGTTTTTGCTAAACTAAAACATGACCCATCAAACTTATCGTATCACTAGTCTAAATGTGAAATAATTTATAACTTTTTAATTAATTACATAATTCAATCTACGGAATCCATTTAATAAAAGAAACTAATACATTGTATATGTTATAATGTTGATTCAAAATAAAATTTAAAATAATATGTTTGATATTTAATGATATTAAAAGAGTTGACAGTTGGGAGAGGTACAACCCAAACTTAACCCAAAGACTTAATGAGTTTAACATGTTAAGCCTAGCTGTATCAAACAATTGACACATCTAATTCCATAGATGTTAATTCTCACTTGTTTTCCTCTTTTAAGAGTTCTTCGATTAGGCGGGTATCCAAGTTTATTTATTGAAATATTGGTAACCCACTTTCTTGTCTCTAGACTTGTCCAACTTTATGGTGTTTGTGTTTTTAACACTTCATTTTATTCTTTATGTTTGTTGAACTAATTGGATTATACAATATTATAAGCTATAAATTTTTAGCTTCAACGTCTGTGCATCCATTTTCTTACAATCTTAGGGTTGTCCTCTATCTTAAATTCATTTATACTTCGTCACCTTTAGATTATAACTAAGGAAATAAGTATGATTTTTTTTTTGAAATAAAACAAATGGGTTGTAGAAGTTACAAATTTAAGTAAAAATTTTAAGTGAAGTCTTATCCTAATTAACTATATTTCATCTACAATTTTAACAAGTGATATTTAATCATATATTCATTCATTACTTAAGTGATTAGTACATTTTGTATTCATATTTGTGGTAAAAATTAGTGTATGTAGTAGTTAATTTTGGAATGTCATAACAGGTATTTGATCATTAATGTATATTGATTTTCGATTACCTTGTGTGTGTATAATTTTCACTACATAAAAAGCTTAATTAAAAATTCAATTATCTTGACCCTTGGATCACTTCAACGGTTAGACGTTGAAGTCAATTTTTTTGGTTGCTTTAGCGCATATATATATATATATATATAAATTGATATTAAATGTATAAACAAGGTAAGCCAAATTCAAAACTTTTAATAGCCATTCAATTTACATTTCAAGTAAAATTATTTTTGCTTCCAAAAGCAAGTGACCACAATATATATGTTTAAAATAATGTACTCAAATATTTCAAAAAAAAAATAATGTACTCAATAAATTGTTTTCTGATGCAAATTTGACATTTAGTTTCAACTTAAAATTCCATAAGATTGTATTCCACATTATAATCGAAGGTCCAAATTATACCATAGAAAAATTTGAACTTTGAATTAACCAAAAAAAGAAAAAAAAACCAATATATAACTCGTTGGGACATTCTATGTGTATCATGACATCGATCATTCAAATATTATGCACACTTTATGTGTATCCAAAATATATAAATGCGTCATACTCTAGAATGCAATTGAGAAGTAGGTGGGTGCTCTACAGTATACACCTATCCGTCTCCTAACTGCTGTTCTGGACATCGGTCCCCTCTCCCTCCCCAATAATGTTCTACTAGAAAACACCACCAACATTTGAGACGCTAAAAATTGTTTTGATGTGCAATATATAAATATATAAATATATATACATGCTGATGTGATTGAAAGATGTTTAATACTTCAGGTGCACATTCCGGTCATAAATACATATCAGAGCATCTCTCCAAAATAACACGTGTACAATGGTGCTTTATTGGCGTTCACCCAAGATAGCATTACTCGATATTCCACTAGTGAGTTACGGGTAAATTTCATCTTGGTTTTCATACTTTGGAGAAATGTTTATTTTTTAAACACGAATTCAGTTTTAAATCCATCCTCCTAAACTTTTATTAAAACTAATTAATTTGGTTCTTCTAAACAGATTTTTGTTGGTCAATAATGATAGAAAATGCAAAAATAATCATTTTACCCTTGACATCTGTAGACAACATAACAGCAATATTTTGCCTTTTAACCTTTTGAAATTAATAATTTAACCTTGATTTATCTATCAATAGGAAAGTAACACATGTCACCCAAATTTAAAAAAAAAAAAAACTAAATAATTTTAAACCAATAGGATTTTAAAAAGTGTCACTTTTTTTTTTTTACAATATGATCTTTTATTTATCTAAAAATAATTATTATAAAATTAAAAAATAATTATTATAACATTAAACAATTTAGCTTTCAAAAAAAAAATAAAAAATTTAGAAATAAAAAAAATTTGTATTGATCTCCGTTGTTGATAGAGATCATGATCTTCATCAACAGTGGAGATCAATAACAAGCTTCAAAAGATAAAAATAAATTAATAAATTAATAAAGAAATCATCTCATCTAATAAATCTCCATCAACGCTAATGTTAGAGATCTATTTTTCAGATTGTTGATTTTGATAATTTGGCAATCGAAATCTAGCTCAAATCCAATCGATAATTAAGGTTTAACCCAGTCAATGATCGGAGTTTGAACTCACAATGATCGGAGTTTGAACTCAACAATATGAAATTGTCAAACTGTAGTTTGAAAACCTAGATTTTTTATTTGGATTTGGTTCATTCATGATCTCTAATGAGGTAATATATATATATATATATATATATATTTCAAGTTTGTAATGTGACCTACATCAACTATGGAGATTTTAGATGTAGATAAATATCTTTTTTAATGCTTTTGTAAAATAAATATTAATTTTGAATTTATTTTCATTTAATTTTTTATGATTATTATGTCATCGTTCATCTTAGAGATGAACAGTGGAGATCCATATCTTATTTTCAATTTTTTTTTTATTTTTTTGTTATTGATGTGTGATGTAAATTATGTCCAAAGACAAAAATATCCTTGAATTGTTAAGTATGACTAAAGTTTAACTTACAACATGGATTAAACTGAAGAGTTTTCAAAAAAAAAATTAGGGATGACATATCTACAAGTGAATTCGTGTTCAAAAAATAAACATTTCCCAATAATATAAGGATTAAAAATGAAATTTACCCAGTAAATTATTACAATTTGTGTTTTAAAAATTTAGAAAAAATATTTTAAATAATTGAATTAATTAAATATAGATCTTTAAGTTTTTAAAAGTGTTACAAGTTTGTTTACATATGTGGTAGAGTCTCAACATCGCTATAAATGGTGTGTACAGTGATTAGTGAGAGATGGAGCAAAGGGACCCTCCCACTTCGATGGTAACGTTTGCCTTTTTAGGGCTTGTGGCGTTGTAAGAAATGAGTGGGCTACACAAACTCACAGAACATTTGACTGCTGTCATTCGATAATTGGGAGAGTATCCGAAGCTCCTCATCAACATTCCATAAGTATATATATATATATATACACACTAGACTAATATTAGATTTTTTAGATATTTTAATTAAATTTATATTCAAGTAATGTGATATATGAGTTATCAATATTTTATAAATCATGAAATAATATAATAATTAATATAATAATGATAATATATCATATCATTTGAACTTGAATTTGAATAAAAAATTTGGGAAGGAAACATTACTGTGTTTATTAACATTAAAGAGAGAAAGCTGACATGAATTTCCTGTAAATGGCAATAACCCAATAACTCATTCCTAGATCAAAAAATATCAACGGCCCAGATTCTCTCTCATGTTTCTTGGCTCTTGTTTTATATGCCCACTCTCCACTCTTCCTTCACTTCTCTCCTCCTCCTCTGAAATCAAAGACTTTCATCAGAACAAGAAGAAGAAGATGTCGTTGGGGAAAAGGCCACGTCCACCGATGAGGAGAACCACTAGCATGAGTGAAATCACCTTTGATCTGGGTGAACCACCGGCCTTTCAGCAGTCCGATTATCATAACAACAACCACCCTTTCAATAATACCAACGTTCAACAACTACAGGGGGGTGGTGGTGGCCTTGAAGGCTTAGATCAACGGTTCTTGTCCACTGTCTCACCTAGAAGTAACCACAGGAGACATTCACCTGAGTTGCTAGAGACTGCTCACTTTTTGCGAGCTTGTTCTCTTTGCAAACGTAGGTTGGTGCCCGGCCGTGACATATACATGTACAGGTATTTTGTTTTGTGTTTATCCAAATTTTTTTACTTGCGAGATTTGAGATGTTTTTGTTGCATAAGTTTACAAATTTAGGTACTACAAGATTTTGTAGCAGATATGAGATGCCCTTTTGTTATTGGAAGCTTGACATCTGTTAGAGATTTTTTTTTTTTTTTTTGATGGGGGGTTTTGTTTTTTGATATATATAACAATATAGTAGATGTAAAAAGATTTCCATTTGGATTGAACAAGTGATTGATGGTCAATTTAATGGATGTTGTTTTGATAAATTTGCAGGGGTGATAGTGCTTTTTGCAGCCTAGAATGCAGGCAACAACAAATGAATCAAGACGAGAGGAAAGACAAGTGCTCCATGGTTTCAAACAAAAAAGCAGCATCGGCGGCAGCCAAGGTCTCAGCCAAAGGTGAGACAGTAGCGGCCGCCGTGTAGAAATGGTCTTTGTAGCCACTTAATTATATGTGCAAAATGGTCCAATATGGGCGAGTGGAGGTAGCAAAATGGCCAAGTTTTGAAGGTGTTATTTTATGTGAATCTGGAACAAAGGCCATTCGTTATACAAATATTATGAAATTATTTCTGTACCCTCTTCTGTTTGAATTAAAAGTTTTCAGATTCACAAGCCTAAATTTCTCTTCTCCAATTTGTTATTTTGTGTTTAAATTATCATATCATTGCATAAATGGTGGTTGTATCATTGTAGTGGGAAAATGGTTAAAGTTTTGAGTGGGATGGGCTTGATTTTGAAGAGATTCCACCATCGTTATCTTTCGGTACCACCTGTCTGTGAATTGCCTTTCTCGTTGATGCATGAGACGCCCACCACATCATATATATATATATATATTCTTGAAAAAAAAAAAAAGAGAGAATGTAGACACAAACAATTAATCCCAAAAATTTATATCTTTAACTATTAATAAACTTTTTCAAAGGATAGAAGATCGGTTCATAAAATTTTAAGTTTTCTTTTGAGATGAACTTTAAAATTTAATAAAATAAAATTGTATTATATAATTCAGATTTGGTGTAAATAAAAAATTTCCCTTAAAGAATGTCCTAAACATTTGAAAGTTATTTATTATTTTTTTTTAAATTTGTGTAAGTAGTTATTAGTTCTCTTTGAGTTCAGAATTTCCTGTACAACGAGGACAAAAATGTTAAGAAGCAAGCTTATAAAATTACATAACAAAAATCAAAGGAGCAACAAATGTAAATTGAAAGGAAAAATGATGTTTGAAGCAAGTAATTATAATTAGATATTGTAGAAAAATTAAGGTTCTAAAGTGAGTATCAGATGAGGGAGATAGTGTACATATATGATTAGTGGTGATGGAAGGAATTTTGGACGGAAATGAGAGGCCTAGTCAGGTTTGCATGGAGTAGGACCGACCCATATTGCACGATACAAGGAACAATTAAATAAATTTGGAACTTCAAAATAATAATAATAATAAAAAATTTGGAGAGAGATCCAATTGGAGATGGAAGAAGCCATTTCTACTGATTCCGGTGGTATAGTGGGACCACCTAATTTAATAAGGGTGTCCCAACCATTCTTGTCTTTCAGGTCCACCAATTGACTCCACATGATTTCACTCTTTCTAACTTGCTTCGTCTCGAGTGGCCAAAATATTCACACTTCGCTCTCTCTCTCTCCTCTTTCTTTTTTTCACTAATTATTTTGGCCCAATTAATTATTTTATTAATAAAGTTATTAATGGTGATGATGATTGGTGACAATGATGCAAGAGCTGTGACCCTTGAATTGTCATTAGGATCATCAACGACAGCAATCTCCATTTCGTAATTTAGAGGCCCTTCCCTATCTTTCTGTTTGTAATTTTTATTTTACATTTATTAGTGAATTTAGAAAAATTAAATTATAATTAACATTATGTTCGCGTAAGATTTCATAATATATAACTTCATTATTAAAATTCATATTAAATGATAAAAAGAATCTTCTATATATTTTTAAAATAAATTATTTGAAAAAAAAGGGGAGAAACTAATTCTCTTTTCTTAATTATATATATGTTTATAAGTGCCTTTCTAAGATTAAATATTTCATTGAGATACATTGATTAGAGAGGAACATAATTTTTTTTTTTTCCATTTTAGACTTTCAATATATATCATTAATAAAATCTTTAAATTCATTCTTTAGGTCATATGTTAAAATGCTTGGAGAAACAATCAATTAAAGTATTTCTTCGAAATATCAACATGAGACAAAATTTCAATATCTTTTGTTCTAAAAAATATGATTTCAAAGTACACTGAGCATATTTTTAGTTTACCTACAAAAGTTAAGAAACTTATTTTTTTCCCTAAAAAGAAAAACAATTTTTTTTATAGAGAAATCCATAATCTGAATTTTCTATTCTTATTTTTATAAAATAAAAAATTCCAAAAATAATCTAAGAAAGATGGAATTAACGGGCTAACTTTGTGTCATTCTCTTTATCCAAACTTACTTGGAGAAGTTGGTCTTATAATGTTTTGATTATTTCAGTTGCATTCTTGGAACATATAGTATCTTGTCCTAAGTCACTTGTTATAAAATTGATTCTATAACAAAAACAAAAGAGTATATATGCATCGGTTCTGATGTTCTTTTCAATATATATTCATATATTCTCTTCCAATATGATACCTTATAACTGTTTCAGCCCACTACCTTAGATATCCCATAGTAATTATTTGCTACAAGCTAAGCTAACTACAGCAAACCAGGAGATAGAAATCATATAATTAAATGTTTCTTTTTCTTTTCCTTTTCTTTAATATGCATGCAAGTTTAATAATTTGGTTAATACAATAGGTGTGATGGTACCAGCATCATTGTTTTTGAGTCATAATCCTACATATGTTTAGCTGATGATCATATGACAAATATTGATGCTAGCTACACCAAGAATTTTTTATTTTTGAACATAATACATTATTACTTCGCATTTTGGAGTTTGATTTAGTAACTACGACAAAACAGTCTAAGAATGCCGGAATATCCATACTTTTGGTTTAATCACTAATATTGCTTTCGGTATGGTTTCTGCGGTGTCAACAAATTGCACCTTGCTATCTGCTGATCAGGCTCAGGAAACAGTTGGCATAACAAATTGCAAACAAAGTACTTAAAACCTACTTTTAGATATCGATTTTAATTAGAAGTTATAACTTTGATGTCTGTTGCTTCCATAAACATTTTATGAAACAAATCGACTAAATAATCACCAACTTTAGCAAGTGGGCATGTGTCTGCATCAAACGTTAATTAATTTTCATCAACCCACTTATTGTGTTTGTTCTATACGGATCGCTAGCTTTCGATATAAAATTATCAAGTGTGCCGCGTTTCTGAATAAAGGAACTTTTAAACGGTGCCATGGTGGCAGCTACTTGTGAGTTACCAATTATTAAGTGCCACCTTCATACATATTCTGATCCAGCGACGGTAGTCGCTTAAGAGAGAAGTTCCAGTCTTCCAATAGTGCACTTTAGGGTATATGCTCAATTCTCAAGCCACTCATGTTGTACTATGTAATATATGTGTATCTTTTATACAGTTGATTACTCTTAACATGATTTATATACATGTGAAACGTAAAAAGAAGTATCTTTAAGTGTCATATTGCACCAGAAACAACAAGAATAATAATGATCATAATTGATATCATCATGAGCTTGACTGCTATTATTAATTTTTCTTTTTGGATTTTACTGTGCTATTTGGGGAAGGGTAAAATGTGGTGTTCTGGGTCACTAATTATTGCTAATAAAATGGCGTTGCATTGTTATCAATGAAAGGAGAGAGCTAGACACCTTACCAAAATTAGTAGCATTGCATCGGGCATGACATGTATGATTTTACATACATTAATTTATAATCTAATTACATTTTTGAAAGAGATCCGCTATAATTGAATATGAATAAGAATCTCTTTTTATTATAATTACTATTATTTTTTATATGTCTACATAATTGTTCTTAAATTTCCATCTATTATTTATTCAAAATCAAATGATGTTATTCCAATAATATATATATATATATAGAAACAAAATTGTATAATAACTAAGAAGGTTAATTTATTGTACTCTCTATATCAACCCTTGGACCGATGATTTAGCCAATTGACCCTATAATCCACTTTAGCATCGGCCGCCTACCAGGACTAGCTAATTTATATTGCTTAGTGAACAAATCTTATACCTGTTGCGTATGAATTTCATTGTTTCTCAACTAATCACAGCTCAACTACTTTAGGAAAGATTGTCACCATCATATGTCTTTAAACAACATATTGTTCTTCTTTTGGCTTGAAAACAAAGAACTAAAAATTTGCATTGTGATTTCCAGTTAATGATTCTTCCTCTCATAAGTCATAATATAAGTTATGTGTGTCTTGGTGGGGAGAAAAATGTATCTATTATAAGCATTACTGTATGACCATGTTAAGTTGTTAACTATGAATTTGTGTACAAGATTCTTATGTCTAGTCATTTGATAAAAAAACAAGCAAGAATATCAATTGATGTTTAAATGTTACGATCAAAATCTCTAAGCAACTGATTGATCATATTTATGAGACACCCTAGACATATCATAAAGAATCTTACTATTAATGTTTGATCAATACAGTATTCTTGAGATATTTATTTATTTATTTTAAAAAACATTGTATAGTTAATCATCAACTGATTATGTACTTCTTAAAGTAATAGAAAAAATAATGTAAATCGAGTTGAAATAAAAGCTCATGGCCATGGGGCTCACAAGTAATAACAAACATTGAAAGCTTTTCACCTAACATAAACATTTATTAAGCACACAAATTGCCAACTTTGTAGTCATTGTCAACGTCAACCACTGGTTTTCCTTGTATAGAGTTTATCAGGTTCCTACTTGTTGGGATTGGCCCACTCCAAAATTTGGTGACTTTTCCCATTTTAAAGCGCTCCTTATTTCATCGATTCCTCACTTCCCAACTTGAAAAGTGGGGATAAAAAGAAACAAATGCAAAGACATTTCTGTCCCGAATAATTTGTATTGGCTATTTAAGGAAAAAAAAAAACATAGGCTGTAAGTTGTAAAATTTTATAAATTTTATTTTGATATATAGGATCAGAACGGTAAATAAGTCAATTTCAACCAAACACTTACAAGTTTTCAAATTTCAAGAGATATTCACATTTTCTTCAAATTTAAAACGCAAAAAGGAAGATATTCAAATTCTGGTGTAATCCCATTTAGAGGTATAAAGTTTGAATAATTTGACAAAAAATTGAATTCAAGTGATATATAGCTTTATATGATTCAATTAAATTAAATTGCATTTTGATTACTCACTGTTCAAGTGATTAGTGCGCTTTCTTTTTACATTTATGATCACATTCTGACCTCACTCTATACAATTATATTAGGTGTAGGAATGTTTTTTCCCCTTATTTTAGGATTAAATTCTCATGGGAAGTTTTCTTTTTTTTTTTTTCTTTTTTTTTTTTTCCAGTTAATATAAAAGCAGATTTCTCCCGGTATTACTATAGTAGATTTTGAATCACACATATAACTTTTCTTATTGTTGGAATACATTTCTTTCTTGTTATTATATAATCGAATTTTAGGCCATAGGTCTTGACGAACTTATAACTATTGGGTGTCAATAAATTTTCGACTTTTAATTACATTAAAATTATATATATACATTTGATTATTACCAAAAAAACTCATGAAAACTTCTTATGATGGTAATAATAAAATAATAATTATTTATTTCTGTTTTTATCTTCTTTTTTTGTCCATTAGATCTAATGAATGATTGAGATTTTTTTATCGTAACTTTGTTAACGTTGAGAGATATTGACGGTAGTACCATTATATATATAGTGCTTTTATAATTATGTATACTTAATTTTAAAAAATAAGGACCAACCAATCAAATTCATCTATGACATTCTCTCTTCTAAAATAAATTCTTCCTCCTGTTTAATTCAAATGTAATGGATGAATTTGATTGGTTGATCCTTATTTTTTAAAATCGGGTATACTTGATTACAAAAGCACAATATATACATATATATAAAACATTAGATACATACACATAAGCCTATTTGCTATTAAATTTACCATTTTTTTAATCCATTGACAGGGCCGCAAATAGCTCTACAGAATTCGGTTATCCACAATAATATCAATTAGACTCACGTTAATTATATATTATTTAGTTTTATAATACAAATGGACTTATTAATTATATTTACGGAGGTAGTAGAGTTTTGACTTGTGATTGAAGACCTATAGTCGACTACATTCAATATTAAGACAGATTGAAACCATATAATCAATTATATAATCATGATTAGAGAAAATAATCGTGGTCAATGTCTTTTTTTATATAGTTTACGAATTTCTTTTCTACGAAGGGGTTCACAGCCGAAAGTAGTTAAAAAAAAAGTAAAAGTAAAAAAGGATTCACAGCCGACCTAAAGAATTTATAATGGGTTTAGGGAATGGTGAGGTTGAGACTAATGATAATTAAACCTTAGCATATACAGTAATAAAATTTAATGCTCAAATTTTAAGTGCAGAAACCTTCAAAATGGCTGCAACTGGAGTTAAAACAATTTATTTCTGAGTTTCTTTAATACAAGACCTACAACTACCACTAATGTAGCAGTAGCATGGTCCATCCCATCCAGCTAGCCATATATAGACGGAGGCTGATTTCATGGACACTGTAGTGTGTGGCGTGTAAAACAACACAAATTAAGACCAGTCGGTCAATGCACCATATATAACTTTTTGATGCAAAGACCATGCACGCACACTAAACGACATTTTGCAAATGCTGTCGCTTTTCCGGAAAGAAGATCGATTGCCAGCTAGAAAGGACTGTCTCCACTCGAAGCATGCAATCAGCTAGGCCGGGGCTGGGCGGGGCGATGACCCACCCAGCTCGCAAGCAAACCACTCAGCGAAGTTGTTTAGGGGTGTGGACCAGTACCATATATTGCCTTTGTTTGATGAGTAAGGCAAATGTTATAGGTAGGTATTATATATATATATATATATATGTGTGTGTGTGTGCGTCTGCATGGCTGCTTGCGAGGACAAATGCCAAAATGTTTTTGAAATAAGGGTTAAAAACAAATTGTTGAAGGGTTGTTGCTGAATTATTGTTCTCCCTTCTGCTGCTGTTTTTTATTATTTATTTATTTTTTAATCAAGCGAAATATTTTGGGTTCCCAATTAACAGGGTCTGTGTCACTGTGTGGCTGTGGGTTTACTTGCATATGGAAGTCTAGCAAGGGAGAGACACAATGGCCCCATATCAATGGAGGGCCACCCTGCATGCCCTACAATATTGGTCCATAGTGGGGAATGAATCGAATGACACATAAGAGAAGGGCTTGTTAGATGTTAAATAACCTTAGCTGGTGCTTCTGGAATGCTTGCATTATTTGAACCTTTCCCTACTCCATTTTGTGTGCGTCGATCCATGAACTATATTCAATCTGAAGAAATTATCTATGGTATTCCATAAGTGACTAGCTCTACTGGCATTCACTCGTTTTTATTTGGTTTATTTGGTTTTACTTTGCAAGGAGTAATTGTGACTAAAGTTGCTATACTTATTTTTTTTTAGACTAAATTAATTAATTAATCAGTTGTTAAACGTTAATGAATTATCTTTGACGAATGCTGTGATATGGATGATGTGGCTTCACATATTAAATAAGAATACATGGAGTGACAAAATCTAATTTGCACATACACTTTTGGTTATAATTGGAACATGAACATCTCATGTCTAAAACTTCGAAGAAATTAAAAATTCAAAAATATTCAATTCTATTTTTCCACATTTTATTCTTTTTTAAAGACTACTTTATATTAATGAACTTTAAATTTTGATTATAATTTGTAATTTAATATTCATTTATTTATTTTCTTTCGATATAATGGTTGAAAGAGTAAAAAATTTAAAAGGTAAGTAACAACTAGTGAATTAATTAGAAACAGATAAATAACTATTAAAATTGCAAATATGTGTCAAAATTATACCTTGGTATAGTCTAAATTTTATAGATGCATAAAATTGTATGTAAATTAAAGTGTTGAATAATAAAATAGAAATAATTCCACAAATACCCTTGAAGTTTAACATAATTATATATATATATATGTGGATTTAGTCTATAACTATGGAAACTCTACCTTAGGTTTCATAAATGTCGCTATTATATCCCTTACCATTAGTTGACTAATGGTTGATCGAAAGTAACAAATGGAGGGTAATTTAGGCTTTTGATATTATATTTAATATTAAACAAAATTAAACATTTAATATTAAAATTAAATTAAAAAAAAAACTTTTAAAAACGATAGATTTCCATCGTCCATCATTAAAATGAATGGTGCAGATAAAAATCTGAGAAAAAATTTATTTAAAAATAGAAAAATAAATTTGGAGATCCAACTTGACCCATTCATCTCAATCTTCAAGCAGATGCAGATGAACATTAGATCTCCATCTTTGATAGAGATCTTAACACTGAAGATGAAGGCCAAACTGGTCTTCATGGATGTGGTCTCCATCACCAATCTGCATCACTATGATGACCATCTAGGTCTCCACTCCATCAATAGAGACCTAGAATATTGGGTCTCCCTCATTGGAGATCTAGAGGTCTCAATCATTAGAGACCTCCAACGATTGAGATCTTTGGTTAGAGGTGGCTCCAATGCCATCTCCAACCTTTTTTTTTTTTTTTTTTTTTTTAAATTTTAATTCTCAATTAAAATAATATTTCATATATATATATATATATTTTACCTCTAAAATAGTGGTGTTTTATTTATTTATTTTTAATGTTTGATTGATTGACGATGAATCTAGCTAACGATGGAGGACATAACTGCAACAATTGTGAAATCTAAAGTAGAGTTTATGTTATTATGGTCTAAACTCATATGTCTATGTAATTAAGCAAAAGATTAGAGTATGCTTGTGTAATTATCTCAATAAAATATGTTCTTTATTAGCTATTTTTTTTTTTCTTTTGAAATTTTGTTAACTTCCTTTTAATTGTTGTAAATTACCGAAACTTGCGAGATTGATGTCTTTTATGGAACATGTATATACTACATAGAAACCTTATGTTTATTGATAATTCTAAGAACAAATTATGATAACATTAATCCATTATTCCGTTAAATCGGTAATCTTGTTTACAATTACAAGGCAACACAATTTGCCAAGGAACAAAAAACAAAAAGGTTTGTCTGCAATGTCTCTATCTTCTGGCATAAGTAAATGACAAGGCCTGTATATGAGGCCAGCACATACCTATAAAAACCCAAAATTTAAGGCCCAATTTCGTTCGAATTCGTTGTTTGATACTGGCATGGGATCGATTGGAACGGAACCGAATTTCTATATTTAGTCAAGTACTTTTGGTGTCTTTTTCTTTTCTTTTTTTCTTTCTTTTTTTTTTTTCTTTTTTAACTTGACAATAAAATCTCTTATTTGGCTCTTTCAAAGAAAAAAAAAAAAAATCTCTTATTTGGCACTTATACATGAGTCAATTTATATTTAGGAGGGAAATAAAAAAAAAATCACAATTTTTTATGGTGAATTTGTGAGGGATCCACTATTAGACAAATTTCATCTTGTCAATGTTTTTTTTTTTGTTTTTTTTAAAGCTCAACAACATTGATTATTAATATTTAATACCATCTAATTTGTTAAAAATGGTAGTGTAGTGTGGCTTAACCCCATCCCAAGTAAAAAGATAAAAAATAACAATAAAACTAATAATAGTAGACATTATCATGTTAGTATGACCTAAGCTTCGCAGTATATTGTTTCAAAAAAAGAAACTTTAGTAGTATCTAGTTCTTGCTATATAACATTGGCCAAAGATATATATATCAGTTGGATATGGCAGTTGAAGATGTATATCTTCAAAGAATTGTAGATGAAATTAAACACCTGAATCAGATAACGATGAGAAAGAATCAATAACAACTTTCCCCAATTGAGTGGAAACATTCAAACTGAAAACAAATGTTATCTTAATTCTCATGATGACCAGTTATTTAATACCATTAATATTACAGTGCTGCTGTATTTCACTCAATAAACAATTAACAATGAGGACTAGAATTTTGTTACTAGTATGCATGATGACTGCATGGGGAGCTGTGGCTAACTGTACACCTTCTAAAGCACCTTCACACGCACCATCTACGGCTCCGACTCATGCTGCTGGACCTTCACACTCATCATCTCCGAAACCCTCACCATCGGATTGTACTAGTGTCATTTTCCACATGACGAGTTGCATTTCGTTTTTGAATAAGGATAGCAAAATCACGAAGCCAGACTCCGAGTGTTGCTCTGGATTTAAGTCAGTGCTCCATGCAGGTTTTGAATGCATTTGTACGGCCGTGAAAAGCAGTGCTCGAATGGGGCTGGCTTTGAATATGACCAGGGCCAATACTCTTTCTTCATCTTGTGGTGTTTCTGCTCCACCTCTAAGCCACTGCAATGGTACTTGACTCTTCTTCTCTTGTTTTCACTCGTTTTTATTGTATCATCTTACATTTTTACTACTACAACTGTTTTAAACATCACATCACTATCGCATTGATGACTTTTACTAGGGTTTTTCCGTATACCATTCCGTATATTAATTATCTAGTCCTAATCAACATTTTAAAATGGACGTTATTAATAAAAACAATTTTTATAATTCTTTCTCATCAGCATTGAGTTTCTTCTGCTTTCGACCTATGGTGTTATAGTGTTGTTTTCGGATGACTGACAAGTTGACAAGTATAGCTTACATTGTTTTAATAGGGTGATGATCCCTTGCATAATATGATAACTGACTAACAGGCAATATGGTTATATAATAATACATTGTCAAATTCATTTGTGATTATTGCCTAATTGGATCCTACTTACTCTTAATTTAATTGTATTGATGGATGTTTTTTTTTTTTTTTTTTTGAAACAGTATTATTGATGGATGTTTATAGGAAGTTAAGAAATGTGTAGTGTGATAATGGTAGTTTTTGAGAATTATTTTATAGATTTGTATTTTTATAGAAAGTATATTCGAATCTGAAACACACGTTTAAAATACTTTCTTAATTAAAACGTAACAATTGTATATGCTCTTTTGAAAAACACTTATTATATATGTTGCGTTTTTGCAGCTAAATCTCATGTATCACCTCCAAAACCTCATGTATCACCACCAAAGAAAGCTCCATCGCCGGTGTCTCCAAGTGGTCCCTCTGCCCCATCTAAGCCGCCAAGTCCTAAAACTCCTGTACATTCACCGGGACCATCTAAGCCGCCAAGTGGCAAAACTCCAGGACCCTCTCCGGCTCCAACACCGTCTATACTCGGTGGAACTCACAGCATGTCTGCTTCTTTGACAGTTATTATTATTAACATGCTTGTTGCTTCATTCTCTCTTGTCTCAGCCTAGGATGTTGTTATTTTTACTTCTTTTTATTTTCTTTCTATTTAAATAGCCATTTTGACTTGGTACTATATGCATGTCTAGTTCTATTTGAGTTTGTTTTCTTTTATCACATTGAGTTTTCCACCTCCATTCATAAATTAGATTGCATTTCAAGGTTAGCTAGAATCGGTTTCTTTTCTTAATTTATTACTTCACTCTTTCATAATAACCTCCCAAATGTCTATTTTATTTTTATTTTTTATTTTTTATAAGTATTATGAGTTGTGGTATTCTCTTTTTATGTGCCATACATATAGAACTTAATCGGTTTCTTCTCTTTTTTCTTTTGTACTTTAAAATCCTTCCTTTTAAGGTTAGTGGATTTCAATTAAATATTGAAAACTGAATTGGCTAATATTATTAACATGCTAATGAGTAAGTGTTGAATATGGTTTAATGATGAAGAACATGCATTCAGTCTACTAATATCCCAAATTCAAGTCTTTCATGATCTTATTTGATAAATTAATTTTTTTTTCTACCACTATCAGATCCACCTTAGTGGTTATCAAACTCTCGTTAATCTTATTGTACAATCTTATTAATCTTACTTTATAAATTATATCCTCTAGTTACTATCATCAATCCACCTTAGTGTGTATATAGTGATTGATTCGTGATAAATCTGTAATTCATTTAATGTTAATTTGTAACTCATTAACATTAACTTATTTAAAAAAGCTACTGAACTCATATCACTTGTTAAATTTGAATCTGAAGTTTCAAAAACATTAATCATGAAGCTCGATCTTCAGTTTCCCTAAGCGAGAATTCAACCAATATACAAAACCAAAGTCACGCAGCCAATGCCGTCCCTGTTTTAAGATTTCTGTTTATGGGAGACCTCACCTGGTACCAATAAGTCTGCTGTAGGCCTGAAATGGCCTGTGAAGACCAGATCAAGAGTAGAAAGAGGGCCTGGCCTCAAAGATTTGGGCCCAAATAACTTGTGTCCGTGACTCACATGTGAGGCTGCTTTGTGGAATTCATTGTAGGGAGAATTCATGTTTGTTTTGTATTGAATAGTGATATATAGGGATCTTGTAAGGCCAATAGATGCACCTTACACAATTAAATTCTGTTTGAATTTAATGTCATGCTTTCAATCAAATCTACCGTCTGGGTACTTGCAAGTCTACGTATACAATAAAATAAAGTAAAATTTACTCCAATGATGTTGTCTAATCAAAATCATAGAAATTGATTTTATTTATTTATTTATTTATTTTTTATGATTGAAATTAGTTTAGAGTATAACGGGCACCAACGATAATAAATATTATGGTATGGTCTGAAGATGAGCTCTTAGTATCGAAAGAGGTAAATCCATAAAGAGTGAGGAGACAACTCATAAATAGTAAGGGAACATACCCACAATAATTTTATGGGTCTTGATAAGTTCGAACCCACGATCATTAAGACCGTTAGAATGAACGGCTTGTGTCTACCGTCAGACTATAATGCATCTCAAGATTTCAAGGTGAAAATAGTGCATTTAGATTTGAGGGTCTATAATGTCACAACTTAAAATTAAAAAAAAAAAAAAAAACAAACGGAGAGGGGCCAAAACATTAGAAACATACAAATATTATAATAATGCTAGACAAGTTTCTTTTGCGGACCGAGAGATCCCTTGGGCCTTGCCGATTTGAAAGCGGCGTGTGGATCTCGTAGTAGTACGGAATCAGAAAAACGTGCAAATGATTAACAAAAATAATAATCATTATTTGATAAAAAAAATTCAAGATTGTGTTGATGTTGACAAGATAAAATTGTGGTCACATACTATAAGAATGCATCGTTTTTACTTACCGAACAACATTTTTGACTAAATTATATAACTTGATGGGTTTGTTTGAGCAGACAATAAATGGGTAGAAGGGAATGCCATTCCATCTATAGAGGGAAAGTAGGTACGAAGTTGGGAGGCCGGAGGGGTTAGGTAGAATTAATAAAACGACGAGGTCGGGGTCAGGTGGGACTATTGTTGACAAGAAGCATTTGAGACCTCACAAGAATTGCTTTGGAAAGAGAAAGCTAACACCACCTCTACCCTACCATATTCATGGCCGCACAGTTGTTATATGCCCATTTATTTATTTCCTGTCAGCTTGCCACCGCCCACATATATTGCGACGCTGAATTTCTCTGTGCACCAAAACAATGCACTTGAATTTTATGTATTGCAATTGCTATAATTATGGTTTAGACTGTTAAATGGTATTTAATAGAATGTCGCCTAATTATATACATACATCTCTGTAAAGCTTATAGGTATTAATTCATTATATAAGTTTCAAAAGCTCTAACTTGAAAAGATGAAATTTTTAATAAGTCCATTTAAAGAGACCATATCAAATCTTTAATTTTTGACGTGCGAAAAATTATAAGGAGTGATGATATTAACACCCCAAAAATATTGTATGTACATCCCAAATTAATATATTTTTAATAATTCAATATTCTCAAATTACTAAAAGGATAAATAGTTTGTCTGTATACTTATAAATTATTAGTCAGATTGTTATGTATACAATAAAATGCTGATTTATTTTTTCAAATCTAATTTAATCAGCTTGTTTCATATATATATGTATATATGTAAGATAAAATATAAGATAAAATAAAACAAATATAAATATGAGAGAATACTCAAGTAAAACAAACAGTCTAAGAGAGTTTAAGACTCTTACATAAATTAGAGAGCTTGAAGAAGCTTGAAGAGAAGATGATATATTATGGGGGAAAGGTTTTACAAAATGGAAGAAAACTAGAAAATTTCTCTTATCTCAAATTGCTTTCCTTCAAAAAACATATCATTAAAGGATATTTCTTCGTCCTCATTCTTTTCTGAAGGTAGTGTATAGTTTTGTAACTCAAGAATCTGAACTCTTTGCTTTATTTCTTTGAGTTCTTACTTGAGTGTGTTAATCTCCTGTCTTAGTTCTTGGACTGTAGGTTCTCTTTTGGCTACAGAATTACGAACTTTTTTTATTATTTCGCTATAAGAATTCATATATTCTACAAACTTAGAGGTGAGCTTTTTAGGCTCTTTATTTTGTTGAGCTAGTTCAATATATTTTTCAAGAACTTTCATTTTCTCTTTAGGATCTACTATTTTATCTATTACATCCAGAATGAGATTTTGCTTTATTATAAGGTTATTTATATTTAGCCCATTAATTCTCAATATTGCTTTGTAAGAGTCATCTTTATAGGCGCACTCTTTTTCATGTTCAAACGATAGACTCTCAAAAGGAGAAGAGGAGAAAGAAGAGAAATATTGTATTTGACCAATTTCTTCTTCAATTTCTTCTAAAGAGTTTTCTGATTCAGAAAACAAGATTTGTATTATTTTATCTTGTAATTCTGGATCAACAATCAAGACTTTTATTTCTTTTGCCTTTTTATTTTGTTAGCATTTATTTGCATAATGATTCATTCCTCCACATTTAAAGCAAATCGGTGCTTTAAGGATCTGGGTTTTGTAACATAGTTATTTCTTTTAGCTCTTTTATAATATTGGCGAGCTTCTTGATTTTTGAAGAGTCGTTTATATTACTTACGTCTCTTTTCAGAGAATTGCTTTTTCTTCTTCAGCTTTCATGGCTGAGAATCACACCTATATTGTTCGTAAAATTCTCTAAAGGTTTGTTTACTATATAGCTTCTCTTTAGCCATCAGTTTTTGAAGTTTGATCTTGTTACAAAGAGCCAATCCTTCTGAGATGACTTCGACAGCTAACTCTCCATGCGAGTAGTAGTGATAAGCCATCGTTCCACCACATTGATCTCTAATTCTTTTACGGAAGCGTTCTGTAAAGAAGGGTGGAAGCCTTGATGTAAATTTTTCTTTCTAGAAGTCATTATTAGCATTTTTTCATAAGAAGACTTTGGAAAAGAAAATATCTTTATACCACTTAAAGTGGGATAAAGATGGACATTTTAGATTTATTAGTAATTCTTGGGTTCGATCTTGTACAAGATCAGCTCTTCCAATAAAATTTGTGATGATAGTGAAAATAAGAGTATTTATACTATCATTTTCATGCTGCTCTATTAAAGGAACATCTAAAGAGGAAGCTTCTTGTTTGATAAGCTTCTTGGCTACTAATATTTGGTCTTTTATTGAATCTGGTAAAAAATGATCCCATCAACCTTAAAGTTGTTTTGTGAACCCTGATGTTATAGCCGAACATATATTTTGTTCAGAATTCCCTTTTGTCTTGGCAGCCTGAGTGAACATAGTCATATATTTGGTTATCATCAATATATGTCTGTCTGACAAGCCATCTATATTCCATTCTACTATTTGATTGCCACTATATTTAGTATGTTCTTCATTTAGATCTTCTAAATCAATATCTAAAGGAGAAGGCCTCGGGGAATATGTTTTAGTATAGTAGGTAGGTTGCAGATCTCTCGAAGTAATATTATTTATGTTGTCATTTATAAAGCTTTCTAATTCCCGTTGTTTGATGTCAGAGAGGACATTTACTTGAGGATCAGAAACTTTTAGTTTTGACAGTTTGGTTACTAACTTATTCATGAAATTTTTTTCAATAGTCCTTTCTTTGGACATGTTAAATGACTTAACTTCAGGAGGAGATTTTATCAGAAGAGACTTAAGTTTTATTTGGTGTACTAGAAGTTTGGGTGCTTTTGACACAGGTATATTTACCAAGATAGATTCTATTCTTATGGTTTGTCTTCCAAGTGTTTGTAAGCATAACTTTGTATACTTATTTTGTTCCACTAAATGGTTTATTGAGTTATTTGGAGTAGGAGCAACTGAAGCTTTATATGGAACGACCTTTATATCTTTTGATATTTCCAAAAATTTTTCTGGTGGATGTATAACATATATTTTTCTTTCTGACGTTCTAAAAGTTGTATATTGATCTTCTATTTTTTGAAGATTGTTTTCAGAAAAGTTAAAGATTGAAATTTTTTTACCCTAAAATATTCTTTAAGAAGGGAAAATAAATCCACTATCATTTTTCTTTTGATCAAAAATGAATTATATTTATTGTGAAGCCAATCATTTTGTTTTTCTATGAAGGTGATTGCAAACCATCCTTTGATTTGTTTATTTTCAGGAGAACTATATTTTCTTTTTAGTTCTTGTTTGTCAATGGTTATTTCTTTATATTCGACAGAAATTACCATGACATTGTACCTTAAATAGCCCATGTCTGAGAGAGTAGAACTATCAGGTTTACTTGGTTTATTATTTTTAGCAGTACTTTCAACGTATGTAGGTTTGCTGATTCCTCATTCCTCTTTTATTGTACCCTTAAATATTAGATTTGTGGGTATCAAGGAAGTAGACCTTCTAGAGCTTATTTGAGGCTCTACTGGCTTAAATATTAATTAGATTTAGCCATCATCCAGTTCTTTTATATCTCCTACCATAGTAAAGGGAATCGGTTTTGAAGGGATGACATTTGTTAAGGTCCAAGATTTTGGAAACTGAAACTCATCCCACTTTATTTGCTAAGGTATAACTATACTAGATTTAGCATCATTAATGCTAAGTTGAATAGTTATACCATTTTCATCTCTTATCAATGCTCTCAAATTGAGTTTTGAAGCTATTGTATGTATGATTTTCAAATATATTTTATATGCCACTGCTAGATAGCTTGTTCCGGGGCCATATTGAAACCGCTTGACTTGAGTTTAAGACTAATGCATCCCTTGCATTATTATCATTCAATTTGAATGATAGGTTGGGAGCACAGTCCAAATATATGATGCCATAATTAAAAGCACTTTGTATGCATCCGAACAGGGAATCTTTAAAATTATTATGTCTTCTATCCCTGACACATACTAGTACTGAAGTATCCAATCATTCTCTAGTCAAGGACTTGATGGCTATTTGAACAAAACCAATATGACCATATTTATATATTTTCTATAATTTTTGAAGAGTTGTGGGGGCAACATTTGGAATTTAGCTTTATTGTTTTGTATAAGGACAATTGCTTCTACCATTTGAATTATATAATCGATAGTTAGCCTAAAGTGACCATTCTTATATATTTTTGAAGAATCTACTTTATGAACGTTCCAATTTTGTAAGTGTCGCTCTATATCTGACATAGCGACTCACTCTTTATTTTTAAAGAAAGAAGGATGTAGAGACAGAGGATGAAGAACTTACTTCATTGTCAGAGGATAAGCCAAGAGTAAAGGAGGAATTTTTGAACCTCAAACTCAAGCTTGTAAACATCTTTCTTTCTGCTTTCGGTTTCAGCTTTCTTGTTTCACGTGAAACGGGAAGGTATTGAATCAATGACTTATAACGCCAACAATGCCTTCACATGGTTAAACGGCAACTGCGTGACCGTTCTTATCTCACTAGTTCGACCTAGATGTTTGGGCCAGAAGTGGAAAGAAATTAATCTAGAAACTAGAATTCTTAGATAGATTTTCCTCTTTCTACTTCAACTTTAAGTTGTAGTTGAATCTGTCTTATATTTTCTTCTAGCTGGTGAATGGCTTCTGCCAGCTCATAAGCAAAAGCAAGTATAGCTTGTTGCTTTAAAGATTTGTGAAGATTTAACAAATAATATTTTTACCTAAGTTCTTGCTTTAGATAAAATCTTAGACATATATAAGGCATAAAGAGAAAAGAGAAGTCTCTGATATCACTTATGACCGGATCGATAAAATATAAGATAAAATAATACAAATCTAATTTAATCAGTTTATTTCACATATATATATGTGTGTGTGTGTGTGTGTGTGTGTGTGTGTATGATAACTTCATCTTTTATTCTTTTCATACCCTAATTTCTCTTCTAAATAATAATCTTAAATATCAAATTGTTTTAAGGAATATGAATTGTTTGCCAGATAATGAAGAAAGAATCAAAATCATCATATGAAGTTACTTGTGAAAATGTAAGTTTAAATTAATTTTTGATAATTTTACGAGACTAACAATATCATTATCCTAAAAAATGATATGATTATTTGTTGTGCTATTATTTATTGGGTTTGACTATATTATTGGTTGGTAACCTTACTCAATAATTATATCTATTAGATTGGTTATAAGGATAGTTATTAAAGCCAATTTAATGATTGTAATTGTTGAATAAGGTCCAACCAGTAATGTAATCGCATCCTTGTTTTCAACATCTATAATTCTTTTCTTTCGTACATGCTTTGCAATTTTCTTTTCATTTTTCGTTTTAATTAGATTAGTCTTACAAATTTGATAACATGATAGCTCATATTTCCATATTATTAAATATGTAAACATTATAAAAAAAGAAAAATAAAAGCAACGACCATTTAGCTTAAGAAATTTGAACAAACTCAAATCTGCAGATAATTAATCTCCTATTTTATTTAGTGATCTTTATCTACAACTGCAAACAAATGAATCAAAAGCTAACTCACTCTGATATAGTTTTGTTTTCAAGCTTTTAAAAAACTTAAATGTTATCAACTTTGAGATAATGATAAAGTTATTAGATAATGAAATAATTATAAGTGAGGTTTACTTAAAAAATACAATATAATAAAATTAAAAAACAGAATAATTTGGCATTAGATGATGTTTATTTACAAACTAGAGGTTCTTTTAATCTCTAACCAGGTGTACTTACAAATGGGGTGTTCATATATTTTTTAAGGGGTGTAAACATTACAACTTAAAAAAAAAAAAAAAACCGAAATAGACAATAAGAAAGCCACTGATTCACTAGCACAAGCCACAAGCTATACAAATATTGATGGCGTGACTCTATTGCCATCCGAAAAATACTTCACACTGTTATTTAATGGTTGCACCCACTTCTAAATTTATAAAATTTATTTTTTTTCCTTTGTACATCCTTGTCACTCCAAAGATAACCTTCAACATTCTCATCCACAATATTCTTTCAAGACTCACCGACAACTTTCTTTTTCATTCTTTTATTTCATGGCTATGAGCCAATAGAAAACACCCATAAAATTTTAGTTTGCTTCGTTCTTCTTTCTACCCAAAAGCCTTACAGTTTTAAGTGCTTCATGAACAATTCATTCTACAAGCACACGGTAAAACTTTAGAGATTTACTCCATCGAAAGATTTCTCAAGCTGAAAGATTTGTTAATTTGCCATTTATTTGTGACTTAGTTTTCTGACATAGTCTTAGTTTAAAGATTTCCCAATCACATGTATAAGTTTCTTTTCTTTTAACAAATAAACAATTCTATTAAATATTGGGTGCTTGAAGTGAAATCATCACAAATCATACTGTTCGTATGGAAGGTTTTCGATAAAATTAAGGTTAATGACAAAAGGATGTTTAGGGCTTATGACAAGGGTGTGTGTAAAGGTGTAGGAGTTGTGAGCAGCATTTGTTTTATCAATTTAGGGTTTATGTCCTTTTATGTAATTTACTTGTATATGTATATTAAGTAATATAGTCGCTTATGACAAATTTACTAATTAGAAATCCAAGATATGGAAAGGGAAACATTAGATTATATGGAGTTACTTATGAAATGTTTACTGATCAGGAACTCAAGATATGAAAAGAGAATCTACATTAAATTACGTAAATTCCCACATTAAATTTAGGAACTTAAGATATGGAAAGAAAATCTATATTAAATTACATGGATCTCCACATTAAAATCAGGAATCAAATCACTGCTCATCTTGAAAATCAAACTCTCTTCCTAACTGAATAATGGAATTTAAGTAATTTTACTAGTATACACTCAGTTAATAAAAATGCACATATGTATTAATAAAAAAAGTGTTTTTAATAAGTTTTACAAAAATAACTGGTCATTATTTTTGTTATCAGTATTTAACTAAATGAAAATATTGTTAACTAAATAACAGCAACTAGGCATCAAACATGTAGTGCAGTACTGTTGTGCAATAGCATAGCAAGCTTGTAGAAGATGTAGAAGCTCTAATGAAAAATCTAAATTTGATGAAATCTGGTAAGTTGTCAGCAATGAAATCTGAAAAGTGAAGCCAACTCAATATATTTATACATGCCCTAATCACATCCAGCAACTCCGCCGAAAAGTGCGAACTTGAAATGGCTTTAATTTGCATCCATTGGACAACCCCATGGAGTAATTTCATTTTGACTTTCTATGATTGTTGTAAAGCTGCAGCCCTTGTGTCATTGTCATTTTTTACTAAATCTCACGCCTCGTGGTTTTAGTTAACAGGAAAAAACTTGAGAATTTTTCTTTTAAAAAAATGCACATTTTTTTTTTATATGGTTAAGACAAACCCAGAGATCAGTTGAGACCAAACGAGATTTGATTATGAGACGCGGCCAGAGAAACGGTTCCCATATAGAAGAGATCAATCAACGCATAGGTGAGAAGAAGAACCGACATTAGGTGGGAGAACAACCCACATTTTATATGGTGAGAAATAGATTTATTATGTTGATGAGAGTTGAAACATGAATCCATATGCATCAAAGTTAGTGGCATTACTACCATGCCATTGATCAACTCTCAATAAGTGATTAGATGTTGATGTCAATAGTTTAATTCGAAATTAAAAATTTAAACTAAATTTATAAATCTCAATTTATACTAATTGAAAAAAATTAAATAAGTAAAAGATAAAAAAAAATTAAAGTGAAAAATAAATTAAAGAAAATGGAAAAAGAAAAGAAAAGGATATTAATGACAAAATTGATCGTGGTACTATTTTCAAGATGATGAGATGATGTTTTCGTTTTATTAGACATTTCGTATGGCCATTTACATGGATTGTAAGGCAATAAAAGAAAAAAAAAAAAAAAAAAGGGAAGGCGTGTGGTGAAATTTCCATGATGGCATAAAGTCAAATAAACAAAGGCATGCAACAAGAGACTGGGAGAGAAAATAGAGATGGCATGGATGGACCTAACCACCAACCACATTCCAACTCCCCTCCCCCTCCCATGCAACAATTAATTATCTAATGTTGACCGGCAAATCTTATCTCAAAATGTCAACAAACCCTCTTTTTCTCTTTCTAATATTAAGAAGAAAGCTTAAAACAAATAAAAAAGATTCAAGCTTATTGGTTATGCATACTATAACCAATAATAATATTATCATTATTATTTAAAACATTCAATAATAATAATTGATGCAATAGATGGTTGGTTGACAACACCATCCAACTCATAGTCACCAGGCCACCCAGCATATAATGAGTTACTTCAATCCATGATATGATGTGATATGATCTCCATCTCTATAAATAAATTTTCATGGATTCATATCTTCAATTTTTTTTTTTATTCTTATAATTAAAAAATGAGATAGAAGAGAGAGGGTAGCTGGGAACTACTTGCAAAATGTTGAAGGTAGAAGAAGAAGGGGAGGGGGGCAGGTGGCACGTGCAAGGAGTTAATAGAGAGTCAAAAAGGCCCACCTTTCTCCTAACTCAAACCTACCTCCCCTCTCTTTTATATTTCCTTGAAATCATATTCAAACAGAACCAACACATTGTTCATGTTGCGTTACACTACAACGCATCAATCTCACACATATATAACACACTCACTTACTTACACATATCCTCTCAAACACCTACGTGGCTTCTCTCCCTCTCTGTACCTGTTCCTGTCTCTGCTGTTTTTGCTTATTCCTTCACGCAAATACTGCCCGTGAAGCACTTCCAGCCCATTTTGATCTCTCTTAGCTGAATTCCAGATACGGTCTTATAATTGATTTTGGGGTTCCAGCAAGCAGCATGTCAGAAGCTCAAAGGAGATCGGGAATGGCTAGTGTTGTTGGACGGGTGAATGGGCAGGTGAATGGGGTGGTTCCAATCAGGAACCCTGCTACGATATCTAAAGTAGATGCATTCTGTCAGTCGCTTGGAGGGAAGAGGGCAATTCACAGCATTTTGATTGCCAACAATGGAATGGCTGCTGTCAAGTTCATACGTAGCATCAGGACTTGGGCTTATGAGACATTTGGTACGGAGAAGGCTATTCTGTTGGTCGCCATGGCTACTCCCGAGGACATGAGGATCAACGCTGAGCATATTAGGATTGCTGATCAGTTCGTCGAAGTTCCTGGTGGAACCAACAACAATAACTATGCTAATGTCCAACTCATTGTAGAGGTATCATCTGTCTATAACACTGAAATTCAAATTTCATTTCATCATCGTTGAATTCTTGATTGATTTAATTGCCGGTTGATTATTAGATGGCAGAGATAACACATGTTGATGCGGTTTGGCCTGGCTGGGGCCATGCCTCCGAGAATCCTGAGTTACCGGATGCACTGAATGCCAAGGGAATTGTGTTTCTTGGGCCTCCGGCTGCATCAATGGCAGCATTAGGAGATAAGATTGGTTCGTCTTTAATTGCTCAAGCAGCGGATGTTCCTACCCTTCCGTGGAGTGGTTCACATGTAAATGTTTACTTCTTCTTTGTTCTTTTTTTTTTTTTTTGCTGGTTGTCTGACATCTAATATACTGAGTTCTTACTTACTTGCAGGTCAAAATTTCTCCTCAAAGTTGCTTGATTACTATCCCAGATGAATTGTACAACGAAGCATGTGTCTACACAACCGAGGAGGCTATTGCTAGTTGTCAAGTTGTGGGTTATCCTGCGATGATCAAGGCATCTTGGGGTGGTGGTGGTAAAGGCATAAGAAAGGTTTGTTCCTTGTGAAAATATTGCGATATTCGTATAGCTGAATATATCACTCTGTCAATACGTGAGCAGGCATTGATGGTGCAAACTAATTTTCTTTCACTTGTGTGTGAACTGGGGGTGAAAAGTAAAACTAGTTATATTATCTGTCAGGCTGTGAACTACATTTGGATACTCATAATTGTAATACCTTAGGAATTTGATGACTGAACTAATTCATGTTGCCAATATGATTTTTTAGGTTCATAATGATGATGAAGTTAGAGCATTGTTTAAACAAGTCCAGGGTGAAGTTCCTGGCTCTCCCATTTTCATAATGAAGGTTGCTTCCCAGGTTAGATCACATACCATTCTTCTTGTGAAAAAAGTGCTTACTCTGATTACTTTCTGTTTAGATTTCTGCTGACAATGCACATTGGGTGTTTTTTCTAATTTAGAGCCGACATTTAGAAGTCCAGTTAATCTGTGACCAGTATGGAAATGTTGCAGCTTTGCATAGCCGTGATTGTAGTGTCCAGAGGCGGCATCAAAAGGTAAGTTCATCTTTTAGATGCCAGAGTATGAATTGTTGAATTTCCCCTCTTTTTCATGTAAAATCTGATGATGTTATTATGTTATGCAGATAATTGAGGAGGGTCCAATTACTGTAGCTCCATTAGAAACTGTGAAAAAGTTGGAGCAGGCAGCTAGAAGGTTGGCTAAATGTGTGAGCTATGTTGGCGCAGCTACTGTTGAGTATCTGTACAGTATGGAAACTGGCGAGTACTATTTCCTAGAGCTCAATCCACGATTACAGGTGTCTGATGTGGCCCTGGATTTGATTCTAAACTGTGTCGTACTCTTACCATACTTTCATTTTGTTGCAGGTCGTTTACATGAATTCATTAAATTTGTTATAGGCATCTAGACCTGTTGTGAATTATATTAATTGTTGTGTGAATCTGAAGTAGAGATAAAAGTGTTACATGTTTGCTGTCATTTGGAAAATCTTAGAAGTGTATCAATTCACTTACGAGATAATTTAGTTCAGTGTCTGCTCAATCTCTTACAAATTAATTTAGCTTGGTTGTTTCCAACGACTCATCTGTGGGTTGTAATAATGTCTGAAGAGATGGAGAGCCATATTGGCTATTGGTTTTTCACCTGATGATAAGTTGGTTTTATACCATCCATTTCTCAATTGCAGTGCCCTGCTTGTTTCTCCTTGGTATGTTATTTAATCTTACTAATAGCTGTAGTTTATGGTAATATAGGTAGAGCATCCTGTCACTGAGTGGATTGCTGAAATAAATCTGCCAGCAGCGCAGGTTGCAGTGGGGATGGGTATTCCTCTCTGGCAAATTCCAGGTATGGCTTGACCTGACCTTGATGTCTCTTGCTTTTCCTCCTTATTATATTTCACACTCCTTATGTTTATATGCTTCAATAAATTAGAAATTAGACGATTTTATGGGATGGAACATGGCGGTGGGTATGATGCGTGGAGAAGAACTTCAGTTGTTGCTACACCTTTTGATTTTGACAAGGCAGAGTCTACAAGGCCAAAAGGCCATTGTGTAGCTGTCCGTGTAACAAGTGAGGATCCTGATGATGGTTTTAAGCCTACTAGTGGGAAAGTACAGGTTAGACTCTGAAAGTTTATGAGCATTCTCACTCGAGCACCTAAAATTCCTGATTATGGTGAACCTCTATTGAGATTGACAACATTGTGCAGGAGCTGAGTTTTAAAAGCAAGCCTAATGTGTGGGCTTACTTCTCTGTTAAGGTAAACTTGTGTTGTGGAATTTTATATAAAATTTATTGCAGGTGTACAATTAGTAATGAATGATATACTCATTTGCAGTCTGGAGGAGGCATTCATGAGTTCTCAGATTCTCAATTTGGTAAGTTTTGGCTGGTAGCGTGGTTTTTAATTCATAAATTCCAATTGGAAGAAGCCGAGACCTAAATCTATGCTTTAGAAAAAATGAATTCAGGGCTTTGTGAAGCTGCGTTTAAAGCCTAAAGATTTTTTTTTTCTTTTGCACTTTTTGAATACTTTCAAAAATTTTAGAGCTGTTTATAACCGAAGGTCCTAAGAAACTTGTTTTTGCCGATGTCCAGTCGCACTTTTTCATGTACTTGTAATGGAATCCTAGAAGAAAGCTTCCATTTAAGCATCTTGTTTGGATCCAATGATTTTCGCTATTCAATTTGACTTTCCATGTGTTCTGTTGACATAGAATAGTAAAATATCTGCTATGATGACACCCATGAATTGGCCAGCATTTCTCTTTTTGACTTGCCACCACCATTATTGTAGAGAAGAATGAAATATTTTTAGTACATGTAGCAGGCCACATAGTGAGGATGGAACATGCATAGGAAACAAAGTATGTTTGATGCTCTAGACAGTAGGTTGAATCTACATATTGCTTTTTGGTGTGCATTCCAACCGTTGGAAAGTCATTTGGGACCACGGATAACTGTATGCAATTTGATGAGATTATTAGAGTTGTTTGATTATTACCGTTGATTAAAAGATAAAAGTAAACCAGTAGAAGTTGTCCCTTATCGATCTTTGTTTCTAATGTCCATGCTGAGCTGTACTCAAGTCATTTAAATTGTTTGGAGGGCTCTATTTTGGGGAATTAAATCCCAGTAGTGTGCTTTTTATGCATGAAGTTTCTGGAATGTATATCTTTACATTTGCAGTAGCTGTTACTAAAATGTTATGTTACATCTTACCTCAGGACATGTTTTCGCATTTGGAGAATCCAGACCTCTAGCTATTGCTAATATGGTTCTTGGGCTGAAAGAAATACAAATTCGTGGAGAAATTCGTACCAATGTTGATTACACAATTGATCTTTTACATGTAAATTTTCTTACTTGTTGGCTGTCTGATTCCATTATGTAGCTATCCTTTTTCCTTAAAAGCAGTTCTCCCCAAATTCAAGCTAACGCAAGTTAAAGGTGTCATGCAGGCTTCAGATTATAGAGAAAATAAAATCCACACAGGTTGGTTGGACAGTAGAATAGCCATGCGGGTCAGAGCGGAAAGGCCTCCGTGGTATCTCTCCGTTGTTGGTGGTGCTCTATACGTAAGTATCTAAATTACATGTGTGTCAGTGTGTGCATTAAGCGTCAATTACATTTTTTGCTTTGTAAATTTCAGAAAGCAGCAGCTAGCAGTGCAGCTGTGGTTTCAGATTACGTGGGTTATCTGGAAAAGGGACAAATCCCACCCAAGGTGTTGACACTTTCCTCTGTACATGTCCTGCTAAACTAATTTTTATTGACACTAATGTCAGTTGATCCAAATTGCAGCACATATCACTTGTCAACTCTCAAGTGTCTTTGAACATTGAAGGAAGTAAATATACGGTATGTGTTGTGATGATGTCACGGTTCTGCATTATACACCACTCATCATATTACTAGACTTTTTTTCAAACTTATAATATTAAATCATATGTTCTGTTAACATTTTAAGAAACTGTTTTCAGATTGACATGATTCGAGGTGGACCTGGCAGCTACAGATTAAGGTTGAACGAATCTGAAATTGAAGCAGAGATACATACTTTACGTGATGGAGGTTTATTGATGCAGGTAAGAATTTTTATTTATTTTTTTCTTTTTTTGGGTAACACTCGCATTGTTATTGCTTTGTGATAAAGTAATTCTTGTGTGTACTTATACTGTGTTCTTTGTTTCACTCTCTCTAATTTATATAGAAATGAAAGACTCTGTATTACTAACAAAGTTGAAGGAAGATGACTTTGTTATGATACTAGAAACTGAATTGAGAAAATTAGGTTATTTATTTAGGACTACATGTGGATGTTCTGCTAACAAAATAATTATCAAATTGTGTTCCTAGTACCTGAGAGAGATTTGCCTTGGGGTGTTTTCTGGTTAGAAGTTGTCTGTCGTGTATTTTTGAAACTTAATAGAAGTAATTGTGTGCTTCACTTTGTTACAGTTGGATGGAAATAGTCATGTTATATATGCCGAAGAAGAAGCGGCAGGAACTCGGCTTCTCATTGATGGAAGGACTTGTTTGCTTCAGGTGCCAACCAATTCTTCTTTTGCGATTGTTCTACATCAACTTTTTTCTGCTTAAAGTGGGTAAAATTGATTAAGTATCTTTGTTACATCCAGAATGATCATGATCCATCGAAGTTAGTGGCAGAGACACCATGCAAGCTGCTGAGATATTTGGTTTCAGATGGTAGTCATATTGATGCTGATGCACCATATGCAGAGGTTGAGGTCATGAAGATGTGCATGCCGCTTCTTTCTCCAGCTTCTGGGGTCATCCAATTTAGAATGGCTGAAGGTCAAGCAATGCAGGTACATACTATTCCAAGTAGTAAAAATCTTCTATATTTAATAGACATTAAGCAGTCACTTTCATTGTAGGCTGGTGAGCTTATTGCAAGGCTTGATCTAGATGATCCTTCAGCTGTAAGAAAAGCTGAACCTTTCCATGGGAGCTTCCCAATCCTGGGGCCTCCAACTGCAATTTCTGGTAAAGTTCATCAGCGATGTGCTGCAAGTTTAAATGCAGCTCGCATGATTCTTGCTGGTTATGATCATAACATCAATGAAGTAAGTATTCTCTTGCCTGTAATAATCAACATTAGAATCTTAAGCAATTTAGTTAATCGTAACTTTTTCCTGTCTTTGTTACTGGCCTTCTTTTTTACACTTCGAAGTATAGGCTAATAATTTTCCATAGTTTATCAAAAACTTGGTTGTCTTATTGATAAACTTGGCATCTATTTTAGGTAGTGCAAAATCTGCTCAACTGTCTTGATAGTCCTGAACTCCCTTTCCTTCAATGGCAAGAGTGCTTGGCTGTTTTGTCAACCCGCCTTCCCAAAGATCTGAAATATGAGGTGAATGTCCAACCTAGGGCTTCAATCTATGGCTTTTTTGCTCACTGGTTATAGACTCCTATTTTCATCTGATTATTCCTTGATCTGTATAAATGTATCAGTTGGAATCAAAATGTAAGGAGTTTGAGGGGATTTCAAGTACCCAGAATGTTGACTTCCCTGCCAAACTATTGCGAGGTGTACTTGAGGTGAGATCTTTATCTTATATTCTTCATTCTTGAAACTAATATATTCTTGGAGTTCCAATATACTAAGGGCACATGCTTTTTGCTGAAGGCGCATCTGTCTTCCTGCTCTGACAAGGAAAGAGGAGCCCAGGAAAGGCTTGTTGAGCCTTTGATGAGTCTTGTAAAGTCTTATGAGGGTGGAAGAGAGAGTCATGCCCGTATCATTGTTCAGTCACTTTTTGAAGAGTATCTGTCAGTTGAAGAATTATTTAGTGATAACATACAGGTAATTTTCTCCCTACGAATCAGTAGTTATACTATGTTCACATGAAATTGCAGATATGATGTCCTGATTATTTGGAATTGCTAGCACTACTCTTGTTTGCATCCTGATAAAGATTTTAATCAAAGCACAGCTGGAGTATTATTTGTTCTATTCTATCTTAAGTTTTAGTCCTCTTCTTCTCTAAAAATTCTGTCTTTCTAAACGTTTTTCCATTTAGATTTGTCCGAGTGACTCCAGTTTCTCCTCTGTAGTTTTATGTGAAAGGAACTCCTATTTGGTGGTCCCTATGATCATATTTCTTAGGTTTTTCAATGCATTCTTGGCTTATGTGTACATCAATATTATTAACAAGTCATAGTTTTGTGTGCAAAACGTTATGGCTGTTTTCTTATTTTGAATCTCAGTAAAATTTGATGTCATGTTTCTTCAAAAAAAAAAAAAAAAAAAATTGATGTCATGCAGTTGATTGGTCAATGTACTCCAAATATACTCTCTGAGCCACTTATAATTAATACTCAAAGAAGCCAAAGCATAAAAATTTTGGTTGATAACTCTACAAGTTTGATATATATTTTGTTTAAGTTGTTTGTAATTTTTTTTCCTCTCTAGGCTGATGTAATTGAGCGTCTTCGACTTCAATACAAGAAAGATCTATTGAGGGTTGTGGATATTGTGCTTTCTCATCAGGTATGGATTTTTATAACACGCTCTTTGTCTGATCAATTCTCAATTCCTTGTTACTTTTTCCTTTTCATAGAAAATATTGGTACCAGAATTATGTATATTTGTTGGCCTGCAGGGTGTCAGGAGTAAGAATAAGCTGATCCTACGACTGATGGAACAACTGGTATACCCCAACCCTGCTGCATACAGGGATAAACTTATACGGTTTTCAGCACTCAACCATACGAACTATTCTGAGGTTGGCCATTGCACCTACTTGATCAATTTAACTTGATTCATACAATTTTCTCAATGCGGTTCTGTTGTTCATTTTTTTGGTTTCATTTTCAAGATCCACATGAAACCAACATATAGAAATTTTGCTGTCTATTTTAGGTTTATCTTTCTCTTTATGTCACCTTGTCGTGATTATTTTTCTTTTCTCAACTTAATGTTGTTTCTTACATTTTGAGCAACAATGCAGTTGGCATTGAAGGCAAGTCAACTGCTGGAGCAAACCAAACTGAGTGAACTTCGTTCAAGCATTGCTAGAAGTCTATCTGAATTGGAGATGTTCACCGAGGATGGAGAACATATGGATACTCCTAAGCGGAAAAGTGCCATCAACGAAAGAATGGAGGATCTTGTGAGTGCGCCTTTAGCTGTTGAAGATGCACTTGTTGGTCTGTTTGACCACAGTGATCACACCCTTCAAAGGCGGGTAGTTGAGACATATGTCCGTAGGCTATACCAGGTATCACAGCTCAACTATTTAAGTCTCTGCTAATTTTACTTCCAAGAATCAGCTCATCTTTTAACCCTTTCTGTTTCTCGTCAGCCCTATCTTGTGAAGGGGAGTGTCAGGATGCAGTGGCACAGATGCGGTCTTATCGCCTCTTGGGAGTTCCTGGAGGAGCATATTGAGAGAAAGAATGGGTCTGAAGATCAAATTTCTGATAAATTGTTGGTGGAGAAACATAGTGAGAGGAAATGGGGAGCCATGGTTATTATCAAATCTCTTCAACTTTTGCCAGCAATCATTAGTGCTGCACTAAGGGAGACCACTCATAACCTTAATGAGTTAATTTCAAAAGGATCTGAAGAACCAGCTAGTTATGGTAATCTGATGCATATTGCATTGGTGGGCATCAACAATCAGATGAGCTTACTTCAGGATAGGTATTCATGCTGTCTTTGCTATTTAACTTACATTTCATTCTGTTGTTATGAATTATTGCAGTTGCCTGTGAACCCTGGCTAATACTTGCAATCTGTAACTTGTTTAATAAGAAACATAAAGTTTAGTAAAGGTTAATTTGTAAGAACTAGTCAATAATTAGCAATTAAACTATATCTGTTGGGTCCAATTTTTTTTCTTTAATCCAAAACCTAAGTTGCCTTACTTTAAAGTATAAAAGATGGTCAACCTTCTTTAGTTGGTGCAAATTACATGCCTTAGTAACTGATTCTAATGTGACATTTAGGAATGGAATTCTGATTGTAGCAACGTCCCTTCTTGATAGCTTTGTTCTTTGGTTCTTTGCAGTGGCGATGAGGATCAGGCTCAAGAGAGAATAAACAAATTAGCCAAAATACTTAAAGAGCAAGAAGTAGGCTCCAGTCTACGTACTGCAGGTGTTGGGGTGGTCAGCTGTATAATTCAAAGAGATGAAGGGCGGGCTCCTATGAGGCACTCATTTCATTGGTCATCAGAAAAGCTCTATTATGAGGAAGAGCCTTTATTGCGTCATCTAGAACCTCCTTTATCCATCTATCTTGAATTGGTTTGTATTCTACTGTTTTGAGTTCCTTCATTCAGTTCAATCAAAGAATAAAAAAAAAATGAAATTCTTTGTGCATCCTTTATGTAAACTTTTTTTTTTTATTTGGGTTTATCCAGGACAAGCTCAAAGGTTACCAAAATATACAATATACTTTATCTCGGGATCGACAGTGGCATTTATACACTGTTGCAGACAAGCCACTACCTATACAGAGGATGTTCCTTAGGACTCTTGTTAGGCAGCCCACAACAAATGAAGGGCTTGTATCATATCCAGGACAGTTTTTGGAAACAAATTGTGCCCATGCTATGTCATTTACTTCAAAGAGTATTTTGAGGTCTTTAATGGCTGCAATGGAGGAGTTAGAACTTAATGTGCACAATGCTAGAGTCAAGTCTGACCATGCTCATATGTACCTTTGTGTATTACGCGAACAACAAATTTACGATCTTGTGCCGTTCTCCAAGTACTTACTATATTTTCTCATATATTTTTTTTCTTGTTTACTGCATAAATTTGCCAATTTCTTACATTGAATCTTACATTTGAGTTGTATGTAGGAGAGTTGATGTAGATGCTGGGCTAGAAGAAGGTGCTGTTGAGTCAATCTTGGAAGAACTAGCTCATGATATACATGCAACTGTTGGTGTGAGAATGCATCGATTAGGTGTGTGTGAGTGGGAAGTGAAGCTTTGGATGGCGTCTTCTGGACAAGCAAATGGTGCTTGGAGGCTGGTTGTTACAAATGTGACTGGTCACACCTGTACTGTACATGTAAGTGTGTTTATTCTCTGAAGGAAAAGGTTGTCCACCTAGCAAACGTTTTCCTGTTAATGAGTGTTTAGGTCTTGCTGATTACTCATTTAATAAACCCATAACAGAGTCATTATTAATGAGTTAACAACAGAAAATAATTTTTGAACATCAGTTAGCATATTTAAGTAGTATAACATACTAGTGCTGCCAAGAGGATTCCTACTGAATAGTGAAAATTTATACTGCCACCTGTCAGTTTCCCCCAGTAGTATTCACTCTTGATCTTTTGGCATTAAGGGATTCTGAAGAAAAGAGGCTGCTGGAAGCATATCTTTAAATTAAACTGACATTTCTGATCTATTCTGGAGGCAGATTCTTCTGTGTCGTAATAATATACTTCTTTTGTATCCTACAAATGAAGAGAAGAAGTGTATAAGAAAGTATTAGATAGGACTGAGAAAGTTGAATAACATGCATAATGTATAGTAGGTAAATAGTTTTGGTAGTTCTTCCTTGTTGAACGCCAGTTGGAATTACAGGTGGTGAAACCTAGAAAGCTTAGGTAATTATATTTTTCTTTGTAGGCTGCCTTCCATATAATCTGTCATTTTGATGAATGTGTTATAATCCATATTTATTTTGATGGTCAATATAACATGCAGATATATCGAGAACTAGAAGATACCAGTAAACACAGAGTGGTCTACCATTCAATCTCTGTATGCGGTCCTCTACATGGTGTAGAAGTGAATGCTCAATATCAGTCTTTGGGAGTTCTAGATCGGAAACGTCTTTTGGCCAGGAAAAGCAACACTACTTACTGCTATGATTTTCCATTGGTGAGCACTCTCGTATTAATTTACTGCAATAACAATGATGTTTTCTTGTGGGTGAACAAATACAGAACAACAGCTCAAATTTTGACTATGGGAGAAATGTTGTTTGCAGGCATTTAGGACAGCATTGGAGCAGTCATGGGCCTCCCAGATCCCAAATACAGACAAACCCAAGGATAATGTGCTTCTAAAAGTCACAGAACTCAAATTTGCTGATGATAAAGGTTCCTGGGGTACTCCTCTTGTTCCTGTTGACCGTTCACCTGGACTCAATGATGTCGGTATGGTGGCCTGGTGTATGGAAATGTGTACTCCTGAGTTCCCATTTGGAAGGACAATTTTAATTGTAGCAAATGATGTGACATTCAAGGCTGGATCTTTTGGTCCTAGAGAGGACGCATTTTTCCTTGCAGTAACCGATCTTGCTTGTGAAAAGAAACTGCCTTTAATCTATCTGGCAGCAAATTCCGGTGCGCGTATTGGGGTAGCTGAGGAAGTCAAAGCCTGCTTTAAAATCGGTTGGTCTGATGAATCTAACCCTGAGCGGGGTTTTCAATATGTATATCTAACTCCTGAGGATTATGCTCGGATTGGAACATCTGTTATAGCACATGAAATGAAGCTGGAGAGTGGAGAAAGCAGGTGGATTGTAGATAGCATTGTTGGGAAGGACGATGGACTTGGGGTTGAGAACTTAACTGGCAGTGGGGCCATTGCCAGTGCATATTCTAGGGCATACAAGGAAACGTTTACCCTGACTTATGTGACTGGAAGAACTGTAGGAATTGGTGCTTACCTTGCTCGGCTTGGGATGCGCTGCATACAAAGACTTGATCAGCCCATAATTCTAACTGGTTTCTCAGCATTAAACAAACTTCTTGGCCGTGAGGTTTACAGCTCCCACATGCAACTTGGTGGACCTAAAATTATGGCCACTAATGGGGTTGTTCACCTGACAGTTTCAGATGATCTTGAAGGTATTTCAGCTATTCTGAATTGGCTTAGCTACGTTCCTCCGCATGTTGGTGGCGTGCTTCCCATCACAAGTCCATTGGATCATCCAGACAGGCCTGTTGAGTACTTCCCTGAAAACTCATGTGATCCTCGTGCTGCTATCAGTGGTACTTTGGATAGTAGTGGCAAGTGGATGGGGGGTATTTTTGACAAGGACAGTTTTATTGAAACTCTAGAAGGATGGGCGAGGACAGTTGTAACAGGAAGGGCAAGGCTTGGAGGAATTCCTGTAGGAATTGTTGCTGTTGAGACACAGACGGTAATGCAAGTAATACCTGCTGACCCTGGACAACTTGATTCCCATGAAAGGGTGGTCCCTCAAGCTGGGCAAGTATGGTTTCCTGATTCTGCAAGCAAGACGGCCCAAGCATTGATGGATTTCAACAGGGAAGAAATCCCACTTTTCATTCTTGCTAACTGGAGAGGCTTTTCGGGTGGCCAGAGGGACCTTTTTGAAGGGATCCTTCAGGCTGGATCAACCATTGTTGAAAACCTTAGAACATACAAACAGCCTGTTTTTGTCTACATCCCCATGATGGGTGAGCTCCGGGGCGGGGCATGGGTGGTTGTGGACAGCAGGATTAACTCAGACCATATTGAAATGTATGCTGATCGAACAGCTAAAGGCAATGTCCTGGAGCCTGAAGGGATGATTGAGATCAAATTTAGGACAAAGGAGCTTCTGGAATGCATGGGTAGGCTTGATCAAGAGCTTATCAATCTGAAAGCAAAACTTCAGGAAGCCAAGAGTGATAGGGTCCCAGCAACGGTTGAATCTCTGCAGCAGCAAATAAAAGCGCGTGAGAAGCAGCTTTTGCCAGTCTACACTCAGATAGCCACCAAATTTGCTGAACTTCACGATACTTCCCTGAGGATGGCTGCGAAAGGAGTAATCAGACAAGTTGTGGACTGGGGTAGATCTCGGGCTTTCTTCTACAGAAGATTGTGCCGGAGAATCGCTGAAAGCTCTCTTGTCAAGACAGTGATAGGTGCCAGTGGTGACCATCTATCTCATAAAACTGCCATAGATATGATCAAGGAATGGTTTTTGGATTCTGATATTGCTCTAGGCAAAGAAGATGCTTGGGTGGATGATGAAGCTTTCTTTGCATGGAAGGATGATAGTAGAAATTATGAGAAAAAGCTACAAGAGTTGCGGGTCCAGAAGGTGTTACTCCAACTGACAAACATTGGCAATTCAACATCTGATTTGCAAGCTCTACCACAAGGTCTTGCCACACTTCTAAGCAAAGTAAGTCATCCAATAAATCATTTCTTGCTATTACAGCTTTCTACTTTATATCCTTACAAGTTTTGACATAATTATTTGAATCCAATGCAGGTGGACCCATCAAGACGAGAGCAATTAATTAGTGAAATATGCAAGGTGCTCTGCTAGGAAGTTTGTACTCCCCAAATTCATGATTATGGTTCCCCAATCTGGTCCCATCGTTATATGTTACCAGCTGGACCTTATCGGATGTTGATCAGCCAATTTCCACTAAAGACAGTGGTGGCTGTTGAACAAACGGCACCCATGTTTGAAACAAGCCTGTTTACTGTGTAGTGTAAATTTGTAGTTATTGTTAATGTTATTGTTAGGAAGAGTGATATCAGCCCCTTTGTGGGCAGTTGGTCCTTGTCTTGTTATCTACATAATTTTTGTAATAATCTCTGAAATAGTAATGATTTATTTTCATATAAATGAAAAATCACCAGGCTCGTGTGAGAGTTGCATGTATTTCTAGATTACATAAATCATGAATGAATACACATCAAGTTGTTGATGATTTGAGTTTCTTATCTTTGGCCTTTCTTTTCAACTCTTGGCGCTTCATTTTCTCCTTGCATAGTTTCCTCTTAGTCTCCTGTTGAACTTGTTTTCTCTTCTCCCTCTCTCGCTCTTGTTTCCTCTTCGTGGCTTCCTTTTCCTTCCTCTCTTTCTCTTTCTCTTTTAACTTGGCTTTCTTTGTTTTCTCAATCTCCTTCAACTCTTCCCTTGTCAGTTGGCTTTTCATGTCGAAACACATTTTGATTGCAAAATGTACAGCCACCAAGTTTCACCTGGGACATGAAGCAATTAAGTGTATAACTACATATAAAGGCAGCAAATGTGTTGTTTGAAACTTAAATTTCGATTGATTTGTATTTTGAGTGTGTGAAAGCCGTCCAAGTCTTTTTCTTCAACATACAAAGTGCCTGTCGTATTATTGATTGCCGTCCAAAAGGCGAAAGGGCAGTGACAATCTTCATAATCTTTTCTAAATCTTATAAGAGACAAAGACACCACAAGAGACTGGAGAGTCTATTGTTTTTGTCTTTTTATTTTGTAATGTTTTAGTCTCCCAACTTTTTTGATCCTTGTAGTTGTAGAGTAACATCAAGATTCAGAAGCCAATCACGTGTCGCATGTCTCCATTTGTTTACATTAAAGATTAAAAACTTGAGACAACGGTCGAAGTAATAAATGACTTAAAAAAAAAAAAAGAAATGCATGGAACATTTGTGTTCCAAAATAATATTCAAGTCATTAAAATTTGGATAAAATTATCATTTAAAAAATAAAATACTAAATTTTATTTCTTTTCCACCTCTGGATATTCTCTTCGACATCTAATATCTTTTTTGACAAAATCTGATTGATGCCTCTCTTCCTTCCTTTTTTCTCCTCCTTATAAAATAATGTTTTGAATATGTGTTTCAAATCATTAAAGTTTGGACAATACTGCCCCTTAAAAAGATACTAACTTCTCATTATCTTTAATTTTTGATCAGATACTAACTTCTCATTATCTTTAATTTTTGATCATTCTTTTTGACGTAATGTAATAATTATATCCATAGAAATAATAGTGGTGTGTAATGTAGTGGTGGTATCCGTGGTTAATGACGCCGCCAGTTGAACAATGTGTTAGGAAATTGGCAAAAAAAATAAAAGTGGAGCCAATCCCACATTGAAAACAAAGGCAAAAATAAAAGTGGAATGAATCCCACATCTGAAACAAAACAAGAAAGAATGGGTTCTGAAGGCTATAAAATGAGCTCAATGTTTTGGTTTCAAATTGCCCCAGTCAAAGACACTTTAAGCATTGTTTTTTATTCTTCTTAAATTCCTTTCTTGTTCTTATTATTTTATAGTGTAGGAAGGTGTGAGTTAATGTATGCTTTGGAGAGTGTGGGTGTATTGGGGTCGTGGGATGTGAGAGAATAGTCTATGTGATTGTAACAATTTTTCACATAGTGAATTTCTTTCTAAGGGCCGTGGTTTTTTCTCCTGGTTTGGAGTTTTCCACGTAAATTCTTGTGTTGTGGTAATTGTTATTATTTTCTATTTTATTTCTCTATTATTTCTGATATTCTTACAGAAGGCAGGTTTTTTTTAAGAAGAGGTTTTGGGAGGTGAAGTTTTCCCAACAAGCGGTATCAGAGCCTGGTTGCTGGTTGCTTGGTTGATAAGGTGTCAGATGTTTTAGAAAATTCTTAGTATGCTCTGTGGTTGCAGCATTGTCTGATCTTTCACATCAGAAAAGAATTGTTCTTGGTTGCTGGAATAAATGTGGTGGTGTGAAAGTGCATGTCTAGGAAAGGTTCTGGCTAGGAAAGACTTGGTATTTAACTGTGTCCATTGTGACCGACCTCTCTTTCCTGGGAACTTACCTGGTGTATTGTTCACGGACTACAAGTACACTATTCCAGTATATAGTTATGTCAAAGTTTTCAAGCCCTATGAGGTTTGATGTGGAGAAATTTGATGGAAAGATCAATTTCGGCTTGTGGCAAATGCAAGTCAAAGATGTGTTGATACAATTCGGGTTACACAAGGCGTTAGAGAAGAAACCAAGCCCTGTACTCAACGAAGATTCCAGCGAAGACAAAGATTCTGTGAAGCCTAGTATGAGCAATGAAGATTGGGAAGATCTAGATTTGAGAGCTGCAAGTGCAATTCGCTTGTGTTTGGCCAAGAATGTTCTTGCAAACGTGTATGGAATATCAACAGCCAAGAAACTCTGGGAGAAGCTTGAAGAGTTGTATCAGGCAAAGGGCATCTCAAATCGGTTATACCTAAAGGAACAGTTTCATACTCTGCGTATGGATGAAGGTATGAAAATCTCAGATCACCTGAGTATTCTCAATGGTATTGTTTCTGAACTGGAGGCTATTGGAGTTGAAATTGAAGATGAGGATAAAACATTAAGGCTCATCTTGTCTCTTCCACCTTCCTATGAGCACATGAAACCTATTCTGATGTATGGGAAGGAGACTCTGAAATTTGTAGAAGTTACCGGCAAACTCTTTTCTGAGGAGAGAAGGCTGAAAAGTGGAGATCGCACTTCATCAGCAGAATTAATGTTGGTAACTAGAAATGGGAGCAATTGGAAGAAGAAGAACTCTGGGAAGAATCTAATTTGCTGGGGGTGTGGACAATCTGGGCACGTCAAGAAAAATTGTCAAGGTGGAGCGGGTTCGGCAAAAAGCTCCGAGGCAGAAGCTAACAGTATCTCCCTGATGGGAGAAGGAGATTTCCTTTGAGAAATGAGAAATACATCCTCATGGTATGTCCGCGTTACCATGGAAGAGGATGTGTTGTTAGCGGATCCACAATTGCACACGGGCATGGGTTTGGCATTGATGCAAGGTGTGTGGTGGAATGTATGTCGATGGCTGATGAACTTCCGGTAAAGCCAAACGTGGAAGTTGCACCATAAAATTTCAGCAGGTTTTTCGACATGTGCCGAAGTGAAATTCTTAGAATGTGGTAATTCTAAGTGAGTGTACTCTTTTATGGTGGAGTATGATAGTTCTCTGGGTTGAGAATTATGATTGTCGGTATAGACAATGATTGTGGCGTAGCTGCAGAGGATGTTTCTTTTATTTTGCCAAGGTGGAGTTTGTTAGGAAATTGGCAAAAAAAATAAAAGTGGAACTAATCTCACATTGAAAACAAAGGCAAAAATAAAAGTGGAATGAATCCCACATCTGAAACAAAACAAGAAAGAATGGGTTCTGAAGGCTATAAAAGGAGCTCAATGTTTTGGTTTCAAATTGCCCCAGTCAAAGACACTTTAAGCATTGTTTTTGAATCTTCTTAAATTCCTTTCTTGTTCTTATTATTTTATAGTGTAGGAAGGTGTGAGTTAATGTATGCTTTGGAGAGTGTGGGTGTATTGGGGTCGTGGGATGTGAGAGAATAGTCTATGTGATTGTAACAATTTTTCACATACTGAATTTCTTTCTAAGGGCCGTGGTTTTTTCTCCTGGTTTGGAGTTTTCCACGTAAATTCTTGTGTTGTGGTAATTGTTATTATTTTCTATTTTATTTCTCTATTATTTCTGATATTCTTACAGGAGGCAGGTTTTTTTTAAGAAGAGGTTTTGGGAGGTGAAGTTTTCCCAACACAATGATGCTTTATGTTGTTCAAGCAAGGGAAAATTTTCGGTTACTTTATGGATGTGGTCAATGAGAAGGTGCAACAAGGTCGTGTTGTGTGTAAGGGTAGTTTAGGTATTTTGCATCAGTTTTGAAACTTTGTTCACTAAAGGTAATCGTGCAATTTGCTTTATTTGAGGGGTAACTTTACTAAAAAACTTTGGTTTTACAAATTTAAATTGTTGGTTCCTTTTTGTCAAGTTTTATATAGACAAACAAAAGGTAGATGTTTAGATTTATCAGTAGATGACTTAATTAAATATTCCCAGTTGTTTTGTAGTAGCAATCTATTTTGAGGATTAAAGGTGCATTTGCAAATTGTTTTATCAAGAGAACACACGGTGGCCCGTGGCCCATATGGTAGTGGCTAAAGTTGGCAATCGTGGCCAGAGGAGGTCTATTGTTCTCAAGTGGAGTAGGGGCGGGGTCAGGGTTTTGATTTTGGAGCGAAACGGAATATTTAATTTTAAGTTAAGAGTGAAAGAGAGTGTTTAATTTTAAGTTAATACAAATCAAATGTATCCAACTATACTCTTTATTTTAACTAAGTATTGCTATTAAAATAATGAGAGATTATTAATATTAATATAATAGAAGAGATAGTTTGATTAGGAGTTTTAAATTACTTTATTTCATATTAAATATTAAAGTAATAGAAGTGAGAATTTGATAGGACTCTTTGAACAGATTCCCTGACAAGCATAACATAATCTATAAATTAAGTGCTTCTTTCTTTCTTTGAACAGATTCTAAACTTGCAAAATAAGATTTAGCATTGGCTTTATATACATGTATAAACATATATATCTTTCTTAAAGCTTACGCACTTTTAATGGAGGGTGACCTAAGACAGTGGAAAAGGCCGGACACAATCAAGTCCTTTCTTTCTTTTTAATTAAACATAAAGCTGCTTATTTTTTGGACCACAATTTAGTAGTCCAAAGTGGCCATCCGGTTAAATATAAAAAGTGTTATCTCGTTGAACTTCTCAGCATGTGAAGGGCTTGTTTCATTTATTTATTTTTGACAACCTACCTCACTTTGGTGTTTGATAGTTTTATGGGAGGTTTATAATGCACTCTGTAAGACATAAAGAGATGTTTACAGAGGTCCATTGTAATTGAGATGTATGATGCATCTCAAGTGAGGTGAATGAAACATATCATTTTATTTTGGTCATCATTTATAATTAGTTTCTTTTAATTTTGTTGTAGCTTTTGGTGTCCCCATTGGATGGAATGTCGAACTATAAAGATTGCCCAGATAGAAGCAATTACTTCAACTTAGAAGGTCTCCTAAGCTGGGCCCAAATTGACTGGTGGTCCAATCCGAGAGTTGCGGGACCTTATGCATGTGACCAGCTCACACGATGTTGAGAGCTCACACGCCTCAATCATACATAGAAAATTGTCTTATCTCTTAATGATTTGCTTAGAATCTGTTAAGCAAAGTGGTTGCTTAGCACCTACGTAGGTACACATTTACATATAAGTGCGCAAATGGGAAATTAGCCATAATTAAGATGGGTTATTATAACTTGCTTCTTCAACGATGACTAGTAATAGTACTTGCAGAGTATCCACCATCTCAACCAAAGTATGTTATGTTATCATCTAAAATCACTTTATTGATTTTTTTCTTTTTAAAACACTTGAAATTATTTTTTATTTACATGTCAACAAACATTTTTATCTATTTAAACTAAGTACTATAAAATAAATATAAAGGTGCTCTGATCCTACTTTTCCTTTTTTTTTTTCAACTGTCACTAGAGTCTCAAACACAATATACTATCATTCCATTCATGCACTTGAAAAAGATTTTAAATAAAAATATATCTTTTAACTACTTTAATTTTAATAATGCTTCGTAGGAAATACATATTAAATTTTTCTCCAACAATTGTTTCTTTTTTGTTTTTTTTTTGAAAAGTGTTCTTTTATTTATACTGATAAAACATTACAAGCTAAGGATGCTTTTCCGTGTGGTGATGGTATCACCAATGACAGAAACATTGATAATGCTCCCGCTATTATACAAAGTGTTGATATTAATATGGGATGTAATATTCCTTTTGTTATATATTTTAAAAATTTTGAAAAATATTCTCGATTATGTAAAAAGTTGATATTAATAAATATGTAGTATAATTTTACATAATATCATAAGATGTCTAGTAGATTAGATTTTCATCAATTTAAAGCGAAGAATTAATTAATGACATTCCTTAATGATTTATCTTTTTTTTTTTTGTTTATTTTTTTAATTAAATAAATTATATACTAATTTTTTTAATTAAATAAATTATATACTAATTTTTTTAATTAAATAAATTATGTACTCACATTTTACTTTTCATTTATGTTTATGTTGAAGAATTTCTAACAAACCATATAACAATCTATAAATTATGAAATCATATTATAATTTTTTAATTATTTTTCAAATAAGAATCTCATGATTTATTTTTGTTTCCAAAAATAAAGTACCAATGTAGGTGCGTTTGTTTACTTGTTTTTTGTATGTTCATTTGTTTGTTTATTTGTTTTTTTAGCAAGTATTTCATAAATTATTTTTTTCTTGTTTTTTGCACGTACATTTTGTTTGTTTGTATTATTTAGCAAGAATTTCATAATTTTTATTTATTTATTTTTAATTTATATCAAGATATCACTATTGTATCACTACTGTCTGAATCAATTAAAATGGTAGCCAAGTATAACAAAATCAAAAACAGGGTACCCAATGGCTGCAGATGATGATATGACACTTGAGATGAGATGTAAGGAAACATATGAATGATGTTAATTTCTGTTGTAATAATGAATGTCTCCCACTAAAACAGGCATGGACAAAAACTTTCATTGGTTGTATAAAGGCTATGAAACTGTCGGTCTTTTTAATCTTCCATGGATCCCACTTGGGTTTGTTTCTTCAGTCTCATTTGTGGAGTAAAAAGCTTGGTGCCCACATGTCACATTTCATCACTGGTATCATCTAAAAGCCACCCTTCAGTTGTGTGATGCAGTATCTTCACACTTCCAATATGGTCAAGGCAGTTAAATGCAACCAATTGATTCTTTCTGCTTTTCTTTTTCGCAAGGGAAGGATTCTCTCTCAGATTATATTACACTTTTTTCTTTTTTAACCATTTGTGCTTAGAAGTCTCTCCATTTTAATGGGCTTCTTAACCCCTTTTATGTGTACCACAGCTCTGCACAGCTTATGATAATGCTTCAATCAGATTAAATAAGCCTATAATGAAAGAGATTCTTGTAGTTTCTTTTTTTCCTTTTGAAAAAACAACTTGGTCGGACTATTACCTGGCCGAGCCCACTCATTCTTTTGTCCCTAGTATAAAGTTTTCGCTTGAGGTTGGTTTGTGGTAATAGGCCATGATGGTGATAGTCATTTGATAGCGATGGCTTGATTGTTTGTAGCTTGGCAATATTTTTCAAGCAAGATCGTTGAATTTGATGAGCTAAAAATGGACCACATACAAGATTTAAAGTTACCTTTTATTTTTTATTTTTGAAGAAAATATACTAGAAGAGTATAGCTAGTCAATCGGAATTTTTTGTAGGGTCCTAGACAAAAAGATCCAATACAGAGAGATGCTAAAATTCTACGGTTTGATATAACCATTTTTGATCATCCATTCCAGACTCCAATGGTTGTTTGCATTTTTAAGAGTCCTATAAGCCCAACCAAAAGTTGCTCTTCCATAGACTTGTAACTGGGCATTTGCAAATCTCTGGTAGTCCTCTTTTGATGCTCCTCTGACTTGCCACTCAGCCACCCATTCACCTGCAATCATCATTCATCAATTGATCATCTCTAAGCAATAAATAAGCAATGAACGTGCATCAGTCGAGTGAGTTTTGACATACCAACAAAAGTGAGAGGGTCATTTGATGTTGAAACATGATTCAACCGTGCAGTTCTGTTTGTGTTGACAAAATCTATGTTTTGTTGTACAGTCATGTTATCAAATACATCAGAGAAGAGATTGTAGTAGTGAACGTCAATCACTGATCTTTTTAAGCCACTTGCTAGAGGGAAAAGCTCTCTGGGATCCATTGGTCCTAGTCGATTAGCCATCAAGACATAGGCTGCAGAGGAGTGCTTGCGCACAGCATTATAACCAGCCTTGTAGTATTTGGTCACAGTCTCTAGAGAAACTCCTGGGGAGAGAGGCTCGTTGATAAGCTGAACACCATAAAGGCTTGGACTCTTTGCATATCTACATGTGTTTATGAGTAAATTTTGTCAATAACTAGAACAATCTATATGGTTCCAAGGAATTAGCATGCAGTATAATTACTTAATAAAACCTGGCAGTTAAGAAGTCTACAACAGCAACTGTTTGCTGAATGTTGTCATCTGTAGTGCCCCACTCCTGAGAACCATCTCTGGAGGAGCTATGTTCCCAACCATTCTGTGAACCAGGAGCTGCATGTAAATCGATTATAATTTTCAATCCATACTTCCTGTAAGACACAACACAACAAGATAATTTAAGCGCAAAATTCTTCTCAAGGTACAAAGATTGATGATAGATATTATTTTAAAGTCTTGATAAACTGATGTCCTATTCAAGTTTTAACCACTTCTTATTTCGTAGTGGGGAACACCTTTATGAGATGGTCTAATAGTGCACCAATCAATTATAGCACACCATGTGAAATGTATATAATTTACTACCAAATCACAAGTTAGATATATATCACGTATCATGTTATTAGTTAACTGGGAGTATATGTACCATGAACCCTAGTTCTTAATTTGATATATTATTAAGTTGCCTAGCAGCATATGCCTTATCAGAGTGGACTAAAGAATAAATTATTTGCAGGTTTGAATGTAGAACAGTGACAGGCATGAGGCAAGAGTCTTTGCTATATATGCCTACACATCATTGGCCTCTTATAACTCCATAAAAGGCCTAAAGATGGACTTTGTTCACGTTAGGGTTTAAAAGGTTTTGGTTCCTATATGAGTTGTATATCATATAATAAATGAAAAAAACTATGATTTTCATTATCATACTATGTCATATAATAATGAAAAATAGTATGTTGATGGGATGGAAAATATACATACTGTGCCCAAGTGAAAGCATTGTCTAAAGCTTGCAAGGATCCGCCAACATAAGGCTTTGGAGGATTTGGATCACTTGCTATCCACCAACCCACAGGTATTCTCACGGCATCTAGCCCATGTCCTGCTATGAACTTGAAATCATCTTCGACTATGAATGTATTCCAATGCTCCTGAGATTATTACATTCATATTATAATATGTATATCCTTGTTGCACCAATAGAACTTTGAGACATTACCTCAACAATAAGTTAAACAGGACATGGTTATCATAAAATACTTGTTTGCTATCCGCTTGCAAAGATGTATTATTACGACTGTTGTTAGGGGATGACACCCATGTTAGGCAGTCTAGATAAACATTAAAGTCAACTTATTAAGCGTAATATCTATCTTTACAAGTAATATTTACTATCGAAGCTAAAACTATATCTATAAAATTAAAAATTGAATTTATATAATTAAACATACACTGTACGAATACAAACTCAATATTTTTTAACAAACAAAACCATATATATACCTCATACAAAGTCGCCTGAAGCTACACGTCATGTTCGAAAAATGGTTAGGTGATTTTAAATCTGTTAGCGTGGAAAACATTACATTTATATGCCTGCACGCTTGACTTTGAAAATTCAATCTCATACCAGAATATGCAAGTGGTCACCAAAAGGCATTAGTTCGGGAGAGAATCACATCATAGTCTAGTGTAATTTAATGATAAAAAACACTTTTATTTAATTCGATAATATAGTTAAGTTTAAATAATTATTATTTAAAAGAAAAGAAAATTCTTTTTGTGATTGTATTTTATTAAATTTATGTCAATTAACAAAGAAGTGCAGTTATTGCTATAAGATGCTCTTACTTCCATGATTTGTGGAGCTTTCTTTGGACCATAGCCATTAGTGACCTGAAACTCGCCCTCAAATTTTCCAGAAAAGGTCATCTCAAATACAGACGGATCGTCATCACCCCATCCACTGTTCCCTGCATAATCTGCTGTCACCAACTCCTCTGTTTTCACCTGAAATTTCATAGATTCGGTTAACACCAATACTTCAACATATGAGTTATAAGTTTGCTTTGAAATTTCAAACTGGTTTGTCGGTAACATATTGAATGAAGCCTACCTCTATCAATTATTATTCAAATTTAATAATTGCAAAGGCAGAACCGTATGACTCTTCTTATCTCTGATTCTCCAGCATACATATATATCATTATATGCAACTCAAGTTTATTAATTGTTTCCTTTTCAATGAGGAACATGAGAAAAAGTGTGAATCACCTGTAAGAAAGATCCATTAGGTGCTTTGATTCGAACACGGCTCTGATCATCAGAGTTTCTCACAATCTCAAACGTCTCTGAACTACCAGTGGTGTTTGATGTAGCTACTACATTGATCCCATTTCCATTGGTGTCAAGTCCAATAAATTGTTTGTTAAAGACCCTAAGATGGAAAGTGGTCTCATTGATCCTCCACAACTACTCAAGAACAAATAAAAAAACATAATAACATATTTATCATAATAAACTGTAAATAAACGATCCAACAATAGTATTTAAGACATGAAAATGTTTATGTTACTTTAAATGTTTCCCAGTCGAAAGCAGATGTCCGGTTGGCAACAATGATCATTCCTCCACCTGCCTCAGAACAAAGGTACTTCCCAACCGTAACTGATTTAAACTGGAGTCTGGTACCATCCTGACAAAGGTAAATACCAATGATCAACGCTAAAGTTGATAGAGTTTCAGGAATACAATAATGACAGAATATAACTAACAAAAATCTTTAAAGTATAATTTAATCAAGTGTGGAACAAACCAGAAAGTCTTTGTTGGGGATGCCATCAAAAAGAGAAGGTTTGATCCAACCTTCTGTCACCAGCCAAACTCCAAGATTAACTGCTTTAATGTTAGATGGCGGCATCGATAAGTATATGATACCCAACCCAACAGAAAATAATAACATCAATAATATAACATGTTTCTTTAGCTTTGAGTTATCTGCCATTTAATTCTCTTTTTGTATTTTAAGTCTCTACAATGATCATACCTCTATACATATATGTGCAAGGAATGGGTATGGGATAACTTTGGTGAAGATGCGCATACTGACCAATTAGATTTCAGGAATGGTTTGCTTAACTTGGGTGAACATGTCTGAACAGAACTTGACCAATTACATACCAGGAGTGGTTAACTTGGTAAAGATGTGTGAACAGAACACTGACCAATTAGATTTCAGGAATGGTTAACTTAGGTGCACATGTCTGAACGGAAAACTAACCAATTAGATTTCCTTTTTTTTAAAAAAAAAATATATATATATTAACCAATTAGATTTTAGGAATGGCTAACTTCTGTAATGATGTGTGAACAGAACAATGACCAATTAGATTTCAGGAATGGCTAACTCAGGTGAAGATGTCTGAACAGAACACTGACCAATTAGATTTCAGGAATGGTTATGGAATAACTTAGGTGAAGATGAGTGAACATAACACTGACCAATCAGATGAGTTGAAAATTCTTTATTGACATTGACAGACTTCTTTCCCTAGGCGATCTGCCGGCATCCTATGGTGACACTTCAGCTAGTCCTTACGCTCAACTAAAGGATTCCTGCAAAGCTAAGCCGTGTTATTTCTGAAACCTTTTTGAAAACAACGGAAACACGGTGAAATTTTTCATTTTTATTTCAAACCTTTGTAAAACATTTTATAAAATTTGGATAACATCCCATCTGTTTTTCAGACTTTACCATCCTACAAGTTATAAAATTTAATAATTCTAAATATTACAAATCAATTTTCCCAAACTGCAGAGCCTCAGACTCTTATTTTTACCAATCCACAAGCAACCACAAACATGCATACGGTTTAGAAAGATATATTAAATTGAATTCATAAGTCATGCATGATTAATTTCAATCAATTCCAACAAAATAGCCAAACTAAATTTTAAAACCCCTTTTTCCAAAAGCTTTAAAAATTCACATGCAGATCTTTTTATACATATCCAAAAAATTTATAAAAATGGCCCACATTTAAAAAATAATAGCACAGTCTGCTCGACTCCTCTAATCACGATTCGGAGTTCCTGCTATTGAAGTGCCTGTACCTGTACTTGTGCCTAGGGAGGTTTTTATTTACAAAAATATAAAATATAGTGAGTTTGATCCAAGTGAGTGTCATATAATTCTCATTTAAATCTAGCTTATCAAATATCCTCCCAAAGATCTTTTTAAAACATTTATGCATGATCAAATACCATGATTGAACAATTGATATAGTTGAAATTCATCATCCATTTAAAAACACAAATATCAATCAAAATTTAATAAAATTCATGCCCAATAAATAAAATTTAAATCCATAGGTTGTATGGTTTCTATTTCTATCAAAACATTTTAATAATGGTGGCAATAATAACTTTCAAAGAATTTATAAATATAAATAGGCTAACCATTAGTAGCCTGCATTACATGGTACCCTAAGAGTAGAGCGGAATTATGCGTCGCTCAGGCCATCACGGAATTCCACATCGTTCAGATCATCTATCCAGTTTTTACGTAGTGGAATTCCACGTCATTACGGAGCGGAATTCTACATCGCTCGGGTGGAAGCTAGCTAATAATATACCTCTTACGTGCATTGGGCGACTCACAGGACTAAACAAACAATGTCCCATCCGCTATTAGTGACAGACTCTCCCAACACAGCCAATGCATGCTTAAAGTACTCAGACCAAACTGGAGATATATAACATACAATCAAGTGTACCATAAGTTTTCAATTTCATTTCAATTATAAATTTCCATTCTCTTCAAACTACATTTCATATAAATCATTTTCATAATCCATGCAACAATTTCAATTTCGAATTCATTTGATATCCTTAACAACATGATAAATTTGGCATGCATTTAAAATCAATCATAGTAAAAATATTTTTATAAAGACACTCACTTGGTCTTAAAGCTCTGTATATGGAAACTCAGGGGTCGTGCGGTGCTTCGCTCGCTTCCTCCTCACCTACACATCATATATATACAAAAATTTACGTTCGCGTCAACTTCTGGAAACTCGAAATGCCTAAAATTACATAATTGCCCCTAAGTGACCCATTTTACTCATAAATCTCCGTTTTTCATTCCTTTATCGATTCTAAGGTTCCGAACTCAGTTTTCTTCATCTAGAGCCTATGCACTATCACTTAGGGTCATTTTGACACTAACGGAATTGCGTTCGGAGGTCTGAAGTGAAAATTATCCGATTTCGACCCCTTTTGGCCGAACCTATTCCCTAGCCCAATCGAGGTGGTTTTCTTTCCTCTGTTTTCGCTCCAATCATCTCCCTAACTCGTGCTTAGGTCAGCTCAAGTGTAGGTACGGAAAGAAACTGAAACGCCCCAATCCGGACCGCCATTAGGCTCCTATCCGAATGGTACGCCCGGGCACCCCAACGAATCCCTCTAAGCCCATCTTGATGGGGAAGAAAGCATCCGAGGAGCGAACCCTCTTAACTTGAAACTTAACTTTAGCGGAAGCAAAATCTTTTAAATCTAAAGTTGAAATGGTTTGGGTTGGTTTGACACTATTCTTTTGGTCAATTTTAAAACTAAAACCGGCAGCATAACAGCTGTAATTTGGATAAACCAAAAACCTGGAAATCAATTTAAACACTTCAAACTATAATCACATCCAACCCAACTTCTCACAAATTCAGTTTATCAACATAATCACAAAGATTTAAAAGCTTCAAAGTCAAAATATAAATATGTACTTTTAAATCTAGTAAGCTTGGTTTTTCAAGCACAAAATAATACTCTTTTACACAATTCAAAAGATATCACTCTTTTGATGCAAAATATACAAAATATATGCAATATAAAACTCAAAATATGCTTAATACATTATTCAATATGCAACTGCCAGTAATTGCGCCCACTTGAATGCGAAAGAGGGAGGCTTCAATCGTCTTCACCCACACGAGATCATCAATTTCAAACTTAAATAACTCACCCCTTTTTCTTTCGCATTGACTTAGCTTTGGGACTGATTTTCGAGTTGTTTTGGACTACTTTTGGTGACAGATCTGAGCTGGGTTGGAGCTGATTTTCTTCCTCCTTCCTTCTCCTCTCTTCCTCTCTCTCTTTCCCTCTCACTTCGCCGCGATTCACGGCTGAAATCGCCGCCGTTCTGGTGTCTCTGTCGCGCGGGTGGAGGGCTGTTTTCAAGCTGAAAATCAGCTCAGATGCAGCTGAAATGGAGAAGAATCAGCTGGGTTCGGCACGCAGGACTGCAGGTGACTGGACAGCAGCTCGCCACTGTCTTTTTCCTCGCCGATCGGAGCTGATTCGCGGCTGTTCTGCTCGGTTTTCAGCGCTGTTTTCGCGTCACTTCCGCCGACGAGCTGCTCGACTTCGATCTGGCTTTGCAGCGATCGGTCGGCGCTGCTATGACGTCAACCGGAGCTGCTTGGTGGTCGCCGGCGTCACTCCTTCTTCCTTCTTCTTTTCTTTCTTCTTTCTTTCTTCTCCGTCGCGTTTTGCGACTGCTTGGGCTGTTCTGTCTTTATATTTCTGTGTTGACTTGAAAGTCAATCACCATATTCTTTGGCTTCTAATTTCCTCTTCAAAACTCTCAATAATTGCACTTTCGCCCTATAAAATCTCATTCTCTTCCCTTAGCTTTTAGTTAAATCATATTATGACCACAATTTTAAACTTTATTTTCAACTTAGTCCCTTATTTCCTTAAAACTTACTCGATTTCATTTACCATTTTAACTTCCCGTTAAATCTTCAATTGAGTTTAAATCAAATCTTAGGGGTTCTCTATAACCTTAAATCTTTCCATAAACCATTTAGGGTCTCAAATAAATACTTAGGGACTATTCCTGAGTAATCCGTACAATATAAAAATAGAGGGTTTACAGAAACGGTCATCGAGTAAGCGTTTTAGGTTAAAAACACGTTATTTTCTCTACTAATTTTTAGGCGGTTCCTTGATTTTGAATTCTAAACTTAATCTTCGACTTTTAATAGCTTCAACACTCTTAATTAAACTTGTTAGGGTCATCAAAACTCTCAACGGACGCCATAAGGGTCAATTTACAGAATCACCCTTCAAACTAGTTTAGCACGCGATTTGATTTCTCTTTAAATTTTTGATATTTTCTTAGTTTCCTAATCTCTCAATAAACATTAATTCACTTAGATTTCAACTCATTTTTACTCAAAAACCAACCAACCAACAAATCATACAAAACCCATTTCAATTCAACTTAATCACCAACAAAAATCATCAACTTCAAACTCAAACAACTCACTCCTTTTTCCTTTTCGCGTTGACTTCGTTTTGAGGTTGATTTTAAGGCTGTTTTAGACTGATTTGGTGACAGATCTAGTGCGAAAATGGATGGCTTTTTGGTTGGATCTTCCTCTCTTCTTCCTTCCCTCTTTCTCTCTCTCTCTCTCCCTCGGTTTCGCCGCGATTTGTTGTTGATTTCGCCGTTGATTTGCTACTTGTTTCGCCGTTGATTTGCTGTCTGTTCGCGAGCGTGGAGGACTGGTTTGGCTTTGGTTCAGCTAGGTCTTGGTGCGCTTGGCGTCGGGTTCGGCTAGAGCAACTCGTCAGCATCGATCTCGCGCGGTTGGTGAGGTCTGCAGCTGGACTTGGTTGCTTTGTGACTAGTCTACGGCAGCTCGAGCTGGTTCTGCATGCTGGTCGGTGCGACGGCGGTGAAGGCTGCAAGGTCTGATCGGTCGACTGACTGCTCCTTCTTTTTCTTCTTCTTCTTTTCTTTTTTGTCTTTTCTTCTTCTTTCTCTCTCGGTTAGTGACAGTCTTTGGTTTGATTTTGTTTTGTGAGTCAATTTTTGCTTCATGCTTTGCTCCCCAATCAACTTTAAAAATGACGATCACGTCCTCAAAAAATTTCATTTTCATCCCTTAGCTTTAGTTTAAATTCTACTTGACCTCAAATATTAAAACTTGTTTTCAATTTAGTCTCTAATCACACTTAATAATTACTCAATTTCGTTTACCATTTTACCCTTCCATTTATTCTCCAATTGGATTTTAATAAATCTCTAAAGTTTCTCTACAACCTTAGGTATTTTCATTGACTTTTTAGGGTCTCAATTCAGTGCCTAGGGAGTATCACTGAGAAAACTATAAATAAGAAATCGAGGGTTTACAATTTCTCCCCTCCTTATAAAAATTTCGTCCTCAAAATTAAATTACATACCTGACTCAAAGAGGTGCGAATATTGGGTACGCATTTGCTTCTTATGCTCTCAAGTAGCTTCTTCCATGACATGATTCCTCCACAACACCTTTACCAAGGGAATGACTTTATTGCACAGGACCTACTCCCTGCGACCTAGAATCTGAACCGGTTCCTCTTCATATGACAAGTTTTCCCTTAGTTCCACAGGTTGCTCTTCCAGTACATGGAAGGGATCAGGAATGTATTTCCATAACATAAATACATGAAATACATTGTGAATTCTGGCTAACTGTGGTGACAGCTTCAATCTATAAGCCACTGATCCAACCCTGTCCGTGATCTCATATGGCCCAATATAGCGCGGACTCAACTTACCATGCTTTCTGAATCGAAGAACACCTTTCCACGGGAAAATTTTTAGGAACACCTTATCACTAATCTCAAACTCAAGGTCTCTACGACGGTGATCTACATAACTCTTTTGCCTGTCACTTGCTATCTTGAGCCTGTTTTTGATGACTTTAACATTGTTTGAAGTGACTTGGACAAGCTTTAGACCTATCAGTTTCCTCTTACCTACCTCATCCCAACATACTAGAGTCCTGCACTTACGTCCGTAAAGTGCCTTATATGTGGCCATACCTATACTGGCCTGATAATTATTATTATAAGCGAACTCCATTAGTGGTAGGTGTGTATCCCAACTCCCTTTAAACTCTAGAACGCATGCTCTGAGCATGTCTTCAAGTGTTTGGATCGTTCGCTTAGACTGACCATCCGTCTAAGGGTGAAAAGCTGTACTGAAATTCAACTGTGTGCCTAACGATTTCTGCAAACTGGGCCAAAATTTCGATGTGAACCTCAGATCATGGTCTAAGACAATGGAAACTGGAGTACCATGAAGTTTGACTATCTCATCAATGTAGAGTTGGGCTAACTTACTTAAGGAGTAGTCATTCTTGATTAACAAAAAATGGGCTGATTTCGTTAACCTATCCCTAATAACCCATATAGTATCATGCCCGCTCTGACTACGTGGAAGCCCTACAACAAAGTACATAGTAATCTTTTCCCATTTCCATTATAGGATAGGGAGGGGCTGCAACAGTCCTGTAGGTCTCTGATGTTCTGCCTTTACCTATTGACAAGTCAGACATCTGGAAACAAAGTCTACTATCTCTTTCTTTATCCCTCTCCAGCAATAGTGCTCCTTCAAAGTGTGGTACATCTTCGTACTACCCGAATGCATGACATAAGCTGCGGAGTGAGCCTCCTCCATAATCTCTCTTTTCAGATCCTCTATATCTGGTACGCATAAACGCTGACCCATCATCATTGTACCATCCCCTCTGATTACAAAATCTGATCTCCACCCACTCTCAATCTCCTCTTTCGCGTTGACTTCGCTTTCAGGTTGATTTTGGGGCGATTTTGGACTGATTTGGTGATAGATTTAGTGTTAAAATGGATGGGTTTTTGGTTGGATCTTCCTCTCTTCTTCCTCCTCTCTTTCTCTCTCTCTTTCTCTCCCTCGATTTGGCCACAATTTGCCGTCGGTTTCACCGTCGATTTGCTGCCTGGTAGTGGGCGTAGAGGACTGGTTTGGTTCAACTCAGTCTTGGTGAGCTTGGCGTCGGGTTCGACTGGAGTAACTCGTCGGCGTCGGTCTCGCGCGGTTGGCGGTCGATTCTGCAGGTCAGGTCTGGTTAGCTCGGTCGGCGAGGTCTGCGGTTGGACTTGGTATCTTTGCGACTGGTCTACGGCAGCCTAAGCTAGTTCTGCATGCTGGTTGGCTCAATGGCGTCTGCGGCGAGGTCTGGTCGGTCGGTCGGTAGCTCATTCTTCTTCTTATTCTTCTCCTCTTCTTATTCTTTTCTCTTTTTCTTTTCTTTTTCTTTCTCTCTTGGTCAGCGATAGTCTTTGGTCTGATTTTGTTTTGTGAGTCAATTTTTGGTTTATGCTTTCCTATCTAATCAACTTTAAAAATGACGGTCACGTCTTGAGAAAATTTTGTTTTCATCCCTTAGCTTTAGTTTAATTTCTACTTGACCTTAAATATTAAAACTTGTTTTCAATTTAGTTCCTAATCACGCTTAATAATTACTCGATTTCGTTTACCATTTTACCCTTCCTTTTATTCTTCAATTGGATTTTAATAAATCTCTAAAGTTTCTCTACAATTTTAGGTATTTTCACTAACCTATTAGTGTTTTAATTCATTGCCTAGGGACTTTCACTAAGAAAACCATAAATAAGAAATCGAGGGTTTACAGACATTATATATTAATGCCCCGTGAAAATCAAATTTGAAACTTTTATACATCACATTGTCCAAGTCATATGGGAAAGGCTCATGTCAAACGATGTTCATACATCTAAGCTAGAGAGTTGGAAAAAATTAGCCAACTTCCAAGATTAATTGCTTTAATTCTAAAGCTATGGTTAACCCTCGCATAAGTAAGAAAATGATAGCATACACAATACAACACGTATCCTTAGTATAGCATAAATAGTCATTTGATACTCTATTTGTATTTTAAGTCTCTAAAACATTAATGTCTTGTGAAAATCGTTGAAATGCATAGTTGTCATTCAATTAATGTTGGCAATATTTCGTTGTCTGGAGCAGTTTTTCCTGATTATTTCGCAAATCTGCTTAAGAATACATTTTGATAGACCCTTTTTCCTAGACGATCTGCCGGCACCTTACGATGACCCTTCAGCTAGCCCTTACGCTCAACTAAAGAATCTCCCCGGAGCTAAACCGTGTTCTTTCTGAAACCTTTTCGAAAACAACGAAAACGCGAGAAAATTTTTCGTTTTTATTTCAAACATTTACAAAACATTTTATAAAAATTTAGGCAGTATCCCGTCTGTTTTTCGAACTTTGCCACTCTACAGATTATAAAATTTAACACTTCTAAAATATCACAAATAAATTTTTTCGAACTACAGAGCCTCAGGCTCTCATTTTCAACACAACCACAACCATAATTTCACATTTCAAATTATAAACTCATTATCAACAAAATCATATGTCATACATCAATTTACTCCAAAAACACAATTAAATCGGAGTTGACCACAAAAAGATATTTACAAAACCACGTAGAGATAATTGAACAAATACAAGAGTAGAAAATCACATGAGCATTATCGCCATGACTGTCTAGTATCTTCTCGGGGTAATCCGCAGCTATGGTACTTGTGTCTAGGGAGGTTTTATTGGCGAACATAGAAAACGTTTGATGAGCTTTAGAAGCCTAGTGAGTGTCATATAACATATTTAAAACCATATTTTCATAAAAGCCTCCTTAAAACAGTTTTGATAATTCGAATCAAATTCATTTATTATAAATTGAGTTTCATGCATTAATATTATAAAATACATGTTGCATGGTTTTCAATTTCATAGATGGATCTACTATCGTTGCAGGGTTTTCATTCTAAAAACCTTTCCTTTTTATGAAACAAACTGGTCCGACTCTGCTCGTAGATGTTCTACCAACTAGTCCGGCTCCTACCAGCCTTTAGTGACCCGTTCCACATGGTACCCTAGTATAGAGTGGAATCCTGAATCGCTCTCTATCCGGTTCAAGTAGCGAAATGCTGCATCGCTATAGAGCGAAATTCTATCTCGCTCGTGCATTGGACTGATCTCTCAGACATCTAACCAACATAACTACTTGCGGGTACCTCCCGCGGTTAGTATAGTTAGTGACGTACCGACACTACTAGCTCTACCAATGCACGCTTCGAATACTCAACCCAGACCGGTAATATTCTGATACTCTTTGGGTAAGCTATAAGTTTTACTTTTCACATTTTCAAAACTAAAATCTATTTTATATACAATTCAAAATGAAAAATCATCGTTTTAATGAAAATACAAAGACTATATTATCCGTTACCGTGCAACTTATCATTTAAATCATATTTCGCTTTTACCAAAACATTCAAATATGCATGAAACATTCATTTATAAATCAAATCAACACAAAACTCATTGAAAATCATTTTGACACTCACCTTAACTAACGATCGCTTCTGAATAACTTTTCGGAAGGCTCCAAAACGCTCTCTATCACTTTTCCCTTGTTCTGCCGGCTTGCTCGTCACCTACACAACATATGTATACGTAAATTTACGTTCGCGTCAGCTATTGGAAACTCGAAATAACTAAAATTATATAATTGCCCCTAAGTGACCCATTTTACGCATAAACCTCCATTTTTCGTTTCTTTATCAATTCTAGGTTTCTGAACTCAGTTTTCTTAGTCTGAAACCTATTTACTATCACCTAAGGACGTTCTGGTACTAACGAAATCGCGTTCGGAGACCCGAAACGAAAATCGTCTGATTTCAACCCCTTTAGGCCGAATATTATTCACAACCCTACTCGGGGCTTTTCTTCATTCCATTTTCACTTCGAACACCTTCCCAACTTGCCCTCTAGTTGATCCTACTATCAGTACGGAAAGAAACGGTCATCAGGTAAGTGTTTTAGACTAAAAACGCGTTGTTTTCGCTACTAATTTTGGGCGTTTTCTTGGTTTTGATTTCTGAATTTAATCTTTCACTTTTAATACTCTCAATACATCTAATTAAACTCATTAGAGTCATCCGAACACTCAACGGACGCAATGTGGATCAATTTATGGGATTGCCCTTCATACTAGTTTAGTGCGCGTTTTGATCTCTTTTTAAATTCTTGATATTTTCTTGATTTTCTAAGCTTCCAATAAACATTAATTCACTTATTTTTCAACTCATTTTTACTCAAAACCAACCAACAAACAAATCGTAACAAAACTCATCTCCAAATCAACTCAATCACCATTAAAATCATTAACAATATCAACTTCAAACTTAAACAACTCACCCATTTTCTTCCTCACAAAATCACCCTCTTTCTCTTCACGTTGACCTCTGTTTGGGGCTGATTTTTGGTGGCAGATCTGGTGCAAAAATGGTTGCTCTTCCTCTCTTCCTTCTCCTTTCTTCCTCTCTCGCTCTCTCTCTCTCGATCGATCATCGATCTGGCGTTTCTGCAGTCGATTTGCTTCGTACGTTTCTGCTCTACTTCAGATCGAGTTCGGTAGTTGGTTTGCGTGCGGTTCTGGTCGTGTTTGCCGTCGGCTTAAGCTAGGTTCTACAGGTGGTCAGGACGACAGCTCGGGCGTCGTCGTCATCATCGTCGATTCTGCGTACTGGTTTACACGACGAGGTCTGGTTCTGTCGTCGATCTATCGTCAACTTTGGGTCTGTCTTAGTCTGGTTTGAATGGTTATAGCTTGCCTTCTTCTTCTTTTCTTATTCTTTTGGTTCGACGACAGTCTCTAATTTCTCTTTTTGCTCACTGTTTCGAGCTTCGCTTTTGTAATTTAAAACAACTTTGTTCTTCATGTTTTTCTCCATAAACAACTCTAAAAATGCCGGTCACGTCCTGAGAAAATTTCATTCTTATCATTTAGCTTTTAGATCAATTCTAGTTTGACCATAATTATTAAAACTTATCTTCAATTTAGTCCCTTGTCACATTAAATAATTACTCGATTTACCCTTCCGTTTAATCTTCAATCCAGTTTAAATTGATCTCTAAGGGTTTCCTATAACCTTAGACGCTTCTATTAACAATTTAGGGTCTCTAATAGTTACTTAATGACTATTATCGGGAAATCTGTAAAATTAAAATAGAGGGTTTACATATTCAGTAAGCGATAGTCAAAACTCAATATTGGACTAATGAATTGAATTGCTCAAGAGATACAACCATATCTCCGCAGCATGAGCTAAACTGGATAATGAAAACTGATGAGTTAATGGTATTTCTCTTAGTAGAAATGCTACTCCATCTAGAGTCTAGGTTTTAGTTACATGTTGATAAACACTGGTTTTTTAGTAGAAAAATTAAACCTCCATTAGCATATTAGACTTCATTATTATTACCAGTTTAAACTTTCTACCTTACCAAACAAATTCTTGATTTTAAGCCATAAACCATTGAATTAATATTTTGATTATTTAAAAGGTACATAACCAAAAGAAGTGGAAGTACATGAACATGAAGTATGAAGAGAATGGAACCTTCTAAGCATGATACATTTATGAAGCAGTCGGTGCAAAAGCATGTTTTATGGACTTGATCAAGAGTATTATGTTCCTTTAATATCGTATACCAAAGGACTTATCTGATATAATGCATGTATTATATATGGTCAAAATGTTGAATATATCTACATTATTTCTCAATAATTAGGATAGTTGACCAGCCCTCTAGATATAAAAAGTCACTATAAAATGATGGTGCTGTAACTAGAGATAAAGGGATAAAGAGGACCAAACTATGGTCTTAGTAGAGCTACCTCAATGGAAGCTTACTTGTTTATTGTGGGACAACAATTAGTCATTAATATAATTAATTTGAACCACAATTTTTTGGACTTGATGCATCTAGTGCTTTATTACATGTATTAAACAATCTGATGAAAAAAGTCTTTATTTTGACCATAGTTGATCATTAGAACTATAGACGTAACTTAGAAGTCTTTTGCGTTCCAACTAAACTGCTTGCCTTTGGATAATTTTCGGAAAAGGCAAACAGTTTGACTGGAAGAGTTGAACAAAACTACACAAGGCTTGACAAAATTAGGTCATAAAATGGGCTTCCCACATATGATTAAATAAGAGAAAACTTCATTTTAGTCTTTGAGATATAAAAAATCATTAGATTTTTAAAGCTCTTACAGAAATAGCTCATTTTATCCCTAAAGTTCTAAAAACTCTTCAAAAAAACATAAATCGTCAATTACCTGACGATAAAAGGAGACATAAACTTTGGGTAGGAATTATGTTTTTGACATTTCCCATAAGAGAACTAGGATTACGAAATGTGTAAGGCCAAAATTGAATACATATATATATATGTATATATATATAAATTCGTTAAAATAAAATATAAAAGGTAATTAATTAATTAAAAATTAATTAAATTAAAAAAATGAAAGATCTCCATCTTCCATCTTTAAGATGGACAGTAAAGATTAAAATTAATCATGAAAATAAATCTAAAAAAAGTTAAAAAAAAATTGGGTTCAAACCCAGATGAAGCATTAAGATTTGGTCTCACCTAGATCTTAAAAACATTTTTTCAAATATATATATATATATATATATATATATATATATTACAATGGAAGAAGGCGGGTTGGTTGAAGAAGGAAGAAGAAGAAGAACGGTTACAGACCGGACGATGGTTGTTAATGGTGTTGGTTGCAAAATTAAAAAAAAAAAAAAAAAAAAAAAAAAAAAAACAAATTTATTTAACCTTAGAACTGCACAAATCATTTTATTGAGTATAGCAAGTAAGTAAGGATCGATCACGCAAGGAGTTTTTATTATACTTTTAATTCAAAGTTTACTTAAGTCTTCAACTAAAGAACAATTAAATTAAAGAAAGGTTATGAGATTGAGGTTAAAGACTTAAAACTAAAAATAAAACAAAAAACTAAATTAATGAAAATCAATAAAGAAAAATTTAGTTAAAATATCCTATACTCGTGGAATTAAAAGTATGTTAGAAACTCCTCGTGGGATTAACCCTTGCTTGCTTGCTATACTCAATAAAAAGATTTGTGAATATGCAAGGTCAAACAAATTTGTTTTCTAAATTTGCTAGCAACACCATCAACAACTACCGTTCGATTTGCAACTCATCTTCTTTTTCTTCTTCTTCTTCCACTACAACTTGTCTTCTTCTTCAACCAACCCGTCTTTTTGCATCGCAATTTTTTGTTTCTAACCTACTTTTAATTTCTAGTTTATTTAAAACTTCAACTAAAGAACAATTAAATTAAAGAAAGGTTATGAGATTGAGGTTAAAGACTTAAAACTAAAAACATAGTAGAAAACTAAATTAAGGAAAAATCAATTGAGAAAAACTAAGTTAAAATATCTTATCCATCGCTAAACAATCCCTCAATTCATAAAATTGATTGATAATGCAAACTCATATTAAAGCATGATAAAGGCATTCATGACAATGTAATGATCATACTGCTTGTCGTATTGATTCTTTCTTAGATTGTATGTAAATAACATGACGTCTATATAGATACATGTATTTCCAAATTACAACCTAGCATGGTATCCACTTAGGTTTAATAATGAAAACCCATTAAGAACGAAAAAAATATGAATGTCATACAAACCTTTGAACGTGGCGTCTATTATAGATCTTTATGAATCAAGGTTTTTCAATTAATTTGTTAGCAATTGATTGTTATAAACAAAGAAAACTTGATGGATGTTGTCAATTAGGCAGGGCAATAAGATTGTGTTGTGTGTAAGGGTAGTAAAAGAATTTTGGATCATTTTTGAAACTATTTTCACTGAGGTAATCATGAAATTTGCTTTATTTGAGGGGTAACTTTACTAAAAACCTTTGGTTTTATAAATTTAAATTGTTTTGTCCTTTTTGTCAAGTTTTATATAGACAAACAAAAGGTAGATATTTAGAATTATAAGTAGATGACTTATTATATAATCTCAGTTGTTTTGTAGTAGCAATCTATTTTAAGGATGAAAGGTGAACTTGCAAATTGTTTTATTAAGAGAACACATGGTGGCCGATATGGTAGTGGCTACCAATGGCAACCGAGGCTAGAGGAGGTGTACTGTCTTCTAGTGGAGCAGGGACGGAGCCAGATTTTGATTTTGGAGTGGTCAAAAGGAAAATTAAATTTTAAGTTAATACAAATCAAATGCATTAATATTTTAAAAATAAGTTATTTAAATCAAACTTAAACATCTACTATAATGGTATTAAAAATTAATATATAAATAAAGATGAGTTTTGTGAATCAAATAAAATAATAAATATATAAAACATCTATTCTTTTTCTTAAAAAATCCTATATAAAATATTTATTAATCTATCAGTTTAAAGAAAATTTTGAACCCCATCTTGCCTATTTATGGTTTAAGAAGAGCATTACAACACTCCAGTTTCACCACACACTGCATTCTGTTTTAGATTTGTGGCTTTCAAGAAGGACATATTAGTACCCAGTCTCTGCCACACCTTTCTGGGGCCAAGGCTAAACCCCATGAGGATAAATGGTTATTGTGGTGACTAAGGATCACTACAATATTAATATTTGTAAGAATATTTTGAAATTTCTTAAAAAAAATATATTTTGAAATTGCTTAATTAAAACATATGTAATTAAAATATATAATTAAATGATAAAAAAATCTTACTAATTAAAGGGGTCATGGCCACTATGGGTGATAGGACCCATCCCGAGTCCTCTATTGAGTCCAAGAGAATCCTTAAAAACTGACGAAACACATCTTGACTATTTCCTTGAGTTCAAGAGGATGTCATGAAAACTGTGATATTTCTAATTGAAATATAGAATTAAAATCCTTTAGAAAAATTTACGATCCTTAATATATCTGGAAAAGATATTTCATCTATAAAACTATTATTAAAGCACATTTAAGGAATTTGGTTAATTAAAAATAATACATATTGATGCCAAAATGTTTCCACTTAAAAATAATAAAAATAATAATGCATTTTTGTCATCACCATGTGGTCATTCTCATGATATACAATAATATGTATGAACCTGCGACAGATACCTGAAAAAAGTGGGTTTTATAAAAAAGTGAGTGCTAACACTTAGTGAGTAGATATAATTTTTCTAAAAATATTTCTAAATAAAACATAACATATAACTGGTAATAATACATAATCATATCTAAAAATAAACCTGAATTCAAGTTAGATATCATAATAAAGTTGTAAGTGTCTATATGAATAATTTTTTATCACTTTAGATAATATAACATGAATAAAACTTCTCTTAAAGCAATAAAAAATCATTTTGAATCCGCTTTGTAAAACTTGAAATTATTTAAATCTGATAACATAGTATAATAAAATATATATTCTTTCTTACTAAATAATTTATCCAAAAATCCTTGAATAACTCATCAAATCTGTTTTATAAATAATCTCATATCATTTTCGAAACTCTTTCAATCAAATCTCCTACTGTAAAACTGATGTTTTGTAAATCTTTTTTGAATAATGACACAAGTTTCTCTATTTTCACCAGCACACTTTAAGCCTCTATTGGACCCCTGTTCACGGACTTATGGCTCTTATGATGCGAACCACGTATATATCGATACGACATCCACAATCAAATTAAAGCATAACCCCAAGAAAGATTAAAACATATTTATAATGAAAACTTTGACGCATTGATCATGTCATTCAAGAACCAAAATTATCACAAGAATGATATTGACGCCACTCCCAAGACATAGATGAGAAGGTGGGAGATAAGTTATGATTTCGATCGTCACAAACATAGCTTGATAAGATCACATGTTCATGAATGAACAAAAAAGATAATTCACTCTCTCAGTTAAACATAATTGGCTGCATCTTCATTCCATAAGCAACTTCTTGAAAATTTAAGTTTAATAAGCCTTATATAGGCATACAATCTTAATCCTTATTGGAAACTGAATAAAACCCTATTTTTGATTGACTTTGACTTTTCTAAACGCACTCATATTGACTTTTAATTTAAATAAATGACTCAGCCCTATATTTACAAACCTAATAAATTAAACTAATTTTAAACAATCATATAATACAAATTAAGCCCAAATTAATTAAAACTCAATTAACTTCAGTTTAAACCCAATTTAACGCGACCCGACCTGGATACCTCTAACTTTGATCCGGTCGGTCACGCCGGGCACCCCAATGGATCCCTCTTAAACCCGACTCGAACTCTACTATTCAACAACAATACCTTACTCACACAATTAATCACATTTAGATTCGAAACCAATCATGTTTATTAGAATTGAAATCAAGATATGAAGCAGTAGACCATGAGTTTGAGATAATGAAGAGAGACTGAAAGACATTCCGGTAGTTAGAAAATTTTCAAAAGTGTGCTCTCAAGGAACTCTCCTGGTTTACCATCCGAGAGGGAAATTAGTGAATATGACCAGAAGTTGTAATGTTCATTACATTGAATTGGCTATTGAATTAGGATTGATGTGACTAATTGGTGATCGAAATTTGAAATGCTTAGATGATATGATTTTATGGTTTGAGTAATTAAATCAGATACGATATTATTATGTTTAATAACTGCTTAGCATAAAGCTCGAATTTTGAGAATATTGATGGTAAGAATCACAAAGGTCATAGAGTTCATTAGAAATGTAACAGATAAGTAAGATGGATCATGAACGAATCAGATTTTTTTTTATGTTAAATAATCTGCTAATTGATGGATGTGATGAAATGAGGTTGAGTTAGTATATATGGACATGATTGTTTATTTTTGAATATAGATCAGATTTGAGGATTTAAGTTCTTTATTGAAGATTTTGGAGTTAGGTGTGAATCGTGATGAGATAGTGAAATTGCATAGCAAAAGTGTAATGTGTAACCTTTAATTTGAGAAATTCATGTCGATTAGATTCTAAGTTTGAGTTATGAAACAATAGATATCAATTTGGAAATGGCAAGATGAGATATATATAAATGAGATATAGTTTTAATGCCATGAAATATGATCCAGAAGGGGATATAGGTAATGATTCTTAAATTGATAATGATGTTTAAGTATTGATTGATTTAAGAGCTCTCTATTTTATTAATTTTGTGGATCTTATTGATGAGTTTGGATGCGAGATTATGGGAGTATAGTATCAAGTAATTTTTCCTTCAGACGATGAGGTGAGTTTGGGTGGATATTAGTTATAAGTATTGACTTGAAAGATGAGACAGATCAGCTTGTATCTTTGGCTGTATTGATGATCTAATTAAGGAAAAATGAGAAGCCCTATTGGAAATACGGTACGTAGATCCTTACGTAGTATCATAGTTTATGAGTTTCAAATGATTGGAGTTTTTGATAAGGAATGACAAAGAGCTAGTAAGTCTAAGTTTTTATTTCAATTTCTAAAAGAGAAACTCAGGAAGAAGATATCTGAACAAGATGTTCAAGCAATGATGATGTAAAGGTTAGAGCGATGATACAGAAGATGTTATGAATGATCTTACAGTGAAAGAGGATTCAAAAGAGAGAATTATTCAGATGAGATCATTCAGAAATTTCGAGGACGAAATTTTTATAAGGAGGGGAGAAATTGTAAGCCCTCGAATTTGATTTTACGGATTTCCTCAAATATAGTCCCTAAATAATTATTGGAGACCCTAAATGGTTCATGGAAATGTCTAAGGATATATGGAACCCATAGAAATCGATTTCGACTAGATTGGAGACTAAACGGAAGTATAAAATAGTGAATGAAATAGAATAAATATTTAAGGTGATAAGGGACTAAATTGAAGATAAATTTTAATAATTGTGGTCAAAGTGGAATTAAGCTAGAATTTAAGGGAGGAGAATGGATTTGTCTTAGGGCATAAGTGGAATTATTGAGAGTATTGTGGAGGAAAATAGAAGCCAAGAAAATATCAAAGAGTTATAGAGAATCCAAAACGCGCAATAAACTAGTTTAAAGGACAATTTCGTAAATTGACCCTTATGACATCCGTTGAATGTTTGGATGACCCTAATGAGTTTAATTAGGCATGTTGAAGCTATTAAAAGCGAAAGATTAAGATTAGAAATCAAAATGGAGAGTTGTGCGTAAAAAGGATCATATAGGGAGGATTGTGTAATTTTGAGTTTCCAGAAGTGACGTGAACGTAAATTTATGTTTCCATATGTTATGTAGGTGACGAAGGAGCTCGAGGATCGAGACGAGAGGATTAGGGGCTCCGCATGCGCCATTTTCAGCTATCAGTTTTATGAGTAAACTTTATTTGAAAGATTTGAAAAGTATTTGATATTATTAAGTTAATTTGATGAGTAACAGCATGAAATTACTTTAACTGCATTGATATAAGCATGAGTTTTACTTGAAATGAGAATGCAAATATATACACATTTGAATAGTTGTTGAAATGAAATTTCAGAAACTAAATTTTTAAGTTTGAATTGAGAAAATCAGATTTTTGTGCTTTACGCACTCAGAAAAGAGATTTGTGCTTTTGCACCAGAAAGTTAAAGCAGAAAAGAAAAGTGTTTTCAAACCCATAAGTATACCCTCAGAGGTTACAGAGCAGTTTAGACCCGATCGGTCTATCCCACTTCAGTTGGCACAGTCTTGGGAAGGGATAAGTTACTAACTTGGGGGAATAAGTGTCAGAGTCTGTCAGTCGAGTCGCCATTGCTGATGTGGGGTAGTGTTTCGTGAGCTATGGTTAGCGCTGGGCAATTCCGCACATAGCCACGAGATGTCTTAGAGCAGGCGAGCTATGGTTAGCGCTGGGCAATTCCGCACATAGCCACAAGAGTACAGACTTAGGGGTACTATGGTAATTTTGAAAGATATCGAGAAACAGCTTTTAAAAGAAAAGCTTATTTGAGATAAAAGATATTTTACAATTGTTATTGAAGTTATTTATGGTTTATAGTTGCAAATTTTGTATTTAAATACGTGCATGTGCTTAGAGATGAATTCTCTTGTTTAAGTTGATATTTAAGAGATTTAAGCGTGAAATGTTTTAGAAACAAAGAATAGTTTTCAAACGTTTTCAGAGGAGGACGTTTTGAAAAACAGATTTTTAAAGAAAAGATAAATTATCACTCACTGAGCTTTTAGCTCATTATTTTCTGTTTTATATAAAAACCTCCTCAGGTACTCTCAACAGGTAGCCGATCAGTAGCATTACCTCCAGCGGGTGAGCCAGCGCGACACGACATCATTTGAGTAGTTCATTTTGTCTCATCAGTTAGATTTTCATGTAAATCTCTTTTAAAATGTATAAAGGATTTGTAATTATTCGTTTATAACTGTTTTTAAATTGCTTTTGATTTAAATGTGATTTATTAAATTGTGTTTGGATTTTATTAAGTTGAATTGAAAATTTACATGCATGATTGAGGCCTACGGGCAACCAGAAGTTGGGTTGGTGATAAATTTTAGTTGAAGTGTTGATATTTTTGTAAACAGGTTTTTCGGGAACGTTAAAAATGCAGTCGTTATGCTACCGAAATTTTGTTAGAAAAATGAGTTTCGAAAATGAATTTAAAATTAAAAATAAAAAAATTTTTCCTACGCGTTTTTAGTTTTTAAAGAAAACCCAACCTAACGATGTTTCAGAAAGTGTGAAAGAGTTTAGGGTTCGCTCCACGAGTTTCGCTTAGCCCGACAAGTCGGGTCTGAGAGGGATCCGTTGGGGTGCCCGGCGTGATCGACCGGATCAGAGTTAGAGGTATCCGGTTCTGGTCGCGTTACAATTGCTTTCAATTAGCGTTCAAAGCCTTTAAGATTAAGCACAATTGTCTTTAATTGCCTCGTTGTCCAATTGTATCTTTATCTTCCATTATTGCTATCTTGGTTTCCATCATTCCCTCTTTCCTCAAAACAATTTGTCCTCAAATCGTGATCCATCATTATTGTTATTCGAAGATGTGATTGAAACCTGAAAAAAATGTTAGAAAAAGAATCTCATACACTCTCTCACGTGTTTATCACTCAAGGCTTCCTTTCCACGCTCAAACTTTTCCTTTTCTTCTTAAATCATTCCATAAACGCTCATAATAATTAAAATGAACTAGCAAGATGAAACAAGAAACAAGAAACAAGACTCAAACCAGAAAATAAGAAAGAAAGCAGACCGGATTGAATAAATAACAAGGCAGAATAGTTTATAAATTAAACCCAACCAACGAGATGATGCCGAGTCAATCACTATGGCATGCAAATTGACAATTCAATGGTGTTGTGCAGCAAAAGAGAGACTAAACAAAAGACTCTAAGCAAAAGACAAAACAAAGCTTTGTTTTATATATAGATAATGTCAAAACACAGGATTGACGTTTTTTTTGTTGATTTTGGTCTTCAATAAACAAGAAACTCTTTGTGATGGATGCACGTGCAGATTGCTCATAAAGAATATAATGCGTGCAGTGCAAGAACAAAGAGAGGAATTGATGTTGTGGCAATTTTTGTGATGTTTGTGATGCAAGAAATTCAAGACCAGAAAATAACAGAAACAAATTGACGTGCAGCTGGTGTTATTAGGGCAAAAATCAAGAAGCAAGAAAAACAAGATGGTGTCTTGCGACAATAATAAAATCAGAAAGCAAGAAAATAAATTGATAAATCAAACTTGAATTAATTAACCGAAACTCTGATACCAACTAATGCGAACCCGTATATATCGATTCGATACCCACAATCAAGTTGAAACATAACCCCAAGAAAGATTAAAACAGGTTTATAATGAAAACTTTGACCCATTGATCATGTCATTCAAGAACCAAAATTATAAACAATTTTGATCCATTGAATATATGATAATCAAAAACCAAATTATCACAAGAATGATATTGACGCCACTCCAAAGACATAGATGAGAAGGTGGGAGATAAGTTATGATTTCGATCGTCACAAGCATAGCATGATAAGATCACATGTTCATGAATGAACAAACAAGATAATTCACTCTCTCAGTTAAACATAATTGGCTGCATCTTCATTCCATAAGCAACTTCTTGAAAATTTAAGTTTAATAATCCTTATATAGGCATACAATCTTAATCCTTATTAGAAACTAAATAAAACCCTATTTTTGATTGACTTTGACTTTTCTAAACACACTCATATTAGATTTTAATTTAAATAAATGACTCAACCCTATATTTAAAAGTCTAATAAATTAAACTAATTTTAAACAATCTCATAATACAAATTAAGCCCAAATTAATTAAAACTCAATTAACTTCAGTTTAAACCCAATTGCCTTCAATTACCATTCAAAGCCTTCAAGATTAAGCACAATTGCCTTTAATTACCTCGTTCTCCAACTGTATCTTTGTCTTCTATTATTGCTATCTTGGTTTCCATCATTCTCTCTTTCCTCAAAACGACTTGTCCTCAAATCGTGATTCATCGTTATTGTTGTTCGAAGATGTGATTGAAACCTAAAAAAAAATGTTCGAAAAAGAATCTCATACACTCTCTCACGTGTTTATCACTCAAGACTTCCTTTCCACGCTCAAACTTTTCCTTTTCTTCTTAAATCATTCCAGAAACGCGCACAATAATTAAAACGAACTAGCAAGATGAAACAAGAAACAAGACTCAAACTAGAAAATAAGAAAGGAAGCAGACCGAATTGAATAAATAACAAGGCAGAATAGTTTATAAATTAAACCTAACGAACGAGATGATGCCGAGTCAATCAATATGGCGTGTAAATTGACAATTCAATGGTGTTGTGCAGCAAAAGAGAGACAAAACAAAAGACTCTAAGCAAAAGACAAAACAAAGCTTTGTTTTATATATAGATAATGTCAAAACACAGGATTGACTTTTTTTTTGTTGATTTTGGTCTTCAATAAACAAGAAAAACTCTTTGTGATTGATGCACATGCAGATTGCTCACAAAGAATATAATGCGTGCAGTGCAAGAACAAAGAGAGGAATTGATGTTGCGGCAATTTTTGTGATGTTTGTGATGCAAGAAATTCAAAACCAGAAAATAACAGAAACTAATTGATGTGCAGCTGGTGTTATTGGGGCAAAAATCAAGAAGCAAGAAAAACAAGATGGTGTCTTGCGGCAATAATAAAATCAAAAAGCAAGAAAATAAATTGATAAATCAAACTTGAATTAATTAACCGAAACTCTGATACCAACTAATGCGAACCCCGTATATATCCATTCGATACCCACAATCAAATTGAAACATAACCCCAAGAAAGATTAAAATAGGTTTATAATGAAAACTTTGACTCATTGATCATGTCATTCAAGAACCAAAATTATAAAGAATTTTGATCCATTGAATATATGATAATCAAAAACCAAAATTATCACAAAAATGATATTGACGTAACTCCCAAGACATAGATGATAAGGTGGGAGATAAGTCATGATTTCGATTGCTACAAGCATAGTTTTCTAAGATCACATATTCATGAATGAACAAAAGAGATAATTCACTCTCTCACTTAAACATAATTGGCTGCATCTTTATTCCATATGCAACTTCTTGAAAATTTATGTTTAATAAGCCTTATATAGGCATATAATCCTAATCCTTATTGGAAACTGAATAAAACTCTATTTTTAATTGACTTTGACTTTTCTAAACACACCCATATTGGCTTTTAATTTAAATAAATGACTCAGCTCTATTTTTAAACGCCTAATAAATTAAACTAATTTTAAACAATCCCATAATACAAATTAAGCCCAAATTAATTAAAACTCAATTAACTTCAGTTTGAACCCAATTGCCTTCAATTAGCGTTCAAAGCCTTCAAGATTAAGTATAATTGTCTTTAATTGCCTCGTTGTCCAATTGTATCTTTGTTTTCCATGATTGCTATCTTGGTTTCCATCATGTTATACATGCATATGAGTCCTTAGTCTCGATATTCTGAAAATCTCTTTTTTTATTGATCAAATTCAATATATGACATCTATAATATGAAAATCTATACCAATAAGTGCTCAGGAAAATCTATCATACGTGGTGGAGATATTCAGTGCACACATAAAATGAGGAATAACATCTACCATGCATATACTGAGTAATTCAATGACTTTTCTGACATTTGCCATACACGTATTGAATTAATCTAGGATTCACACATGTGTAGCCTGTTTAACTATTAGAGGAAAGGGTAGAATCGTGGTGTTCTAAAAATATTTTTATTTTCTTTTCAAATCATAAACCATTTATACATAATTCTATTTCTAAATAAACATATAATTCTGATTAAATATTTTTCTCAAAACATAAATATACATTCTTTCTCGAAACATAACATAATATGACTAAAAATATTCTAAACATTTTTTATAATAAATTCAAGCTAAAAACATAAATTTTGATTGGAATTTTTGATACGTATGCATGCATACACATTCGTTATAAATTCTCATTTTAATCATAAAACATAATTGATAATCTTATTGTAAATCATAATTCATAATCTAGAAAGCCATTTAGAAGAATAAATCATTTATTTTCAATAAATAATCAAAGTTGAAATAAAATATTTATAATTAAATAAATCAATTTAAAATAAAAATGATCCATTCATAGAACTCATTTGTTCAGATCTGGATCTAAAATGAGTTTCCATTTGAATTTTGGATCCATCTCAAAATCATATAAACTCAATTTAGAACTTATATGAAAATTAGTTAATTTTCTAGAATCCAAATCCTATTGAAATAGAATAACTTATTTGGATAAATAACACACCCAAATATTTCATTGACCATCCGAAATATTCCTTTTTTTTACTCTTTTATATATATAATGATTTTATAATCAGATATACCTAATTTTAAAAAGTAAAGACCAATAAATCAAATTCATCCATTGCATTCTCTCGCCTAAAACAAATTCTCTCTTATATTTAATTCAAATGCAATTGATGAATTTAATTGGTTGGTCCTTACTTTTTATAATTAGGTATATTTGATTATAAAAGCGCTATTTATATATCTGCCTCTCAATTGTTTATTCATGGCTCAATTTACTATACAAGCTCAATAACAGACACTTGTGTCTTATTCCTTAGTAAACCACTAATATAGATCCCCTTCTTAGCCACAAAAAGTTCTCTTTCTTAATAGTTCGCTATCTCTCTTCATTCATAAACAATCTATTTTTGTCCTTTTTTTTTTGAAAAATTATGGAAATAACATTTTTATAAGGCTGAAGTTGAAAAGTAATCTTTTTATGATATTCTTTATTTTTACCAATTGTATTTTTGTCTAAAAACAATTATTCTTATAATATTTTGAAAAAAAAATGTTAGTATTCAATTTGAATCTAAAAAAATAGTTATTTAAAAAAAAAAAAAAAAAAACCTCTTTTTTCTACTTTTTTTATGTTGACACCACTTAGTCTCTTTTCAATTCTGAGTCATTTTCACTTAAAAACAAAAAACAAAAAAAAAATCTGAGTGATTTTTGTCATTATTCTCATTTCACACTCTCTCTCAATCTTTCCTAGTTTCATTTTAGTCTCTTTTGTTTCAATTTGATTTCCTTGCATGAAAGCCAATTGTTTAAGAGAAAATTACGAAAACAACCATTTTTTGAGGCTGACGTTAAAAAGTAATATTTTTTTGAAATTCCTTATGTTTACCAAGTGTGTTTTTATTTAAAAAATATATATATATTGTAAGATTTTGACAAAAAAAAAAAAAAAAAAGGTTAGTGTTCAACTTGGATAAAAAAAAAAAAAAAAAAAAAAAAAAAAAAAAAAAAAAAAGAAAGAAACACATTGTTTAATTGGCTTGACCCACTATATAACAATTAAATTGGGCTATAATTGAGATTGCATTTATTTTCAAATTTGGGATTCACTTAAAAGGATTCGGCCCACTAAATAGTTTGAACTTCACTTAATTGGACTCATTTATTGATTTCATTTAGACTCAATTTATTTTCCAATTTCATTTGGATTTGAACCTTACAATTTGTAGAGGCAATGCCTCTTATGTTATTGTTATGAAGGAAGTTGCCTTCTAGCCATTCGAAATTGTTTTATGTTATATATATACAGAATTTATATAGCTTGTGATCTTAATTGTTAGGAATATTAATCAAATTTATTCATTACATTCTCTTTTCTAAAAAAAAAAATCTCTTTTACTTAATTCAAATACAAAATTGATGAATTTGATTGGTGGTCCTAACAATTTAAAAGTTATGACACACTGACTATAGAAGCTTTGATATAAATATAAACCGAGGGCTATATATATATATATATATATTTATCTATCTGTAGATTAAATAGTGCTGAAATTTACTAAGAATGAGTGGTGACTGAAATATGAAATATGAATAATAAGTCATTTTTTTCCTTATCTCTGAATATATTATAAACTTTTTTCTTTTTAAAGTTAAAATTGTCTGTAAAACTAGTAATTTAATATTTATACCATTTTTACTATTTTTTGTAATATAATTTTAATTAATTTGATACAAACAACTGAAAATAAATAATTTAATAAATTTTAATACATTTTTATTTATATACAAATAATATTTTATTCATAATTAAAAGATGATTAAAAAATATAGTATAATTAATGATATTTATATATTTAAATCTATTAATATATTTGAGAAAACAGCTAGAAAAATGAATGCTTAAATTATAAATTAAAATATAATAGTTTAATTCCAAGATAGATTGAGATGAGACATATTTATATTTTCTTTTCAAATGTATTTCTTGTAAGTATCAAGGGAATAAAAATGAAAATTTGTGCAATATAAATTAGGATAAATTTTAAAAGGCAGAACTTTATTTTATCCCTATGTTTTTGGGAAAATTCTCTTTTTTAAATGTGAATTTGTTTATAACGTTCATGATCCTTTATGTTTCAAAAACTCATCAAATTAGCTTCTACCGTAAGTTAATAAACAGTCAAATGTCACACATGTGAGGATAGTTTCGTCTTTTAACACTAATTAGCGACACAAAGACACATGTCAGATGGAACTTTAAAAAAAAAATTAAATAAAAACAACAATTACAAGTGTATATGAAGTTAAGGGCAAAAGAGTCTTTAATTATTTTCTGCTGATGTTGACCGTCAAAGATCACATTAAAATGACTAATTTAATGAGTTTTTGAAACATAAAGAACCATGAATGCTATAAACGGATTCATATTTATAAATGAGAAGTTTTCCAATAATATAGGGATCAAAGTAAAGTTCTCTCATTTCAAAATATATTATTTTGTGATGATAAACTTAAAATAGACTCTTTTAAATATCTTTTGGTGAATTGCAATTAAGTTAAAAATAGAAAATTTTTACTTGTTTTTCAGTTATTTTTGGTTGATTTTAAATGATTTAACTACTTAAAAAAATAAAAATAATTTAATATGTATAATTCAATACTATAACGTTATAGTAGAAAATTCTCAAAAAAAAAAATATTATAAGTGAAAAAATATATATATATATATATCCCTTGCTAACTATAATTTAGTATCTTTTAAATTATTTAATAATTTTATACATTTATTTTATTTTAAACTATTTAGTTAATTAATTTATTAAAACTTTCATATATTGTGTCATATAATTTCATTTAATAATGCTTTTCATTTTAAAATATAACTGTAAATAAAATTTTTGAACATATATTTACTTTTTTAAAGCTGATTATTTTATAAACAAAGTTACATACTATTATTCTTAAACCATAATAATTCTAAATATAACCTAAATTAGGTAATAATCATCACTCTTTGGTTAAACCCACTATGTTATTCTGTTATAACTAATTGAATGTGACTAGGTTGTATGTAGGAGATTGTCATACCTGTCAAAGGATTTCTCAAATTCAAGTTCTAGCTCAGATAACTTAATTATCGTGAGTTAAAAAAAGTAAACTTCTTTTTTTTTTCTTAATAAAAAAGAGTAAGCATTAATGGTTGGAAAATTTGAGAATACATCAATTCATATATAACAAAGTCATAAAGGAATTAAATTTTAATAATAATGATATTGTTGTTAGGGTTTGTGCCCTAAGAACTTGTATTTTGTAAACGTTTAAATAAATAATAAATAAATAAAATTTATTTTATTCAAATTAATATGCATTTATGAAATGTTTGCTTCATACGAATATCATGTAACATCCATGATTACTTATGTAGTCTCAAATTAAGTATATAATTATTATATACAAGAGGATTTAGTTTGAGATTAGTAATTTAAAGAGTCGGTAAAAAGTAAACAAAACTGGATATTTTGTTTGTAGTAAATCTACAGCTGCGGTCCCTTTCATATTTGATTTGATGATTTTATCCGGGATTGTTCATATGACGATATGAAAATGGAGGCACTTATATAATAGAGATTATATAGGACTAGACCACGATAAAATGAAATTCTTATTAATATCCGTTAAACAAAGAAATTCTTATTTATCGACTAGATGATCATATATGAATTGATCTTAATCCTTAGTGTTTAATGGATTCTTATTTGTTGGGTCATGTCTTTTGATTTACATAGGTGTGACTGTTATAGATTTATGGTCAATAAGTCTCGTACTTTGGAGATATGATTTAATAAGTGGTTGGGAACATTCTACACAATAGTGGAATCCACTCCTTCTTGCAAGAAGTAGATGAGTAGTTCCCTTAAGTGTTAATTCAGATCTTGAACAATAAGAGCGCTCAACTTTCTGTTTACGAGTAAACGGAAAGATAAATTCATAAGTTGTTATGGATATATTGTTCATTAGAGAATTAATGGTACTTAATGAAACAAGATATAATTAGAGAGATATAACGGATTTTAATAACCTAGCTCTAATTATGAAATACTCGTGGAGGATCGAATCATATGAAATGATTAAATCGATGGACACTGAAAATTCAGATTGTGTAAAACATCTACAATTTTAAGAGTGCAACCTTAAGTTTTTAATGGAGTAACTCTAAGGTTAATAATAGTGAATTATTAATTAAAGAGTTTAATTAATAATTCTGATATTATTGGAGCTCAAATTATAGGTCCATTTGGTCCCTTTGCTAGCTCACAATCACATAAAAAAATAAATTGAAGAATACAATTGGATTGTCCAATTATAAGTGTACATATAAATTTATGGACACGTTCACAAATTATTTAAATAATTTGATTATTTAAATATTTATAATTATTTAATTAATGGTTAATTATTTAATTATTTGTAGAGGTCATGGGTTCAATTCTAAATAATATCATTAAATTAATTATGATTTAGAATAATTTAATTTAACAAAAAATCATTTAATTAATTAATGAAAATAATAATTTTAATTGGAATTAGATTCCATATTAAATTATATTAAAAGAGTTTTGATTTAATAGGAATTAGATTTCATATTAAATTAAAAGAATAGAATTCTAATCCAATAAGGAATTTAATTCCATATTAGATATAAATTAAGTCTTTCACTTTAAATAGGAATTTAAATTCCTTGTTAAAATTGAAGAACCGTAGTTTACCGTTATAAAATGATGTTTTATTAATAGTAATGAGGGAGAGAAAATTTTTGGCTACTGGAACAAAAAATTTCCATTGATTAATTATCATATAACCATCTACTTCAAGAGAGTTTTCAAAAGGTTGTGCCCACACACAGTTTCTTTTGTGAAAAGATATAGTAAGGAAGATCAGGTGGTGAAAAATCTGCGAATCAAAATGGATCAATTCAATTTTAATGTAAGGTAAGATTCGATCTTATTAATTTAATTATTGAATTGTTATTATTAGCATCGATCGGACATATTTTAGTTTGAAAAATTTTTGAAATCCACATTTCCGCATAGGTATTAAAATCAATTTTTCCCTTCAATTGTTACCATTGACAACCAACAACATAGATGGGAAATCCTTTTGCAAAAATTTAACAAAAAGAAATTACACAGAGTTTTTATAACTTGGTATTCTCGGCAACAATAAAAGTTATACGATGCACTGATTTGTACTTGACAAAATTCAATCGCTTAATTTTTTAATATTAAAAAACTCTAAATAAGAAAAAAGAAATTCAAATTCAAGAGAGCAAATATTGATGATTGTAAAGATAGAATTTGAGAGTTTTATAAAACCATCAGAGATTACTTATACGGAAACCATAAATGATTTGACTTTATTTAATTTTAATTTAAAGGATTCATCCCATATATAATTAATGAAAATACAAAAGATTAAAAACAATAATCACATATGTAATGATTAGTGAAGGTAGTAAGATTTAATCAAATTTGTAAAGAGCTTTGTTCTGAATTACTACATTATTATTAAATTAGAAAAACAAAAAAAAAGTAAAGCTAGCATAATAAGAAACCTTTACTATTATTAATCCATTTTCAATCCTTAAATCATATAAGGGAATAATTTTTTGGGTTCAAAAATAAACTTTTACTTTTACTTTTTTTTTTTTTTTTCAATTTTTGTGAAAATGGAAGCTTTTATTGCCAAGTTGTCCTAGACTTTTAGTATTTTCATTCAGTCAATATTTTGAGTTTTAACAACATTTAAACCCCTCATTTTGTCATTAATAAATGGGACAAAACTTATCACGCTTCTCCCTTTTCATTACCAATTCACTATATTAAGTAAGAATAATATTATACTTCTAAAAAATTTACACCAAAGTTATATTCAAATGATGTAGCAAGTTAATTTGTAGCTACCAAATTAATTTTGAGATGATATATTAATGATGTAGTAATTATACATAATTTACCACATCATTTGAGCAATGAATTTGGATAAATTTTTAGGTAATATATCATTACTCATCAAGCAAAATAAAAAAAAATAAATAAAAGTTTCATTTCATTCTTAGGAAACAAACTAAAAAACAAAGGGAACATTGGTGGAATTATTTTCAAAATAATGCATCACATTATGTGATTTGGTATGATGCTCAAATGAGAGCCATTGACTTAATCAAAAGGTATGATCGAATGACATGATTTTTAGGTAATATATCATTACTCATCAAGCAAAATAAAATAAAATAAAATAAAAGTTTCATTTCATTCTTAGGAAACAAACTAAAAAACAAAGGGAACATTGGTGGAATTATTTTCAAAATAATGCATCACATTATGTGATTTGGTATGATGCTCAAATGAGAGCCATTGACTTAATCAAAAGGTATGATCGAATGACATGATTTTTATTATAAAATGTAACTTTATGTAAAGATATTACCTTTATGGAATGAAATGATCTAAACTATAGGATCAACTATGAAAGTTGTAATATTGATCCAATAGCTAATTTCAAAATCATTTAACTTGAAAAGTTATGATGGAATGTTGCAACTTATTATCTAGAGGTGTAACTCTTACAAAGAAGTATGATTTGAATCATCAGGTAAAAAGTGAAGTTCACAAGATGGATTTAATGGTTTGGATTTAAAACAACTCAAAATGAAATGTCAATGAATTATTGCAACTTTTTAAGAAATAGTACGAAACATATTATAAATAGACCACCTATTTGATTTAAATCCTACACCAAAATTTGACCAATTTAGAGAGTTTGGTCAAAAAGTCATTTTCCTCATTTTCTCGCATAACTAACTGCAATAACAGAATATTGTAACTTGATATACTCGTCATCAAATGTGCCCGTGGTTTAAATCGTTAGTGCACAATAACATTAAACACTGACCTTCATTAAATCTTAGAAGTATATTTACTTAATCCAGTGCATCACTTGATTGGCGAGGGCAAATACTATCTTAACTAAAGTGACACTTGTAACGTGTCTTGAAGCCATCAAACTAGCACTCCAGTAATTTTACTTTGTACCTATTTCTTTAGATGCAAATGAAAGTATGACGAAGATTTCGTTTCAACTTGGCATCTCTCGGTGTAAGTTACACATAATTCTTGAATTTTCTCCAACAGACACTAATAAAACAAAACCCAAACAAATTAAAGCAATGAATATACATGAATTCTGCACAGGAGGGAGAAAAACTGTGAAAACAAAAGCAATGAATTCTGTCATTTGCGTAGGACGTCCAGATGGCACATGCGCTGCTTTTCTCCACTGATGGCAACGCTGGTACATGTGCTGCTCTTCATCAGTCATCACCAGATCGTCACCGCTTCAAGCCAACTGCCCCTTGTCACCTCTTCTGCAGATTGTTTGGCGTCAGGACGCCCCGAGTGTGGAAAACTGTACACACTTGAGTCTGCGTTGTTCTTGCCAATCCTAATCCGAATCCACCTTACATACTTCAGACCCAAGATATCAGTGCTTGATGTACATTTATTATGATCTAGAGCCTGTGGATGTTGTCATTCCTACTCATGTCCTGCACCAAATGTTTGTTTGCTCTTGTTTTATATTAAATTTTATTTGCACCAATGATTTACGTTAACAATAATAATCACATATTACGGACTCAAGCCCTCCAAGAGAGACTGTCCTCAGCTCCTCAATTTCATACTATATTAGCAATCAATTAATCCTTACTTTTGTGGTTATCAACCATGCTACCACAAATATTCATCGAGTTATTATATAACAAAACATATTATATAGTTTCAAAAACAAACATATTATATATATATATAAATTAAAAACCTAAATACCATTATATTAATGCTAAATGTGAATATTACAAACTGACATTTTGTTTTTTGAAATCAAAATTTGACCTGACAATCTATATATTGATGAATTAGAATGACTGATAACTAAATGGTATGCTCCTTACACTTGCACTTTAAAGGTCGTGTGTTCAAAACATCTCCCTCTCCTTTAAACTCAAATTTACTGTAATTATTAAAAAAGAAACGCAATTTAAAGATCGTGTATTCAAAACATCTCCCTCTCCCTTAAACCCAAATTTACTGTAATTATTAAAAAAGAAACGAAAAAAAATGATAGTAATACTTCTTGATATGCATTTAAACAATACGGTTAGGTTATGACCTTTCAGTTCCCAGAATTACGAGTTAAATGATCAGCTGTGGTTTATGCTCTACATCCACCGGTAACTTGTAACAGCCGTCTTGCTTGAAAATAAACCACAACAGCATCCACGTGCAGTAGAACTGTGCTGCCCTTTCATTTGAACACAACCAGTGCAAGATGCTCCATCAGCTTTTATGTCAATGAGGTAATTACATGAGAGCTCCGTGAACCAGAATAATACAACATTAACCTACTAGGTTGCCTTTTATTGAAATTCTACACATTACAGAAAAGATGAGCGAAAACTGTAGCATGCATTCAAGCGCATCTAATCATTAGCCTACTAAACATGGGATGGAAAAAGTTTTCATCAAAAATTTTGTATATACTACACTTCAGGTTCAGGAACATTCTGTTGGTAAGCTTGCTGCTACAATCTTGAGAAGAATTCTAACGAAATGATGCAAAATTTTGGTGATTTACGTGACTTCGGAGAAATATTATCTATTTACCAATACAAAACTTGCCAAAAATGTTGGTCAAAATCTCTTCAGAGATGTCTTCTCCACTTATCTGGCCAAGGGCTAATGCAGCATCCCTCAAATCGATGGTCCAAAAATCTAGAGGCATTTCCTCCTCTATTGATGATTTCAACCTTACAAGTGCCTCCTTGGTCCTCACCAGCTGCTCACACTGTCTCTGGAAATTTAGGAGGTATAAAACAATCATAATCCACATCAACTAGCAATCATAACACTCAATTTATTGGCTCCCAAGACAACTGATGATGTGTGAAAATAAGCTTAAGAAGCGAAAGAATGAAATCACATTCATAGAGTCACTAACCTGGTTAACAGTCCACTTCCGACCCCCTGCAGGCATCTGGTTGAGACCCACAATCTCTGAAATTGCTTTCTCCAAATCTTGTATTCCTTGACCAGTGACAGCACAGGTAAAAACATGCTTACTAAAAGAATAGCTTTCTCTATTTGTCCACTCAGTGGAAAACGATGGAGCACAGTCTATTTTGTTGACCACAAGAATCATTGGGGTGGAAAATTCGGTTGATTTCTGCAATTCCAAAGGGAAACAAATTACAACATGAACCCTTGATAGAAGTTCTATTAACAGACAGAAAAATGGAAAAAAAGAATACACCAGTATGATCTTAACATGATAAATTGAAACGTGATATTAACATGATAAATTAAAAGGCCAACAGGAGTAACTACACATGTAACACTGAGGGTTGGGTCACACCTTATTGGATTGAATCCTATAAAAAAGTTTAGCATCTTCTGAAGTCCACCCATCAACTGCACTCACTGTCATGATAATTACATCAGCACCCAGAGCTACAGCTTCAGATCTCTCTACACCTGTAAGGAAAGGATTAAACTGGTCTATTCAGGAAAAACCATCGAATATCTTAAATCACTAGGTGATACAACAAACTGTGAGTTGTTACTGTAAGTAGGACACCTAATATCTTCAAAGTGATGCTTTCCCATCTATACATGAATTCAGTCTAAAACTTTTCCAAATTACCACAGCTGACTGTAAACACTAATTCTATAGTCTATGAAACTTTCAATCCATAAGAAGACACAAGTTTGAGATTGCGCCTTTCATAGAGGCCAGATCAGCCAGTTAAAACTGGCTAGCATATTAGCAAAGAAGTTTTGACAAATATACGGAGATATGTCATTTATGACCAATATATAACTATCAAATAGTTCTTTTATTGGTTTTCAATATACCCTTTAACTAAAACATGGTATACGTCAAAATAGCTGGAAAACGTAGTAAACTTGTTTCAGATTTCATGAGGAATATAATAAATGGAAGTCCAAAACTTCATTTATAGGAGAAGATATTGATACTAAAACCAACTTTGTTCCATTAGAAGTGCTGGCAATCATGATTTGAGGTGTTTGGTTCACCTTTCTTGCTTTACAATAATCAACTCAAGGATATTACAAAATCAAGCTAATGCAGGACACTTACCAATCTTCTCCACAATGTCATCGGTTTCTCTGATGCCTGCTGTATCAAGAAGAGTTACAGGCACACCACATACTGTTACACTGGCTTCAACCACATCCCTAGTTGTTCCAGCAATCTCTGTAACTATTGCCCTCTCACTCTACACGCTAAAAATAAATCATGGATTCAGTAAGGCACTGTGCACACTCTAAACAAGTAAAACGAAAAATTTAAATATGAATTTGAAGGGCTGAGACCACTTCAAGTTTTCATATAAGTTATGAATTTATTGTATCACTTGTCTGGAAAAAAAAAAAAAAAAGTCTACTTAAATTATCAAATTCCTAGTGCCATTTTCATCTTGGCCAATGAAAATGATGATTGAAAAATTACTAGTGAAATTACAATTTTACGAAATTATTGTCAGAAAATTCATCTAAAAATTGATATCCATGCCAAAAAGTAACTAGTGGCTCCCTAGCAAGGTAGAAAAGGTATAAATGCAACATACTTTGCTCCAAGCATTAAGGAGGCTCGACTTCCCAACATTTGGACGACCAACAATTGCTATCTGCAAGATTTTGAATAAGAAAATAATAAAAGGTGCCCATGTAGATATATAATTAGATAAAAAGAGGTTGCATAAGGCAACTAAACTAACTTTAAAATTCCAGGCCATTTTGTCTCCAGCATAAAATAATATTACAAAAAGCCATTGTCTAATACTGAAATTTAAGCATGAATGAACAAAGTTCCACTAAATTAGAAAAACTTGTGTAGCCTAATGATTGCTGTGATTGTCAGGTTATGAGAGGATCTGACTAATTGATCATGTTTAGTCTATCAATTTGTTGATTAAATTCAAATTTACTTTTAGTGCTTAAAAGAAACAGTGAGTTTATCACACTATGATACATCAAAAAGGTGCTTGGGTGAAAGCTATGAGTATAGCACTACACATCAGCTTCATGCTATGCAATAACAAGAAAGTTCTATCCCTTACACATTCAAGGAAGTTTTCAGATAATTTCTCAAAGTTTATACCTGTAATCCAGATTGCAGAAGCTTGTCATAATTTGCAGTCTCTAGTGCATTTTGTACATCTTCTGACATGCTCTGAATTTTATCCATGATCAGGTTCAAATCTAGAAGGGGCATCTCATCATCAAAATCTAAGCGAGCCTCAATCTCAGTTAGCAACTCAATGCACTGTGCTCTCAGAGATTTAACCAAAGAGGAGAAGCCTCCCTGTCAGCGAAACAAATTATTTAGTACTCTTAAATGCAATAACTAAAATTGGAAAAGTACTGCATACTTGGACATCTAGTTAAGGTAGTGCACAACTCCATCGAACTGTGAAATTATAGCTGTAACATAAATTCAGAAAAGAAAACATGCCTGAATTCCTGCCAATGCTGCATCTGCAGCAGCCATTGACTTTGCTGAGATTAATTTTTCAACATTTTCAGCCTGGGATAGGTCTACACGGCCATTAAGAAAGGCACGGAGGGTGAACTCACCTGGAAAGCCAAAAAAAAAAAGGGTTCTTCACCTGCTTCAACATACATAGACATATTTTGCAGCTGAGGAAAGTCTAAGCACTTATTTTAGGAAGGCACAGAGAACAACAAAACTTTGAGGCGTTGACATTCAACTGCAGCTTATAACAACTAACAAAATAATTCATTCAGTAGCCGAAGGTTTTACTGTATGCGTACTTATAAGTCACAATCAGTTGCAACATATGTCCTGTAAAACCTCAGGTAGTAGTACATTGGTTAAAATCCTAAATCAACCATATGCAACACTATCCATATGGTCATATAAGTAACATTCAGATCAAAATTAAATCTTCTTAAATAACATCTAAATCGATCAACAAAAATATATTACAAGCCCATGCATTTAATGAAATTGTGAGTAGAGACACCAACATTATACTCTTCTGAGAAGGAGAAGAAAATAACAAGAAGCAAATATAAATATTGAAACATAATTAGATATCCAGTGGTGGCATAAAAAAGAAACTCATGTCACTCACACTTGGTTCCAAGATTGTATAAAAGACAAAAACTAATAAGGAAGAAACCTGGTTCAGCAAGGCTTGCCCCAGCTTCTAAACAAGCTCGTAACACACGACGTAAACAAATTTCACTGCCATGACATTGAAGCTCAACCACATCTTCTCGGGTGTAAGATCTTGGGGCCAACATGGGTACAGCCAAAACCTTAAACAATTAAGAAAACAAATAGATAGTCACTACTCCAACAACAGCAAGCAGAAGTAAAGAAAACAAAGTACTACTTCAAAACTCAAGCAACTAGTTTTCCACAGATTTTTCCTATTACTTTACCATATCAAATATTCAAAATGATACTTCATATCACTAGCATACTCAATAGTGAAAACATTAACTATAGTTTGAACAAAGAATATATAATAGAATGACAAAACATGGGGCTGTATGTACCTCATCAACAACATTCCCTTGACTATCCACTACGACACCGTACTCTACAACATGACTGGTGGGCTGCCATGAAGTCTTGGTCTTCTTTTTCTTCAGTGGTCTAAAGAGGCGTCCAACGATGTCCACAGCTGAGGCCCCTGACAATCGTACGATGCCCACAGCCCCAGGTGGACCACCCATTGAAGTCACGATGGCCGCTATTGTGGCGGACCTCGCAGCAGCCTCCTCTTCAGTCCCGCCATTGACACCAATCAAGCGCTCGTCTTTTTTGAAAACCAACGTGTTATCTGCACCAAAACAAAACTACATAAAAGAGAGAAAAGAGAGAATTTCATTCAAGAAAGAAAAAAAAAAAAAAAAAAAAAAAAAACCTTTAGAAGTGGCATGGGGGTTGAGGGTTTTGGGTGTTTTGGTTTTGGGTTTGGGAGAGGAAGAGAAATTAAAGGAAAGATTTATGCAAGTGGGTATGTAGAGTTTGGGTGGTTTATGGAATAGATGTGAAGGTCTGGAGAGTAGCAAGGGTCGGTGGAGATGGGTGATGATTGAACGGAATGACCGCAGCGAAGCCATGACCTTTAACTACTGCTTCAGTATGCACTCTTCTCCCCTATCCTTTCTTTATTTACTGCAATAAATTCAATAAGTGAGGGAAATTATACAATGATCAACTTCATGTCATTTATTTATGGGACAGGGACGACAATGGCCAGAAAAATATAGGGACTTAACATTTAAGTCAAATCTATTTTTTTTAACATTTTTTTTTTTTTTTTGGATAAAGGGAGAGATTTTATAAATCAAAATCACAAGCAAATATATAATTAACATTGACATTATACTAATAGAGAGCCTCCGAAGAGAATAAGATTAAAGCAGCGAATTTATGTGTCAAACGGTTTCCGTTTTTGGAAATTGCTCGACACTTACGAATGCCCACGACTTCACATAAAATCTTAATATCTAAGATAAGAGATAAAGTTTCACCCTTAGAAATAGGAGAATCATTCACAACAAAAGCAACTCCCACAACATCCACGTCAACAAAATCAACCTTCAACTGTAAAGAGAAAGCAATAAGCAAACCTTCTCTATGAGTAATAAATTCACCAATTTTTGGACTGTAGTTTCCTTTCCAAGGTTTCGTCAAAGCCACCACAACTCTACCCAGATGACTGCAAACAGCCACACCTAGCCCTGTCAAGAGAGAAGTAGAGTGAACGGCGACATTAGAATTGAGTTTCAAGCAGCCTTGAGGAGGGGGACTCCAACCAGTAAGAGACGAGGACACTTTAGCCTTGGATGTCATAGCCAATGCAACTTTGGTACTTTGGAATTCCACTAAGAGCTCGAGAGCTTTAACAACAATCACCTCAGGATCTCTGCCACTATGACGAATGCACCTAGCATTACGATTAGACCAAATACCCCACATAATTATGCAAATTTCTACCACCAGATCAGATCCATGAACCTACCAAATTCCAACCAAAATATGAAGTACTATATTAAGCTTGAACTTTTCAAGAACAAAATGTTTGCCATATTGAGTCATAAAAATCCTTTGACAGTGAGTATTTTACTAATCATGGTAGCCACTGTTGTCATGATTAATGATATAATGCTACCTTAACTAATTATTTCGTTGAGAAATAATTTTTTGCAGTTATGGTTTCACTAATTATGGAAGCTTTTATTGCCATGACTAATGTCATACAATGTTATTATGACTAGTAATTTGGTTTAAAAACAGGGTTGTTAGGACTAACGACTAATGTTGACTTATGACACTTTGACAATAAGGGCATGTTTAATTCACAGGATTTGGGATAGGATTGAAAAAAAATTTCGAATCGCACTCAATCCCACGTTTGGGCATGGGAAGGGAAAATACATTTCCCTTTCTCGGCCCCACCACTCATTTCTACCAATGCAGGAAATGAAATCCTGACCAAAATGGTGGGATTTCATTTACTGTCTTGATAGGAATAGGTCTCTCTCTCTCTCTCAGGCCATACCACCACCAGTCATCGTCTTTTTCTCTCTCACCGTCAATCACCATCCCTTTCTCCCACCACCATCACAAACTAAAGGTGGGCATGAAAATATGGAACCGACCTGAACAACCCAATTCGGATCAATCTGTGGGTGTTTGTTTTGGTTTCCATGTTTAATTCAGAGTGTTCGGGTCAGCACTTAGAAAAACATGATGCTTCTCAGGTTAGTTTGGTTTTGGATACCCTTCCAGAATCAAACCGACTTGAGAAACACTCAATATGAGGGTTACATAGTGTAATTTAGAGGCGTGCATGTGTAATTTCGCATGCCCCAATATAAACTAAACCCTTCCTTCTAAATTCTTCACAAACCACTTTCATTGTTTCTTTCACGTCGTTTTGCCTTCTTCTTATTCTTCTATTTCTTCTTCTTTTGCCTAAATCCCAATTTTACAAGCCATACATCATGTCTTTGATTGCAAGTCGCCATTTCTTCTTCTTCTCCGTTGCTAACACCGTCTAACCAAAACAGCGTTATCTTTTTCGATCTCTCTCTCTCATCTCTAGTATATCTCTCTTTTCTCCTATTCTTCTCTCTTTTCTAGTTTCCCTCTCTCTTCTCTGTTCTCTAGTTTTTTTGGATTGTGGATTTTGCTTTCAATTTGGGGTTTCTCTTTCTCTTCTTCATTCTCTATAATGGTGATGTTTGAGTGATTGTTATTGGCTTGGTGTTGTGATTGATAGGTGGACTATGGAGTGATTGTATCATGATATTTAAGTGATGTTTAGGTTTTGTAAGTGGTAGTTGTTGAGTGGGTGTTTGTTTTGCCGCTAGTGGTGAGTTTTAGAGTGAGTGCCTACTTGAATATTTTGAAAATAGCTCAAGTGACCCGAACCGAACAGAACTGACAGTGTTTGATAGTGTTCCGTTCAATTCAGTTTTACCCCTCCGTCGGTTCATGTTCGGTTCGATTTTGAGAACCGATAAAAATTAGGTTCATGTTTGGTTCTAGTTAGAACCAAACCAAACATGTAAGTGCCCACCGTTATAACAAATGATCCTAAACAACCAACATCATTTGGATTCCACAATTAACCATAATAACAGGCCCAACAATCGCAAACCAAAAAAACCTGATATGAACCACAATAGACCCATCACACCAGCGACAAACCCATTGACATCCATCATTACTAGCAAGAAAGAGAGAGAGAGAGAGAGAGAGAGAGAGAGAGAGATAAGTAAGAGAGAATAGGTTAGAAATCCAAAAAATCGCAATAGACCTAGGTCTCCAATAGATCAGCAAAGGATTGGTTGACGGCGACGGAGGAAAAGAGCTCATTGGGGAGGGCAATAAAGACTAAGATGTTAGAGTTCAATAGAGCGGTGAGGACAAGTGGCGATGGTGTTATAGAGCTTGACACGGATTGGATAGGGTGGAGAAAGTGATGTTTTGTGGTGGCGACACTGTTAGATGGCCACCACTTTCTCTAACGACAGTAAGGAGAAGAGGAAAAGAGATAAAGACAGGAAAAGAGGAGAGAGAAAGAGATTGATTTGTTTTTATTTTAACATTTTGATTTTAATATTAATATAATTTTAAGTTAATCTCAAGTCCTACCAAATATAAGATAATAATTTTTTAATCCAATCAAATCCATCTCAATTCTATTTCATTTCTAATCCCAATCTTGTATACCAAACATAGCGTGAGTGTTTCACTAATCATGATAACTGTTGTTGCCATAACTAATTATTTGGTTCAAAACAAGTTTTTTTAAGTAATGGTTTTATTGATCATGATAACTTATGTTGCTATGATTAACGACATAATACTACTATGACTAGGCACTTGATTAAAAAACAAGATTGTCATAACTAACTACACAATGTTAAGTAGTCACTTGATTCAAAAACATATTTTCTCAATGAGGATTTCAATATCATGGTAGCTTTTACTACCATGACTAAAGACATAATATTGTCATTACTAGTTAGTCAGTTCAAAAACTTCTTCTAACAAGTGTTTCACTAGTCATGACGGTTTTTGTTGTCATGACTAATGACATAATGTGAGGGTGCATTTGAAATCATTTTTAAAACGATGTTTTTGAAAATATTTTTAAAAATGAAAATCATATTTTAAAAATGAAAATCATATTTTCAAAATGATGTTTTTGAAAATATAATGTGGTTTGTATGATTTTTTAAAAGTTATTTTAAAAAATAGAAAATGACATAAATGTATTTTGTATTATTTTTGAAAATGAGTAAAATAGTTGTTTGAATGAAAAAGTATGATTTATTTTGGAAATGGTAAAAATCACAAAAATGTTGTTTTTTTACTTTTTTTTTTTCTCTTTACTTTTTAGTTATAATTTTCAAAAAAGTGTTTCCATTTTAAAAACCACATTTTACAAACCACATCATCAAACACTTTACTTTCGTTTTTCGTTTTTGAAAATGAAAAATCATTTTAAAAAAATGCATCCAAGCACCACCTTAGTTAGTTTTTTGTTAAGAAGGTATTTTTTGTCTCATCACATATTTTTATGACTTAAATATTAATAATAATGACTAATGACTCAAATGTTACCTCACTAATTAAAAGTGCTATTTAGTGATATTTTTACTTTATTTATGGCACCTTGACTTTAAACAAGTCATCTCTTTTGTATGAGAATTTTTTGGTTGCAATTAATATTTTTAATAAATCATTTTAGTTATATATTATTATCAATTCAGGATTTGGGGAAAGCGACGTGATTCAATTTGAGTTTTTGACGGTGTAGATATAAGAAGTACACCACTAGATCAATCTATTTTTTATCACTTCTTTTAGTAAATCGTTTTAACTAATTGATTATTTCAATAATTGCTTTAGGGGCCGTTGACAACAATACTTATATAAGAATAAGGTTCATTAAATTTATCATTCCCCTAATATTTTTATTGTTTTTGCCCTTTTTAGACAACATTGCCTCTCTCAGAATTTAAATATTACTCACATGCCATTTAAAACAAAAAAACACACTAAATATCACTCATATGCCATACCCAATCACCTTCTTGTTGGATGAAGCTCTTCGTTGAACAAAGTTCTTTGTTGGACTAAACTTTTTGCCAACACTGACACTCCATCTCAAACGAAACTTTTTTTTTTTTTTTTTTTTAATTTTGCTTCTTCCTCTTCCTCTTTCACTTCTCTTTCTTCTTCTTTTTCTTTTTCTTCTTCGTCTTCTTCCTTTTCCATCTTTCTCTTTTTTCCTTTTCTTCTTTTTTATTCTTCTTTTTCCTCTTCCAACAAGAAGCAGCTCATTAGCGAAAAATGGATTTGTCGATCAATAGAATATATATATATATATAATATATATATATGCAAACCCAGCATAACTCATCTCAAATCGGGACACTAACTTATACCAGCATGACTCATTTCATATGAGTTACAACAGTTTATACCAACATGACTCGTGCAAGATGAGTCATGTTGCATTATATAAGTGTGACTCATGTGAGCTTAGTCACATTGGGTTATATCGACGTGACTTACCTTAGCACTACTTATGCTAAGATATGCATATTTTCATATATTTACAAATACGATTTTTTAACGATGAGCAATCCTTACTATAGAAGAAAGAATAATAATAAAAAAGAAGAAAAAGGAAAAGGAAGAGGAAGAGAAGAAGAAAACTGAGGAGGAAGAATAAGAACAATGAAGAAGAAAAAGAAGAAGAAGAAGAAGTGAGCGCACATCAAGATGGTGACTAGAGATAAGTGGCCAGACATGGAGCTTGTGATCGGAGATAAGTGGTCAGATATTGTGATGAAGACCAATTATGAGTGGCCAAAAATTAGAAATTGTGATAGGAGATGAATGGAAAAGAGGAGATGTTTATTTAATTAATTTTATTTGAAAATGGCAGAAGGTATTATCATTTGCACAATGCCATTTGTTGGCAAAAACAAAAAACTTATTGAAAAAGGACAAATTTAATAAGAGCCATAAAAAAAATAAAAATAAAAAAACTACTAAAGGCATTTTCTCTTGTTTTTTGAATTTCGATATGAGATAGTTGCTTAAGGCGTGCCTCACCCACCTCAGGATGGGGGTGCCTTGAGATGGCCACTTCACTCCCTTTAGTGTTTATGGTCATCTAAGTTGATTAAGGCGATTGATTGCACTTGAGTCAAGACGACTTGGATTGAGGTAGTTCTGGTGCGGTAGCCATTGGAACTCTATTTCTTTTTTTTTTCTTTTTTTTTAAAAAAAATGCAACTTAAAAAAAAAAAAAAAAACCATAACCTTTAATGCAACAAAAATAAGACTCAAAGTCTATAGTGTAGGAGTTAAAGAACATAAACCTATATATGCAAATTCCTCTTTCAAATAGTACACATAAATCTCAGTGATAGACTTGAAAACAGAACCTTTATAACGCAACAAACATAAGCCACTAGGATGATATTTTTGTTTGATTAGGTTTTATTTTGTTGAATTTTTATGCTGCCTAATGTTAGGTTATGACTCTTTTGCTCAATGATACGGAATTGATGATTTCCTATGTTAGTTTTCTTTTAATATTTTATTTTATTTTATTATTTTCGGATAGAGACAACCGTCTTGCTTCGTTGAGGGTTCACTATCTAGAACCATTTTTAGCAATTTGAAACATTGATTTCAATAACTTAATGAAAAATTACACTCCACCTGAAACTATTAACTTAATTATAGTAACATTCATCACATTGTTCACTAGTTGATGATGCTCAATTGTCTCCAAAGGGTAATTACATTTTTTTATTCAATATTTTTAAACTAAAAGAGGAAAAATGAGTTTACAAAATAAAATAATTGGACCTTTATTGTCCATTTTGAGGTGAGCAATGAAAACATTCTTTTTAAAGAAGTTTAAAAAATTGAGATCTTCAACGTCAGTTTTGGTAATGTATGGAGGAGATGAAGATTTGGATATCCAAACTTTTGTTTTTTATTTTTATTTTTTATTTTTAACTTTGATTTTCTTTCTTTCTTTTAAATATCTAGCCCAATATGTAAGGGGTTGCATGTGAAGGTGGTGGGGGGGCCAATAACATGGGCCTTGTTAATTGCCTTGTGGAATTTTGTCAACACATCCAATCCGATGAGGCTACAAACCCAATCAAATTGGATCGGCTAGTTTGATTATATCAAATTAGATCCGCATCCCATTTCCTAGAATCAACATTGATATGGGATTGGGGAACTTACATGAACTCCCCCAAGTTTGAGTTTAGGACACCCATATGAAAAAGTTTGTTTAATCTATACTAACCCCTACGTCACTATATATGTTTGGCCATTAAAATATCTGAAATAACTTATGTGAAATAATAAATGAAAATCCTAAGTGATGTTAAAAATTAATTCTTAAAAAATTTGTGGTTTTTGTGGATGGGTTTGGGGTTTTGATATTGTGAAGATTTCGCCGTTTGGAGTTGAATTAGAATTATGAGTTGTAAAACTCTTATGGATCTAATATTCATTTATTTGTCTTTAGGGTAAAATTTTATAAAATACAGATTTTTTTTTTTTTTTTTAAGTAAAGTTTCATCCACTATTATTAACATCTTTCTTGAATAGTGTGCCTGTGGAGGCCACTTTGTTTCTGGCCATGGTTTGTAGAGGTCAATTATGGCAGTTGGCCTCAACTACTTCTTTTAAAATTAATTTTTATTTTAGATTTTCATTTCTTATCTATATTTCTATTTTTTACATTTTTCTCTTCTTACAAGGGTATGTTAGACTTTTTAATGGTCAAACATAATGATGTAGGGGAGTTAGTGTAGATGAGGCAAAATTTTTCATAGGAGTGTCTTAGCCCAGACCTCAAGAGGGTCGGTGTGATTTCCCCCACAGGATATAATTTACTAGTGTACAATCTTTAAAAACAATACTATACAAAATTATTAAACAAATAGCAACATTCTATTCTCTTTCTTTTTCTTTTCCTATCAAATCTCTTGCTTAACTCGTGAAATTACTACATTAAAGTTTTATTATCTTAAAAATGCAAAGGACAATTAAGACAGTCATTTGAACTTAGATTAGTGGAATTGGGTTAGATTAATTTAGTATATATATATATATATATATTTTTTAATTCCAAAGGTGATGTAGGTATCCAATGATGAAGCCTGGAGGGTCTTAATGGATAGAGGACCGTGATTCACTAGATGATGTCTTGTGTTTGTTTGTGTAGGAATCACATCTCCATAAAAAGTAACCAATTTTAAAGTTGACAGACAGTCCATGCTTTTATTAAATAAAACCTCAATGAATTTAGCTGTCTTTGCATCTACATTCAATGCTGACAAATCCTATCCTTTAGTTGCTCCTTACATCATCCAAAACCATGCATATCTTTCCAATCTCCTTTTCCTCAACCACACCCTCATTATAATATTTAACATAAACAAGAAATAATGGCAACTGGCTTTGCCCTTGATAACAAAGGAAAATATACTAAACACAAAAAAAATTTACATTTGCAACGTCTAGATTCTTTGGACATTTGTGTAATTTCCATTTCCACTCTATTATTGGCACCAACCACCCTTCCACTCTCACATCTGTTACGTTTCAACAAGTGAAGTGCATATATGTATAACTGTGTCTTGTTAGCTAGCTATATAGAGTGTTGTTTCATTTCACTTAGAAACAATAAGTAGTGCATCATTTGAGCTTTTATTCTTCTCACACTTCTTCTTCCACTAATTTTGGAGAGCAAGACGCGACAGCGTCCGCAACTGTGAGGAAGATTTTATTCTCGCCGATCAGATTTTCAAAATTGGAGGCATGGAACTTGTCAATCACCACTGGACCAGGGTTTGCCAGAACAAGCTGTGCAACAACATCAACAACATGGAAACTTTTCAGGTAAGCAAACTTTTGCATATATTTAATCTAAGACAAGTGTGTCAACTGTTTATATATATGTGTGTAGATACTTTTACAAGTACTGTTTAGTTTTAATGTGCTGAATTACCTGAATGTCTCTCTTCTCAAGACTCCTGTATAACTCTTCTAAGGCGTGGATGCCACTGGTGTCTATGTCAGTAACAGCTGAAAATATTGAACCAAATATAAATCATGAGATTTGAAAATCTTTTGACACAAACAAGCCTGATTTTCTAGCTTTGACATAATAGTGCACGGTGTTAGTGGGGTTGAAAGATGTGTTGAAAACTGCTTACGAGACATTTCAACTATCAGAAATTGGATTCTTGATTGACCTGCTCCTTTTAGTCGTTCTTCTTCATCTGTCAACCATCTCAATATCCTGCAAACAATTAATTTTAAGCATTAGGAAACAAGCAATACTGCAGGTCTAGAGACCAGTTTAGTTAAGTTCTTTCTAGAATACAAATTTTGTTTTAAGATCAGGGCTTTTTATTGCTAGTGCTCTACTAATGTAATGATGACTTGTCTGACGACACCTTTTCACAATGTGTATATATTTAGCAAACAAGATCTAGCTTACATTTATGTTAGAGGTCTTAGTTAGAACCAAGTATTCTCTATTAATTTTTTGTTTGTACTAAATCTTTTTATGAGATGGATCTAAATTTGAATGATAAAAAAAATCTAATAATGTTGGACATTCATTTTTTTTTATGCTGATGATATGTTACTAGATTATTAAAAACTTAGCAAAAAAGGGATGACAAAAAATCTTTATTCCTTAGTTAAAATCTCCCTCATCGAAGTTGAGGGGAATTTGGTTTACATTTTCAGGAGGGATTAGCTGAGGTGCCATAAAAAAGAAAGAAGTATAGAGTTTCAATTTTTTCACGTACATTAAAATTTTAAAAGGGTTTCCTATTACGCGTCTATCTGATTTAGTAATCATATTATGATAATAATAAGTACGGATTATGGATTCTGTTTATTTAATAACCACTTCAAGATAGACGTCAATACATAAGAACTCAACGTAGAACAAAAAAGAGCCTAATACAATAAGAATTGCAAGCTAGTTTAGAATTTTCTGTTCTCCATAGTAGTAGGAACATGATTACTCTATAAATAGACCTTGGCTGTGAACGTTTATTATCAATCAATGATATTACAATTTCTTCCATATTAATTAGTTTTGTGTAGCTGTAGTTGATTTAACATGGACTTAAAAATCGTGAGGGTCGGAAACATCTGTACCTCTCCTTAACGTAATTGGAGTTTGAAAAGTAAATTGCTGAATCAACTCTAACAATCAAGACCCCTGGAATCTTGGTTGCTTCTGGATATTGTTGAATATTTCTGTACACAGTTGTCCTAGGGAGCTTACCCAGAATTGCTGTACGGGGCCTGGTAACTTGTAGGAGGATCTTAGCAAAGGATATAGAGACCTGCCATGAAGACAGTGAAAAAAATATATATAGAAATTAGATTGATTGATTAGCTAAAATTTAGCATTAAAGTTACTTTACAATATAAATGCTTACCGCAATTAACAGGCCAATCTCAACAGAGGCAAAAACAACTCCAAAGAAAGCTCCCATGCATGCCACAAAATCAAATTTATCAATCTTCCATATCAAAGTTGCTGCCTGAATGTCGATTAGGCCAAGCACAGCTGATATAATGATAGCAGCAAGAATTGCATTTGGTGTGTACTTGAAAAGAGGTGTGATGAATTCCAATGTTAGGAATACAACACCAGACATAACAATGTTGGAGGCTGCTGTTTGGCAGCCTGCCATGTAGTTTACTGCCGATCTAGAAAATGAACCTGCAACCAATTAGTTAAGAAATTAAATAAGAGATTAATTTTAGTTAGCACTTTATTAATCAATAAATGGTTCTTATTCTGTTTGCAACCTTAGAAGTTGGTCATTCATACCCCATCAAGTCACATGAATCCTTTCCGCGCATTGTTATACACATTCATTTAACCAAAGAAATTTTATTAAGCTAGATGGGCCTCAAATCTATATATATTTAACCATTCTCATACATCATTAGTCAAAAGTAGATATCAGTGGCTTGATATAATTAGAATGTGCTTCCTTCTTATTACCTGTGGCCACGTAGCAGGAAGTCATTGAACCTACTACGTTCATTGCTCCTAGTGCTACCATTTCTTTGTTTCCATCCAGTTGATAGTCTTTCATGGAAGCAAATGTTCTTCCAATGGCTATGGCTTCCTGATAACTCCAACAAAATTAAATAAAAAAATAGAAGCGAAAAAAAAGGAAAAAAAACTTAGATACAAGAACGGGAGTGACACGCTTTTGATAACGTGGAGATAAGTTGTGATATTGGCTTACCGTTAAAGCTATCATGCCAGCCACCATACCAATCCTGAAACCTTTTAGAAGATAATCACCACTGAAATATATTTGATTGACAGATGAGGGGTTGATTCCTTTGTCTATGTGTTGCACCTTCAAGCATCAATAAAAAATAAGTATTAGAACTGCTGCTACCAAATAACTGTCATCATTACAAATACTACTATTAGTATTATATATATCTGAACATTATAAGGGAGAAAAGTCCTTACAATTTGAACGCCTCGCTTATCTGCCCGAGTTATATATACAAAAAATGTTGACAGAATAACAGATATTAATGGGGCAATTGCAGGCACCCAGAAGAATTTCTTGTTCTTCTTTCCCTGTTGATTAAAAACAAGTAAAATTAGCAAACAATTTGGAAACCTGTTTTAGTAACTAGAGATAAGAATTACAGGATCTTACTATGTACTTAGCAAAAAGAAGGAAACTTAAGAAGCTTGCCCCAATCACTATCGTCTGCCAGTTCCACTGCAAAATATTGTTATTTAAGATCACTTAGCAACTTGGTGTCCATATAAACACTACTTCAGTGCTAGGATTTATGTTGTTTCAGAAGATTTTTTCAAGTTACAGAAAAGAAACAGTAGAGAAACAATAGTGCTTACTCCATGCTCAATGGAATCAAAAACTGAGTGCATGACTGAGACAAGATCAGATTTTTTAGTGAAGTTCTTGATGCCTAGAAAACCCTTTAGCTGTTGAAGGGCAATTGTAATGGCAGCTCCACCCATAAAACCGACGATCGCAGCATGAGATAGGAAATCAATAAGGAAACCCAACCTAATTATAGTAACACCATCAGATCACCATATCATTATAACAAGCAACTGTGATTTTAAGGCCTTCCTAAGAATATTGACTATGTATAAAACAAAGATCAATGTTAGACTATTTATATGTTTATTAATTTTCATGGCTTTATCTACAAGCTTAAACTTTTAGCTTTAGTGTCACTTAATAATGAGTACAAAACTTAAACTTAGAAGTAATTATTTTATGATTGATCTTTCTTTTTCATGAAACTTATAAAAGAAATGTCCTAAGTACCTTAAAAACCCAAGGGTGGCTTGTGTGATCCCAGCAAAAAAAGTAGCAGTGAAAGCAAGGCGCCTATATTCAACTTTATTTTTGATGGGATCAATCTCATTCTGAAGTAGAGTTCCCAACAAGAGAGACACCACTGCAACCGGCCCTATTGCTATATCTCTTGAACTACCCATAAAGGCATAAATCAATGGTGGAACAAAGCTGGAATCTGCAGAAGTTTCAAACAATAACAAACACTTATACACAAATCCAAGAAAAAAAGGTTTAATCAAGCAGCAACCATGTAAGTGGTAAGTGATGCAAAACAACTTACACAGCCCATATTGTGGATCCAAGTTGGCAAGCTTTGCATATCCAATATCCTGTCCACCAAGTAAAGTTAATTGTTAAGAATTGTTTTCTTATTGTAAATGGCATGAGTTTTTCCCTCTTTTAGTTACATTTTCTATTGAGCAGGATATACACTTAATTACCTGAGGAATGCAGAGACTAGCAATGGTCAGGCCAGCAATTATGTCCCCTCTAAATTTGGTCAAACTATAATTTCTTGACCATTCAAAAATGGGGAAGATTGCCTGGATGCCTAGGATGAGCTTCCGAGACTTTGATTGATCCTTGAAGTGTCGCAGAGGATCATCATGGAAGAATGTTTCTTTCACAGTTGCTTTGAATTCCTTCAAGAGGTTTTGCTTCGGGGGAAGCCCCACCTTGTGAACGTATGGCTCGTTCTGGCGAGAAGATGACACACTTCTAATATCCATCTCTTTTGTTTGAACTATAGGGGATTGATCCATCAACAACAAGGACTAGTAGTACTATTAATTCACCTGTAAAAGCCATGCAGGAAAAAAAACAATATCAGCAAATCACTCTAAAAAGATAGGACAGTATTGTTGTATTAATTAGACTACATTTCCTTTCCATGCAAAATTTTCTGGTCTATTTCATGTTTTCGAGAAGGGAATAAATTATATATCTGCTAAACCAGTGTGAACTTGTAAATGCTAATAGTGATAGGTAAGGAAACGGAAGCTAACCACAAGAAAGTGAACGAAGTTGGTGACGATAGGAGTATTCAAGAAGTATTTGCTAGTTAGAACATAGAAGGAGTTTTAGAGACTCATGCTTATATAATTTCTAAGGACACAAGGTCAAACTTTTCTAGCTAACAATAGAAAATTACACTAGCAATAAAATATGAATCTGGATCTCATAATTGTCATATACATGGTAGGCAACGAAGTTGAAGCAAAATTTAATATTTCTATGAACCAACCTAAGGATTATTCAAGACTAAGTGATTGATGTAAGCAATTATGTAAATCATCTTTTCCATAATTATGGTGCTTACTAAGTAAAATAAGCAGTTCGAGAAGGTGTTGACTAAAAAAACCAGATGGCAGCAGCAAGAAAACTAGAAGGATAGAACTAAGCTTTTCCCTTTATGTTCCTTTTGTGTTTTCTTCATTTAATTATTAGAACTAAGCTTTTTTGAGGAGGAAGGACTTATAACAATTTGAAGTTGAAGTTGTCCAGTGAATACTTCAACTTCTGAAGTTAATAACCAGCCTTTAAAAAGAGCTTTTCTTGGAACTCAAAACCGGTATCATTCATGTGAAACGGTATATCATTTCCAATGTAATTCAAAAGTGAAACAATTTGCTTTTCACTTGGTCTATAAGGGCAGAAGGTGAAACAAACAAGTGCTGTAACAAACAAAACAAAAGTAATTTCTAGTCAAGTTTGCTTAGTTAATGTCAAGACTTTGAATACCTTGTTTTACACACAGTAAAAACAATATGAGCTATTACCATTTTGGTTGAACATGACATGCACAAAAAACCAATCAGCATCCAAGCATTCTTTAGCTTTAAATATGAAGTTACCACTCATAATATGCTATACCCGGAAAAGGATTTAAGAGTTCAAGAATCAATCAATGACCTTTTGGAACTCAAAAAACCAACTTGACAAAAACCAACCATTCACGTCATTCAATAGTTCATATTTAAATAAACTAATGACACTCCAATATCCAAACCACTATATCATGCTAGATGCCAACCTGCATTTCTTTTTAGTTCCCAAAAAAAAAACCCTGCATTTTTTTTTTTTTAAAAAGAAAATTTAATAAAATGTGGTTCAATCGTGTCTCTAACACCATCCCAGAAGCATAAAATCATAAAAATCCGATCATATGAATGAATAAGAGCCCCAAGTTTCAAGTCCAAGGTCCCTTTCTACAAAAATGACTATTCTCCCAAACTGCATACTTTAAAAGAGCGAATAAAAAAAAAAAAAAGGCAACCTACACTACACATAATAAAAATAAAAGTCTACCACCTCACCTCCTTCTCTTCATATTCCTCTCACAAAAGCCATTGATAGTGGATTACCATAAGATTACAACCCCACAAACCCAAAAAGTCCTTCCTCAAAAAAAAAAAACAGAAAAGAAAGCACTTTAGCCTTCAAACCTTCTCAAAAAGCACTTTATCCTTCAACACACCTATTAGGTTAGAACAAGGTTAAAAGAACAATAAACAACAACACAGAAGGACAAAAAGTAGCATGCATACACAAAACAGTAATGCCAAAACAATAAAAATCTACCCTTTTATCTTTTGCTTCTCCACCTCCACACTTGATGATCCTCATGTGCTCCGCTTATATTTTAACCCCAGACCAGATCATACGCCAACCCTTTGACCAACACCACCTGACAGGAAACAACCCCAATCCCATCCAGGTTCAATGAACCCACAAACTGTTTTTTACTTTTGTTTTTTACCCTATTCTATTGGTTTAAAAACAGATTTTACTGGGTTACCAACCCTGAAACATGGTAACTACCAAACTAATAAACAGTATAATAAAATAGAAATAATATGAAAAATAATCTGTGTGGCTACCGAGAAAATATTTCACTATCCCGGGAGAAAGAACCTAGACAGATTGAGTGGGAGGAGGAGAGAAAATCTGAAATCTGAAATCAGAAATTGAATTTTCCACACTGATAAAAGAAAAAAAAACAAAAAAAAAAAATATTGGAAAGAGGCGGATATTTACGGAAACAAGAGAGTGACACGTTTTCTTAAAAAAAAATAGAGTGACACGTGGCAAGAATAATTTGACTATTAATGTAGAGATGGTTACGAACCTGACTTCGTTGTTTGTCGATGTTGTCGATGTTTGCTTACTTTTATTTAATTTTTCTACACGTGGACCCCGCAGTGTCACATCTTTGGACCCCTGTTGTATCTGGACTTTTCTGCGGCTTCGTTCAATCAGTGGATGGATGTGAGGGAGTCAAAAGTCTGAATGCTTTAAAGTTGGAAGCTTCATTCAAAAATTTACGGTTTCATTTTTCTATGGTAGAGGGCTTGGTCAACGCGGCAAAGTTTGGTTAGGCCATCACTGAAAGTCATGCCATCAGATTTCTACTTTAATTCGGTTTCGTGTGTACATAATGAATTATTTTCCAAATTCAATGATTTAGATTGGTAGTGAAAGTAAAACAATTATTGTTTATTGTGGATCTTTTGCCTTTTAAATGATGGATGCAATAACATTAGATGAGATTTTAAGTGATAGTATTTGAATATTTTCATTATTTTATGTATTACTGATTCAAAAATTTGAAATATGGGGGTAATTGTCTTTTTTATGGTTTGAATAGATGATATAAGACAATTATTAAAACTTGCAAAAAAGGGTAAAGCGATATCAATTCGGATCCATAATAATTCAGTTGGAATTATCTCAACCAACTTATATTAATAATTAGTAATTTATGAACCATGATCGGTAATGGTAGAGTTGAGCAACTCCATGTTCGGTTAGATTCCAATATGGTTCCTATTGGAACCGAACCGATTTTTTTTTTTTTTTTTTTTTTTTTTTCAGTTCTTGAACTTAAGAATCGAACATATGAAATTTGAGAACTGAAATCGGACTTGAACCGAATATAATCGGTTCTCTTTGAATGTTTTCTATTGAAATAGCCATTCTTACCACTTAATCTTGGGTTTTATTTTAGCCAAACTAGCTCTTCCTGTCATACCATGAGCTTTGAACTTCCAACTGTGACGACGACCGAGTTTTTTGTCACTTGAATAGATGTTATGCGGCAGTATATCTTTGCTTTTCTTCATACCGTACGATTTGCTAAATTAAAATATTCCATCATTTCAGATGCTCAACAAAGAACACGAAAGGGCAGAAGACTCAAAGCCAGTTGCTGTACCTGCTACACCAGGAAGCTAAGTTCGCTGAATTTATCAAGCTTTGATTTTCCATTGAGAGGTGTATTTTCTGGTGACGTATTGTAATCTTCCTCATGGTTCATCAGCATCGGTTCTGGACCTATTTTTATTATTCGTTTTTGGGCCTTTTTTTCGGCTTCCCTAATATTATCACCAGTTTTGTGGGTGCAAAAGGCAGTAGGTGTATTTCATGGTCATCTATTCGCGTTCAACTTAAAAACAGAAAAATGAATATATCAGTGTTTCATGCCCTTGATTGTAACACAAAAGTCCTTAAATTAAAAATACATAAACATCAAACGTGAAGCTTGCAATACAACAGTCCTTAAAGGCTTAAACAGTCCTTAATTTACATAAAAAATATAACAAAACAGTCTTTAAACAGTCCCTAGACATCAAAACATAAGCCAAAAGTACCAAGCAAAATGTTAATGACCTAACTTTACATTTAATAACAAGCCTAAATTACACCCAGATTCATACTACCAACAAGATAAATTTGGAATCAGTTGACCCATAGAATTTGACAAATTGATCTTCTAGAATTAGGTAACAAAATCCAAAAGAATAAGCAAGATAAATAACTGGAAATCTATAGGATTTACTAACTCTTCAAAGCAAAATAACATACCTAAACTCTAAAGTTTCATGGCTATTTATATCCTTTTAATTTCTTGAGAAACAATACTTTCATAAAAAGAAATAATAATTAACGGAAATAATATCAAACTATAAAGGAAATAGTATCATATAATTAAAGAAAACCTAAAACGAATTAAAATCTAGATCTAAAAGTAAATAGTATCAATTCCTAAAAAGAAATAATATTAAATCCTAAAAGGAAATAGTATCAAATTGAAAAAGGAAAGAATATTAAATCCAAAATAGAAATAATTCTAATTTAATAAATGAAATAAAATAGGAAACAATAAAAAATAAATCCTAATTAAACTAATTCCCAAATTAGACCCATTCCTAAATTAAATCATCGTTGACTTCTACTTTGATTTCAACCTCTTAAGTGCGTCCAGATTATGGAACAAATACTCCTTATTTTTCCCCTCACTGATAGATGGAGTGATGGAAACCAAGGAAGTAAACCTATAAATCGTTTAAGCATCAATGGATGACCTATGACAAGGGATCGAGCTAAAAAGATAAAAGAAGTTTTAAATAGACTCATTTAAGAGATTTGGGCCAAGAGTTTTACACAATATGACTTGGAGGAAACATTGAGGCTTCAAAATATCATTCAAGTCCAAGACCAAGTCCAAGAACATCTAATACAAATTGAGCTGCTATTTATTTGTTTGTACTAATTTAGGTCTAATTTGTATTATAGGTTGAATTTTAAATTAGTTTAATCAATATTATTTGGGATGAGACATTTAATTTAATTTAAGCCTAAGGAGGGTGTATTCAATTATGATTTTGAAAAACTTTCATAGACTTTTTCAGTGAATGACTTTTGTAGAATTTCATAGACTTCTAATGACTTTACAGATTCATGAAAGACTCTCACAGATTTTTATAAACTCTTTTGTAAAAGACTTTCATTAACTTTGATAAATTTTTAAAAGAAATTATAAAAGACTTTTATAAACTTTTATTAGCTTTTATAGACTTCTACATACTTTCATAGACTAACATTTCACTAACTTATAATATAATATACACTTTCTAAGTTAATAAAACTATATTTATCATGTCAATAATGATGAAAAAGTATGGTACATAAAATAAAGTAAAATCACCTCAATTACATAAGTTGATAACCAAAATACCTAGTATTTTAAACGTTTCATTATTTATTTTATTTCTTGTATGAAAAATAAAATCTCTAATGTCTTATCAATAATATCAACATCGCTCCACATATCAGCAGCTATAACAGTCTTTCATTTATTAACATACTCTCTTTATTGTTCTTGAGTCTCAAGAAATGAGTTAAAATCGTTATTTCATTAACTAATAATGATGAAGATGATGAAGACTCATAAATATTGATAAATTTTAATAGATTTTTATTTACTTTTAAAATAACAATATATTCCTTTGACAAACTCGTGCCATAAATTATACATTTTGTAAGTTATATTTCTCATTTCAATAAAATTTTTTTCTTTTAACATAGTGTAAATAAACTTATGAAAAACAACTATCAAAACTAATGTTTTACAAAATTCAAACTGGTTAATTTTATGATATGTTACAAATATCAAAATTGATTACTATATTAATCAAATTAACTAATCAAAAGTAAAAGTTCAAGAAATTCTCCAACATGTAATAAGAATAAACCACTAGCTAAAAAATTTTACTATTAGCTAAAATTTTAATTTTTAAAATAAACCACTAGCTAAAAAATCTCCAAATATTATTATTTTTTTCTTTTTCATTTGAAATAGAGGTTTTTTCTTTTTTTTTGTATTATAAAAAACAAAGATTTCATTTATTAATTTAATCGATTTTAAAGCAATCTGATTTTTTATCTATACATTTGTGAGTTCTATTTTCATTATTTGTACATAAGAAATGATAATCTATTGGTTTACAACACAATCGTTAATAATAGTTGTACTATTTATCATAAGAAAATAAGATGATTTGAATTAATATCCATCTAGTTTTTTTTTTTTGGGTATTTTATATATATAAATATAAATTATAAAATGTTTCATTTCTTAAATTTATTTTGTTGACATATAATTCCTCAACTTTGATTCAAACTTGAAAGCTTCTTTAAAATAATAAACTGATGTCCTTAAAAAAAGAAGGAGCCTAATAAGATTCAAAAACTAAAAAGCTAATAATTTGAACATAGAAAAAAAATATTGACCATTATAATTCACAATAAAGTAGGAGTGATATATATATATATATATTTGTGTGTATTTAAAAAAAAATAAGTGAAATATTTTTATGACTATCATTGAATTTGGGGCGATTTAAATATAAAAGAGATTGTAAGGTTTGTTTTTTTCCTTTTTTTTTTTTTTTGTTTTTTTGTTTTGTTTTGTTTGTTTTGTTTTTGTTTTTGTTTTTTTTTTTTTTTTTTTTTGTTGGATGAGAAGAGATTTGCTTTTTATAATTAATAACAAAAGTCTATAAAAGTTTTTGAGGGGAGTGAGAAAGAATTTATGGAGTTTGATTGTTATAAATTTAACATAAAAGTCTATAAAAGTCTCCAAAAGTTATTAAAATTTAAAATTCCATAAAAGTCATTAACATTTTAAATACCCCATAACTTTTATAAACTCTTCAAAAGTCTTGATTAAATACCTCATAACTTTTATAGATTTTTTAAAAATCATTAAAAGTCTATATTGAATACCACATAACTTTTATAGAGTCTTTAAAAGTTTATATTGAATACATCCAAACTTTTAAATTCTATAAAAGTCATTAAAAGTTTAGATTGAATACACCCCCCTTAGAGTTTTATTTCTTTGTCTATAAAAAAAGGCTTGTAATGCTAAGTGTACAATTGGTATAATTTATTCACTAGTCAAAAGTTTTTTTTTTTTTTTTTTTTTTTTTAAGTCAAAAGCTCTAATTGATTTTTTGTTTTTTATTTCGTTTGGTTGTCATCCCAGTAGAGCTTTTAGACAATTAAAAAAAACTGAAAAATGTATACTTGGAGAAGCTCAAATTTTAAGCTTTTTCAAGCCAAACTATTAGGGGGTTAGAATTTCATGTTAGAGTTTATTTATTTGTTTATAAAAAAGGCTTGCAATGTTAAGTGTACAATTGGTACAATTTCTTCACTAGTCAAAAGTATTTTTTTTTTTTTTTTAATGTCAAAAGCTCTAATTGATTTTTTTTTTTTTTTTATGTCGTTTGATTGTTATTTCAGTAGAGCTTTTAAATAATTAAAAAAAAAACTGAAAAATGTATACTTGGAGAAGCTCAAATTTTAAGCTTTTTCAAGTAGATCTTTTTGAGTTTTTTCTTTTTCTTTTTAAAACAAAAATTAAAATGTCTAAAATACCCCTATTATATTTTGTTAATCTCACTATACCCTTAAAAACCTAATACACAACATCAAAACACCCGAGCCTCCACTTTCATATACACTTCAATAAGCCTGTTAATCTTACTTTTCTGTTCAACTTCAGAGGAAGGCTGATCTAGATGAATTGTCGTTAAAACAGGAAAGACCGACATTTTAATCTCATTCACATGTAGTCATTTGCATCTAGGTTGTTGTCAGCACGCATGGTTGTTACTCGGTCATTTTTTATTATTCTTTTGCTCATATTAGCTCGCTGCACCGAACTAACGCTTGAACCATTTCTGACACGGGTGGTCGAAAATCGAGCTCAAGCTGATGTCAAGTAGTGAAACCACGAATCACAACCTCATTAAAATAGTTAATAACAGTAACAACATTCAGGTTATTGTTAGTTATACAATACCTGGATAGAAAGTGCAATGACATCTCTAAACCAAAGAAAGATTTGACAGGATAAAACCCTTTGAGTGTTGGATCAACCATTTTACCAGGAGCACCAATGTCATGGAGGTGAGGTGTTGCCCATCGAACCAAAATTAGCATATTGAACAATGAAACTTTCAGCAAGAAAGCTTTTGCATTGCAAGACAAGGTTATTTTAGTCCTGAACTCTGTATGTATGCAAAATAATAGATGAATGGAGATTGATGTTCTCCAAGTTGCTATACAACTAGAATACTCGAGCTCTTCATTCCTCATTATTAGCTTTTTTGCATAGGAATATCAGATAATTTCTCTGTACAAAGTAGAAAATGAAGCTATAATTGGTAGGATAGAACAATGTGGCACTTTGTACTTATATAATGTAATGTTATTCTCGGCATGTTATAGGATGGGTAGTATCTATGATTTATGTAGTATTTTGTGAAAGAATCCAAGCTGTGCATTCTAGCTTGTAAATACAAATCTAATGTAAATGCCCCTTTTGCCATTTTTCCTGTTTTATCACCCCTTAAATCCATATCATTTTCTTGCTTTAGTGGAAAAACATCTATCACAAATCATCAGTCTTATATATGATCAAACATTATTGACAACTTGTTATGATCATTGTAGCATTGTTGTCAAATATGAAAAGATAACTTCAGTGAATACTTGGTTGCATTGAGCAAACAAATCCTTGACGTGACAAAAAACTTTCAACAATGTTACTTGCAAGTGACTATCAATGGTTGTGTTTGAACTCATATCTTCCCAATTTTCTTTAGAGATTTAGTTGGGCATAAACCTAAGAATTCTTCATAATTTTCTTTAGAGATTCAAGTAAAAATTTTGGAATTCTGGAGGCAAACACTCTTTTCTTTTTGCTAAAAAATTCATAGTAAAAAAATACAATGATGTCTTATGTTTTTTTTTTTTTGATAAATTTATAATTTAAAAGAACTTTCAAATGTAATACAACTTAACAATCTATAATTTGAAAGAGTTTTTTTTATTGATACCCACACAATCAACAACTTTTTTTAAAAACTTTATTTGTAAAAGAACTACTTCTAAAAGATTTACTTAGAGAAGTTATACGAAAAAAAGTCTAAGCAAATATAATAATGAAGATGTAGCCAACTTCTTGAATTAAAAAAATAGAGATATTTCTTTTTATTATTTATGAACATATGATCTTATCAAGTTAATTCTTGTGGTGATCAAACATAACTTATCTCTCATATTTTCATCTCGTTCTTCGAAGTGACATCAATATCCTTCTTTTATAATTTTGGTTCTTGATTGAATTTTAATTATTGCGTCAAAATATTTTATAACTTTGGTTCTTAATTGACATATTATTAACGAGTCAAAATTCCTTTTTTTATAAACTTACTTTATTCTTTCTTGGGGTTATGATCTACTTTAACTATAGGTGTCATATTGGTATATGAAGTTTGCATCATGGAGGTTCTCATCACAAAAACTCCATAATAGTAGCAAACAACACAAAAATTACACCTCAAAATACTGGTCAAGTTATATATTTTTGTAGCCAAAATTAGTAAAAAATAAGTAACAAATAGAAACTCCATAATAGTGACAAAAAACACAAAATTACACGTCAAAATGCTGGTCAAGTTACACATTTTTGTAGCTCCAAACAGAAGCAACAATTTTTTGTAGCCCTTTTAAACAAATTTACTAGAGCACAATTATTAAATAAGCAATAAATGAATAATGAAATTAAAAATAACACAAACTATAAAATCTTACTATTACAGTTTCAAGTCAAATCCAATTCAATTGAAGTTTAAGCTTCACTTGCTACATTCTTTCCACACTCTACATAAAATTAAGTAAAATCAAATGATTAATTAACATTTACATAAACATAAACATGAAACATAAAGTGCAAATTGACGCAACCCAATTCGGATCTCTTTGGACTCTTATCCGGTAGACGTCGCCTGGTATCCTAACGGATCCCTTTTAAATCCTACTACGCGGGCTAAGAGAAATTCGCGAAGCGAACCCTTAAAACTTTTACTTTTAAACTCAATTCAATCAACTTTCTTTTTAACAATAGTTGGGTTGGTTTTGTTTTAAAACTAAAGTTCCAATTCAAAATTTAACGTCAAATCATTTTACAAAATTAAAATCTGGCAACATAACGGCTGCGTTATAAACATTGCCAAATCACTTGTAAAAGAAATTGGCACTTCCAAAATATTTCTCAAATACCACTAACTTCTTTAGCCACAAACATAAATTTCAAATCACAGTTCCATTTCATCTAAAATTAAAAGCATAAAGTCATTTATCAAAATTGCTCAATGGCTTAAAAGAAATTAAACTTTCTTCTCATAAAAAAACATTTACCACTCATTTACAACTCAAAAGAATATATGTATACAAACAATTTCTTTAGAGCTACAAATTTGCAAAATGTATCTATGAGGAAGCATTATCGTGTTATGCCCACCTACTCTGCAAGAAGAGCTCTTTCTTCTCAATCACCCACGTCAACACCTGAGGAAGTTTTTTAAAACAAAAATAGAAAAACTATGAGCTTTAGAAGCTTAGTGAGTGATTGTAACTCCTTTTCAACTAAGGTATTTAATTTTTAAAATACCTCCTTAAAACATTTGAAATGTAAATTTCTATTTCTTAAAATTTCTCAAATATAAATCTCTTTTACATGCAAAGTATGAATAAGCAAACTATAAAACTCATATGTACATAAAATTTCATATACAACTTGTAACTTATAAACTATACAAAATGCTAAACAAGTTTATAGCTTGCAATAAAGATTCTGAAAATGCTTTTCTTTGCTTTCTAAATCTTAGATACTAACTTTTCTTTCTAAAAGCATCATTCGTACCCCTAAATGCTCTGACCACAAGACGACTAACTAATGCCGCTTGTTGTGGCAATGTCATGTGGCGATTTTGAATTGACACCAATCGTGACACTACAGAAACATCTTGTGACTATATGCAGAATTCTACAACGCTAACCATAGCACACGATAATATCCCACACAAGTAGAGGTGACATAATAGACTCGATTTCCCTCTAAGTTAGTGACGCATCCCCATAAGACTTTGCTATACTAGTGAGGGATATACCGGTCAGGTCTAAAATTGAATATGTAATCTAAAGGTATACTCATGGCATTTGAAAATATCTTTTTGCTTTAACTTACTAAGTGCAATAAGCACAAATATTTTTTCTAAGTGCATTAAGCACTAAATCTTATTTCTAAGTACATTAAGCAAAAAAAAAAACCTCATTTCTAAGTGCAACAAGTACAAAATATCTTTGTTAAGTGCAAAAAGCACAAAATAACTCATCTTTTAAAAGATTTAAACTGGAGCTTTCAAACCCAATTCTCATAAAAGTTTTTCTTATAACATTTCAAGTAATCAATGAACTTCATAAAACTAATTACAAGCATTTCAAAACAAAATGTAGCACTCACTTGGATTTTAAGGCTTGGTATATGGAGCTTCAATGGCCTTCTCTTGCTCCTTTTGCTTCTTTTTCACCTATACATCATATTCTAGTTTAGAATATACTAAATTTAACTACACAAAACTCATTATATTGCTTCTAATTCAACTAATTTATTATAGGGGTATTCTCCCTAAAATCTTCCCTCCTTGATTCTAACTTAACCAAGGCTTTAAAATTCCATTTTCTTTCCATGAATCTTATTTATTCTCACCTAGGAACACCTCCATATACATGAAATAATTTTTTGAAGCTTGAAACAAAAATCGCTAGTTTTGGACCCCCTTGGCCGAATGCAATATGAGGACCTCCTCATTGCTTTTCTTTCCTCCATTTTTGCTCTTTTCATCTCCCTAACTCGCACTTAGGTCGGTTCAAAAGTCAATTCGAAAAGAAACGGTCGTTTGGTTAAGGTTTCTAGCTAAAACACCTTATTTTTGTCACTAAACCAAGGGCAACTTTTCCGTTTTTTATTTCTAATCTTAGTTCTCTTTTCTTTAGTGCTATACACACTCAATTGTACTCATACAATTCATTTAAACTCATAGAAGGAGTGGCATTACATGATAACCACTAATGCCTTTCATTTAGGCTATACAATGCATGTTGTCTAATTTACTTTCTAATATTTTCATAAGTTTATCTAGCATGAAATCAACATGGAATCATTCTAAAAACCTTAGATTTCATTAGGATCATACACCCCTCACTATAGCCTTGTATGCCTTAATGCACACTAAGTTCATTTTATTCAACTTTTCATACTTAACTCTTTTAGACATTTCATCAAACACCTAATCTACAACATATTTTATTTAAAACAATCTCAAATCAAACTTAGGGTTTCTCTCATATAAACCCTAACTCATCAATCTTGAATGATTCCATGTTATCTATTCTTGCTTTAAGTCTCTTAAAGCTCAACTCATGATATAAATAAAAATCCCCATCAAATTCCAACTCAAACATCAACACAAACATCATTCAAATGAGTTAAAAAATGATGATACTAATCTCTTTTTGGCTTGAATCTTGCTACAAACTTGACCTTCTAGCTTAGGTTAGCTTGAAATCTTGATTTGGAACTTGAAAAATGCTTGAAACCAACTTGTTTCTCTTTTCCTCAATCTTGGCTGAACACTCTCTCTTTCTCTCTATCACTCCAACGTTTTTGCTTCACAAAAATGGCTAAGTGTTGAAACTCTCATCTTTATATACTCTTGACTTTTTCTAACTGACCATTGTGTCCTTGAAAATTTGATTTTTGTACTTGAACTTTTGCTTAATTCTATCTCAACCCCTAATATGATTTGCTTATTTCTAATTGGTCCCTTATCATACTAATTCATAAGGACTCCAATGGGAATGACCATTTTACCCTTTTATTGATTTATTCAACAATTGTGTTCAAATCAATTTTTAAAAAAATCTCTACATTCTTGGACACTTTTATTTATCAATCTAGGATCTCAAATCATCACTTAATACTAGTATTAGGGAAACCATAAATAAAATTGAGGGCTTACACAAATACTCAAATTAATTATAAACTCATGAGTTTCAAGGGTTACGTAAAACTGAATATTTTAAACAATATTATTATCTTCATGTTCCACATGCCCTTCTAGATCAACGGGTTTAGGAATTAGGTCAAAATCTGTCAACCAATTTTGAGAACAAATCAACCCTCCATTTTAAAAGTTAACGAACTACTAAATGAATCTAGACTGTGACCACTTGTGCCAAAAGCGAACTTTAAAGCCATCGTTAAAACTTGCATTGAAAATGCATCCTTTGCTATATTTGCTAAAATTAAGTACTTAGTATATGAATTCCTCCACCAACTCAACAAATCAAATTTGCCATTCATTGGCTCACATTTTTCTATCAAATATAACTCCAACTCACTTTTCCCCACACTCACATTTTGTTTTCTTTGTTTGATCTTCCATAATATTTCTTTTTCATTTTTGTAATAACTAGTCTCACCATCACCATATATCAAGCATAATAGACTCACCATCAACAAACATAGGGGGATCATCACATCACCATCAACAAACATGTTGGTTTTATCCAATCCCCTTCCCTCCCTTCCTTTTCTTCCCAACCCCTCCCCCCTCATTTCCTCTTGCCCCCCTCCCCCTTACCTCTCCCCTCCTCCTTCTCGTCCCTCCCTCCCTGCATATTAATTGTTATTATTTTATACTCATATTACCCATTATTTATGCTATGCTTTTGAGTAGAACCAATTTATTAAAATCTTGTAAGTGCATAAATCATTTTATTGAGTATAGCAACAAGTAAAGGTCGATTCCACGAAGAGTTTTAACTTACTTTAATTCTAAATTTATGTGAAACCTAAACTAAAACAATTAATTGAATAATGGGGTTCTTGGAGTTAAACTGAAAATAAATTAAATTAATGCATAAAATTGAATTAAAGAAAATCAATGGATGAAAATTTAGTTAGGACATCCTATCCACCACTAAACAATTCCTCAATTTGCTATAAAGATTTATAAAGCAAATTCATGATAATGAATGATGAAGATATTCACGATAAGGTGATGGTCATATTGCATGTCGTATTGATTCTTAGTTAATATGCAAATCGCATTGTGTCTACATAAATACGTGTATTCCTAATTATAACCTAGTATAGTGTCTACTTAGATTTAATAATTGGAACTCATTAAGAATTTGAAGACTATGAATATCACACAAATCCTAGAACATGGTGTCTATCCTAGTTATTTATGAATTAATGTCTCTCAATTGATTTGTAAGCAATTGATTATTGCAAATTAAAAATATTAGCCCTAACTAATAAGCTAACTACAGAAAAACAAAACTAAGAAGAAAAGATAAAACTAGAGCCTTCAGCCTTGTCTTTTTGCTTCTCCCTCTCCGCTCTAATGTTCTCCCTTAACTGAATGGTGAAAACATCTATTTATAAAGTATTTAGATAAGCCAAAATAGATTTCTTAATGAGCAAAAAAGTCAAAAACATGCAAATCCTCTCCTGGGTATCTGAAACGACAATTTAAAGCGCAAAAATCATAAAAGAGTGGATCTTGCACACGACCCGACCCAACTTCAACCCGCAACAAAGATACAAAAACACGTGGGTCAACGTAACCCGCCACTTTACCGTGTTGACCCGTAACAGTGATCAATTACAGAGACAAAAACGCTCAGATCTGACCCGACTTGACCCACCAGGAGATCCAACCAGCAAGTGCGATCCAAAACAATGACTCCACCCCAAAATGCGAACTTGGCTGTCATATCATGCACTGTGATCTGGCAAATTGCATTTTGGTCCCTAGCGTCTTCAGTTTTTCACTTAAGCTTAAACAATTCTGAATATTTATAATTTGACCGATATTTTGATTTTCATCTTTCGAGCTTTCTTTGGTTCGGATCTCTGATTTTCTTGTGTCGCAATTAATTCCAAAAAATCACCAATTCCATTATGTTTTTTCTCAAAACCTAAGATTAAACACAACAACACGAAATAAATTAAAAGTATCAATTCTACTCAAAAGTATAACATAAATAATAAGTAATATGGACATAAAATAATAACAATTAATGACCAACAACATCTAAAACATATTTGATGTCACTCGTAAAGAATCACTAAATTCCAAAGTGATAAGATAAAAGGGTTCGTAAAAAATGAACAAATACCTTGGAATTTTCCCAATGCTTCGAAGTGGGTGGCCCAATAATTTTCCTTTCATTCTCGTTCTTTAAAAAGTAGCTCACAGAATATCGATATTCCTTCTTTAACCATTCAAAGCCTTTTCTTAATTTCTTAGCACTGTCCAACATCAAGTGTGTCAAATTCCACCTTGGAGGCACATCCAACTCTACCAAAGCCGACACTCCAAGCTTCTCATGTTTAACACATTTTTTAAACCTCTCAAATCTACCAGAAGAAGATCTAATATGCTTCATTGTATTCCGAACGACCATAACCAAGTCATGGATATCTTTCAAACCATCATTCACAACTAAATTCAATATGTGGTCATAATATCTAACATGCAAATAATTTCCTCCTAAAATTGTTCCATGCACATACCAACTATTAAATTTTCAAATCAAATAGTTTAAGGTAGGAGTGTTTGCACTTGCATTGTCCATAGTAATAGAGAGGACTTTATTAATACCTTGGTCGATTAATATATTCTCAACACACTTCCCAATTGATTCTCTTTTGTAATTGTCTATTAGAGTGAAGCTCAAAATCCTCTTCTGCAACTGCCACTCACTATCAATAAAATGAGTTGTCATCGTGTAATTAATGTTTTAGGTTGACGTTCTAGTGTTCATGTTTAGACAAATTGCGACTTTGCTTTCCCTAATCCTTCTCTTTAACAATGCATTTTCATTAAAATACAATTTGTACAAATCTCTCACTACTGTTCTCCTACATAGCATTTCAAAGAGATGACATATGCTTCACAATTCCTACAAAATCTCCTATTCTCCACAAATCTAAATGACAATTCATCTGTGACAATCATATCCACTATTTTTTTTTTCAACAATCCTCTTGACTAAAGGAATATTAGTCAAATTACTACTGTTAACATATTAATCATATTCTTATTTTCAAATTATATTATTTCCTGTTTATATTATTTCTATGTTGTATTATTTCATATTTATATTATTTTCATATCGTATTTTTTTTTCCTATAAGAGATTTTATTCTCTTTCTTGTTTAGGGATTATCTTTTGTAGCCTATAAATAAGCCCTATTTTGTGAATTGTAAATCATAGTGAAATATACAATCTATTCATAATGATCATGGTATCAGGGCCTATAATTATGTAAGTTTTTCTTTTCATTATTGTCTTTGCTCTTAGCTGCGGTTTTTTTCTCACTGAGTGTAGTCTTTGTTTTTAGCTACGGTTTTTGTCACTGAGTGTAGTCTTTATTTTGTTGCCGCTTTGCATGTAATCTTTTTTTTCCTACTACGGTCTCTGTCTCACTATGTGTAGTCTCCATTCTACTATAGCTCTGCATGCAATCTTTGTTTTGTTGTCGTAGTCTCTATTTTTGGTTTTTGACAATATGTTCATTAGGGTACAATTTATCTTCGCTGGTCAACCTATTGATATTTTCACAAAAGTTCATTATCTTAGACATTTTCTTGATTTGGTTTTCAAACTCAAGCTTGCTTCTGCCTTGCCATCTTAAGTTTGTGGGGGGATGTTGCCATATTAATTAATTTTTATTTCCAAATTATATTCTTTCCTATTTATATTATTTCCATATTGTATTATTTCTTGTTTATATTATTTCTACATTGTATTCTTTCCTTTAAAAGATTTGATTCTCCTTTGTATTTAGAAGATTTGATTTTCTTTTGTAAGCTATAAATAGGCTCTATTTTGTACATTGTAAATCATACTAAAATATACAATTCTAAGGTTCTTTTGTCTTACTAAGATTTTTTTGAGTGCATTCAACCTTCTTGGCTATCAAAGCTTTACACCTATATCTAATATGTTTGTTCATGTTTGTTGTCTCATTAGAGAAAGAATCACAAGTAAATATAGTCTCACAATGTAAGCCCTCGACTTATATTTATGGTTTCCCCTAGTATTAGTCCATAAGTGATGATTTGAAATCCTAATTGATCAATGAAAGTGTCTAAGATTGTAGAAAATTTTTTTAGAAATTGATTTAACCCGAATTGTAGCATAAATGAATAAAGAGAAGGGCAAAATGATCAATTCCCTTTTAGTCCTTATGATTAAGTGTGATAAGGGATCAAATTGAAATAAGTAAATCATATTTGAGGTCAAGTTAGAATTAAGCAAGGTTCAAGGGCAAAAACCAAATTGTCAAAGAACATGATTGTCATTTTGAAAATGTTAGAGTATATAAAGTTGATGGTTTCACACTTAGCCAAATTTTTGGAGAGGAAAATCGCCACAAAAACGAGAGAGGCAAGGGTGGTTCGGCCAAGCAAGATACAAGGGTAACCAAGTGATTTCTAAGCAAATTTCAAGCTTCCAATCAAGTCTTCAAGCTAATCTAAGTTAGATGATCAAGTCTAGAGCTAAAAACAAAGCAAAAAGAGGTTAGTTCGTCAATTTTTCAACTTGTTCATATGATGTTGTGTTGATGATTTAGTTGGATTTTGATATGGGTTTTTATGCATGATGTAAAGTAAGCTTTAAGAACCCTAAAACAAGTGTAAACTTGGTAGGGCCATTAAAGTTTGATAAGTTAGGGTTATGTAGGAGGAACCCTAAGTTGATTTGAGTTTGTGGTTAAATGAAATACGTTGGTTGTTAGGTGTTTAATGAAATGTCAAAGTGATTTAACATGAAAAATTTGAAGGAAATGAACTTGATGTGTTTAAGAGCATGAAAGGCCATAGTGAGGGGTCTATGATACCAATGCAATCTAAGTCTTTTAAGCATGATTCTACATTGAATTCATGCTAGAAAAACCTATGAGCATGTTAGAAAACCAATTTAGACAACTTACATTGTAAAGTCTATATGAATGTCATTAGTGGTTATCATGTAATACCACTTCCCCTATGAGTTTAAATGAGTTGAATAAGTATAATTAAGTATGAATAGCACTAAAGAAAAGAGAATTGAGATTAGGAATGAAAAATGCCAAAGTTGCCCTTAAATTAGTGTCGAAAAAAGAGCGTTTTAGCTAGAAACCTTTACTTGATTATCGTTTCTTTTCGATTTGACTTTTGGACCGACTTAAGTGCGAGTTAGGAAGATGAATGTAGTAAGAATTGAGGAAAGAAAATCAAAGGGGAGATGGCTGCAATAGGTTTAGCCAAGGGGGGTCTAAAATGATGACTTTTCGTTTTGAGCTTTAGAAAATTATTTTGGATATATGGAGGTGTTCCTAGGTGAGAATAAATAAGATTCATGGAAAAAAATTAGAATTTTAAAGCTTGGGTTAAGTAGAAACCAAGTAGGGAAGTTTTTTTAGTGAAAATACTTTTTAATGAGTTAATTGAGTTAGAAGCTATGTAATCAGTTTTGTGTAGTTAAATTTAGTGTATTCTAAACTAGAATGTGATGTATAGGTGAAGAAGAAGTAAGAGGGGCAAGAGAAGGCAATTGAAGTTTTATATACCAAGCTTGAGATTCAAGTTAGTGCTACAAAAGGTTAAGTGATTTTTTTTGGTCTCTACTTGTAACCAAATAAAGAAAAAACAACAATTTTGGCACTATAAGGATCCAATCAATTGGACGTTGTGATCTATAACAAGAATATAGTACTGCTCGCTTTAATAACAATATATTCTTGCTTTAACAAAAACAAATAAACAAAAAAAAAACAAAATTCATGCTTCCATTACAATAACAATAAATCAAACTAATTAATTTCTTAATGATTCAATACGAATTGATTCTGATATCACTTGTTGGATAAAACTTTAATAGGCATAAACCTATACCAAAATCTAGAAACTCATATTAAATCATTAAAAATTGTTACAGAGAAGACATACCTAAATTCATGTTGATAAATTTGAGAAGGATTGAGTCTTCCACAACCATCACTTTAGGTTACTCTATATTTTCTTCTTGAATGGGGAAGGAGAAAGAGGGCAAAATATTACGTATATTGATTTAACTTGGGGACCATAATCCTTTATAATATTCTTTATATATTAACCTAATTAGGTTCCCATTAACCCTAATTCATTAGTATTAGGTTTGTAGCACTTAAGCTCACACCCAAATGGATATTTGTAGAGCCTAATTAATAGATCACTTACTTGACCTTATTAAAATTGATAGCCTATAATATAATTGTTATTTAATATATAAGCCTACAATAAAAAATATTAAAAATCCCAACATGATGGACCTAGAAATTCTTACGAAAATGGAAACTTTATACAAAATAATAACAATAATAATGAAAAGTTAAAAACATTGCCAATATGTTTTTTTATCGAACTAAAAATTTGATAACATGATGAAGTTTATATAAAATAAAACAAATAATGTACTTAACGAAGATAAATCTAATAGTTTATGTAATCACTGTATTTTATATATTCATAATTAATTATTCGTTTAATTAAGATTTTAGAAATTTCAAAGGAGACGAAGATAATAATTTGACTAATGATAGAGTTTTATTATTTTGGAAAGCTCAGAAAGAAAAGGAAATTGATTAAGAAAAAGATATTGTTTTAATAAAAGAAAAATATATTAGCATTGAACGCAATATTTTTTTTTAGAGTAAAATGGTAATTAATTAATTATGGAGTTTTATTCTTTTGGGAAGTTTAGAATGAAAAGGATATTAATTAAGAAAAAGGTATTATTTTAATAATATATATATATGAGCCGATTTTTATTTTAAATAAAATTTGTATAGAGACTAAAATTCTTATTACTATTAGTTTTGTATATTACATATAGAGTCACTATTTAGAGTAGAAAAAAAAAATATAAAATAAATGTTTATTCTCTAGCAAAATTAATCAACTCATTCTTGAGTTTCAATAATCCAAGAGATTTTGGGCAAGTCTTTTCTTTATATAAAATTATACAAGATTTATATTGTATCCCATAGATTATAGATTTTGGTTTTTTAGGATGATATGCAGTATTTTTTAATGAATCAAGAGAGTTTTGATTTAAGAAATTATGCATAACTGGCGTTAGGAGATTGATTTAGATTATGTAGAAGAGGGATGAAAGTATGTATTGATTACATATTTAATTTTTGAAATTTAGGGCTGCTGGAACGTTTGGTTTGGAGAAAAAAAAATCAGTCGACTTTGAGAAATTATTTAGCTTAGTTATACTGCCCAGAAAATTATAAAATTTAATATTTAGATAGATTAAGATGTCTTCTGTTATCATATAAAATTTCGTGATTTTTAAATGAATATAGAATTTATTAAAAGTCTTAGAGTGCGCTGTGGTCAAAATAAATTTTTCTGGACAGTTTTCAAAGGACTGAAACGAATACATTTTTACCCATGGTAGCAGTCCCTGATTGATTTGAAATTTTTACTGGAGGTTGATTAATGTATCCAGAATGTCCATGTAAAGGCTTAGGTTGGTTGGAGATCTAGAGAGTCAATTAAAAAATGTTTAGAGTGACAGTGTCAGGACTGAAAATTTGAAGTAAAAGGATATGATTTCTAATTTATTATGATAAGGTTAAATTTGTCCAAACAAAATTACTTTGGTGATGAGACTGTAATTATATTCGTTCTGAAATTGTATAGATTCGTGCGACTGTTGAGCTTATTTTCTGAATTTTGGCTGATTTGAGGTAAGGAAATTCATTCATGATGTATGTATGTTGGTTTATGAACTTTTGAATATTCTGAAATCTATATTTGTGTTTAACATAAATTATAAACATGATTTTAAGTTATTTATATAGCAATAAAATATTTTTATAGTAGTTTTCAAATTATTTTATTTACTTCTAAAATTTATATTGTCATATGATTTAAAAAGAAAACCTATGGTTTTAGTATAAATCTAAAACTTTGCAAAAGTTTATATATTGAGTCTAAAAACTATTGTTTCTTAAAATTGATTTACAGTTATTAAATATTTTGCCGTGTGTTTTGAAGATATACCTTTAAGATAAGATCATGAAAAATTATTTTGGCTCATTGTCTATAGTTATTGTTATGATATTGGTCTAGCTAGATTCTTGTGCGCACATATTTTGTTATCTTACCATGTCACACGGATAATTGTGACATTCTGTTATTCTGACTGAGTCACATGGGAAATTGTGACATTCTGTTATTCTAACCGTATCACACAGGTGATTGTGACATTCTGTTTCTGACCGTGTCATACGGATATTTATGACATTCTGTTTCTGACCACGTCACACAGATATTTGTGAAACTATAAGACATGAACATACTTTTTTATTTACTCTATATGGTTATATGTTTTAATATGATATTTTGTTCTGATTATTGTTTTATGTCACATGGTGTCTTCTGCTAATATAAACATTAATTATATTTTCGATTTTGATTATTGGTATTGAAATATGTTTCTATGTATTGAAGCTTTATATCTGACTTATAAAAGTAATTATACTGATACTAATATTATGCATGAATTTACTTACCGAGTTGACGATTCACCCCCTTGTCTCCATCATTTTGCAAAGTAGGAATAAATTGTAGATGTTAAGTGTTTTGAATTTGGAGTTCATTCGAATGTGAAGCCTTGGAGATAGTTAATGAAATTCATTGTATTTAGTTTCAGATTTTATAAGAATTAAGAATTTATCAATGACATATTTTGTTTTAATAAATAAATTTTAGAATTTTTCTTTTGGAGGTTATACTCGAATAATTATGTTGACTACTTTCAAAGTTTGGAATAAATTTCTAGTTGGAGTTTGTTTTTTTTTTTAGATCAATTTGACAGTAACATCCTATTTCCTTGATATTGGATTTGGAGTGTTACAATTTAATACTATAAAAGATCTAACTGTAGTATTAAGAAAATAAAAACAACGTAAATCATATATTGTTATAATTTTCTTCGACAAGACTTCTTAGTTTGATATCGTTTCTTTATAATCTACTTATCTATTTTATCGAAAATATATGTCTCCATATATTTTCTATTCAACTATATATTCTCTATTCAATTAATTATGTAAAATTAAAACTATTAAATATACAAAAGAAAAAAAAAATTGATATTTTATGGTTTATTGATTGGATGTATGTCAAACTAAACATAAAAAATTAAAAAGAAAAAGAACTAATTTAAAATGAAATAAAGCTATATTAACTAATCTAGAACACGAGGAAAGTTTGCTAAGAGTTTGACGACACAAATAAAATGTTAGTGTTGGTTGTGAAGAAGAAGGTGAATAACAAAAAGAAAACTTAATGTTGGCTACTAGAAGATAATAGAATTGGAAATAACATAAATTGTACAAAATCAATAACTTATAAAAGAAAATCTGAAAAGAATATATAAATAAATACATATATATATATATATATATATATTTAAGGGTTGGAGAGGAGAGATTAAATTTATAGAAAACTACCTATATTTTCAATAAGAACAGAATTTGAATCCTTAATCTCTTAGAATTAAGGAAGATGTTCAATTATTTCTAGTAAGAAGTGATTTGTTAAAATATGAGAAAGTCTAAAATGTTAATTATTGTTATTTTTTATTTTTAATTTGAGGGGAGGCAAATACCCTTTGTGGGTCCACCACTGGTTAGAAGAAGATTTGCCCACCTCTAATGACACCTATGTTGGTCTTATCATTTGAAGAGGCATCGATGGTTTTGCTTTTCTTTTTTTAAATTATTTGCATTTTATATAGATGTTGTTGTAAATAAATATATAATAAACTATAAACTATTAAAGATTGAGAAGTTAAGGTAGATTCTAAAAATTGGATGGCACGTTGAACAAAATGCAAAGAACAAAACATAAGGTCAAAACAGTGGAAATAATCAAAACAAAGGAATTGATTTTATTCCTTTCTCATAAGTCATAGTTTGGCAAAGACTTTGCACGCATTTACATAGTAAAATTAAGTCAGCTAATAACTGACTCCCCGCACACAAATCGAAAATCAAGTTGATGAAATATAAGGCACACACGAACTTCAACTAATAGTGGAATGCACCAATTAAGACACTCTACATTGGAGAAATTGTGTGTTCATATCTCAATTAGAAGATTTTATGTCTTAGTCTTACATAGAACATATATATATATATATATATAGTTTTCAAATCCAAATAAGGGGAGTAGTCATCAGTCATTATTAAGATAAAAAGACATTCCAGTCTCTTATATCTAGATTTGGTCATTCGAGGGCCACTTTTAGTAGTTTTAATATATATAGGAAAAAAAATGAATTCTCTACCGTATCCGTGTATTTTTATCTCTATAACTTAAAGGTGGCAAATCTTATCGATGCCTCGACTAGAAGCTGGGATATTCACAAGATAAACGAGTTGTGCCTTCCTATTGACAGGGCGGCCATCCTTTCGATCCCGTTAAGTAGCAGGGAGGTCAACGATAGATGGAGATGGCATTATGACAAGAAAGGCATCTTCTCGGTCAAGAGTGGTTATAAGCTGGCGAGAACTTCTGCTTCCTCGGTGTCTTCCTCTTCTCATTCGGCCTCTAGAAGGTGGTGGGTCTCCCTTTGGAATCTTCCCATTCCTCCCAAAGTTAAGCACTTCCTCTGGTGGGTAAGTACCGAGTCCTTACCAGTGAAAGTGAACCTTCTTCGCCGAAATATCGGAAGTGATGGGTGCTACCCCGTTTGCCTGAATGAAGCAGAAACGAGTTGCCACTGCTTTTTTTTCTGTGCTGATGCTTTGCAGGTTTGGAGCCTTTATGATGAAGGGCAGCGAGTCATGAGCTGTCGGTGTGTGTGTCTTTGCTGGATTTCTTTGTGCAAATTGTGAGCTTCTTCTCTATTGAGTCTGTCGTCAGAATTGGTATGGTTCTTTGGGGCATTTGGCACAATCGGAATGCTAAGGTTCATGCAGGAAGGATCCGTGACCCTGTCTCTCTGCTCGGCTGGGTTTTTGATCTCCTGGATGAAGCTCGGAGAGTTAAAGCTGCCATCTCTCAGGTTAGCCCATGTGTCCAGTCTTCTTCCTCTCCTACTTGCTGGTCTCCCCCGAGGCCTGGATCTCTCAAGTTGAACACCGTCGTTGCTTTTCCAAAGGGCAGTGAATTCATTGGTGTTGGTGCGGTCATCAGAAACCATGAGGGATGGGTAGTAAGAGCTCTCTCGAAGAGCCTACCAAGTTGTTTCACCCCTGAGATAGGAGAGTTCCTGGCACTGCGGGAAGGTCTCAAGTTCTGTCTCTTGGGCAATTTGCAGGTGCAGGAGGTAGAGGTTGATGCCAAGAATGTTGCTTCTGCTCTTAAGTCTTGTATTGATCTGCGTTGTGAAGCTTGTTTTCTAGCTGGTGATCTTAGGGCCCTTTGTGAGGAAGTAGGTGTCTTTTTGTGCCAAGCCATCCCTAGAAATGGCAATCGCTTGGCACACAACCTTGCTTCCATGGCCATTTCCTCTTCCGAGGATCATTGTTGGCACTCTGTTAGTGCTGTCAGTATTTTTCCTAGCTTTTCTGAGGATGTTCGGTCTCCTGTTTAGGGACGTTGTTTGCTTTCAAAAAAAAAAAACCAAACGAAATAGAACGGTCATAGAAAGAATATAGTGAAATTTGTTCATTGATGCTTCCCATAAAAATTATATATTTAAATTTTGTCAAAAAATTCAATGGGATAAAAATTCAAACAAAATATATCTAAATATTTACAAGATTAATAAAATACATACAAAGATCTATTTGATCTATTGGTGTTTGCACGTGCTTAAATAACTACCTTATTAAAAATGTTACCAGTAAAACCTAATAAAATAAAACCTAATCAAAGTAAAAAAATAAAAAAAGTGTATTGTACATGTAGGAGTAGCTCTTCTATTAATCTTAAAAGGTCAAGGTTCAAGTATCATTTTTATTCTAAAATATAAGGTGTGAGTGATTTTCTTTAAATTTAATCCCACTACTCCTACCATAAAAAAAAGAAAAAAAAATTATGACTATTAAACTCCCCTTGAAAGAATGGTCCCTTTGATGGAATACTCCCTTTGATAAAATTTATCCAGAGAAATCTACGTCTGCCTTAAAAAATACAAGCAATATTGTATTTCTAAAGTTTCGCTTATAATGGGAAAAACCCGCATATACATTAGATATAATAAATAATATATTTCAACCATAAGTATTCATAACTTATTTCATGAAGCGCGTTAATATCACAGTGATTAAAGGGTATATTAGCAAAAGTTCTGCTTCTTGGACAGCCATGATTATGAGTGAGAAGCCTATGCAATTTAAGAATAAACATGATGTAGATTAAATAAACACTTGTCTTCTACACAGCTAAACAAAATTTGGACCATAGCTTAAATTTAAATAAAATAACACCAAATCAACTATTTAATGAAGATATTAAAAAGAAGGAATTGCACAAAACTCCCCTTAGGTTTGCCTAAAAACAGAGGGAAACATATTTATCATCTTATTACACAAAACCCCCACACCTAACGTTGACTTTTGTCAATGTTAACAGAGTGAAGGGCATTTTGGTCCATTACACCCCTAAGTCATCTTCTTCTTCTTCTTCTTCTTCTTCTTCTTCTTCTCCTTCTCTCTCTCTCTCTCCCTCTCTCTCTCTCTCTCTCATTCTTTCACCCCTGCCTCTCTCTTCTCTCATCGCTCACTCACCATCTTCCTTGTTGCTAGTGGCTCTTTCACGTGCCGCTCATCTAGCCGCAACCTCACTAAGATCGAGCAAAAATGAAGACGCCAAGCCGTGCGGAAACGAGTGACCAGCCGCAGGCCACCTGAACCAGACGCGATTGATGGCAAAACTACGACAGAACGAGAAGGAGAGGGTGATAGAGAAGAAGAATAAGAAGAAGAAGAAGAAGAAGAAGAGCTGCTCCGGTCACCTGAACCCGTCGCCGACCAGCTCATCCTACCGCAACCTCACCAAGATCGAGCGAAAACGAAGACGCCAAGCCGTATAGAAATGACGACGGTGACAAATGATCGGTCTGGGTTGCTTTGGTAGTGTATGTGTTTGTTTTGATGGTAATGATGATGTTTGAAGATGATGATGATGATGTTTGATGGTGATGGTGATGATGATTATGATGATGATGATGATGATGATGTTGATGATCAGTGTTGGATGGAGATGATCTGGGTAGTGTAAAATGGTCTGATGGTGATGATGATGTTCGAAGGGTGATGATGATGAAGATGATCTGATGGTGATGATGATCGAAGATGATGAAGATGATCTGGTGATGATGATTTTTTTTTTAAGTATTTTTTTCTTATCTATGGGCAAAATGGTCATTTGATTAAAAATCTTGGTCAACTGTTAAAGTTGATGGAAATTGACGAACGGTGTGGGGGTTTGGTGTAAAAAACTAATAAATATGTTTTTATCTGTTTTTTGGCAAACTTCAGGGGGGTGTTGTGCAATTTCTTCTATTAAAAAACATATTTAATGTCATTCTAGCGTCTCATGTTGGTGTAGAATTGGATCTTACTAGCGAATAATATGAAAATGCAATATTTAATCTAGTGCATTGTGTTGCATTATTGCTTATATACTAGTGCAACAATGATAATAAGATTAGGTACTCAAATACCAAATACCTTTTAATCATTTAATCTAAGTTGGGATTGATCTTTTTTGCATTAAGAGAATAGTCAATAATTACAATACTTAGTAGGATGAACACTGATTTTGAACATTTCTAAATTCGTTCTGTATACGTTTGGGAATAGAAAAATATTTCATATAATATATATTCAATCTCCAATGGAGACATTATTTTGTTTTCTCTCTCTTTCATTATATTTACTGAAGCTTGATGGTCTTTAAAAGATCTTTCAAATTGAGAGTCCTTAAATTCATACTGTTAACATTTATTGGTATAGCTTCATATTGAGATTTTGAGTTTTGAATAAATACATATGAACATATAGGGTCCTTATTGTATTCTTCTTTCACCATACAGAAGATCATATACATACAACAATCCATATATATTTGATTGGTAATCCAAACAATTTAAAAATTAGGACATACTAACCATAAAAGATATATATATATATATTCATCTTAGTGTGTACTGAAATTAATTATTTAAGTGTATTATAAATAAATCATTGATTAAGTGCAAGTTAGTGTTAACTAAGTTAAAACAAATGAAAGTAAGTAAATCTAATACTTGATAACTGAAAAACTAACTTGTCTTTTGTGAACTAATATACATACATACATACTAAACCTAATCTATTGTCCCTATCTTTAATAGATTGGAAGATCGTTTGACAAACCAAACCTAGTTTGTCAAAATTCAAATGGAAAATTAAAAAAGAAAAAAAAATGCTATCAATCCTTCAATCTTTGCTAGGATCAGTGATTTGTGTCTTGAAATATTGATAAGGTGAATTCAGGAAGTTGATTCAACTAGAGGGGAACCCTATAAATCTTATCAACATATAAATTGGAGTTGAATTTTAATAACATCTTCCAGTGACCTATGTCCTCTTTTGGGAAAGTTGGAATGTGTTTTCCTTTCTTTTCGACTTCAATGGATTTGAAATATTAGACCTACAAGCATGATCTTTATCAACTCATGATGTTGCAGTATTCAATTACCAATATTTTGGATCAAAATTTCCTACAATTAACAAATAGCTATGTTCAAAATAGTAAAGGTTTAATTTGAACTGTTTACAAGATGACATTCTATTCGAAAGGTAGATTCTCTCAATTCTAGAGTTATGCAGAATTCAATGGATGATCATTTGGCTTTGCATAAGCTCCATGTTCTAGCTCATCCTCCTAAAACTCCCCAGATTACAGAGGTTGTTTGGGCTCCTCCTCCTTTGGGTTGTCTTAAGGTCAATACTGAATGGTTCTACTTTTAAGACTCCTGGTTTGGTTGATTGTGCTAAAGTTTTTCGAACTTCTCATGGTTTTTTCAAAAGTAATTTTGCTAATACTCTAGGGATTGGTTATGTTTTTGAGGTGGAATTAGCTGTTACTATTCATATCATCCAGTATGCTTGGATTTATCACTAGACAAAACTTTAGTTAGAGAGTGATTTTGCTTATATTGTTTCTTTTCTTCTTGCCCTCTCTTCTAAGGTTCTTTGGCGTTAGTGTCTAACTTGGGGGAGAAATGTCTTTCTTTTTTGCAAAATATGGAGTTCATGGTGACTTATATTGATAGTGAGGAAAATTCTGTTGCAAATGCTTTAGCTTCTTGTTCTCCTTCTTTTGTTTGCTCCACTTTGTGGTGGATGGCTTTAGATTTTTTGGGTCCTCTTCTTTCTAATGATTTTCTTGGAAAAAGTCGTTATCGGTTTAGTTAGTTTTGGTTTTGGAGGTGGACACTCTTTTTTTTTTTTCGCCGGATTTTCCTATTGTGTTTTTTCTGTAAAGTTTTTAATGAGGATTGCTATAAAATTTGATTTGCAAAGACTTAGTTTCAACTGAATCTTTTGTTATCCTTTACTTTCATGGCTTGGTTTGTAATCTTTTAGAGTTTGTCCTTAGTTTTGTTTTGGTTTTTTAGCTTTTCTTTCTTTGTAGCTGTTTTAATTTTTTAATAATACGTTGGTTTTAATTAACTACCTTATATCAAATAATAATAATAATAATTTTAAAAAAAAAGAGGATGGTAAAGGGTAATTTTGGAATAGTTGTAGAATCAGATGTTCTAAATCGATTTAGACAGAATATACAAATGTAACAATTTAAATGATGCATAACCTGCAATAAAATCTTAAACACAAATTTGAATAATGTCAACGAAGTAATAATAAGTCATCCGACGTGTTAGAGGAACATGATAAAAAAGGCCAACCATTTTGGTGGTTAAAGATGCACTAACACCTGATAAAGAAATTTATGTCTCTCATAGAAACGAATCTTCCCTTTACTGTGTCTCAAATTAGTATGAAAGAATCTTCCCCTAATTGAGTCCAAAATAAGTTTTTAAAATAATATACATTATTTAGGAAATCTATTGTTATTGTTTTAACTTTATTTGTAAGTCTACACTTTTAAATTTAATAAATAACTTAATATATATATATATATATATATATTTTAACTACCACTACACTGATTGAATCTGCAACATTGACATATTGAATAAACACTTTCAATCACCAAATTGCTTTGGACAATAGCAGTAACTCAACATTGCTGACAGTTAAGTATATGAGGAAATTGAGGTACCTATATGTGTTATTGATTTTGCATTTTGTATTTTATTAATGCAATTAGAAAAACAATTGAATAGGGAGAGATACATAAATCTCAAACACACATAATTAGTTCACATGCCACGTGATTTTCAAGATGGAAATGAGCTCAGATTAGTTCAAAGATGATAGTACAGTCAGGAGACACAAAAAAAATCTCCGAGGATCTAAGGAGACTACAACTGTATCAAGATAAAAGTTCTGGAAAAAGTCTTTCTTCACGTGATTAAAAAAAAAAAATGTTTGCAAATTAGTACTATGGATCTAGTACATTGTGCACCAGTTTCAGTGCTCCGCTCTGCTATGAAGGAAAAGATAACTGGTGCTTCAATCTGACAATGACAAAAGGCTGCATAGCAATGTGGAGAGGGTCAAAGAACAAACAAAAAAATATGGGAGAATTTGGAATCAAAGTAAGTGGGTCGGTGTGGTCATAGATGGGATAGGGGAAGAGCACTTGCACTACATTATGATAAGTTGAGAACCAAACATATGTATGGTCCTTAATTTGTCAGATTTTGATTGAAACTAAGCCTAAGGTGACCATTGCACAAAGCAATTCAGGCGCTATCCTCTTCCATATATATATATATATTCTGTTTGATTGCTATGGGCTGCTCTGCCTCATCCATACATGGTGCTGCTGCTTTATGCACAAGATTTTTAGACCCTTTTTTTTTTTTTTTTTTTTTTTTTGAGAAAAGATTTTTAGACCTTTTGAAAATTGAGTTTTTGCGCTAATTACTTCTGCTTGTGTTGAGTTCATATATCGTCTATGGATATATGACAGTCCTTTTCACTAAAACGTATCGATTATTAATCATATGCTGTTTGGCACTCATCAGTTTATCAACTGGTTGCAAGCAAATTGGAGCCAGAATAATTTTAGGAACTAGGAATAATAGCTTAACTTGTAAGTTGCAATGCAAATTTTAAGGTCCTTATAAAAAAAGCAACTTATGTAAGTTCTTTTCTAGGCTACATGTGCTAGCAACCTGGTTACAAAATTCTGTACTATACGTCTATAACTGCAATTTCCTACTTTTAATTTTCTCAAATTCATCAACCTATATAAAACACAAATCTTACGTTGGCTGTATTTGAAAAATTACTTGTAGAATTGAATTCCATGTTGATAATGGTTTACTATATTAATGGATACTTTTCCAAGCTCCGATAATACCATTTATATAATAGATCTCACTTATAATTTCTCTGAATGGTTTTTATTTTTTACATGTGTTGAGACCTATAAATAAATAGAAACTACACAGCAAGACTTTCTGCTAATTACACCGAGATTTTCTCTCAATTCCACTAGTTACCATCAAGACATTCTCTCAATCTCCTAGCCGTGCACCCTACTCGTAACCCCACTTTGCGAAAGCTAACTATGCAAATAAAGATAACAAAGACATTTTATCAAAATAAAAGATAACAAAGACACTTAGTATATGTCACAGGCCTTAATGGGCTTGGGCTCAAAAACAAAAAAAAAAACTGACTAATCCTATTAACACACAATTTGGACAACGAATATAAATGTCTTTACACGACCTGGCGCCTTGTTGCATAGCATGAGTAATTGGTACGCAAAAAGATAGTGAAGATTCTGAGCACCATACCCAAAATACAATATTATATAATAGTTGCAGGTACAGGTGTAGACTACTGTACTCAAGAAAAAATCCTTCACTGGATATCTAATAAAAATGTGATATAATTATTCAATCATATATGATTTTCATATAACATACTTGGTAATTGATATCAAGATTCTTAAATTTATGCCCCAAGCATAGAGAAGAATCTTTCATCATTGGTGATTAGCTAATTAGTAGCAATCTTGTCATTCAAAAACCAAGTTGGGTATTGTGATTGGATATGGAGGAATATAAATAATGTCAAATGACCCCATTTATATATATTTTTTGACCTCAGAATGACCACATATTTATCTTTCAACGCAGTTGCGTGACTTAAGAAACTATCCCAAGACCACCTTCCACTATATGCTAAAATAAATGAATGGCGGATGTCCTAGGAGGCGGGGGCAGATGGAGACTTCAATGGTCAATGCCCAAAGTGGGTAAGGGTTCGCTTAGTATGAAGTCAAATGTTCATGATATTTATTGGGAGGTATAAAGAAAATTCAGTATAAATGAATTCCATGATCAGTGTTCAACATTAGAGGTCTCAAATATCAGAGCTAATAAATCAAATTAGCTAAGACTGACTTTGACCAGTGTACCTGATAAACATCAATGGAGTCTGAACAATGCTTCAGAGTTCAGACAGGACCTAAGACAAAGCAAAACCCAAATTGCAATGACCAGTGTACATGTTGGCCACCATAGTGAGAAAAATTCACTTCGCATATGTGCTGCTCTGAAAAATAGTGTGTTAATAAAGTATAATTTAGAAAATGCATCTTTTACTTTTCCAAAACACTAGTGTTAAATGTGTTTTCATAATTTCTTTACTTAAAAAAATGCAATGTATAAAATTGAAGTAAAGATTGTTATTATTATTATTATTATTTTATGTTAAATTTTTTATGAGAAAAATTTAAATTTAAGTGATTTACGAAAGAGAAAAAATGTAACAATTTTGATTATCCATGATTTTTTATATTGATGTTTCATTAAATTATTAAAAGTTTAATTTAAAAAAATATAAATCCTTGCTTACAAAATTGACTTAGCAGATCAGTTTCGAATCTGTAGTCTGTAACTTAAAACTTATCTTGACAAAAAGCAGTGTGAATCCTTGGCCCTTGCAAGGGATTATGTTGCAAACATCATCCATCACCACACAACAGAAATTTTAATCATGATCATAAACATATGGCATTTGAAAGAATATCAAATTGATGTAGCTGCTGATTCGACTAATAAGGCATCACAATGCTGTCAATAGGAACAGGATAATTGAGTTGTTGAGAGGATCACAGACCCATGTATGATGATTTAAAAAAAATAAAATAAAATCCCGACACTATTATAAGCCTAAGTGGACACAATTAGAAGATCTGAGCTAACACTATTAGTAAATTACACCTATTATTTTACATAATTTAACACTTAATAAGTCTCATGATACTCATCTTAGTCCATATATTTATATACAAGTATACAATAATGAGGAATCAGGCTACATAATAGATGTTCTTTGAAAAAAAAAAAAAAAAAAAAAAGCCATATATTAGATGCCAAATCAACCTCACTTATGCTGATTTACAGTTACAACCATTTATGGCAACTGTTGCTGTCATTTCTTCTCTTTTTCTTGACAGAAGGGGTCATTAGACATGTTTTTAAGCACATTATCAACACTTTCGACATTCACAGAGGAAGGAATTTAAAGGGATGTATTCAATCTAAATTTCATTAGGAAATAGAATCTATAAATTTAGAGGGTAGAACATATTCAATCATTGTCATTGACAGGACAAAGCAGGTTTTAACTTTTATTAATGAGTGCTATTTTTGGCAGGTATTTGACTAACATCTCTCTCGGAGTTCACCCAAACAGTTCAAGTGAAGTAACATAAGATGGGTTCATTGTCTACTCAGGCTTTGAGTGCGGAAGAGCGGCAGCAACTGGACATGGAGGATTCCGGTCGGACTGACAGAGCAAAGTGGTTGCTTGACTCTCCAGACCCACCAAGTTTATGGCAGGAGGTCATAGGTTCCATAAAAGGAAGTCTGTTTCCTGGAAAGCAGCACTCTTCATCCAGCACAAACCAAACCAGCTCTAGACGTGCTTTTTCATTATTGAAAGGCCTATTTCCTATCCTTAACTGGGGAAGATATTACAAGGCCTCAAAGTTCAAAAGTGATTTGATGTCTGGTTTAACTCTTGCTAGCCTAAGCATTCCTCAGGTTGCTACCCCTTGCTTCTTCTTCTGTCTGTTTCTTGAGCTAAGTGGTTATGAAACTCATTCTCTAATTACTGTAATGTTCCGAAAACTTGTTTTGCAGAGTATAGGATATGCTAATCTAGCAAAACTTGATCCTCAATATGGTCTATGTAAGTAGCTAGCTAGTTTAAATATTAGTTGGCTAATTTTTGTCTTGGTATCTTTGTGTAACGCTTTGATTTGGTTTGATTTCAAAATTAGACACAAGTTTTGTTCCTCCTTTGATTTATGCTTTGATGGGGAGTTCAAGAGAAATAGCCATTGGACCAGTAGCTGTGGTTTCAATGCTGCTATCCGCCCTGATTCAGAAAGTTGAAGACCCTGTAGCTGATCCCATTGCCTACAGAAAGCTTGTTTTCACTGTGACTTTCTTTGCTGGAATCTTCCAATCTGTATTTGGGCTGTTTAGGTACTTGTTCATTTATAAAAATGACTTTACTTTTTCCCTTAATGCTAGAAATGGGATCAGTTACTGATATATATAATGATGTAGGTTGGGCTTTCTGGTGGACTTTCTTTCACATGCTGCCATCGTTGGATTCATGGCAGGTGCTGCCATTGTAATTGGTCTTCAGCAATTGAAGGGTCTACTTGGGATCAGTCACTTTACCAACAAAACTGATGTGGTCTCTGTCTTGGAGTCTGTGTTTTCATCATTTCACCATGGAGTAAGAACGTTAGGAGATGCATATTCTATAAAAAGGGAAAACAATTCCAAATAAAGATTATGGGGTGGCTTTGTTTCTAAGTTCTATTTATAATGTTAAAAAAATAACGAATATCTCTATTTTCAAAAAAATGGCTAATCAGTTCATCCAATGATCAAGTATAGGTCTTTCTCTTCATTTATTCGGTCAAAACCTTTTTTATTTACTTGATTTTTTGCTTTTTTCGCAGTGGTATCCTCTGAATTTCATCCTCGGTTGTTCATTTCTTATTTTCCTCCTAGCTGCTAGGTTTATTGTAAGTAGATAAATTCTTTCATTTTCAGTTTTCTGTCTGAAAAATCTTCTCACTAACTCTAGGTGAACATGTCATTTTCTTCAGGGCAGAAGAAATAAAAGGCTCTTCTGGTTGCCTGCTATTGCTCCTCTTATATCAGTTATATTGTCCACTTTTATAGTGTATATAACCAAAGCTGACAGGCATGGAGTTAAGATTATAAAACACATCAAAGGAGGCCTCAATCCAAGTTCAGTCCATGAACTACAGCTCAAAGGTCCTCATCTTGGGCAAGCAGCCAAAATTGGACTAATATCTGCCATTGTTGCTCTTACTGTGAGTGTTTAATGTGTGTTTACATGTACATCGTTTTTTTATTAAATTTTCCACATTTATCTTTCTTAATGGTATAATTGAAGTACTGATATCAGGAAGCCATTGCTGTTGGCCGATCTTTCGCTTCCATAAAAGGCTACCACCTTGATGGTAATAAGGAAATGGTAGCTATGGGCTTCATGAACCTTGCAGGATCTTTAACTTCTTGCTATGTGGCAACTGGTGAGCTCGTTTAGAATCTTTCACCTTACAATTTCTTGTGAATTCTGACATAGACTACAACTGAAATAATGCATATCACAGACTCTGATTCATTTTCTTTTCATTTAGGATCATTTTCACGAACTGCTGTAAATTTCAGTGCGGGATGTGAAACAGTTGTATCAAATATAGTGATGGCCATTACAGTGCTACTATCACTGATATTGTTTACTAGGCTCCTATACTACACTCCCATTGCCATCCTTGCTTCAATAATTTTATCTGCTCTTCCTGGACTAATTGATATAAAGGAAGCTATACGCATATATAAGGTTGACAAACTAGATTTCTTTGCTTGCATTGGCGCTTTTCTTGGGGTCTTGTTTGCATCAGTGGAGATCGGTCTTCTAGCTGCGGTATGTAATAATTCTTTACACATGATTTTCCCTTTTCAATCAAGTGATCCATCAACCATTGTAAATATGTAAAAATGCTGGGGTTGGCAAAAACTACTTATGAAACTGTAGTAGAAGTGAAGGCAACCTGTTAACTAACCAGAACAAACTTGGTACAACTTTAAACTATGCTTAATAGCAAAATGGTTGTATCAGTAGAATCACATTGCAATTGTCTTTTAAAAACCTGCCCCTTCCTCTAAGAGGTCATTGTCAGAGAAAAATCAGTTGAATAATTTGATGAAATCTAATGTTTGTACAATTCAAGTGACTATATACTGCTTTTTGGCTTAAGCCAGTGTCTATCTCCTTGATCATGATACTCTTGATAAATTTCAGGTGGCAATCTCATTTGCTAAGATATTGCTAAATGCCATTCGACCCAGCATAGAACTACTGGGCAGACTTCCAAGAACTGATATATTTGTTGACATCAGTCAATATCCAATGGCCATCAAGACTCCAAACGTGTTGACAATCCGTATCAACTCTGCATTATTTTGCTTTGCTAATGCCAACTTCATAAGAGAAAGGTATTAACCTGTCCGCATGTTATTGAGAGAGAAAGAAGAGCTGCAATTAATCCATGAATGTTATCCACTGCAGGATGCTTAGGTGGGTGACAGAAGAAGATGATGAATGTCAAGAATCTACAAAGAGAACTATCCAAGCAGTAATCCTAGATATGTCAAGTAAGTTCAATGCGATTTTTCAGATTAATTCTATATTTCAAAAATTTCACTGACTCACCTGGATATCCCTAACAATTAACAGGTGTGATGAACATAGACACTTCAGGAATTCTTGCACTAGAGGAACTACAGAGGAGACTAGCTTCAAATGGCATACACGTAAGGCAGTGACTGAGGAATTTATATACAATTCAGCTTATTTGGTTTCTGAATTGTAACTGATGATATGATATAATTTTCATGTGTATGTTTTCACAGTTAGCAATGGCCAGTCCAAGGTGGCAAGTAATTCACAAACTGAAGTTAGCCAAATTCGTAGACACAATTGGAAAAGGGTGTGTTTTCCTCACCGTTGCTGAAGCTATGGATGCATGCCTGGCTTTTAAATTTGCTGCTATCAGCAGCTGTTAATAAGGATTATGTGAGGCTTCTGAACATGATGTATCAGCTGTTTTTGTGAGGCATTAACCTCAACCAAGTTCATAGTGGTATCAAATGTATTTGTGACCGAGTATGATGAGAGGTTGACAATTTACTGCTGTATTGTATGTCTCCAGAGAGTTAATATTTCATACCTCCTGAACTGTTTGATGTTCAGAAAAGATGACATATGCAGTTTGGCCTTAATTTTTAGTTCATTCATCTTTACTTTCGATAAAAAATAGGTAGGTTTGTCTGCGTTGTTTTTCCATCGATCACCTCTCATATTGAGGCGTATAACTGATTCGTAAGGGTAATATTAGTTCATTCTAACTCGTATTTTAAGGTGTGTATTAACTAATGATGTGTCAAATACTGAAAGAATACAATTTATAAGTGATATAAATTATTATTATATGTATTTATTTACTAATTGCTATGTAATTAGTGGGATTGTAAGTGAGATACAAAAGATGGAAAAAAAATTTATATGAAACTGTCTCACATATAATATAATGAGAAAAATTAATGTAATATTGTCATTTCTTATTTTTTTTTACATTTTTTATTATTTTTTTTTCTTTATATTTTTCATTGATCCGTCTCATCACATCAGCAGTCGGAAAGTTTTATGGAATATTTTTTTTTTCAGAAGATGAGATGTCAAGCATTATTTTATTAGCAAAATTTAAAACAACCATTGTTTCATTGTTTAAAAAATTATTAATTTCTTCTATATTAATTATTCTCCATTAAAAAGAAGAAGTAAAGAAAAAATAATAATAATAACATCCCTTGTTTAAAGTTGGGGTGGGCACTTTTAAGTTGATTTTGTTTTTTTTCTTTTTGAAATAGATTTTGTTTGTTTGTTTTTTTTTTTTTTTTCAATATCAAATCGAAACGGACTATGTTCGATTTTTGAAAAATAAAATCAAAATGACTTGATTTTAAGAAAAAAACCAACTTTAACCGAATATGATCATATCAGTTTGATTTGAATTGGTTTAGTTTTGGCAGTTTCAGCCCACTAAACCACCAGCACTAGGTCCACAACCTATCAACCATAGCCTCAATTACTTCAACTAGAACCATCAACACCACCCAATCAACCACCACCCTCCACACCAACAAACCCTAGCCCACAAAATCATCACCATCGCCATCAGTCCACCAATCCTAACCTCACCCAATAAACCCCCACCCTCATTGACAAGACCCAACTAGCTCCTCTCTTGAGTGTAGGAAAGCCCTGTGGTGTTACAAGAAATTAAATATGTTTCTTAAGTAAGGGTATATATAATTTGGTATTAAATTAGAAAGTTATTTTCTATTTTTCATCCATAATTAATGAAATTCTCAGATATATAGCATTTTGTGTGATGTCCTAAATTTGTAGTATACTTGTAGCTTTTTTTTTTCCCTAATTGTAAAATTTATTAAACACTAATACACAAGTAATAATTGGACCAAAAAAATAAATAAAAAATAAGAGTTTACCTTGGAGAAAAACAAATAGAAGATAAGAGTTTACCTCTTTCAAGCAAGAATTTGTTTACTTTTAAAACCTGAAAACAATTTTCCTTTCTTTTTTTTTTTTTTTCTAATTTTAACTTAACCAAAAAAAACAAAAAATCATAAATGTTTCTACCATAAAATCTAAAAAATGTTTATGAATCTGACATAAAATGATTCTTTAGATTTCATTAAATGCAAAACACTATTTTGAAAAAATTTTTATTCATCTCAAAAATAAATATTAATGAAAACATAATATAAAGTCTCATTCTTGATGAAAATTTTGATGGTTTCAATCTTCAAATATGACTTTTTCTTTTTTCTTCCTCTTGATAAAGTAAGAGAAACAAGGAAAAATTAAATATAAAAATTTTGTACTTCAAAAAAAAAAATAATTTTATTAAATGAATATTATTAACATTGTTTAAGTAGGTTAATAGTGATATCTTTATATTAGTAAGTAAATTTTAAATTTAGTTAATATGTGTATCAATGATTTAAATATTGTTGTAACCTGGTGGATGATCACCATATTTAAGCAACAAAATTTTATATATATTTGAAGCGGTGGAGGTTCACCAATTAAAGAAACAATTTATATATATATATATATATATTGTGAGGTGGTGAGATTTGTGTGTGTGTCTACATATATATATATATATATATTTGTGTGGGTATGTGTTTTCAGCTGTAAATCAAATAGAAAATAAGAGCAACTTTGCTCTTTGCCTTCTCAATATCTTGCCCTCTCTCTCGCTCTCCCTGTTATTCTTTTTTTCAATTTTTTTTTTTTTAACACGTTATTTTCACAATCCAAAACCTGAAGTTTTGAACAAATTTAATCAGAACCTGAAGTTCTCGTTGCTTTAATTGAGAAGTCCGGTTCTACCAATTCAATCAATGTATGGCTCTGCTAACTGAATCAATGTACAACTCTATCAATTCAATCAATGCACGGCTCTGCTAATTGATTATTGCATTAAATTTATTGATCATTATTATCATGCATTATATATCGAACTACCTGATTTTACTTATTTTTTGATATGCATTATATGTGTGGCTCTACCGACTTTATTAGTTTCTATTTGCATACACTATATGTGTGACTTTGTTGATTTTATTCACTGTTATTATTCTACATTATCAGAACTTGAAGTTCTAGATTAGACTTCAAGTTATCAAAACCTAAAGTTCTGGATTTCAATTGATAGAATTTGAAGTTCTAAAGTTTAATTTATTAGAATTAGAAGCTCTAAATTTTCAATTTAATTAGAACTAGAAATTCTACAATTTCTAGTTAACTAGAATTAAAAATTATGATATCCAATTTATCTATTAGAACTAGAAGTTCCATAGTTACGATTTATTTGAAACCAGAAATTCTACAACTAATTAAAGGGATTTATATGATTTGGAAAACAATTCTAATCTCAATTCTAGCAAAACCTGAAGTTTGAAGTTATTATCAAATTTAGATATGTAATTATGAATTACAATCACATCATAACTCGAAGTTTTAATTTTTTGAGAAGAAAAGCAAGATACGGAAACTAGGTACATGATACATATCTTTCTTATGCCTTAATTGATAACTAAATATTTATTACAATACATTATAACATTGATTACTAAATATTTATTACAATACATTATAACTGTATTTTGAGAAATTGTTAATTAATTTACAGTAATCTATTTGAAAGAGTACGATATTTATATCTTTTGTAAAATATCCATTTATATTTGATCACTAAATAAATAAAGTCAGATGATTGAAACAATTCGTATTTCAAAATTGTCATGAAGTAACAATATTAATAATTATAGGGTAAAACCCATTTTTGCCGCATGGCTAGATTAATTAATATTATTTCCTTAAGTGAATGTTAAATCATCTAATAGTCGTGATAGTGATTATGGTCAATAAAGTTTCAATGATCATAATAAATTTTAACCAGCAAAAGTAAAATTCACTCCAAACCAAGGTAAGAAAAATGCTTACTATTGGTGAAATGTGAAATTATAATATTCGTGTACCTAATGTATACATAAATGTGACATTAATATTTTACTAATCATACATATAAAGGCTCCAGAAGAGTAAGTTGTCTATTACAAAGCAAAAAACAATAGTGTTGCATAAGTAAAACTTTGTTACTCTAGTAGATCTTAAAAGAATTTGTTTAGATATACATTAAGAAAAGTATATTGTATTATTTATATTGTCATATGTTAGAAACATATTTAATGATTGAGACTATCATATGATTATAAATACAATATGATTAAAAATATGATGAACCAAAAGTTTTTTTCATCTAATGATACAAAAAAATTGATACATCAAATTACTGGAAATAGTATCAATATCTATTGTAGAACCTGAAGATTTTTATATAGTAAATGTCCATGAAGGACAATATTTGCTATTACAATTCAATCTCTGAATGACACTATGTGATATTGCATTTTAGTCACTAAAAAATAATATGATAGTCCAATATATCTCAAAGAATAGTAAGATAATATAAATAAGTCACAGAAAGACATTATGATGATATAAATAAGTCTATGAAGGATAATAAAATAAAGCCAATAAGTGAGTTTTATCATCGTTAGGGAGAGAAAATGAATAAAGTTAGATACTTAACCACGTGAAATTACAATTGACATGCATCATCTTTACATTATGACGATTATTGTATGTGTCATGTGAACATAAAGTTCAAAAGATCATTCACTTGTAAATTGCATATCCAAATTATTTATCCTCATTGTCAATATATTAACCTAGATGATTATTCTTAAAGAACAATTTATGTAAATGATAATAAATAAATCATTCATTATACACAGATGTGTGAAAAGTAAATATTATTGTAGTCATTATTCCCCAAAGTGAATAATGAAAGAACACGATCATTTTTAAAATTAAGCTTGAGCCATATGTAATCCTTATCATATAAATAATGACTTCTGAAGGGTTTAACGTATTTAAAGACATACAATTCTTTGAACAAGAAGCTAAGTTATGTAATCTTCTCCTATAAAATTCACAAAAGAGATCTTAATTGCAGATAGAAAAATATATATATCCAAACTATAAATACTATAGTTTGCCCTTAGAATATATGAAAATTTACAATAGCCCTTAAAGAGGCATGTATATTGAAAATTTAAAGAAGATAAAGTCTTATATATTTTATTACTCTGTATATTACAAAATAATGATAAAGATATTGAATCACAGATTATGGATAAGTATCAACATAAAAATTGTTGATAAAAAAAAAAAGCTATACTTATGAAGTCTTATTAGACTCGTCATATGGATGCTTGAAGACGTTATATGTTTTTATCAAATTAATTACTTATAAAAAATTTGAGTTAATGAGAGATAATTGTATCTTAACTCAAAGGGTTTATTGTAGAAACTCAATATTGACAATGTGAAAATAAATTATCTCATAGTTAGGTTAGTTTCTACAATTAGAATAATCCTTGAAGGATTTAAAATGCCAGAAACATATAATTCAAATTTTCATAATTGTATTCAATAAAGTTAGAATGATGTTTATATGGATAAAACTCATCCATTTAGTATTCTCACAGTTGTTCGATCTCTCGATCCTAAAGTCTAAAAGTGTAATATTTGAGTGCAGTAAGTGCTTTACTATATTTAGCATAATATACTTGATAGACTCCTCTCCAGATGCGATCTGCCGGCACCCTACGGTGACTCTCCAGCTAGCCCTTTCGCTCAACTAAAGAATCTCCCGCAGAGCTAAGCCATATTCTTTCTGAACATTTTCGAAAACAGCGGAAATGAGGGGAAATTTTTCATTTTTATTTTAAACTTTTACAAAATATTTTATAAAAATTTGGGTAGCATACCATCTGTTTTTCAAACTTAGCCACCCTGCAAATTATAAAATTTAACACTTCTAAAATGTCACAAATTATTTCCCCAAACTACAGAGCCTCAGGCTCTCATTTTTCAACACAACCACAACCACAATTTTATATTTCAATTTATCAACTAAATCATATGTCATGCATCAATTTTTTTCAGAAACACAATTTAAATTCATAAAAGGATATTTACAAAATCATGTAGGGATAATAAAATATATACATCTCTTAATATCAAACAAAAATAGAAATAGGTAATCACATCAGCACTATCGCCGCGGCTGCCTGGTATCGTCTCGGTGTAATCCACAACTATGGTACCTGTACTTGGGGAGGTTTATTTAAAAATACAGAAAATGTTGGGTGAGCTTTAAAAGCCCAGTGAGTGTCATATAATATTATTTGAAATTACATTTTTTTATAAAAACCTCCCAAAAACATTTTCAAATCAATTCTATTTATTTGAAATAAAGTTTCATGCATGAATATTATAAAACACATGTTGCACGGTTTTCAATTTCATAAAGGGATCTCCTATGGTTGCGGGGTTTTTATTCTAAAACCCATTTTCTTTTTATGAAACCGGAAACTGGTCCGACTCTGCTTGAAAGTGTCCTAGCAACCAACCGTTTTCATTATTATAAAACCGGATATGGTCCGACTCCGCTTGAAGGTGTCCTGCCAACCAATCCGGCTCTCGCCAACCTATAGTGACCCGTGCCTCATGGCACCCTAATATAGAGCGGAATCCTACATCGTTTTGTTCGGTTCATGTAGCGGAATCCTACATCGCTACAGAGCGGAACTCTATCTCGCTCGGGTAAGTTAGCTAATAATATAACCTTCACGTGCATTGAGCTAATCTCTCGGACATCTGACTGACACAACTCCTTGCGGGTACCTCCAGCGGTTAGTATAGTTAGTCACATACTGACGCTACTAACTCTACCAATGCACGCTTCGGGTACTCAACCCAGACCGATAATAATATGATACTCTCTAGGTAAGCCATAGGTTTTATTTTTCATTTTTTAAAACTAAAATCCATTTCATATATATAATTCAAAACAAGAAATCATTGTTTTAATGAAAACACAAAACCATATTATCTCTTACCGTGCCATTTATCATTTAAATCATATTTCACTTTCATCAAAATATCCAAACATGCATGAAACATTTATTCATAAATCAAGTAACACAAAATGCTTTAAAAATCAGTTTGACACTCACCTTAGCTATCACTTCCGAACAGCTCTCCGGAAGGTTCTAAACTGCTACTTAGCGCTCTTCCCTTACTTCACCAACTTGTTCGTCACCTATACAACATATATATATATGTAAAATTTACGTTCGCGTCAACTTTTGGAAACTCAAAATAATTAAAACTACATAATCGCCTCTGAATGACCCTTTTTAGGCACAACCCTCAATTTTTGGTTCCTTAATTTAATATTTGACTTTTAATAATCTCAATACGCCTAATTAAACTCATTAGGGTCATCCAAACTAATTTATTGCGCGATTTGGTTTCTCTTTATATTATTGATATTTTCTTGATTTTCTAAGCTTCCAATAAACATAATTCCACTTATTTTTTCAACTTATTTTTACTCAGAATCAACCAATAACCAAATCATAATAAAATCCAATTCAAACTTAAATTAAATACTAACAAAATCACCAACATCAAGAGTAAACAACTCACCCTTTATCTTCCTCGCGAAATCACTCTATTTCTCTTTGCTTAGACTTCGTTCTGGGGTGGGTTCAAGCTAGTTTTCTTCCTCCTTTCTTCCCTCACACGATCCCTCTCTCTCGAGGCTGATTTCTCCTTTTTCTTCCCCGATCTACCTTCTCTATTCTGGTTTCAGTTTCAACTGTGTTCTTCACTGGTTTCGAGCTGAAATCGAGCTCAGTTGCAGCTGAAAATATCATGGATTGGGCAGGTTTCGCGCGTGGTTTCTGTAGGTGGTTGGACAGCAGTTCATCGCCATTCTCTTCCGCTCTCTACCTCGCGTAATCTGCTGCTAGTCTGGTCGAGCTCGGCTGATTAGTCGACGAGCTGGGTTCACACGGCGACAGTGGCTAGGTTCTACAGGTCGACGAGCTCGGTCGGGACAGCTACTCGTCGTCGTCTCCTTCCACGCCGATCGGTTCTGATTGCAAGTCAGGTGCGTGTGTGATTCTGCTCAGTTTCGGGTCTGCTTCCGCTGTCGATCTGCTCAGCTTCGAGTCGTCTCCACCATGTGATTCTGATCGACGCAGTCGTCGTCGATCGACGATAGCCCTTTCTTCTCTTTTTCTTTCTTCTTCTCTTCTTTCTTTTCTTTTCTCTTATGGTTCGACGACTGGTTCTGTCTTGTTTGTTTTCTGTTTTAACTTTAAAAGTCAATAACAATGTTTTTGGCTTCTATTTTTCTCCATAATCAATTCTAAAAATGACAGTCATGTCCCTTAAAAGTTATGGTCTCCTTCCTTAGCTTTTGGCTTAATTTCACTTTAACCACAAATATTAAAACTTATCTTCGATTTAGTCCCTTATTTCCTTAAATGTTTACTTGATTTCATTTACCATTTTATCCTTTCATTTAACCTCCAGTCAATTTTAATTCAATGCCTACGGATTCTCTATAACCTTAAGCGTTTCCATAAACCATTTAGGGTCTCTAATCGATACTTAGACACTATTCCTGGGAAATCTGTAAAATCAAATTCGAGGGCTTACAATATTAAACTTGATATTGCTGTTCCATTAAATCTATTGGCAATATTCTGTTCTAAACCAAGATGACACCACTAGAATGAGATCAAATATATTTTTTCATTATGGAACAATAGATTTTAGGGTATTCTACTCAAAATCTACTAGTGGTTTAAAAATTTCATAGCACTCTGAAGAAGCAAGATTTTACCCTCATCACTTTCATATTGTTCAACCTAATAAAACAAGGTAAGCACATTTGTGGTTGAGGTATATCATTTATCATGCTTAAAGTACATGTAGGTTTCTTTAACTTATATCGCTCAAGTTAAAGATTTGTTTTGGAAGAATATTATCATAGAAAGTATCCCATCAGAATGAGCACTCCGTTAGGGGGGCATTCTTTTAAGGAGAGTATATTAAATCAATATGGATGTATGTGCACTGAACTTCTTTTTTTTTCCTTCGATCAGATTTTGTCTCATTGGATTTTTTTGACAATGTTTTTAATAAGTCAGTCATTTTAAGGATGTCCAAATACTATTAAATCTAGAGGATTATTGCATTTTTTATCCAACAGATTATGAAATATCTTTTGTTTAGAGTTTTATCCCACTGGATTTTTATTAACAAAATTTAAGTGGCGTCATCCCAAAAAATTTATCAGGGAAGTATGTAATCTCTTTTTGGAGTTTTGTATGCTGCACTTTTTTTTTTTTTTTTCTTTTGATCAGGTTTTATCCCATTGAATTTTACTGATAAGATTTTTAATAAGACAGTTTATCTTAAATTGGTGGACATTCAGTGAGGAGTATTGTAACCAAGTGAATGATCACCAAATTTAAGCAACAAAATTTTATATATATTTGAAGCGGTGGAGGTTCACCGATTAAAGAAACAATTTTTTATTTATTGTGAGGCGATGAGATTTGTGCATATATATGTGTGTGTGTTTTTCAACTGTGAATCAAGTAGAAAAAGAGAGCAACTTTGCTCCTTGCCTTCTCAATCTCTCTCCCTCTCTCTCACTCTCCCTGTTATTCTTTATTTCAATTTGTTTCTATATGTTTTGTTTTACAACAAATACGAAAATGATATTTGTTGGTGATAATGTCTGCAGGAGTATAATTGCAAACAATCAACGATGCTACACGACGGCTACATGTATGATGATTGAAACGGGAGGTGGTTGTCTGTTTTCTGGTAAAACAAAAGGACAATGCACACCGCCTTAGATTTGGTTCAGAGAAATGAGAGATCTTATAGGATATGGAGGTGATATATATATATATATATATATATATATATATATACAACTCCTTAGATTTGGTTTAAAGAAATGAGAGATCTCTCATTTCTTTAAACAAAATCTAAGGCGGTGTGCATTGTCTTTTTGTTTTACAATAAAACAAAAACATTTATTTAACAGAAAATAAAAGCATTTATTGAACCAAATCCAAAGAGGTGTGCATTTTCTTTCGTTTTACTAGAAAACAAAAACATTTCTTTAAATAAAATCTAAAGTGGTGTACATTGTCTTTCGTTTTACCGGAAAACAAAAACATTTATTGCAATCACAGTCATATATATATATATATTATTTTTAAAATGAAAACTTAAAGTTAGAGAAAATCAATCAAATTTATTCATCATATTTAAATTAAATAGGAGAAAAATTTTCTTATAAAAAAAAGAATACAATTGATGAATTTGATTGATTTTTTCTAACTTTTTAAAGTTAGAGAGTCCTAATTTTAAAAGTGATTAATATATATATAGTAGTTTTACTATTAATATCTCTTAATTTTAAAAAATTAAGACGTACTAATTAAATTCATTTATTATATTTGAATTAAATATAAAAGAGACTTTATTTTAGAAGAGAGAATGCAATTGATGAATTTGATTGGTTCATCTTAATTTTTTAAAGATAGAAGACACTGGATGGTAGAAGTAATCAGTATATATATATATATATATATATATATATATGACTGTAATTGCAATATGTTCTAATGACTTGCCTAAATTGATAATTGAATGAATAATGGTTATTGAGGGGCAAAACTTCAAACATTTATAATTACATTTATAGTTAACATTTATAGTAAACATAAATGAATAATCATTTATAGTTAACATAAAAGTTTACATTAATATTATAATTTCAATAAATAATTACCATAGTTCCTATAATTATGGTGACAAGTATATTTTCGTATTGTTGTAGTAAGCTATGTCCCCAAAACACAAAATTTTCATCATGACAATGCAATTTAGCATATTTTAATTCAATCTAATAAAACTATTGAACCAATCATACTATATGATGCATTTTTGGTATGCCAAACTGAATTGTATTGAAATGAATTGATACATGCTAAATATACAGTTTTAACTGAATACATGTATGCTTGTGTTTTTACGTTTGGTGATCTCAAATATTTGTTGTTAAATATATATATATTTATATATTTTGATATAAGATTTTTGGTCAAAGCCAATGTATTATTAAAAAATGGCAAGATAAAAAGCCAAAACAAAATAAAGAACAAATTTTAAAAGATTACAACTAGGCATCAAAAAGGAAAGACAACAAAAGATTCAGCCAAAACCAAATCTTTGTAAATCAAACATTCCAATAGACTTCATTACAAATCTTACTTGAAAAACCCAATAGAAAAAACCAACCATAGAAAGAGTGAAACTTACCCAAGATTAAAGCTTCAGATGAATTCTATCAACCAAAGACAAAAACCTCCGTCTCCGATGAGTACCATGAAAAAGTGGGACACCAAGATATATCATAGAAGAAGCCCTCCTATTCATGGCACTAAAACACATGATACCATCTAAGGTGGAAGACAGAACACAATCCCCAAAATAAATACAAGATTTCTACAAATTAACACGTTGTCCTAGCAAATCCCCATAAACCTTAAAGGCCTTTACAATAACCTTGGTATTTGAAATTGAAGCACGACTATGTAGAAGGTTATCATCAACATATAAAAATTGAGAAAGTGGTTGCATGCCTCTCGTTCTAGAGAACCAAGAAGCAAATTAGAAGAAACCAAATGCAAGATATATCTGCTTAAGAAATCCTCAACAAGGCAAAAAATGAGAGGAGATAGGGGATCTCCCTGTCAGACTCCACGAGAACATGAAAAATATCTTTCTGCAGAACCATCAATAAGGATCGAAATCTTTGCTAACTCAATAATAACTTAATAATGGCTTAATAATGTTGAATTTGATTGCCAACGAACAATGTTGATACTTTATATAATTTTCAGTAGTGCTTGAAGAATGACTAACAAGTTTTGTTAATATTTTTTTGTAAAAACTAAATATAAGTATTACGTTGTATATATATTTTTTTAAATAAAATAATTTGATAACAAAATATTTTACTTTTACGCCCTTTTAAGCATGTGTTATCATATTCTAAAACTTCAATATTCAACAAAATAATCACTTATAAAACAAAATTATACAGTTATTTTTAAAACAATTCAATTTGTATATATGTATATATATATATATATATATATATATATATATATACATTATAAGTCCTATAAACTCAGCCCAAATCATATATTTAATAATTAATAGTAAATTTGATAAATTAATTTGTAAATTTCAATAATTAATTTATAAATTCAGAAAAGGGATTTACTAATTATCTGAATGAGTTTCTATTATCCTAATTGTCAACTTGATATTTATTATTTGTAATTTCAATTTACAATTTTGGCTTCTAGTTTGCATGATAATTTTAAGGGCATTACCAAGTAAGTGTCAGACTTTTTGAAGTAGCTTATGACATTTACAAATGTGACCAAATTGGTCCCTAATCTATTAAGTTGTACTTGTACCAATTTTATTCCTTAGTCAAATTTCCATTAGTCAAACCTAATGGTAAAGGGATAATATAGTCTTTTTCTCACTTATACAATAAAACATAAAAACTAAAATAAAAAAATTTGCAAGTTCTTTTATATTAAATAATTATAAAAATAAACAAGTTATTGCAATTTGTAAGATGAGCAAAAAGGAAACAAATAAAAGTACAAGACTCACCCCTTTGGTGGTGCCGCAATGGCACCCACCCCTTTGATATGGCTCCTCTTGAGCCTCTAGTCTAAGATTCAAACTGTAACATTCTCACTTGACTTGTAGACAATTTTTTCATTTCATGTGAGTTGTTTCTTTCATTTCTGGAGACTTTAATTTTAAGTTGAATCTTAGTGTCCTAATCAGGAGAGTCCGACAATGATAAAAGTACTTGTAATGTGTCAAAAAAAAAAAAGTACAAGACTCACCATACAACAATGTATTAAAAGCTACCATGGCAAAAACGTCACGGAAGCAGGTTTGAAGGGAAAAGGTCTACAACAGCAAATAAAACCCAGAAGTAGTAGGGTTAGGGGGAGAAAATGGGCATTGCATTACTATCCTTTTGTCGAATCTAGGACTAACAGTCGCAGACCGCAATCGAATATGAACGTATTTGTGTACTCCCAGCTCCAAAGACGAAAAGCTGTTCTCATCTTTAATTACTCTATATACGAAGATGAAGATGTTTGGCGTAATATCTGACATATATAATTGAGAGACCTTGGATCAAGAAGATTTGAAGATGAAGGGAAAAAAAATAATTACAGTATAATTAAGGTTTTACATATATATATATATATTGTGGGAATTAGAGAATATTTTAATTTACTTTTACCTAAATTATTTTGTCCTCATTAGTCATTTCACTAAGGGTTATTTTTGTAATAAAATTTTCAATAAAATATAAATTTAGAAAACATATTTTCGAATTGCAATATCGGCACCTTAAGTCAAATCATTATAACTAACCATTAACCCTTTCTTAGTAATGGAAAATCCAAATTACCCCTGCCGCATCATCTCTAATTAATCACTAAATAAATAAATTCAATTAACTAAAAATAAAATAAAAATAAAACATTAATTAATTAATTTAGGGTCTCCTTGTGGAGGAGACTCTCAATCTCCTCCAAGGAAAAGATCTTAGATGATCTCCTTTGCGATGGAGTTTCAATCTTTTTCATTTTTCAATTAATTAATTTAATTAAAAAAATATTTATAAAATTTAATTACTTAATCAATGGTAGAGTTTCAGTCTTTTTATTCCTTAGTTAATTTTATTTATTTACTGATTAATCTAGTTGATGTAGTAGGGACAATATATTTGGATTTTTCATAAGTCAAACAGGGTTAGTGGTTAGTTTTAACGGTTTGATTTAGAGATAGAAGATGTTTGTATTAGTTTAGGACATTTGTTTGAAATTTCGCTCAAAGCACTAAACTCAGGATGTTTGTGTAATTAATCATATATATATAATTAGTAATCTTAATCATCTAATATATTATTGTATTATAAAAAGTAAAGGAAAGCGTGTGTGTATATATATATATAGAGAGAGAGAGAGAGAGAGAAGAGGATGATTCTAGCCGCACCTTACATAAAAAGAGAGAGAGGAGGATTCCAGCAGCACCTAACATAAAAGACAAACACTAGACAATCGTACATGCTTTGGAGTTTTCTGCCGTGCCCAACACAAAAGATAAACACAAGACAATCGTACGTGCTTTGGCAGTAACACGTAGTGGCCATTTGTTTTTCGCAGCAGTGAGTCTCCTTCTTTCCTAATTTAAGATACGTTGTGTAAAAATTTCAAAAATTCGCAGCAATGATTTTCTCTTTCTTTCCAAATTTAAGATGTGTTAAAATTCCAAAAATTGCGGCTGACAAGGCATCCCCACATGCTGTCTATATATATTTCGTAGCTATGCTTTTTTTCTTTTTTCTTTTTTCTTTTTTTTCTTATCCTCTTCAAATTAAATCGTATACGTGTAGGATATATGAAACTTATTAAACTCTTCAGATCAAATCTCTTAAGTATAATCCTGAATGATAACTTCTATTAGTAGGAGAGATGGACTCTCAAAGAAAGGAAGAAATTACCATATAATATGATATGGACTGAATGAGCCGAACCCTAACAAAGTGGGTGTTATGCCATTGCAGCAACGCCGATTTGCTCCTAGCCACGCTTTTCTCATTCTTTCGTAAATTTGTGTAAAATTATTATATTGGTTTGGCTTTAGTATCTCTATGGCTTTATGCGCCTTGACCGTGGAATACGTGAGGCCTTCCATTAACATCAGTGGTGGCTTATGTTATAACCGAAAAAAAAAAAAAAAGATAAAAAAAAAGAAAGTATTAAAAAGTTATATTTAGTTCTAAACAAATACTATTCTATTTTCTTATGTTAAGTGAAATTATTTGATTTTATTGTAAATGGAGGTTTGTTGTCTTCAATTATTTTCAATGTTATTTTAGTAGCAAAAGCAAAAACTATCGGTGGAGATCAGTTTACACTACTCCATCTCATTCCATTTAGGGAAAAAAAATAATATTAACTATATCAATGTTTTAATATATTTTTTTTAAAACTCAGCTAAGCAGGCTGAGAGTTCTTGACAAATACTTTCCCCCAGATCAGGGGTCCTGCTTGGGCCAAGCGAGTACTCGACCGACTTGGCTTAACTTGCTCATGCCTTTTTTTTTTTTTTTTTTTTTTTTTTTTTTTCAAATCTACAATACCAACACAACGTCATTTTAGTGTGTCCAAAATGACGCATTATTAACCCCCAAAACGACGCTGTCTTGATGTTCCGAAAGCAAAAATATAAAAGAGGGTTGTTGTCACGACCCTATCCATCTGTTTCACTTCTTCATTTCTTCTCACTACTTTGAAATCCTTCTTCTTAATCTTCTTCTCAGTGCTTCTCTATTGCATGTTGGTCTATTGTGTTGTCGTCATCGTCACTCTAGTGAGTTCTTTTTTCGTTTTTTCTTTTCAATTTAGAATTTTTTTTTTTGTTTTTAATACTTTTTTTATTTTTTTAATAAATTTATTTAAGACACAAATTTGTAGACACTAGGAGCTTATATTTCATTGTGTTAGTTTTTAAGTAGTAATGGAAAGTTTTTTAAACTTTTTTAAAAGTTCGATTATCAATCAACGGTTAAACCAAATACTTGGAGAGTACTGTCTGAGTAACTGAGAATTAGTCACTCACTACCTTGATAGTCAAATAGCGAGTAGCAAATTCTAAAACCTTGCTATTGATATATTAAAACTAAATATAAATTATTTTATTAAACTTCGAAATAACACACGTTGAATTGAAAAAATCACATGTTTTTACGCCAAATCCGTGAAGGTGATGCACTGTCGGCAGCAAAGCCAGCCCATCAATAAGAGGAAATGGCCCCTCCCTCTTCAGGAAATAACATGGCTTTCCACAGTGCTAGAAAACAAGCCACCCCTGTCTTGTTAAATTAAATCACTGCTTCGTGTCGCAGTGTTGATTTTGTTTGCAGTAAGGTCCCACTATAATCGTTCTTGATTCAGTTATCAGTTTAGACAAGCCTGATTCGGAAAAGATAAAAGTTCAGACAACTCACTCGGAACATTTGTGGCAATAACAGTCACACGACTCACATGAACATAGCTTTGTCCTACTGTCATTATGTTTCAATATTGTGGGCATAGAAGTCACGTCAGAGAAAAATTATAGGTTAACAATGCTGTTTTATAATCTTCATACTTTATGTACAGTTGTTGATCTAACTTGGTACTAATTTCTTTAAAATTGTTACTTATTTCTTTGTGTCTTACAAATGCATCACAAACATTGTTATTAAAACAAGTTGGGAATGCTTAGATTTGTTTTCAACTTCTTAATTTTTCATAATTTTCATGTTTTTAAGCATGAGTCAGTAAGATACCCACAACAGAACCCATCCCACACATTAATGTTGAAGTTTAAGTGAGTCATGCCCGAATGTTATACTACTATCTAACTTACTACAACTTTTGAAAAATATTCTACAAAACTTACAACCAATAAAATTCAAAGAATCCAAGAAAATTCAGCAAATTCTCAAGAAATTTTACAAATCTTCATGGAGGTTGTTCTTATTTTTTTCATAGGTAACCGACCTATAGAAATCAATTCAAAACAAACACTAAATTTTGAGACCTCCTAATTCTCAGCAATTAAAGATAATAAATTTCACAAGCAATCAATGCTACATACATCGCACCTCTTGTATCTTACTTACATGCTAATTCATGATGTTGCATATGGTAAATTGATATATTAATGATTATTTGTATAACATATAAAATGTACTCATTCATCAATTGTCATACCGTGAATTGAAACACAAATAAAATAAAAAATGGGACCTCTAACATTATTGTTTCACAAGGGGATTTTTGGGTAAATTCTAAATTTTCCCCCAACTTTTGCCTAAAAAAAAAAAAGAAGAAACCAACCCAACATTTCAAAAATTGTAGTTTTCCACTTTGCTGTTATAATTTCCGTTAGAAAGTTGACTCTAAATACTAAATGACTTCTTTGCCTCTAGTTTAAACTTAATTAAATTAAATTAAATTAAATTAAATAATTAAAGAAAAAAATGTAATAAGATCTCGACCATCCATCCGTCCATTTTAAGATGGACGGTAGAGATCAATTTAAAAAATATAAAAAATGAAATATAGAAATTAATTAAATAAATAATTAATTAATAATCATATCTTCACTGTTCATTTTATAATAGACGGTGGAGATCAATTTGAAAAAAAAAGAAAAAAAAAAAGAAAAAATTCATAGAATAAAAATATATAAATAATTTTCTAAAAAGATTTCCACCATCCATCATTTTTATTGACCATGGACATCATATTAAAAAAATATAAAAAAAAAGTATTTTTTTTAATTAAAAAAAAATTAGGATTGGATCTCCACCAATTAATCATCTTCAACTTCATCAACACTCACATTCATCATCCTTTCATTAATTATCATCCTCAACAACATTTCATCAACCACCCACCCAACAACATTTCATCATCCTTAATCCACCATCATCCTCTAATATGCTTCTTTAACTCATCTTCCTCTCTAATTTGCTTTTTCAACTTCATTTTTTTTAAAACAAACCTGAAGAAACATGTTATGGATTCATGTTCTAGCATGTTTAGAGTTCCAATCGAACCTAGAACATATCAAATAAACAAAATGCACCCTTTTTATTGTTAATTTTGTTGTTGATTTTGTTGAACCCATAACATAGGTTTTTTGATTGATTTTGTTGAAGATCAGAATAGTTCTTGATTTTGTTGTTGTTTGGCTCCTTTTTTACTAGATTTTTTGTGTGTTAAATTAATTTTGTAGTAAGTGGGTGTCTAAATCGGGGCTTTAGAGGAGGAAATGCAACTGTGTTTTTCAAGTTGTTTTTCATCCCCCATCTAGTGGAGATCCAGATCATTGATGGTCAGTCCATCAATGGTGGAGATTTGGATCTCCACCCTTTTTTTTAAAAAAATATTTTTTAATTTAATTGATTTTGTTTATTTAATTTTTTTTTAAATTTTTAAATTTTATTTAATTTTTTTTTAAACTATGATGGATGGTGGAGATTTGATATTATTTATTTATTTATTTATCATTTTCTTATTGACTCATGTTTAATTAAAGGCTTGATTTACCATTTTGTCTTTAACCTACTAACGGCGATGACTTTCATTAACGAAAATTGTAACGACAATGTGCAAAACAGTAATTTTCAAAACGTTAGGGTGGTTTCTTTTTTTTAGGCAAAAGTTGGGGTTAATTTAGAATTTACCTTGAGTTTCATCTCTTATATTTTAACCTTAAAAATTGTTAATTAAAATAAATTATATACATTTATATTCTTAAAAATTATATTTTCCATAATATTTTATATGTTATCTTCTGTTCTTGAAATTATAAATAAATATAAAAGGAATAACTACATTTTAAAATCTGAGAATTTAATAATTCAGTATCAGAAAATACTTGAAATTCTACAATTTGGTCTAGGTCCGTTAGAAATTCCAACTTATAGTAACTGCTTATTCCTCAGCATATATCTAGAAAATTATATTTTATCTCATATGTACATTTATTATTTTTAAAAATCTAGAAATTTAATAATCCAATATCACAGAATGCTTTTTTTTTTTTTTTTTCCATAAAGCAATATCAGAGAATACTTGAAAGGTTGGCGAATCTTGAAATTCAGCAATTTGGTCTAGGTTTGTTAAAAATTCCAACTTAGTAATTGCTTATTCCTTAGCATATATCTAGAAAAAAATAATGCTATACTTCCAAAAATTTATCCAAAAATTTTATCAAAATGATATAGTAAACTGATTTGTAGTTACCATATTAATTTTAGGATGATATATTGACAACGATATGATAATTATACATAAGTTTGTCTCATCATTTGGATAAATTTTAGAGAGTGTAACATTACTCCTCTAGAAAATTGTATTTTATTTCATGTGTGTATTTATTATTTTGAGAGAAAGTATATATATATATATATTGTTAACATATTATATTCTCAAATCTTAAACACTATAGTTTGATAATTTTCTATCAGCTTAACCTTTTAGGTCTGATAGTAACTAACTTGGTATCGAAGCTTAGCGATCTCCAGTTCAAACATTTCTCCTTTTTATCTGAAAATCTGCTCGTTACACATGTTATACAGCAGGGGGTGTTTAATATATGTCTGTCATCTGTTACTTATCTATGTTGCACGTGAATGAGTGTGTTAACGTATCATAACCTTAAATTTTAAACACTATAATTGAATCATTTTCTATTAGTTTAAGTTTTTGGTCTAGTAGTAACTAACATACATATATATTTATATATATATATTTATATACACACATGGAGAGAACAAATCAATTACTAAATTAAATAGCAAGAAAAAAAACTTAAAAACACTTAGTACAAAAAAGAGTTATATGAGGAGAAAGCAAATCAATTACTAAATTAAATAGCAAGAAAAAAACTTAAAAACACTTAGTACAAAAAAGAGGTATATGATTTGTATATATATATATATATATATATAAATCTCAAATAGTGATTGACGTCCTCCAAAATCTTAAAAATTATGTAAACTTATCCAAAAAACAAACTCAGTTAAAATCTCCATCATGTAAACAAAAATAATTTGCATGTGAAACAAGCATTATTCTCTAGAAAATAAAGAAAAAACAAGTCATCTTAGAAGAATAAAATTAACGAAATCAATTGTTAAAGTCTATTGAGCAAAAATATATTTGTTCATTGTTAGACATCCACTTATTCGCAAAATTTATATGGGACTAGTAACTTTCATTTCTCATTTTATGGAAAACCTTTTTTACACTACCTATTTGTATCCTCTAGGGTATCTTAATGCGCTTTTATAAAATCGGACGTTTTTTCCTCACAAAAAGGAATCAAGGACCCATATGGCTGAAAGGAAAAACTTTTCCCTCTCACCTTTGCTCCAAACAGTAGCATGGACACGATGGGAAAATTATTTTTTTAAAACCCATATTCCAAGGCACCAAACAGGCCTAAAGGTAAACTAAAGCTTTCACTATCATATACATCGATACAAACACAAATTATCCAAATCTGGCCAATTCAAAATGGGAATATTATGAAAAACCTCATAAAAAGTAAATTAATCGAGATTTACCCTCAATTTTTTTTTTTTATTAAGTGAATCGTTCCCTCCCGTTAACTTTTTACCAAAAATATTAACATTTTTCATCAAAAATTGTGAAATGACCAAAATAGCCTTATTAAGATTCTATAAAATCTCTATCATACCCTTCAAACTTATGTCATAACTAAATTACCCTTTAAATGATTAATTAATAATAATTTTTTTTTTAAAAAAAAGCACAAGATTAATTAAAAAAAAAAAACCAATTAACAAAAAATTGCTGATTTCCAAGTTGAAACCTAGCAAAAACTCAAAAAATGTTTGAAACCCAGAAAAACCAAAATAAAAAACGAAATCAAAACCAAATCTAGAAACCCAAATCAAAAACCAAAATCAAAACCAAATCTAGAAACCCAAATCAAAAGCCAAATAAAAAACCATAGATCTTTTCTAGCAATACATTAAAAACAAATCAGCTTATTTCAAAAAAAAAAAAAAAAAAATCAACCACTATCATTAGCCACCATTATCATCAAAACATTAACAACATTGAACCTACCATTATCATCAACATCAACAACATCAACCCACAACATTAGCAACATTATCATCAACTACTTGAAAAAAATTGGAAAAAAAAAAAAAAAAACCTAGACCCAACAGAGACCCATCGTACCCAAACCCATCCAACAGGAGCTGCCTCTCCACCCACCAACCGGCAAACCACTAAGAACAACCCTAAACCATCCACCCATCACTCAGAACAACTTTAAACTACCCACCCACTCATCACCCAGAACAACTCTAAACCAACCAACTACCATACCCACCCATCACCACCACAAACCACCCACCACTACATCTGACCCAAAACTGTTTGGTTCTGGGTTTGAAACCTAGAACCAGACAGTTTGGGGTATAACTGAACCCAGAACTAGATTGGTTATGGGTTAGAAATCTTGAACCATATAACCAAAAAAACAAAAGAAAAGCAGGAGATAGAGGAGAAGAGTGGGTTGGTCATTGGTGATGGAAGACGAGGCGAGAGAAAAGGAGAGATAGAGAAGTGAGAGAGAGAATCGTAGAGAGAGAGAGTTCAAAAATTATTTATTTGCTCTTAATTATTTAGTTTTTTTTAAATTTTTATTTAATTTATTAAAAATAAATAAAATTACTCATTTAATTACCATTATGCCCTTCAAATTTAACACCGCCTGATTTTTTAATCAGTAGGGGGCGATTCATCTAATGAAAAAAAAAGGGATAAATCTCGATTAGTTTGCTTTTGAAGAGCTTTTTTCATAATATCCCTTCAAAATATGGAACAAGCATCCATGATCCTTTAGTTATTAGGGGCTATCATAAATAAAAGCAGTTTATTTAGAGAACTTAATTTCCAGCATTCAATAATTTAATACTATGATAAAAATGCTACTAATAGTAAAACAGTAAATTAAATAAACAAAGTAATAAAAACATGTAAATTCTACGCGGTGTTGGTGGGCCTTTAAATGTTACGCACGTATGTTAAAATGTAAAACAAAATTTTCAGTCGCAGGAGGAGAAGCACATGTTCTAAACCGTTACTACCTTCTGCTCATTCTCAGGTCGCAGCACATGCAATTTCTCTGTCGACTTCCCATCTGTTTCCTTTTTTCCTCTCCCAGCAAGCCCCCGTTTTGGTCTTTTATTTTCTCTCACATGCAGCTAGTTGTGTTCTTCCTCTTTCTCTCTCTCTCTCTCTCTCTCTCTCTCTCTCTCTCTCTCTCTCTCTCTCTCTCTTCTTCTCCTTCTTCTTCTTCTTCTCTCAGCTTCTCTTTCTCTCGGCCAAATGTCTAGGCCCCATTAAAAAACTTATGACCCGAAAAAGTAATTAATCCTTATATGAGGTAGGATATAGATTATTGCATGAATATTGCACTTCAAAATTATGCACATAAAAATAAGAGTAATGGGCATGGTGACAACAATAACAACAATATGAAAGGAAAAGAAGGTCGAGATCATACACAAAATTCCAATTTTTTCCTAGAGAGAATAATAACTCAACAGATGGTACATTTACACTATCTATAAGCTTCCAAAGTACCATACAGAATAGACAAAACCTGTTGTGTCACATCTTTCCCTTCTTGCCACAAATCTCATCAGCCTTCTCATTTTAAGGATTACTCTTTACTTCGTAATTCTCCATCCATATAGTTCTGCCACCTTTTACATAACCAAACCTCTAGAGGCAACAGTGTAAGGGAAAATGGTTTTCCTATTTCATTTTCTATCTTTTCTTTTTTTTTCCTTTGTGTTGATCAATTATCAAATTTAATATTGACCCATATTCTGAACCTTTTTTTTGTGCACTTTATGATGTTGCAGTAATCATCCAAGTTTGATTTGTAAGTGGTTATAAGCGTTCGTAATGGACTTACAGGTAAACTCTATATAAACTATTCTTCAGTTAATTTCTGTATAAGGATTTTCTATTCACGAGTTTCCTTATTGTATGAGTTTATATAATATAAGAAATTTTAAATTTATTATCTATTTTCAAATGATATATCGTCTTTTGACGCTACTTTTTGATATTAGATTTCAAGTCACTAATTGTTTAGAAATACACCATTTCCCTTGTTAGTTATTTGTTGATCACAATTAACCATTTTTAGTGTTCTTTGACTTAGAAGTAAAACAATACACTCCAAAAGTGTCCCATTGAATATAAAATTAGAGTCCAAATTTCAAAATATTACGGTTCCTCAAAAAGAAATTTATACAGGACGTCTACAACACCACTTCATCGGCAGCTGCCATCACCAAAGTCATGTTGTCACACATTGACCGATGCCATCACCAAATTATTTCCCATAAGCTGCCCGAACCCGTTAGCAACTAATCCTTCAATAACCATTGTTCTCAAAGATTTAACCAACATGAGATGTTTTCAACTAGTCGCCAAAGGAACTTGACGATGTGGGAGGAAGGGTAAATCTCAGCCCACATAACTTTTACAACCTATGTATTTCTTCTTTTAAATATAATAATAATATAATCAAGCTACCAAGACCTTTTGTCCATCTTCAAAATAAACATAAACCATTTTCTATCGAATCTCTTGTAAAATAATATGTATACACAACCGAAAGTAGCTTCTTAAATACAAACTTAGCTTATATTTTAAAACAGTAAGAACCGAAATTAAGCTTAGAAGAGCCTTCATTATGCCTTAAGTCCCAAAATACAAATTCATGGTTTTTTAAAAAATATATCCTAGCTCGGTTGAACTCAGAAAAATCATAACGAACCATCTAAGTATTCCAAACCAGAATTAATTTGCAAAACTTGAAAGCAAGCATGAGCTACATACAATAGGGAATCAGGATTTTGACTTAGAAGGGGTGGAACAAGAACTAAACAATACATTAGTGTAAAAGAAATATAAACTAATATTTAAAAATTTGTTATTATAAAAGTAATTGTTATATTATTTAGTATCATTATCATCTATTGTGGCTTACGAGTAAATAACGCTCATTCAAGTTAGTATACATATTATTTAATGCAAAATAAATATAACGGTTCATAAAAGTATGTAATTATGAATAACAAGCCAACGCACATGCATATATACCCGCTATTGTTTTATAGTCAATAAGATCATAATTTTAGATAAAATCAACCATCGACATAAAGTCTTAAAGGATAACAAAGTTTACATTAACTCAAAAATAAAATTTAATATATGAAAAATCATGGGATGGAGCTCTGGGCTTTAGGTATAAATGTTCATCAAGTTTGACTTCAAGGCCTCATTACTTAAAATAACTTAATTTTATTATAGCCTTAGTTGAATAGCTTTGAATCCATTAAGAGTTTTATTAAGAATAGAAAATAAAATATTTTTAGGGTGCCGATGTTCACACCCCTCTTAAATTGTATGTGCACCCCTTTACAAGTAAACACCATTAAATATATTTTTAAAATATTCTAATTTATTTAAAAAAATTTCAGTAAAATTTATTTACAAATATATAATACAATAAAATTAAGAAATAATATTTTTTAATATTAAATGAGTTCTAAGTATTTATTATAATATTTTAAAATAATAATTAATTGGGTGTAGTTACAAAAGGGGTGTACAAACAATTTTAGTAGGTTGTAAATACTCTCTCTCATATTTTTAACGTTAGTCCAATAGCTTTAGATCTTATCTGGAAAATAAAATTTAATGTATTAACAAATCATGGGATGGAGCTCTGGGCTTTTGGTATAAATATGTTTGTCAAGTTTAACTTTAAGGCCCCATTAAGCCATTACTTAAAATAACTTAACTTTTTTTAGCTTATTTATTTATTTTTTTAAGCCTTAGTTGAATATCTTTGGATCCATTTAAGTTTTATTAAGATTAAAAAATAAAATATTTTTAACCTTAGTCCAACCGCTTCAAATCTATTAAGACTTTATTAAGTTTAAAAAAACAAGATTGAGGATACAAGTAGTAACCTCAAGTTTAAAATGCAGAGAAGTTACCACCACAGTATATGCAAAATTGCAAATTGATCTATAGTTGTTAACTAACAACAGTTTTAAAGTAAATATAATCTAATATTTAAAATAAAAATCTTAGAAATTTATTTTTGGGCCCCGTGGCGGGACTTTACCCCCGTTGGGCCTTCACTAATCCTCCCATGACTAGACATAATAACCTACTCAATGACTAACTACATGCGCAATTAGGGGTGTGCAAATTCGGTATGGTTCGAATTAGAGCTTAATATCAAATAAAACTGATATTCATCGGGTTAGTTGTATTTCAACCCAAACCAAACTATTATGATAGCATAAATCAAGCCAAACCAATTAAACAAAGATCAGGTTGGTTTGGGTTGGTTGAATAGTTTTTGCTCTAAATTTTAAAAATCAAAACCTCATAAACAATCGTTAAACTTAATTCTTATCTTCAAAATATTTAATTTGTTATATGGATAATAAACAACAAAAATAAAAAAAGAACATATATATATATATATATATAATTGGTTTGGTTTGGGTTACATAGTTTAAAATTTTTGCAACCCAAACCAAACCGCAAAGTGATTGGGTTGTTCATTTGTCAATCCAATTTATTCCAAACTCACTTTTCACACCAAATCAATATAACAAAATTAGATTGGTTTGGTTCAATTAATCAGTTTGGCAGGTTATTTGCACACCCTTATACACAATTAAAGAGAAACGTTTATTAAAAGATTAATAAACCATACCGTTTCCATCATAACATTTAGTTCAGAACACAAGAATAAAGCAATAATTTCAACCAAAATAATTAAACCTCACATATTAAGTTGATAAATTTATAAAAATCTTATATGATGATTTAGCCACAATTTCTATGATCAAAATTTCACATAATCATTTCAAGTGCATTGTGTCCTCTATATACTTTTTGGCATTATTTCCAAGAGTAAGGATTTTCTACTAAATTCTTGTTTTTACTAAGTTTTTTTTATAACAGAAGTTTAAGTTTGAGTAATGAATGAAAGAGAAAAAAAATATAATAATTTTGAGCATTAAGTATTTTTTATACCGATGTTTCACTATATTATTTGAAGTTTAGTATAAAAAAATAACAAATAATATTTGCTCTATTTCCAGAGATCGCCACTTATGATTAGACGTAGTGTAATTTTGATACATTAATCTTAAAAACTGTCGCACATAATCTATATGTTTTTAGGAGAACTCCCAAGATTGCGACCCATCATTTAAACAATTAATGCTTACTTTAAAGGAATGAAAATCGTGGCTTTCATATTTATGATATGTTTACTAATCGAAAATAAAAAATAACAAGAAAATCAAATTTTATTAAAAAAGACACTCAATTCCTTGATGGAAGAAGGAAATTAACTTTATTTTCTAGCAATTAAAAAGAACTTAATTCTTATGGGTTGATTACATAAATTTTTAATAAATATTATAATCAAAAATTAAGAATTAAATTCTTTTTTCATACAAAGATTTCTATTAATAAATATGTCCTTAAATAAGCTTTTAAGTGAAGGACCCAATGCACTTTTAAGTGAAGGACCCTGAGATTAATAAATATGTCCAAAAAACATCATTTTTTTTTTTGAGTCCTCCGCTGTCTCTACCAGTGAGAGACGATATTGGGGGTAGTCGTCCTGCAAGGGAGTTGACTCTAACTAGAGGAGTTGTGTTACCTCTTTTGTTTTTATCGTGAGCGTAGGTTTCTCTCGGAGCTAGGGCATCTGGTGGAATTTGTTGGGCTTTAGCTCAGTATGGAGGAAGAAGAGATTGCTAAAATGTGTAAATCTTTAAAGCTTTCGAGGAGGAGGAGGTGATATGTAAAATAGATGGGGTGGTGTACGAAGAGGGAGCTGAAGAAGTCAAACATTGCTTGGTGGGGAAGGTTTTAGAGGCAAGAAGGGTTAATAGAAAGGGATTTAAAACTGTCATCGAACAGATATGGGGCAACTATGAGGAAGTGGAGGTGGAATCCCTCGGCAGTAACGTATTTATGTTCTACTTTGGCAAGATGGAGACTAAGAGCTAATTTGGAGCCGCGGCCCTTGGCATTTTGAAAACCATCTTATAGTCTTAGATCGACTGGAAGGCGTAGGAGATGTGACCAAACTGGCTTTCGGTAAGCTCCCAATCTGGGTTCAGATCCACAAGCTGCCTTTGATGTGTATGAATCCCATGGTGGCAAGAGTCCTAGCGACCCAAGTAGGAGAGCTTGTTTGGTACTAGAGGAAGTAAGAGAGTGTAGGGGAAAGTTCTTGAGGGTTAAGGTGTGCATTGACCTAAGGAAGCCGCTGAAGTGGGTCTTGTAATTGAACCTGGGCAGGGAAGGGGAGACGCGGGTGGCGGTGCTTGCATACGAGAACCTCCCTGAGTTCTGCTTTACGTATGGAAGACTGGGGCATAGGGGTAGTGAGTGTAGGGATGAAGTGGCGAAAGCAAATGCTAGTAAAACCCTTAAGCGCGAGTACGGGTCCTGGCTTCGGGCTAATCAGAGTTCGTAGGGGAGGAAAAGACCAGAGCGACCAGAGGCGGGAGAGGATAGGAGAGGAAGCAGAAAGGAGGAGGGGCGGGGTTTAGAACTTAGGAATAGGGGTGGAGTGTCGAAGGGGGAGGTTATAAATAGGTTAAAGGAAAGGTTAGATGTGGAGCCTGATGTTGGGAGACATGACTCTGTGGTAGAGTTGGTTCCCAAGGTCAAAGGTGGAGGGGTCGGTTATTGTGCATAGTGCAAAAGTGGTCTCTGCTCCTAATATGGGTGGTATTGGTGGTGGGGAACAGATGAAGTTGTTGGTCGCTAGTACGTGGGTGGGAACCTCAGTGTCAGATACAAAGGTTCATGCAGGGAATGATAGAGAAGGACATATCAAGCAGCTCTCGCTCTCAAACCCAAGAGTTGATTCGATTGAGGAAAGTAATATGGTAGGGTCGCGAGAGGAGGTGGGCTTAGCTAGGATCACGACGAATCCATGCAGGATACAGAAGCGTAAATAGAAAAGGGCGGCAAGGGAAGAGACGATTATAGGGAAATGATCTAGCCTGTTTAAGAAGATGCTGATGGTTCAACAACAGTGGAAGAGTGGGAGTAGGAGTATTGGTAGATCACCGGGCCAGAAAATGAAGCTGAAAGGTAAGTGCGTGAGCCGCTCACCTACAGGGGTTAAGTTAGGAATGGAAAGCGAAGTTGGTGGAATGAAGTGTCTAAAGTGAAAAAAATTGATCTTCATAGAGGAGAGAGGAGGAGCAACGAAGAAAGTCAGAAGCACGGATGTATGTGACATGGAAGTGACATGGAAGTGTTAGGGGTATCGACGGAGCCTGAATCTCAAGCCCGCCGGGAGCAATGAGTATCCTATGTTGGAACGTGCGTGGAATGGGGAACCCACATACGTTCATGACCCAAAGAGGGTAATCCGGCAAAGTTCCCCTAGCTTAGTGTTCCTCTATGAGACTAAGCTTCATGGTGATAAGATAGCTAGATTTAAGGAGATTTTGGGGTACCAAGGAGTTGTGGTGGTGGAGAGCGATGGTAAGAGTGGAGGTCTTGCATTGCTTTGGAAGGAAATGAGGGTCTCATTAACGTCATTCTCCAAGGGACATATAGATGTTAGAGTGGAAATGGAGTGCGGGTATGTGTGGCGATTTTCGAGGTTCTATGGAAATCCAAGCCCGGGAAAAAGGAAGGATTCTTGGCAACTGCCGAGGCGCCTCCGGGACACAAATGATTTACCATGGCTGGTGGGAGGTGATTTCAATGAGATTTTGAAGAGCTCGGAGAAGAGTAGGGGTTCGATGAAAGATGTGGGTGGTATGGTAAGCTTCAGGCAAGCATTACTAGATTGCGATCTCTAGGATATGGGATATCACGAGCCAAAGTACACATGGAATAATAGGAGGGATGGTGTGGTAAATGTGCAGGAACGCTTGGATCGATTCATAGGAGACCAACAATGGAGAGACGTTTTCCCCCTCGCAAAGGTAAATCACTTGAGCTATAATGGATCAGATCATAGGCCGATTTTGTTATCTCTCAAAAGTAGTGCAAGGGTGACATACACGGTCCAGCGGATGTTTAGGTTCGAACCGTACTGGTTGAAAGAGAAAGATTGTAAAGGGGTGGTTAAGAGCTTTTGGGATAGCTCTGGAACTCCGTGTGACTTGGTTAGCCTACAGAACAAGTTGGAGGGGTGTGCAGAGCGGTTGGTCGGGTGGAGTAAAAGCCGATTCGGGTCGTTGAGGAAGAGAATCGATTATTAGAATCGACTGGTTGAGCACTTGTATTGTAAGTGCCATAGGAAGGGAGTTATGGCGCAGATTCGGAAGGCTGAGGCTGAGCTTGAAAATCTATTATCTAAAGAGGAGATATATTGGAAGCAGTGTGTTCGAGTTGATTGGTTAGCGGCGGGTGATCGAAACACCAAATATTTCCATGCAAAGGCTACGGTGCGAAGGGAGAATAATGAGATCGTCAAGTTGGTGGATTTGGTTGGCAGGGAGGAGAATTCGAAGTTTGGTATGGCAAGGATCATTGGTGATTTCTTCTTGGAGTTGTTTAGATCCTCAGACCCTTTGACACTAGACATTATCAAGGCTTGCGATCCAGTTCAGTCGGCACTATCAAAGGAGGAGATAGAGGAGCTGCTCATGCCTTTCAGTACGGAGGAGGTTAGGCGTGCTGTGTTTGAACTTGGACCATCGAAAGCTCTTGGTCCAGATGGCTTTCATGCACTATTCTACCAAACGTTTTGGGATATGGTGGGTAAAGACTTCTCTGATATGTGTCTTAATATATTAAATGGTGAATGTCCCATACAGGATTTCAACAGGACAAACGTAGTCCTAATACCGAAGAGGAAGCATGCAGCTGAAATGAAGGACTTCAGACCGATTAGCCTGAGCAGCGTCATGTATAAGGCTGTGATGAAAGTGATTGCCAATAGAGTTAAAAGGGTGCTGCCAGCACTCATCTCTTCCAATCAATCCACGTTCGTCCCAGGTCAGCAAATTGTGGATAATATCCTACTATCTTTCAAACTGCTTCACTCGATCAACCAGAAAAGGAAGGGCAAGCACGGATGGATGGTTGTGAAGTTAGATATGTCCAAGGCTTATGACAGGGTAGAATGGAGCTTCCTTGAGATGGTGTTAACCAAGATGAAGTTTCCTCAGGCGTTAATCAGGCTCATTTTGAAATGTATCTCTACAACCAGGCTGTCTTTTATTTTGAATGGGGAGTGGGTGTCTGAGTTGATTCCGTCCAGGGGACTACGGCAGGGCTGTTCCTTATCCCCTTATTTGTTCCTTTTGTATGCAAAAGCTTTCTCAAGTGGTTTGAGGCGGGTCGAGAGGCAGGGGAGAGGCCTCGAGATCAGATGCGTCAAAAAGAGCCCGCTCATCAGCCATTTGTTCTTTGCGGACGATAGCGTCCTGTTCTGCAATGCCTCAGTCAGTAATTGCAAACTAATTGAAGAGGTGATCAGTAATTATGGACAAGGGTCGGGGCAGAGAGTGAATATGGAAAAATCCTTGTTAGTGTTCAGCCCAAACGTTGATGGCCGACTTAGGCAGGAGATCTAAATGTGTCTTCGAGTGACTGATGACAGCATGCATGACAAGTACCTAGGTATGCCATCTTTTGTTGGTAAAAATCAAAAGAGAACTTTCAATTCAATCAAGAAGAGGGTGTGGAAGAAGTTTAGAGGATGGAAGGGGAGTTTGTTCTCATATGGGGGAAGGACGTTTTAATAAAAGTTGTGGCTCAGGCGATTCCCACATACGTGATGAGTATGTTTAGGCTTCCTTTTGGGTTTATGTAGGGAGCTTCGTGCACTTACATCCCTATTTTGGTGGGGAACCAAAGGCGATAAACGGAAAATCAGTTGGGTGAGTTGGGAAAGGATGTGCCTTCCTAAGCCCAGGGGGGGGCTCGGTTTTAAGGACTTAATGCCCGTTAATCAAGTTCTCCTTGCGAAACAGGCTTGGAGGATCCTTAGGGGTCCAGAGTCTTTGGTGTCGTCTCTGTTGAAGGCAAAGTACTTTCCGAGGTGCTCTTTCCTTGAAGCTAGGTAGAAAAATGGTAGCTCCCATTTGTGGAACAATCTTGTGTGGGGGAATGAGCTATTGGGGAAAGGGCTGAGATGGTAGGTGGGCGACGGTCGCTCAATCCATGTCTTCAAGGATTCGTGGCTGCCGCGACAATCCTCCTTCAAGCCAGTCTCTGCATGCGTGGATAGGGATATTAAGGTGTCTGAATTGATTGAAAGTTCAAGCCACTATTGGAATATATCATTGCTCAACCACATTTTCCTTCTTATGGACGTGGATGCGATCCTAGAAATCCCGCTCAGTGTGCGACAGGTTGAGGACAGATTACGTTGACACTACGATAAAAAAGGTTTCTATACGGTTAAGAGTGGATATCAGCTGGCTCTTAAGATAGCTTCCGAAGGACTGTCGTTGACCAGTATGGAGGGGCAGGAGTGGTGGAAGATGTTATAGAATCTCCACATACCACCTAAGATCAAAATCTTTATGTGGCGAGTCTGCAAAAATGCTCTCCCTGTCATGGTTAGCTTAGCTCGGAGGGGAGTGGTTTATGAGGGTTCCTGCCAATTCTGTAAAGAGGAGGCTGAATCGATTGAGCATACGTTCTTGAGGTGCTTAGAGGTTCTGCCAGTATGGGATGAGTTTCAACCTTTAAAGGATGACTTGGTGCTTAAGGCAGGGACCATCTGGGATGTGGTGCAGGTGGTTAGGTGCAGGGGAAGTAAGGCTGCGGTCGAGCTGTTGTGTGTCATTCTATGGTGCATCTAGAACAACAGAAACACTACTCTCCAGGGGACCAGGCCAGCTTCAGTTATTACAAGGTAGGCAGGAGATATTCTTTCTGAATTCCAGGCTACTACTCGGGCTTCATCGTCTCTTCCTGCTAGCACCCCTGTGCAGTGTCCTCAGTCGGAGTGGCGCTTGCCTCTTACTGGGTGCTTAAAGCTGAACACCGATGCGGCGGTGCATTTGGGATAGCTTGTGTTCGGTGTGGGGGTGGCGATTCGAGACCAGGAGGGAGTGGTGGTGGTGGCTGAGTCTAGAGTGACGCAGCGCTATGTAACGCCGGAAATTAGGGAGCTATTGGCGATGAGATTGGGGTTGATATTGGCTAAGGAGCTAAGTATGCACATCTTTACTGTCGAGGCTGACGCCACTAATGTTGTAGCGGATGTAATGTCTAGCTGTGATCAATGGGCTGACAAAGGTTTTATTGTGAGTGACATTAGAGAATTGTGTCGTGAGGTTGGCGTGGTGTCGTGTCAAGCCATTCCGAGAGCTAGGAATCACTTGGCTCATTCCCTCGCCTCTTTTGCGTTGTCCTCTTCGGAGGCCCATCTGTGACATGGAACCACCGAAGACTGTATTTTATCCATTTGTGGTTAATATAGTTATATTTAAAAAAAAAAAAAAGAAAAAAAAAAAGTGAAGGAATATATAAATGAAGATTTTTGTGGAGTTGAACCCACACCATATCTTGACAAGGAACCAAATAGTAGAGAATCAACACTCAAATTGTTTTTATTCTCATGGTGTTGAAATTTCAAGAATATCCATAATTGTAATATTAGACACACACCAGTAAGCAACAAAACATACACATAACCCACCACCTATCTGAACCAAACTGATCAAGCCTGCCGACATAATGCATGAATAACTCCAAAGGAGTGCAAATATTAAAATCCATATTTTTATCTGATTTATGGGCATCTTACAGGAAAATCTAAATATCACAATCATATATTTAATCAAATGCCACAGCACACACACACACATTATATATATATGGAAAATCCTAAAAAACCACTTGATATATGAAAATATCTCATTTTGCCACTCATTGTTTTATTTTTATTCAAAATACCATAACTATTAACTAGTTAACAGAAAAGATAAACAAAAAGTAAAAAAAAAAACATTTTTAACCCTAAGATTTTTTTAAAAAATATAATAATAATAAAATATTATTTTATAATTAAAAAATTATAAATTAATAAAACTTATCTTCACTATCCATCTATGAGATGGATGGTGGAGATCAACACTCAAAATTAAAAAATAAATAAATAAAATTGATGAAAATAAGAAAGATAATTAAATAATATTTTAAAATAAAAAATAAATATTAATAAAAATTGATCTCCATAGATGAATGATAAATATCAACACACAAAATTAAAAAATTAAAATTAAAAAAATTAAAAAAAAAAATGTACATCCAAATTGGATCCAAGCCCTGAACTCCATCATCATCAACCTTCAACCTCTCATATGCCATGGACTACCAATATTAATCTAGATTTCTCATCATCAATCTCCCACAATCATCAACAAACACCATTGAAAAAAAAAACCAACAAAAATCAATAACCGAAGAAAAAAAAATCAATCAACAAAAATCAATAACCAAAAAATAAAATAAAAAATCCAATCAACAGAAAAAAAAAAATGGAGACTTTGGAGATCACCATCATCTCCAATGGTGGAGACCACTATCTCCATTGTCAGTCTACCACCGTCGCTGAGATATCCACCACCTTCATTTAACTATACCTTTTTTTTTTTTAACTTATATTTCAAGTGTAATGTATTATTTTTAATGGTTTGTAGTTCATTTTTAAACTCTCGTATAACACCAAGGATTAATTATACAATATATATATTGAAGAGAGACTTGACAGATTTCTGGCAGATGCAATTTGGAGAGATTTACCACTTACATTTCTACTTACCGTGGTACTTTGATTACTTTGATATTTTAATTTTTAACATGAGCACCTTAGAAATAAAAATAAAAATAAAAAACAAATAAACAAGCAAACCAATAATAATAATAATAATAATAAAATGAGCACCTTAGAAATAAAAATAAAAATAAAAAACAAACAAACAAGCAAACCAATAATAATAATAATAATAATAATAATAATAATAATAATAATAAAATGAGCACCTTAGAGACTCAAGTCGTAACTCTTTTCCCATCAAATTCTTTAGCTAATCAACCAAAAACTCAGTTGTATCCAAATGCACGTTCTCTAAGGTGTACATATTTGTATTGTTGATTTAATTAATACATATTTGTATTGTTGATCATTGTGACACGAATAAGATGGAGGGCGACTTAACTGATCAACAACTACAAGGAATTCCTTTCACGTTTGACTTCGAGTTTGAAGATGAGGTAATCAACAACCCCTTTTCTCAAGCACTTCCTGATAATCAGTCGAATTCAACGGTTTGGAATGCATCACATGTACGTGTAATTTGCTGACATTTTACCGTATGATGATTTTCTAAAAAAGCTCTTGTTTCAAAATGCATATAAATATATCATTCTAAGTGATGTTTAACAGGAGAATGCAGAGCAAGGGTCATCCACCGGAAGCAATCCACCGGCGTCAATCTTAATGTATCCTTCACTGGAGAGCGCTTTCATTGCACTGCCTAGCCCATTGTCTGTCAATTCAGATTCGATTATAGGCACCCCACAAGCCAACGATCCAGCAGCAGTACTATGCTTTTATTTAGACTCACTCTCATTTCTAATTCAAACAATATCACTTTTAACATCGTTACTACAAAATTAAGCCATGAGCCATGATTGTATATTTTTGTTTCTAAGCAGGAGGTTAGCTCAGTACTCCAAACTCCAACTCAAGAAAACCATCAACCTCAGTGGGATCAAGCGAATACAAATCCCAGCGTTCCAAGACAGGCTCATATTAGTCAAGATAGCACAAAGCAACCGCTCATCAACTCTCTCAACAACTTTTCTCCGTTTGTTACCACATCCTTTAATACTCCATTTTTAGCAGCACCACAACGTTACTTTCAAGCATTGGTAAGTGTGCATGTATAGAAGCAGATGGTTTATATAACAATAATGAAGTGGTTCTTATATTGTTTTGTGATATTACTACTTGCTTTTTGTGGTCATTCTTACATCAAATTAAGCATAATAAGAAAAAATTCCAATTGTAACGTAACTTCACAAATAAATTGCATGTCATTTAGAAAAGAAAGAAGAAATAATAATAATAATAATAATAATAGTAATAAACAAACCTAGTGCTTGAAAGAGGTAAACCCTATCGTTTATTTGTTTTCTCCAATTAATTACTTGTGTATTAGTGTTTAGTATAGATGACAAAGAGATTAATATAAATAACAATTAGGGAAAAAATGCTACAAGTATAAACACAAGTTTAATACATTTAGCAAAATTCTATATAACTAAGAATTTCAATAATTATAGATAAAAAAATAAAAAATAAAAAAATAAAGGATAACTATCTAATTTAATACCAAACCTAAGCGTGAATTATTGAATACTCTTTTTTTTTTTTTTTAAAGATTGTATACTCTTACTTTAGAAACATATTTAATTTCGATACAATTTCCTACATTTTGGTTTCAAACTGGTTCTATTATTGCTTACTTAACTTCACTCTATGCAATACTTCGCTAAATACTTGATAAACTATATGCACTCAGTTCAATATCATCTTTTTTTTTTTTTTTAATGTCTTTTATAAGGAAGATGGAGTTTTGGAGTGAGTTTCAACAAATAATATGGATAATACAATATTTACCACTTACATTTCTACTTACCGTGGTACTTTGATTATTACTTTGATATTTTAATTTTTAACTGGAGCACCTTAGAAATAAAAATAAAAATAAAAAACAAACAAACAAGCAAACCAATAATAATAATAATAATAATAATAATAAAAATGAGCACCTTAGAGACTCAAGTCGTAACTCTTTTCCCATCAAATTCTTTAGCTAATCAACCAGAAACTCAGTTGTATCCAAGTGCACGTTCTCTTCTTTTGCTCATGATTTTACCAAGATCTTTCAATTTATTGGTTATTTTTAATCTCCATTAGGGTCATGTGGAGCTAGGATCATCAGCTGGAAGTAATAAGTCTACACCAAGTTATCTAGGCTTTAGGGCCAATGAACCTTCGCTTGCACATGCTACATGTCTCAGTCAATCAAAATCAACCCTCTTTCCTTCTCCATTATCAGGGGTGGCTCAGAATCTAACAGAAGTACAATTTCTTAACCTTAGCTTAATTGATTTTAAGTTACTTCGTTAGGCCTTTCGGTTGTCAAATTACTTTATATTTACTTAGACTGAATTTATGATGAGTATGAGTTGAATAGTGAGTTCCTAAAGATGTTTGATTTTCATTTTTCTTTCAATCTTTTAGAATGAAGTGGAAACATTCCTAGAGAGTAATGAAGTATTTTCACAATATCAATTCAATAGTTTGTCTGGAAATAGCCTTCAAAATGAGTCTCTACCATACAATAATAATCAACAAGCAATTCCTTACCAAACTTCTTTTCCGGTCAACTCGGTGAGTACTCACCATTAACATAATAATAATTCTTTGCAAATTTTTATTAAAATAATGTTCCATTGTATCGTACAATATATCTTATTATGACTATCATTTTCGATCATATTCTGTGCCGTGGACAGACCGGACTAGGAATTGGAAACGGAAGATCCCACATAAATCAATTGCCACGGTCTTGTCTCTATAGCTACCACAATCCTCCGTATGCACCTTTAAATCCATTAAGGTATATATTACTTACATTTTACCATCTTTATTACTTATAATTTATCAACAAGAGTTTATAGTATGTGTCATTAACGTGACTGTCATTGTATTTGACGAATGATTTATAGGAAGAATTCTAAATAGTATGTATCAATATGTTTGGTTAAGACATCTACTGATTATTGCTTTGATGATTATCACTGATATTTTAAGTAGTAGTAAATATTAATCAAGCAATATATGAATTTATTTATTAACCAATTTGATCTCAATTTTATATCCCAACATTTAGCTAATCAACAACAGTTGCTTAATCAGGTGCTGAAAAATGTATGTAATGTCTCACAATATCAATACCCTATGATGCATGGTAATTCTACAATCGATAGGTTTCATTCTAGCCTTTCTTTAATAAATTAAATGCGAATTGTTGTGAAATTGAGACTTCATTAAAGTCAGCAAGTAACTTAAACTACTTTTATGTTGGATGTAGGCCTGACTTAAACTACTTTTATGTTGGATGTAGGGTAAACACTATGTAGGCCACAGTGTTTACCATATCAACTCCATCAATTCCCACTAACATCTAATTTACAAAATTCACAAGTTCTTTCCTTTCCTATGTTGAGGTATGAACTTTCATGCTAATATTAATAACATTTCTTATCCTTTAAAAATAAAAAAAAATTCTTATCCATAGTACAAGAATTTTTTTTCCTCTAAACAGTTTTTAGTTGAAATGATATTGTTGTGCAATAGAGAAACAATAATAAAGTAAGAAGAAGAAAGAAAATACAACAAATTATAGTGGTTTGACGGTGTGTCTACGTCCACTCTCATATAGTTGAAAAACTTCCACTAGACTTTCAATAGGGTTACAATAGTTATTTATATCGAAAATTTTATCTCGAAAATACCCTTACAATTATTGTATGGCACCTTCGGGCCCGGACCTATCAGCTCGTTCTCTTTGCTCCATCAACTAGCCCTACATGTTATATATATAAATATGAGTCATATAATTAACAATCTCCACCTTGATGAACATAGCCCCTTAGGAGAAAAATAGCTCCACCTGATACAAGATAAGTTAGGGTGTGTCTCATTTCTAGCATCTAGAGACATTGATCAAGTCCAAACAGTGCTTGAACTTGTTTGCCATAATGGCCTTTGTCAATATGTTCGCCACATTCATTGAAGTGTACACCTTTTAAAGGTCTAAGTTAGTTAAACCAATCAACTCTTTAATCTTGGGAAATCTCATATCTATATGTTTGGTCCTTGCATGATATACCTCATTCTTTACCATGTAAATGGCACTCCGAATATCACAATACACTTGAACTCCACCTTGTTGAACATCCAGCTATTTGACTAGCCCTACAACCCACAATGCTTCCTTAGCAACCTCAGCAATTGCAATGTACTATACTTCAATCATGGACAAAACTACTCTAGTCTATAACCTAAACCTCCAATAAATAAGTCCCCCTACAAGAGTGAAAACATAGCTTATAGTGGACCTCCTGTTTTCAAGATCCCCTACATAATCTAAACCTACATATCTCACAACTCAAAGCTTATTTTTCTATCTACCAAACATAATATCATAATCCATGGTACCTCTCAAGTGTCTAAAAATCCATTTGACTACATCCTAATGATGTTTCCTAAGATTAGCCACATACTTGCTGACCACACTAACAACATGTGCTCTATCTGGCCTAGTACAAATCATACATTAAACAACCCATTGTACTAGCATATGGTACCTTTGACATGTCTTCAACCTCTTTGTTTGTACTTGGGCATTGGCTGGTAAACAATTTAAAATGATTCACCAATGGTGTACTCACTGTTTTAGCATTAGTCATGCTAAAATTCTCTAATACCTTTTACATGTAGCTCTTTTGAGATAACCATAACCTCTCAGACTTCATATCTATATGAATCTCCATCCCTAAAATCTTCTTGGCAACACCTAAATCTTTTATATCAAATTCTTTACTCAACAAATTCTTCGACTTGTTGACATCAATCATATTCTTAGCAGCAAGCAACATATCATCCACATATAAGAGCAAGAAAACAACCATCGTCAAGACTCTTAACATAAACACGAAATTCATATTCACATCTTATGTAGCAAATCTGAGGCATGTAAGAGTCAAATCGCTTATACCACTATCTTGGAGATTGTTTCAGCCCATAAAGAAACTTCGGCAGTTTGCAAACTAAGTGCTCTTTTCCTGGTTGAGTTAACCCCTCTAGCTGCTCTATATAAATATCCTTCTCCAAATTTCCATAAAGAAAATCCGTCTTCACATCCATTTGCTCCAACTCCATTTCCAAATGTGCTATAAGACCTAAAACACATCTTATAGAAGTGTGTCTAACCACTGGAGAGAAAATTTCATCATTATCTACTCCTTTTTTCTACGAGTTCCCCTTTGCTACTAAGCAAACTTTAAACTTCTCATCAGTTTTTTTCTTGTATATCCACTTGCGCCCAATCACTGACTTCTCCTTTAGAAGCTCTACCAAATCCCAAGTTTGATTCTTATGTAGAGATTTAATCTACTCCACCATAGCTCCCATCCATCTATCACTCTCTTGACTCTCCATAGCCTCCTGAAAGGTAGAAAGATCTCTACTACTAGTAACAAGTGCATAAGAAATCGAATATTTAAAAATCATATCTTCTTAGTGCTTTAATAGTGTGTCTGGGTCTTCCTGTGACTATATTATGGTGCTCTTTTTGCTCACCTAAAATAGAGGCTTCTACATTTTGATTATTCATCTACTCAACTATACTCTCTAACTCAACTTGCACCACTTGCTTACCATTGCTGCAATCTGTTGGCATTTGCTTCTTTTGTTCTTAAGTACTCTCTAGCATGGATTTCTCATCAAATACCACATCTCATCTAATTACCACATTCTTTGCACAAGGATCCCAAAGCTTGTATCCCTTTACCCTCTTCTCAAACCTAAGAAAGATACACTACTTGAACTTTAGGTCTAATTTTGATCTCTTATCACTAGAAATGTGCATATATGTAGAACAACCAAATACTCTCAAACCAGCATAATCGACATTGTTACTTGTCTATAGCTCCTCTATAATCTTTCCATCTAGTACTACACGTGGTGATCTATTTATTAAGAAACACGTCATACTCATTGCATCTGCCCAGAAGTTCTTTGGAAGACCAACGTTTAACATGAGACACTTTGCCCTCTCTGCAAGCAACCTGTATCGGCCCGTCCCTTTTGCTCCATCAACTAACCTCACATGTTACATATATAAATATAAGTCATATAATTAGCAAACATTATTTTGAATATAGGCAACTACCATATCACCTTAATCAAGTTCTATTGCCGTCCAATCTACAAAATTCACAAGGTCCTTCAATGTTTGCTTTAAGGTAAATGGTCTTTCATTTTAATTAAATCAAGATCACAATTGCATAAAGTCTATTTACCCTTTGGTTTTTCGAATTTAGGGCCCCTACTTGTCATCAGCAACTCAATTACGTTGTAGTTAAACCTAACAACCCCATTATGCATAACAGCGATCCCATGCTAATGCCAAGGTACAGTATCTTTCACTTTTAGTTTGTTACAGATTATTTGTATTGGATAGCTTGCATATCTACCTTTACGATACATACATGCATATTTATAAACTTAGATCTTCATTTTCATTTTGTTTAAAAAATTCAGGAGTGATCAAGAGTTAAACCATCCAAATCAACAACTTATATCCAGCCAAGTGATGCCAAATTTAATTGATTCTCAAATCGGCTTGCTTTCACAACCTTCCATGTTTCAAAGGTACATTTCAAATTTCTATTATTATTTCCTATTGTATGACCAATTTGACACTAATACAAAAAATAGAAAAAAAAAAAAAAAAAAACCATTTTTGTTTATAACTTTTGAAAAGTCTAAAAGTACTCACTAAGATATTATAAGTGTAAATGTCACCTACTTTACTTAATTACAACATTATAATTCCACATTGTCTTATAAATAGAAACAAAAATAATAATAATTACTAATAAAGTTTTTACTTTAGCACTTCGTGCAATTGCATGTGATGCATAATCATCGGGAACAAGGTCATCATGCATATGATCCAGAGTTATTTTGGATCTATGCTCCGTACCTTATCCATTGAAGCTGGTAAATGAATTTGAATTGATCAAGACTCAACAATTGCCCAATCATGGACCAATAAATTCACCGGTCCATACGATGCCTAATATGTTTAATCCACATGGCAACAGTTCCTTGATTCCAGATTCATCCATAGCTTAGGAATCCTTCACAACCTTTTCTCACTCTCCAGGAAAATACAATTCTTGATGAAATAACTGAATAATCATCCATATAACTTTGGTTTATAGTCACAATTTGAGCTTGAACTTGGAGATGTGTTAGATAACTAAATAACTGTCATGTTATTATATTCATTTTTCTCTTCTACTTGGTAGGTCGCAGATTCTTGAACAACATGGATTGTTGAATCAAATTACTAGACCATGTGCTGCATATCCTAGCCTTGGAGGTTCTCGATTGAGCCAAATTTTGAACTCAACTGAACAAGTAAAAATTTTCTCTCTTCCAGATGTTGCTGAAATGGTTTCTGATCGTTTCCGTTCATACGTCTCACATTTAATCAAACAGGAAATTAGTGGTCATAACCCATCAGTAACGACACTTTCAGAGCTCAAAATGTCTTTGAAAAAACTCAGAAAGGTAGTAATATAGTCTCTAAATCATTATTGCTATAGTTTGATTTGTCAAAAGTTTCGAGTATTAATATATTAGTTAACATGATTAATTGTTTTCAGCAAACTTTTCATAAACCAAAACGTAGAAGCCGATTTGAAGTTAAAGAATCATCTTCAGTTCCTAAACGCCCCAAGGTATAAGTTTTTTCATATTCCAGCTCATATGTTTCACAAATCTTTAAGCCAATATACAATTTTAAGTTTTCCATACAAAACATTGGGGAGGGAGGTGGTACAGCAAAATTAGTTTTTAATACTTCAAAGATTTTTTTTTTTTTTTTATTCTATTTACGATTCAACTAAGAATTTTCCTCCTCCCTTGTTTCAGAAAACACTAACCCATATTTGAATTGTGAATTATTTACTTCTTATCATTTGTTGTAGTAATGTCATCCTTTTTTACTATTTGATTAAATATACAGAGGGATTTAGTCGGGCAAGAAAATGGTCCACAAGATTCAATTTCTCAAGCCACGGACAGTGGAAGGCACAACCATTTCGATGTTTCAAGGTTGTTTCAGTAAGTCCAATTTTCACATTTACTTACCTTTAAAGATAAATCATACATCAGATAATATGTTTTACTAAAATTTGAAGTGAAATGTTATATATGATTTCAGGTCGGTGAAGATATATGATCGATTATTTGAAAGCATCGGTCTACCTATTGATCCCCATTTGCGGCTTCTTGCTAAACTAAAATAACTTCTCAGTAATGTCAATTGCTTTGTAATTTTCTTATGCTTTGAACTTATTGTTTAATATCAGATAGTTTACCTATTAAGTAATATAAAAGAGGGTGGCCTATTGCATTTGGTTCTCCATATATACCTGGACCAACATCATATCAACTTTTGAAAATAATTAGATACAAATTTCATAAAATTCATCATTAATGTTTATAGGGAGAGCTTTTTTACCAGCTCTCTTAATTCAATGGGATTTTATGAAATGTCATCGGATTATTAATATGAGTTTAGATAGCTTTTACTTTAGCGTTTGAACAAAATTGTCCTTATATATATAAGGAAACAAAAGCTTCTGCCAACAACAGAACAATATCTTTCATCTCACGGATTTGTTCGCTCACAAAATCAAAAACACAAAACTTAATCCAAATTCAATCAAATTCAAAACCCAAAGGCCATCTTCAAATTAAAACAATCCCCACCTCCTAATTCTTCTCCATAATCCATCCTTCACTGCCTTCCAGAGCAATTCATCCTCAACTGTTCGATTATTTCCCATTTCTCATCACCCTCCACCAATGAAATACCATACATTTCTTGTAATCAGAACCTGAAAAAGGCATTTGCTTTCCATGTTTGATTGTGTTTAAGATCTGGGTCGATGGCAAAATCCAATAAAAAGAACCACAAGAAGTCAACTTGAACACCTGTCACAAGAAGCCCCGAAATAATCAAACATGGAGAAGGCAGCTCCAATTAGTAAAAAACTAGGGATAGTCCTAGTTTCCCTTATTATTTGATATAATCTCTAATTATTTTTTATAGTTTGTAAAAATTTTTATTTCACTCTTTGACATGTAAAATGATGAAAAAGATTAAAAGATTTTTTGGATATTTTTTTTAAACTATAAAAATTATTTTATCTATTTAATCAAACGCTAGGAGATTATTAAAGAATTTTCTAAATTAATGATGAATTTTGATTATTATACTAAACTACAGGGAAATCGGATTATCCTAAAAAACCTATCAAATATTTGATTCTTCTTCTCGATATCAGTAAAGAACACATGTTATGTTTAAGTAAAGAACTATCTAATCTGCTCCAATTTCTTCTTGATAAAGTCCCAAAATAATCAAATATTTTAGTTATATTTTTTAATATGTGACATAGATACGATTCTAAATATGCAACGGGGCAATGTTGATTTGCGCCCCAAAATCAACTACGGTTCTTTGAATCGAGCAATTTCAGTTAACAACAAGTTACACAATTCGATGTTGTACTTTAATCGAACATCTTGTCTGCATCCTCCAAAGACCCACAAGAGGTATTCTTATGAACAAGTTTTGTATGCAGAAACACGTTGTTTTGGAGCCCATTGATACCGAAATCAATTCGGTGCCAAAATTTAAATTGAAAACAAGTACAGAATTGATTTTTAAATCAGTTTGCAGAGAGGTTGGAAGCTGTTTTATGTCAGTTGAGACAGAAATAAGAGATAGCAAAAGCAACAACCCTTAAACAACACTTAGTGAATTGTGATGGCCTTGAAGAAGGATGACACCTATTTTCCAGAAGCCAAAAACATGACCTTGAAGACGACGCTTTGGAAGAGAACAACAACGTTTGAGGAGGAAAACGAAGGGAAGGACTTCAATTCCTTCGTAGCCATACCGTTGTGAATTCCTTCTCCGCCATAACAATCGTTGTTCCTCCGAGTAGAGTTGGAGAAGGGGAAGTGTCAGATCTAATAAGACACTGCGAGAGCATGCAGGGGGAGAATAAATTACCCTTTGCTATAGCAGTTGGAAAAATTCTAAGACGGCTTTGATTTAGTTTTTTCACTCGATGATTTTTTTTTTTTTTAATTTTTGGATGCCAAGTCTTGTAGGCGTTTTGTCGAGAAGAAACACGCTTTTCTGTTTGGATTTTGTGGCTCTGCTTGTGTTTGTGGACTGATTCATTTAATTGTTTCATCGATTTCCATTGAAAAATGGAAAAAAAAAATTGGGTTAGATATGGCATTTAGTCAAATGGGTGATGGGTGAAAGTTTTAATTGTATTTTTCACTTACATAAAGGCATAAAAATATGATTATTTGGATAAGGAGTAGAACGTGATTTAATGTTATAATAGTTTATATGTTTCATGATTTATAATTGACTTCTTTAAAGACAAAACAATTTTAAATGTATTCTTGGCTTCTTGAGAATTAGGACTTAGGATTTAGGATCAATAATGAAAACTGAAAATCAAGACAAGCAAAAAGATTGGCTAGAAGAGTTTAAGATGCAACTGCTCACATGTTCATGGTTTGATTTTGTTCATGCTCATTTATGTTGTACCTCATATGTTAGGAGTGTTTGCATGTGTTACACCTTTTTCTGTTTAGTTTAGTTTTTTTTTTTTTTTTTTTAAGTTTAATTCTACAAGTCATTTTTCTATGGGTGTTTTGATTATTTTATGGATGTTCTTTGCAAATGGTTTCTTTACAAAAAATGTAGTTCTAGACATTACTAACCATAAGAAAAAACAGCGAGTCAACGGAGGTCAGACGAAGGCATTATAAATAAAATTGTTAGAGAGCCTAGAGTTGGAGAAGTTTCAATGGCTTGACCATTGAGTCAGTAAGCTTACTGCCATAGTTGTTGGCTAAACGCTCGAGCAATCGCGTAAACCTCTCCACGTGCCTTTTGTTTTTTTTGTTTCATATTTTCGTTCACGATTTGTTTTTCACGTTTTCATTTCCTATTTTTAACAACATGTTTTAGAATTTCAAATTTTGATTTAGGAAGGGTAAATGTATCTTTCCAAAAGTCATGTTTCCTCTCATGCTTGGAATCGATTAATTATAGAATTCTTAGATCTTTCTGTATATGATTGAGATTCCATTTATGAAACAAGTTAGGAGTTTTATTAGTTGGTCGATTTCAAGTTAGGATGCAATTACAATTTTTATATTTCTTATTTTTAATTGGATTTATTTCCCATAATAAAATCATTGAGTTCTTAAGTTTGGAAGGGTTTTAATTGGTTTCTTGCTCACATAGACTACACCACAAATAAGTGTCATTAGTTCTTCAAATTTGTGATAGCTTTTATCTTCTAATTTACTTATTCTTTGAGAGCTTTTTGAGAGTTAGAAATCTTAAGGCTAGATATAAAGTGTTTGTGTATACATTACATATAAACTTAAGTACAATATCGTGATTGGTCATTCTATTTAATTTGCATACATCATTTGTTAAGTTTGCATGTGTGCATCAACCAATTGGTTCAATATCATTTTGTAGTCTTACTTCTTAAAGAAAAGTAAGAAAAATTCATCAAACTTGTGTGACCAATCATGAAGGCGAGTTCCTGATGATCATAGCGAAATTAGAAGATTGAAAACACTCTGAGTTCTACACTGAGCACTATTAATAAAAAGTGTTGTCACACGAATTATACTTTGATGTTGCAATACTTTTTCATATCTGGTGTTATAGCATTTCAGCAGTCCATGTTGCTCATAGTATATTACCTTAAATAAGATGTCAATATTCTATGCACAACATGCTGTGCATCAACAATATACTTACAAAATTTTTAAATTTAACACAAAAATCAATTCTTTGGTATTCCATTAAGATAAGATACATTTCCATCTTAATTTGAACAATAATTTTTTAAGAAAATGTGCTTGAATAATTTGAAGATAGTTATTAACATGCCTCATGTATGTTGCTTGATCTATTCCGAATGATCTATAAATTGAGTAAATTAGATTTACTCAAGTTAATGGATATTATTGTTTAGTATGCATAAAAATTTCATATGGTATTTTATTGAAGTATCATATATATATATATATATATATATATATATTGTAGCCATAATAACTATCATAATATGGGAAATCCTATAGCCTACTCTCGTTTATGAATTACTAAAAAAACTATATTCGATATTTATACTCATTTAGGAGAAAGTCATAATAAATTAATCCTCATTAATTTGGCTTATTCCTCCTCATTGCTTGCTACGACTTCCTACTACTCCAATTCCTGTACCAACTTCCTTGCGATCATGATCTTCATCTTCAGTTGAATGAGTATTCTCGGTACATGGGCTTATACTTGCATATCTTGACCTAGGATCAATGGCGCATGGCCCACCTCACACATTAAAAAACAAATTAGTATTTTATATTTGTTTTTAAAATTAAAAACTTAAGGTATATATTACTTCTTTTTTTTTTAAATAAGGTATATATTACTTTTAAGTTTTTGCAATAATATTTTTCTTTATATATATATATATATATATAACATTTTTATTCTCTATTTTTGTCCATTATGTATCTTTATTGGTACAAATTAGTAAATTTTTTAATTTTTTTTTTTTTATAAAATGCTTACATTCTGTTGAATCTTTTAATTTTATAAATTACAATATATATATATATTTTTTTTTTTTTTAATTTGACCAACTTTTAATTTGTAAACTTCAAAACCTATTTTTAACAACAAAATTGCCAATAGATTAGCAAGTTTCGGTTATTTATTATCTCTCACTTTTTTTCCTTTGTACCATAATGTTGATTTTATTGTTTAATTTATTTATTTTTAAAAAATATTTTAATTACAATTCAAGTGGAATATTATCCAAGTCTATCAATTAGGTGTGATACTTGTTTCGATTTAATATAAATTTCTTATGCAATAACCTTTTTTATAAAACAAAACCATATATACTATGGTAAGATATTAATTTTTCAACATTATAATTATTATTTATAGAAAATGGTAATAATATTAAACTCAAGGGAAATATAATTGATTCATTCATAAGGTATCCATATCCACTTACAGTAGTTATTAGTGCACTTTCCATTAATTTTTAAATATATCTAATATATATTTTTTAAATAATTATATTTAATATTTAAACAAGAACTAATATATTAAATAAAAATAAAATTAAAAAACTACTTTAACAGTCTCACAAGCTTAACAGGGGGACTAATTTATCCTACAATTGAGCATGGGTTTAATTAGTCCTACGGCTCATGAGATTAGATTTTATCCACGCTCATGTATTCTCCAAATGTCGGATTGAACAGATATTAAGCTAATCACAATCCAATCCGGCACTTCAAACAGCCTCTAAAAGTAATCAGTTGGTCTCATGTATGAGCTTCGAAATTACATTTACACATGTAAGGCCAGTATTTTGTAATTGGCTATATCTCATTACATACATAATGCCTGTTTGATATAACGTCTTGATTTCTATAGTTGTCTTGAAGACCCAAGTATGAGTATTCAAGCTAATCGTTGAGATTCATGAGACAATATTTTACAAGATAAATTATATTATTTCTCAATTTTTTGGAAGAATTGGGATGCACATTTACATGTATATGAATATGCATTTTATTTAATTCAACTTGCATAACATGTATTTATTATTTTTAATTTTTTCCTATTCAAAAAAAAAATATTTGTTGGAAATTGTTTTTAATATTTTAACAGAAGAATATTTTTCTGGATATTTAAAAAAAATAATAATAATATTTTTCTGGAGTTATTTTATTGTTGTGCTTTGTAGGTTGGATCGCCACGAAGTTAGCTTTCCGTGACCTTTTACGATTTATGATTTGGAGGTATGTAAAAAAAGTTAGGAGCATTTTCGTACGACAATATTTAAAAAAAGAAAAAAAAAAAAAAAAAATAGGCCTCCCGTGAAGGAGTTGCACGTGCTAGTGACAGAGCGGGGTTTTATAATTTTGCCATGTTAAGAGTGTTTTGGTAATTTGCAGCTTTGTCTCTAAGCATAACGTTCAGGGTGTTTTAGTAATTGTATATAGGAGACTTGGTAATTTGCCATTTGGTCATTGAAAAATTTCCTAACTTTTATTTTTACATTCTTATTTTGTGTAGAATTTTTATAACTTGTCTTTAGGGTTTCTTACCTACAAATAGAAGTCTTTTTTCTTTTTTTTGAAAAATAGAAGTCTATTTTTGCTAAAACCTATGAGAACTAATACTTAGATTTTGATTTCTTTGAATTCTTTGTTTTTGGACATTAATTTTAGACTAGAATTTTTGTTTGTCTATTTTATTGTTTTAATCCATGTAGAGTTTTTGATATTGCATTCTATATGTTTGTCCATACATCATAAGCACTTAATTATTCTTTCAATTTATTAAGATCTTATTTTCTAAAGCGTGTCTAAAAAGACTAATGATCTAAAATAGCTATTATTCACTAGTAAAAAGTCTGCAAATAGATAGATAAGAAACCATATCAAGAGAGTACAAGTTCAAGAATAGCTTGAAAATTATACTTAATCGCCTAGTGGATCTTGCCAGATCATTAAGATAAAGGTACGTGAGTAGATTATATAGAATAGTTAAAAAAAAAAAAACTAGGTTCTTAATTGTCAAATTAATAGTATACTTATTTATCATCACTAGATTAATTTTGTGACAAAGTGGTCAAAAATATTTAGTGCTATCATTTTTACCTTTTTGAGTATTTCATATAAAAATCTTATTCTTTTTTTCTCTATCTCCTTTAATTTTCATTGTGATTATTTTATTTGATTAATTTTTTCATTCCACAAAAAAATTCGTTAAAGCTTTTATTCTGAAAGGAACTTAAAAATAACTTACAACCCCCTTCTTAGTTATCATTTTCTAATAATTAGCAACTTTTAACGCACATTAATCAATTACTTTTATAAAACGAGGTTAGTACATATTTAAAGATTAGGACTGCTTTATCTCCATAAGGTATTCGACAAATGAGATTTGAAAATTTCCAAAATTTATTCACCTATTGTTTTAAATTGATTTTGGCTTTTTTAGATAAAATTTATTTTAATTTTATTTTTTAAAAAAATTAAAAATAAATTTTAGGGTGATATAATAGAGGTAATTTTTATATTTTTATAATTTTTATTTGGTAAGATATAATATTATATATTGTATGGTAATATTTGATTTAATAATTTATTTTATATTCTTTCTTATTTAATAAATTGTAAAATACCCATATTATCTTTCAATTATTATTCTAAAGGATAGTTTTTTTTAAGTAATATTTTAAAGGATAGTTAATAGTTATTTAATTAACGGGAGGAGATATTTTTATAATATTTATGAAATGCCAGCCAACGTTAACATAGCCAAATGTCATATATTCGTATAATATTGAAAAACTTTGGGATTAAATCTGTTATTTGCCACTGCAAGTTGCCGTGTCTCAGTCGCATGGCACGGCTATACCTTATATGAATTGCACACATTCTTCGCATCAATACAGATTATTTTCATTAGATTCCTCTCGTAGGAGTAAATAAATTATGGATAAATGCTTAAGGGTAATTTTATTTTTAAATAAGAATACATGGTTCAAGTCATATTATGGATAAATCTTTAAGGGTAATTTTATTTTTAAACGAGAATACGTGGTTCAAGTCCTATAATATTTATCGTAAATATAATTAGTTAAAAAAAAAAAAAACAATAAAAAGTCTGTTATGGGCCTTGTTTCAGACAAGTCACTCGAAACATTTATTGCAATATCAGCCACATAAATGCAGCATTGTCGTACTATTATCATGCCTGCTCTTTAGGTACAATTATTATTGCAGGTTACTTCATAGAATAATTAAAAGTTAATAACGGTTCCATAATCTTTATATTTGATATCTAGGTTTTTTTTCTTGCTTTTTCTTTGAAACATTTGATATTTAGTTGTTTTTTTTTTTTTTTTTTGGAAATATGATGTTTAGTTGTTGATCAAACTTCTATAAGAGTACTTTTCTTTTTTAATTTTTTATTCTTATAGTATAAATATAAATACAACCGTGGAATCCCTATATAATTCTGTAAGAGTGCTTATTTCTTCAAGATTATTACTTCTCTCTTTGACAAGTAAAGAAAATACCCTATAAATGCATCAAAATTGTTTTCGACTTCCCAAATTTTCATAATTTTCATGCTCCTACTGTTTAATGAGTTAATGTAATACCCACAACCGAACCTGTCATGCTATTATCCGAATTTTGCATAGTTATAGTACTGATTAGTGTAATTGGATTCTAAATTTAAAAGTACAAAGTTTGAAAATTAAGAAAAAGAAAAAATAGACAATAACTTATCACTTTCATAATAGTCCCTTATTATATAGAATTTATGTAGTAACCAAATCTTTTAGTGAGTCATACCTTGATGCTACTATTTTTAAAATATATATTGTAAAAAATCACATCTCGGGGGAAAAAAATAAAAATAAAAAATCAATGGATTCTTGTGAAATTTTACAAAATTTTCAAAGTTGTCGTTTATCACCCACATAACCGGCCTTATTTATTTATTTATTTTTTAAGTGATAACCAGCCTAAAATTAATTCAAAACAAACAGTTAATGTTGAGACATCCTTTTCACCACGATACATAATCCCAATCAAAGATGACAAGTTTCACAAACTCGCAAGTCATTTGTCTTAGTGGTAAAACAAGTACATCCGATGTCCATCTGTGCAAGATCATCCATGTCAACATGGATAATTGCAACGTAGCGCTTATATGTGAGGGGTAAAATGTCGTTTCAGTCTCTTTGACTGTAAGGACAGTTTCTTCGTGAATATGGATCTCTCTTTTCTGATCGTTCTGGAGTAAAGTTAGAGTTAACTGTTAGGGTCTGAGTCGTTCTCTCGAATCACTATCGTGTGGTCCTGGAAATAGTAATATATACTTATAAACATGTATTTGTAACAATAAATAATAATAATAATAATAAATTTTACAAAGGGATGAGTTTTATCAATCTCTTATAATTTAAACCGGCAAAAAATGTTATTTAAGATAAATTAGATATTTTAAAATATGCACGAATAGTACATATAACAAGCCTAAAATGTGATTTTTGTTTACCCATTTGTCATCATGCGGTCCCCCTCCCCATATTTGCATAACATCATGTGATCCACCCTCCCCGTGTTAGGCAATTATGCAAGAACCTGACAATGGATGAGAAATACAGTGAAAAGAGATGAATCAGTGACTCACGATTCATGGACTTAGAATATAAAAGTAAATAATTTCTTGAAATTAATAACAATATGAATCATTTTCAAACAAATTTGAATTTATGTTAAAATACTATGGTATCTTCTAGTAATATATTTCTATAACACATGATTAAAACTTATTAAATATTGTACAATTCTCATTAAATTTATCAAATTGTTTTTAAATTATATAAAACATAAACCATGACTTGTACTGGTTAAATGCAAAAGTAACATATAACTTGTACTGAATTCTCGTGCCTGTTATAAAGTCAAGTAATATAATAAAATATCCTGATGCACCATCTTTTTTAAGTTTAACTAGTGCATAATTTATCGCCGGATGAAACTTTGGTAGGAGAATAATTTTGCTTCTGTTGTTTTTTTTCTTCTTGCCCGCTCTTCTAACGTTCACTAGCATCTAGGTTGGGAGAGATGTCTTTCTTATTTGTAAGAAATGAATTTCATGGTAACTCATATTTATTGTATGAAAAATTCTATTGCGGATTATTTGACTTCTCGTTCTTCTTCTTTTGTTTGCTCTACTTGATGGTGATGGCTCTAGATTTTTTGGGTCCTATTCTCTTTGATGATTTTCTTGCCAAAAAATAGTTATCAGTTTAGTTAATTTTGGATTTAGGCTATGAATACTCTTTTTCCCTTGTCAAATTTTTTTTAGTGGATTTTTTCGATAAAGTTTTTAATAAAGTCTACTATAGGGTTTGATTTGTAAAGGTTTAAATTTGGCTAAATCTTCTATGGTTTTTTTCTTCCTATGGTCTAATTGTAATCTTTTAGAGTTAGTTTTTTGTTTTGTTTTAGTTTTTTGTCATGTCATTCTTATAGATTTTTTCATTTTTTAATAATATATTGACTTTGATCAATAACTTTATATATAATTTTTTTTTTTTTTAAAAAAAAGAGTTTAAATTTTACAATGTATATTTAGAGTAAGGATTCTTTGTCAAGTTATTATTTTTACTAACCCCTTTATTTTTTATAAGAAAAGTTTAAATTTAAGTAATGCATGAGAAGGAAAAAATGTAACATTCTTTATCATTTATTATTTTTTATACTAATGTGTCACTAGATTAATAAAGCTTAGAAAAAAAAAATGACAGAAAATCCTCATACACACACACACACACACATATATGTACTCTCATAATTTAAGAAAGAACAAATTACGATTTAGCTACCAAATTTCAAAATATATTCAGGCAGAGCAAACCGTTTAATTTTATTTTCAATTATCTACTCGATGTTAGCCCAAGTCCATTAACATTAATTGTTTGAAGGACCAAACTGTCTTTTGACCTTATTTACTTTATTTTAATTTTTAAAAAAATGAATTTTAAAAACTTTAAAATAAAAACAATAAAATTTCATTAGATCTATATTGTTTATTTTAAGATGGACGGTGAAGATTAATTTGGAAAAAAGTAAAAAAATAAAATAAAAATTAATTTAAAATTTTCATTAGATCTGTACTGTCCATCTTAATATGGACAATAAAGATTAGTTTAAAAAAAATTAAAAATTAACTAAAAGTTAAAATATTAATCTTCATTCCTCAAACATCAATATTCTCTTCTCTTTTCGCTGGTGCTTCCTCTTCCCTTTCTAATCCTTCTCTCTCACATCAACATCCATCTAGCTGTTGCTTTCTTTTTGCCTTTCTTTTCCTCTTCATCATCTAGGTTAATCTAGGTTCGACCCAAATGAACCTTTAACTAGCTCAGTCAATTCGAACTTATACAAAGGTTCATTTAGGTCCAAATCAACGAACCCAAAAAAGCTTTCATCTGGGTTTCACATGAAAATGTTTCTTCACTTAAAATATGTTGATTATCTTTTTTTTTTTTTTCATCTCTATGGGTTTGATGGTTGACGATGTTGGTTTTGACAATTGATAGTGATTTTGGTTTTCATTTTTTTTTTCTCAGTCTCTGTGGATTTGATGATTGATGATAATTTTGGGGCGTGCCTCACTTTTTTGGGTTTGATCATTGACAATGTTAGGTTTTTCAGTGGACTGAAAACCCATATTTCTGGATCTTTTTTTTTTTTTTCTTTTTTTAATTCGTTGTTGATTTTTCTTTTTCAATTTCTATTTTTCAAGATGATTGAGTTGATTGATTGATGATTTTGAGCATGAAGATTTTTTTTTTTTTAATTTTATTTTTTTAAGTTATAGAAGATGATTGAGTTGATGATTGAAGATTTTGAGGTTGAAGATGATTTTTTTTTTTTTTTTTGTTTTTTGGGTTATGGATTATAGATTGGATCTCCATGTTTTTTTTTTTCCAATTTTTTTAAGTTCTATTTTTTTAAACATTTGATCTCCACCATCCATCAAGAGTGATGGGCAGTGGAGATCCATCAATTAGTTTTTATTCCATTTTTATCCATCAATTATTATTCTTCCATTTTTAATTATTTTTAAATTTATCTTTTATTTTTAATTTATTTTTTTAGTTTTCTGTTTTAATTATTTTTAATTTTTAATATTTAATTGTTTTACATTGCATAAAGGCATTTCGGTCTTTCATCTATATTTACATTATTGACTGTCAAATCTAATGGAGATGGGCAAACGGCAAGGGGTTAATTGTAATAAAATTTAAAAGTCTACTCTGTCTAAACATAATTTCAAATTGAATAATTAAATTGTAATGTATTCTTTTAGAAAAAAAACATAATAAAGGCCCCCACAAAGTAAAAAAATCTAAAAGTTTGCTCCGTCTAAGCATAAATATAGTTTCAAACTAGATTATTAAATTATAATTTATTCTTTTAGAAAAAAAAAAAAAAAAAAAAAAAACATAATAATAAGGGTCTTCACAACATCGTAGAAGCATTGATCTTTACCTAGAAATCCTAGGTAGTGCATAAAGAAAGCCAAATATATATATATATATATAATTAGGTTCGAAAGAACTGGGATGCTTCTGAGAAAGTAGCAAAATATCCATGTATCCGGCAAGTTGGACTCAAATGGAAGGTGCCCGAGCTCGACACATTGCCCAATGCATGAAGTTGAACCGACAAGGAGAGGGTGCCATTCAGTGGTTCAGGAACTGTATATGTTCTTTTCCCGTGAGTGTTCATTTTTTTTTTTTTTTGTTTTCTCCTTTAGATCACAGAAAACTTTCATCAAAAGAAGATAATCAATACAAACAGGCTCAGGATCAAGCCAGAAACCATCCTCTTTAGAAGACAAGGCAAGAGCTGTGTGTACCATCGTGGAATACAAAGGCATCCCTAACAACCTTGCATGAGGCGGTAACATCTTCAATAATGGAAAAAAACAGGGCTCCACAGAGGGACCTCATTTTTTTGAAAAATAGGGTTTGAGTGTTCAATTTAATGTTTTTTGGAAAGGTGACTGTTTTATTTTTGACACTCCATTTACAGGTTCTTCTCTCTGCTTGAAATTCTGAACAAATATAAAACGGATAATTACAATATAAAATCTGAAAACAAAATAATTCAGTTCATAGAATAATTTAAATTTTGTGATTTGATCTACACTGAAGTCTGCTAAAAATTCCTACCACTATAAGTGTTTTCCTTAGTATATATGTAGAAAATATGTCAAATATGCAATTTTTTTTTTTAAATATTGAAATAAAGAAAGAACCATTTTAAGGAAAAGAAATTTATAAAATAACTAAGCAAATCAATTACTTAACTTAAATATCAAAAGAATAACTCAAATTCATATCTGAAATTCTTAATCAAAACATTAACTAAATAAATCTCAAATATTAAGTGAAGTCCTCCACTGTCCACAAATTATGTAAACTTTTTTCTTTTAATAGAAATCATGTAAAATTGTTATATATATAATTATATATACATGTAAATTTTACTACCAGGATTTCCTAACTTTAAAAAATTAGGACGAATCAATCAAGTTCATCAATTACATTTAAATTAAATAGAAGAGATAATTTGTTTTAACAGAGAAAATGCAATAAACAAATTTAATTGATTCGTTCTAACTTTTTAAAGTTAGGAAGTAATGATGGTAAAATTACTATATATATATATATATAAACTAGATCCAAACAACATCTCAACTAAAATCTCTAATGATGTAGTAAGCCGACTGCTTAGGATATTTCTAAAATTAAAATTTGCAAGTGAAACAAGCATTACTCTCAAAATAAGAAAATATTACTCATCTTAAAAAAATAGACTAACCAAATCAATTGGTAAAGTCCCTTTTTTCCACTTGGAAAGGAAAAAGAAATCAGTCAAGTAACATAAATATGACTAAAATTCTGATTGATAGAGAGACAGATATTTCTTTGTCATTATTAAACAAAATCACTTATTACTACACTTTATGCGAAGGCTAATAGCTTTTATTTCTCATATTTTTAATTTTCCATTTCACGAAAAATCCTTTTCACTTTTGTCTAAAGCTATTCTCTTAATTTATAAGAAATATATATTTTTTAATTACTAAGACTAACCCAAGGTGATGTCAGAACCAGTTACAATATGATTATGAGGTGCAAGACGGGAATTAACTCCTAGAAGAAGGGAGGGAGCAACTCACATGCGTGAGGAAAAAATAGTCACTCAAGTGGGACTTTTGTAAGTAAAACACTTGATCTCTAAAGGCATTATGAGTGGACTGTGGTTTACTACCACACAATGGAGGACCTAGAAAATTTATTAAGGTGGGACAAATGAATAAAGTGATAAAAATATAATATATATATATATATATATATATATAAATTTAAAAAGGACACAAATAATATGTATTCATTAGAAAACATAATTTCAATCTAAGTTAACAAAAAAAAAAAAAGAATTGATATATATTATCAGTCATGTTCTGAATTTATTTAAACTTATAATTTTTATTAATTCTAAATAAAGTAAAAATATAAAATAAAAAAATAAATATAAAAAAGTTGAATCATGATAATATATGGACAATTTTAATGCAATAACTTAAATGTTGAGATCTTAGGATTTATTGATAGATATATGTTAAATTTAAATTATTAAAAATAAAAAAATTGAAAAAGTAATAAATTTAGCATGTTAACCTAGTAAATAAGATGCATAACTAAAAAAAAAGTGATAAAATGCCAAGTGAAAATGAAAAGATACGAAGTTAGAGGTTATTTAGTAAAATTGTAAATTATCAATGGAGTTTATATGACACACCAAAAGTAAAATAAATAGTAACTATTTAGTAAAAATATGTACATGATTAAAAGTAAAAAATTGTAAAAGGAAAACATTAATTAATTAGGAGTGAAAATTGAAAATATTAATTTATTAGAGATAGGAAAAATATTATGATTAAAAAAGGTACGTATAAGAAAAGTAAAAAAATAAATAAATTAGTTATATTAAAAATAAAAAGAATAAATAATAATGTTAAAAAAATGAAATAATAAGAAATTAAAAAAAGGACACATGAATAGAAAGACCAGAATTGTTACCGTTAAAGAGCATTAACTTTATTAAAAAATTAAAAAATTAAAAATTAAATCTAAACAACATAAGCAAATTACAATTTAGCTATCCAATTAAAATTATAATTCAAATAGCGTAATTGTTTTGGTTTTATTGTAGTTGACCACCTCGCTGTTAGCGGATTTCTGTTAAAGTTAATTGATTGGGGTGCAATATCATCTTTTGATTTTTTTTTTTTTTTTTCACTTTTCTTTTAAATTGCATTTTAAAAACTTTAAAATAAAATAAATAATTTTTTTTAACAAATAAATTAAAAAATTAAAAAAAAAATCAAATCTCCTGAAGAATAATTCGAAAAAAGAAATAAAAAGTTAAATAAAGATTAAAAAATTGAATAATTTTTTAATTGAAAAAATCTCCATAACCCAACAAAAAAAAAAATGAAAAAATTATCTTCAACCGAAAACATGGAGAATTAAAAAAAAAAAATAGAAAAAAAAAATCATCCAAGAATCAAGTTTGGGCAAATAAAAAAAAAAAAAAAAATCTTCATTCTAAATCATCAATTATCCTAAAATCAAAATCATCACCCCACAATCAATAATTAGAAAAAAAAAAAAAATCCAAAATCAAAATCATCAATCATCCCAAAATCAAGAACTTTAAAAAAAAAAAAAAATCTTCAATCATCAACTCCAGAATCCAAATCATCAATCGGAAAAAGAAATTATCCCAGAATCAACCATCCATCAACCATCTTCATTTGATAAAAAAAAAAAAAAAAATTGAAACCTAGATAAACCTTATCCATCAAACATGCAAAACCCAGATGAACCCTAAATCCATCAACCATTCGAAACCCAGATAAAGGTTCAAAATCATCCTAGAATCAACCATCCATCAACCATCTTCATCTGATAAAAAAAAAAAAAAATTGAAACCTAGATAAACCTTATCCATCAAACATGCAAAACTCAGATGAACCCTAAATCCATCAACCATTCGAAACCCAGATAAACCCAGATAAAGGTTCAAAATTATCCTAGAATCAACCATCCATCAACCAGCTCTATCTAATAAAAAAAAAAAAAAAGAAACCTAGATAACCCTAAATCCATCAACCATTCGAAACCTAGATGAACCCAGATGAAGGTTCATTCGGGTTCGCCCATCAACTGGGGCAAAATACTGTTTTGCCCTCTAGTCCCGCCTCTACGGCCACCTCCTCAATTGGCCACGCATCGACAACATCGCCCACGTCCTTAGAGATGAAATCGACTTCGAATTCTTCAACCTATAAGCAAACGAAGAAGAGAAAGTAGAATATGAGGAATTGAATTCAATCTTGTATAGAGACAACTTGGTGAAGAGCTTCAACGTTTATGGGTTTGTACAGTTCAGAAACTTGGCAAGGATTTTGTAGCTAAAGAGGATAAGGAGGAGGATGGATACGGAAAAAAGGACTAGATTTACACAGTGGAGGAGATGAGAAGGTTGTTAGGGGAAGAAGAAGAACAAGAAAAGTTGGACAGATGAGGAAGAATAAAAAAAGGACTAAAAAATAGAGTTATTTTAATTTTATTTTTTATTGTTTTTTTTTTCCAACTTTATAAGGGTATTTAAGTCTTTTAATTATATTTATACCGTTTATTGTCAAATTTAACGAAGTTGCACTAACGGTAAAAGGTAAATTACAATAAAATCGAAATAATTACTGCACTTAAATTATAGTTTCAATTGGCTAGTTAAATTGTAATTTGCTCAGACAACATATCAATCAATTGTCAAAGTAAAATAAAAAAATTTATTACATATTCCTCCCTATTGCACATTATGGGTAACTGTCCATTTTTTTAAAAAAATCTGAGCAAAGGCATGTGCCTCTATTAATGAGTATGTGGGTCCGACCCTATCGCCACACCATAACCACTTTCTCTATATTCCTTATTATTAGACAATAATTTATTCACAAACTTCATATAAAGGTCAATATATAGCTTATATATCTCATATTTTGCCTTTCCCATTTACTGAAAAATCTTTTTCACTTTGCTGACCCTATACTTCTGTAAAGTTATGTTTGACACGTGAGCTTCAGATTAAAAATGAGAATAAGATTAAGATTGAATTGGATTGGATTAATATAAATGTCAATATATAGCTTATATTTCTCATATTTGCATTTCCCATTTCTTGAAAAATCTTTTTCACTCTGTTTGACCCTATGCTTCTATGAGACTACGTTTGACGCGTGAGAGTTTTGGATTGGGATTTGATTGGATTGAATTAATTTAAAAAAAAGATACTATCTCATGTTTGGTAGGACTTGAAATTGGATAAAAAATTATATTAATATTAAAATTAAAATATTAAAATAAAGTATTTTAATATAAAATATTAAAACAAATCAATCTCTTTCTCTCCTCATTTCATCTTTTTCAACCAAACTCTAGAAATCACTCACTCTCTCTCTCCTTTTTAATCTATTTTCCTCTTCTTTATAACCAACCACCTACCGCCATCGTCTTCATCGTTGACATCTCCGTCTTCATCCCCAACTTCATCGTCAACATCTCCATATTCGTTTCATTTTCATAATCGACCCAGGTTTGTTGCGATTCTCTCTTACTTATTTCTCTCCCCCTTTTTCTTTCTTGCTAGTAATGATGGATGTTGATGGGTCTGTTGCTGGTGTAATGGGTTTGTTATGGTTGATTTGGGTTTTTTGGTTTGCAATTGATGGGTATGTTGTTGTGGTTGATTGTGGAACCCAGATGATGTGGTTGTTTAGGGTGGTGGTGGGAGAAAGAGATGGTGATGGAGATGGGTTTGATGGCAAGTGCTGTTGGGCTCAACAATGGTTAATGGAGATGGATTGGACAAAGAGAGATAGATGACGAAGAAAAAAAAGAACGAGAAGAGTGAGAGAGACATTCCAATCCGGTCAAAACCCATGAGTTAGAGTGGCAATGATCATTCCCGTGAGAGCATGAATAAAAAGAGGTTGGGAATGAGTTTTGAATCCCTTCCCAACCTCTCCAAACACCGGATACGGATTTCATGGGATTGAAAATTTTTATTCCCAATCCCATAAAATGTCTGGTACATTAAACATAGCCTAAGAGTATTTTAGTGATAGCTTCTTAGGAACCCAATCTTCTATTTGGTCAAAATATGGGAATCAGTAACTAATCTCAAAGGTTAACTCAGAGTTTTCAAAGAAAATTTTGTTTTACCTTCTAAATGACCTTTAACTCTTAGCACAAAAAATAAAAAATTCTAAAAGTAACAAGTCACAAAGCAGTAACTGAAAGTTTTCAATAACGGGATATTCATTAATTAAAACTTTTATCTTTAAAGATAAACTAAAACTTTCACAACTGTAAAGAGGTTTTGGAATCAAATATGATATATGGTAATACCAAACAAAACATCCAATTCTAGCTGATACAAATTATCACCAACCATCATGATTCTTCAATTATTAAAAACTCTATCATAACTAAAAATAATTTATTTACAAAACACATTTCTAGCATCCTATAATTTATAATAGAACAAAATTTGAAAAACCTTTTGAAATAAAAAAATATATATATCATGAACCTCAATTTTTGAAAATTTTATTAAAAAACTCCAGCCATTAGTCCAAAAACAGTTTCTTTCCAAACGTTGAGTGGTTTTATGACAAAACTATTAAAAGATGAAAATGCCCTTGTTATATTGAAAAATTAAAAATAAAAAACAAAAAATTAATCAATTACCAAACTACCCTTTCATCACCAAAAAGAATGAAAAAATAAATAAAAATAAAAAATTTACAAATAAATTTGTATAAAACAGAAAAATACATTACAATTTTAAATAATTAAAATAATAATAAATATTATTAATAAAGACCATAAAAATAAATACAATAAATTTAAATTAATTAATGATTAATTAAAAAAAATTAAAATTAAAAAAAAGGAGTTCCTATTCTTATATTCAAACCAAATCTAGATCTTCATCAACATAAATCCAGTTTGTACATCTCCACCATTCATGAAGATAGATAAACAATGAAGATCCCATCACTTTTAAAAAAAATAAACATAAAAATTGAAAATTGAAAAAAAAAAAACTTAGTATTTAAAAATTAAAAACACTTATAATTAAACAATTATAGTTAAATAAAATTATTTGGTAATTAACAATTTAAATTTAAAAAAATTAATTATAACCAAAAAATTGAAGAGTTGGGTACCAAAAATCTTCAAAGTTTAAAGAATTAATTAAATTAAATAAAAAAAATAACAAAAGAGTCAAAGATATGGGTTAAACCCAAATCTTCAAAGCATACTTTATTAAAGCCAAAAAAACAAAAGCAAAAATTTAATAAAGAAGTGGAATTTCTTGGTAAAATTTGAAGATCTAGGTTCAATCTAGATTTCATCAAAGCTAAAAAAAAAAAAAATTAAAAAAATGTAAGATCAACCCAAATCTCCATTAAAGTGAAGAAAACAAAACAATATTTATATATATATATATTTATTTATTTAAATAGGAAGATTTAGTTTCAATTGAAGATCTAGATAACTCACATCTTTATTAAAGCCAAAAAAAAAAAAAAAAAAAACCAATAGCAACAACAACACAACGTAGTTCATCAAAAAATAAGCAACCGAAGTACGAACCCAAGTGGATTCGTCGTAAAACAAATTCTGCTAAGTTCGACGATCTGGACAAACCCATTTGGATGAGTCGTTGAACAAACCCACTAGGGTTTGTTAGTAACCTAATGGGTTTATTCAATGATCTGGGTTTGAATCCAGATTGTTGAGGACGATCTAGATTTCAAACCCAAATCGTCTAACGATTTGGTTTCCACAAAAATCAAATCTGATTGGTGAGCTGTATTAACCGACGACATAATCGATGCTCAGTCATCAATTTGAGATAATCAGGGTGAGAGTGAAAGAGAGAGAAAAACAGTGATTACGAGAGAGAAGTTGAAATGGTTGGGTTGGGTGAGATGAGAGACAAGGATGAGAGAGAAATTGAACGGTTGAGATGAGTGACAGCTATCTCATATGAGTGATAAATGAGAGAAATTGAACAATGGAGATGAGTGATAGCAGTCTCACATGCATTTAACACTTACATTTACCCATTTGCCCTTTCTTTCTAATGGATTTGTCAACTTATGGATGGAAATCACCAACCTATTAACGTCTAGGTTTTTATGGGTAAAATTTTCAAAACCAAGGTGGTTTCACATTATTTTTCAAACTAGGGGTATTTTGATAATATCCCTTGATAACATCGATAAAAATTATACCAAAAGCAAAACAGAAAATTAAATAAACAAATAAAGTAATAAAACATGAAAATTCTAAGCAGTGTCACTGTGTCAGTGAACCTTTAAATGTTATGTATGTCATCATCAGAGATGGGCAATTGAATGCATAATTGTAAGAACAAAGTGTTTTGTTAATACCTTCTGTTCACTCTCAATGTGCTCATACAATCTCTCTATCCACTTTCCTTTCCATTCCAGATGCAGCGAGTTTTACGCTCCTTCCGTACTTTCCCTGCAAGCCACCATGTGTTACTTCTATATACATTTCTCTAACATGCAGAAGTGTCGGCCAAAATTTATGCTATCAGTCTACCCTCTCCCTCTATCTCTCTCTTCTTCTTGGCTCAGCTTCTATTTCTGTCGGCCAAATGTTCTATGCCCCATTATCTGCTAGTGGCCAAATGTCCAAATGTCAAGGCATAGTTTCATTTCAGCTATGGGCTAGCATATTAAAAACTTACGGCAAAAAAGTTGAAAAATTAAAAAATAAAAATAAAAAGAGAGAAATTAGAAACTGAACCTGACGACAATGAAAGTATATATAACTCTATATATATTTTACGTAGGTTAGATTATGCCCTCTAACCCGGCGGGTGGTTAGAGGTGACACAATTAAGCTAAGATTGGGACATGGAGATCTCAAACTCAATTCGATTATCCTGTGGTTAAGCATATTATAAAAGATATTTAAATTTTGTTAATTATACGTCATCAACTTTAAAAAAGAATAGATATTAGAAGCAATGATTAAAGTATGAGTACGTATTAGTCAGTCAGTGACTTTTGTTGCCATCGCAATGAATGATCTTCAAAATTATGTACATAATGATAAGAGTAATAATGAGGATGATAACAATGACAAAAGTACGGAAGGCAAAAGAAGGTTGGAATCACTCAAAATTCCAAAATTTACTTGGAGTAAGCGTTTTTTTACCATCCTTAACTCTACCATAGAAATATTGCATTAATTTCCACTATATACATATATAAAAGCTTCCAAGCACCATTAGAAGTACACAGAATTTGTTGTGTTCCATCTTCTTTCCCTTCTTCCCATTAAATTTATCAGCCTTATCATCTTAAGCATCCTTTTTTACTTGGTATAGTCCGTCCCTATAATTCAGCCACATTTTACATCACCAATCGTCTGGGAGACAACGTAAGGGAAAGTGCATTTAATGCTTCATTTTCTCTTCATATTTTTTTTTTCTTTTCTTTAACCGTATCATCAATTTAATAATGATTCTTTTTCTGACTCATCTTAATTAGATGCTTTTTTATTTTAGTGTTTGTACAGGTTTGATTCGCATGGTTATAAGCATTTACAAAAGACTTACAGGTAAATTATACATACAACATTCTTTACTTAATTTTTGTACAAGAGTTCTTGTTTTTGAGCTTGTGAAATCATATAGGAAATAATTTCCAAATTCATCATATCTCTCTTTGGATGAAATATCACCTTTTTACACTACTTAGTCATATTAGCTTTTAGCTAGGTCTCTAATTGTTTAGAAATACATTATTTTTAAGGTTAATCCATTACCCTCTAAAGGTGTCCTATTGAATATATAATAAGCCTCAAATTTTCAATATATCATGGCTTAAGCCCTTGAAAGAAAATTTACAAATCTACAATAACACTTCATTGCAAGCCACCACCACCAAAGCATATCGTTGCACATTGGCACCTTCCACACCAAAAACTTCCCTAGTCATCAGTCATCTTAATCACACTCCTTTCGTTGCCGCCTGACCACTAAAACATATATCCCACATAAGCTGCTTAAACTCGTTAGTTGACTAGCCCTTCAATCATCATTATTAGATTATCGAATATCTAACCAACATAAGATGTACTGTCCAACCGATTGCGAAACACTGACGATGTGAGGGAAGGGCAAACCTCTGCCCACAAAAAGGAGGAGGAGGTTTCGCACTTTCTCCATCCAGCCGTAAGGACGAAGCTTGCAACTTCCTCCGCCCATATCGCACCCCAGATAGGGCCATGAAAGTACGGGAAATATTTTGGAAAACAAAAGCATTAATAAACTGACCTCAACAAATTACATAATTAAGATAGACTTCTTAAAATTTTTAGCATCATTAGACCCTTGACTTGTAGAATTAGCACCAACTTAATAACAACAATTTTTATAGCATCTAAAATGAAATTTAGACAAAAATATATTTACTTTTTCTTTTTTAAAAAACGTTTATTATTCGAAGAGAAAGCCAAAAGGAGAAAGTACATCTAAAAACCAAAAACAAGAGGAATAGAGACAGAATGGATTTGAAATCAAAAAAAAAAAAAAAAACATAGATAATAAAGATCTGGAAAACGAAAAAAAAAAAAAAACCTGGAAATATATAACCGAAATGAACAAGAAATCGTAAATTGTAGAGACCAAGTGGAAGTCTTGGCAACTTTGGCCAAGATCCGGCTTGGCCGAGAATTTGAGACTCATGAGTCTCCTGACCAAAGACTTGTAAACTCATATTTTTTTGTTTACATCTGAAAGCAGGCATTCTTTTTGTTTCTACATCTGTAATATTTCATTCTTATTGTTTTCAAAATTGAATTTATAAAATTTTAAAAAATCTTGAAAGTTTAAAGTTGAATTTGATCAAGATAAAAATTTCAAGAAACATTAACGAATCAAAGAAAAAAAAATTTAAAAGAGAGTGATAGCTTTTCTTTTTCCCCTTTAATGAAGAGCATTTTAGGCTGTTTTCTATTATCAAAATTAAGTTAATTACTTATGACAATCCCATAAGTTCAATCTAATAACTGTTATTTCATATCATTTTCACATTGTAAGATAATGTAAGTTCTATAAAGTTTCATTTGTTTATTAGAATTTCCCATATTTTATAAACTGTGTAAATTCATTCCAAGTATAATATAATCAATGTGTCACAAAGACCTTTAGTCCATCTTCTAAATAAACACATATGCCTTCTTTTTTTCTTTTTTTTTTTTCTTTTTTTTTTTTAATTTTTAATTTTTTTTTTCGATATCTCTTGTAAAAAAGAGTATGTGTAAACAACCGAAAGTATCTTCTTAAATACAAAACTTAGCCAATATTTTAAAGCAATAACCAAAAGGTTAGAATATCCTTTATTATGCCATAAATCTCGATATAAAATACACATGGATCTAGAAAAAAGTGGGAAAATCCATAAAATTGTTAGTTTGCCTAAATCTCTATTTTGTCATCTCTAGTTTGAAATTTAACTAAAATTCCTATTGAAGTTAATATAAATTTTGAAAATATCCCCTAGAGGCTTGTAAAAAACAACAATATCCCTAATCGTAACCGATTCCGTTAAGTTGAAAATATTGACCATTTGACTCAAGGGACAAAAAGGGAATTGCATTACTCAATTTAAATGAACATTTATTAAACAACTAAATATATATAAATTAACAAAATAAATTAAGAAATGAATTTAATAATATCTATATTGTGGAAATCGCTTGGCATCAGGCAACTGATAGCATGGCACCTAGCGATTTGACCGCCTAGTTGGCACTAGGCGATTTAATTGGTGGTCAACGGATCACCAATCAACAATAGTTAAACTTGAAAAAGAAGAAAAACTTATTATGCTTTATTTTCAGTGTGAAGAAAAAGAAGCGATGAATGAAATGAAGAAGAGGCAACCAAAACAGATACACCCAAAACACAACAATTATAAACATAACAATTCCAAAAACAATTGTGAATGCAAAACATGGAAATTCTAAAAATATTTGTGTATACGAACACAACAACTAACAGCTATGGTCTTTGATCTGAGACCATGCTCGGCAATCTCCACCTAGATCATGCTCTCATTCTTTTCTCTCATTCTCCACCACCACCAACTCGGATTGGTGACTCAACGACGACAACTTCGGTTGAGTCACCAAACTTGAGGATAGGTGCATCATCGATCGGCATTGGAGAGAGAAAGCTTTAAGAGATAAAGAAGATCGACTTTAAGAGAGAGAGGGTTGAGGTTTGAGAGAGAGGGGCTTGACCGGCAAAACTCATTTGAAATCAGTTTTAACATTTAACTTAACATAAAACAATGTCGTTTTGGTTGAATAACAAAGCTCCTTTGAAATCAGTTTTGACATTTAATCTAACATGAAACGACATCGTTTTGGTCGTTTTGGTCTCTAAAATGATGTCGTTTTGACTATTCTTTTTTTTTTTTTTTTCACAAAAAAGGAATAATAAGGCTTCCTAGGTAGCCCTAATCGACCGCCTAGATGTCCTAAGTGACTGATCAATTTTCACTATTGAAATGGTGAAAATTGGATTGGCTAGTAATTGCCTCAACCGATTTTCACAGTAACGAAAAAAAAAAATCTAGTACTTCATCACTATAAACCATCAACTATTAACCATCCACAAACCATCAACCATCAAACCATCCATTTACTCACTCTCGTCATTCTATTTCGACAAGAAGGAAGAGTATCTGTTGTCGGTGCTAGTAGAGTAGATCAAAGGTGACGATGCAATGAGAACACTTCCTTTCCTCTATTGTCGTAGGACTATCTAGTGTAAATTGGAGATGAGTCGTCAGTCGAGTCCTTAAACAGGTTAACATTCAAGTTAGACAATAATGAGGAGTCGAATTGCTGTTGTTGGTGGTGGAAATGAGGCAGTTGCTACAGTTGTGGCTCATCATCGAGATTGATGGGGCAGGCCAGAAGAGAGGGCAATTGAAGAGGAAATAAGGGCGATGAGGGAAAGAAAGAGAGAATCTGATGTAATAAAAAAAGGTGATGGTGACGATACTTGACACAACCCGATCTGGATATATCTAGCTCTGATCCGGTAGCTCATGCCGGACACCCCAACAGATCCCTCTCAGACCCGACTCGTCAAGCTAAGCGAAACCCATGGGGCGAACCCTAAACTCTCTGATACTTTCTGAAACATCGTTGGATTGATTTTTTTTTTTTTTTAAATTGAAAACGCATAAGATTTTTTTTTTTTTTTTCTAAACTCATTTTCTAACAAAATTTAGACAGCAAAACGGTTGCATTTTTGACATTCCGAAAAAACCTGTTTACAAAAAATCACACTTCGACTATTTTTCAGCACCAACCAAACTTCTGATTGCCCATAGGCCTCAATCATGCATTTGATTCTCAAATCAACTTAGTAAAATTCAAATCCCAATTTAACAAACCACGTTGAAATAAAAAATAATTTAAAAACAGATACGAACGAATAATTACAAATTACTTATATACTTCAAAAGAGATTTACATGAAAATATAATTTATGTAAAAATGAGCTGCTCAAATGATGTCGTTGTGTCACGCTGGCTCACCCATTGGAGGTAATGCTACTGCTCGGCTACCTGCTGAAAGTACCTGATGAAATTTTTATATAAAATAGAAAAGTAATGAGCTAGAAGCTCAGTGAGTGATAATTTATATTTTCTTTGAAAATCTGATTTTCTAACGCACTCCTCGGAAAACGTTTGAAAACTATTCTTTATTTTTAAAGTATTTCAAACTTAAATCACTTAAATATCAACTTAAACAATAAAATTTATATATAAACACAGGCATGTTTTTAAATTCAAAACTTGTAACTGAAAATCATAAATAACTTGAATAATAATTATAAAACTTCTCTCAAATCTATTTTTCTTTTTAAAACTGTTTTCTGATATCTTTCAAAATTACCATAGTATCCCTAAATCTGAGGTCACGTGACGATTTTGAACTGACACCAACCGTGACAACTCTGCTCTGAAACATCTCATGGCTATGTGCGGAATTTTCCAGTGCTAACCATAACATGCGAAACACTACCCCACATAAGCAAAGGCAACTCGACTGACAGACTCAGACATTTGTCCCCCCAGGTTAGTGACTTATCCCTCTCCAGGACTGTGCCAACTAATGTGGAATAGACCGGCCGGGTCTAATCTAATCTGAAATCTCTAAAAATCTCTGAGGGTATACTTATGGTTTTGAAAACACTTTTCTTTTCTTTTCTTAATTCAAACTAGAAAACTTGGTTTTTGAAATTTCTTTTCAACAATCTCATATATGTAAATCAAAATTTTCATTCAAATTGTAAATCATGCTGATATCAACGCATTTAAAATAAATTCAAGCAGTCACTTATCAAATCAATTTAATAATTGAAAATACTTTTAAAATCATTAAATAAAACTCACTCACAAAACTGATAACTAAAAATAGCGTGTGTGGAGCCCTTACTCCTCGCCTAGATCCCTGCGCGTCCTCGTCATCTACACAACATATGGATACGTAAATTTACATTCTTGTCAACTTTTGAAAACTCAAAATAGCCAAATTACACAATCGCCCCTCAAAACTAGTTTATCGCGTGATTCGATTTTTCTTTAAATTTTCACTATTTTCTTGGGTTCCTAAGCTCTCAATAGACATTAATTTACTTATTTTCAACTCATTTTTCACTCAAAACCAACCAATAACGAATCGTAACAAAATCTATTTCGAAATCAACTTAATCATCAACCTAATCTTAAACAAAAACGCTTCCAAAAAAACTTGAACACTTACCCTTGTTTTCTTCCTCACGAATTTGTCTTCTTCCTCTTCGCGTTGAGCTATTTCTATCGTTTGATTTTGTACATCCACTGGTTTCTGGTTCGAGCTGTTTTTGGCATGATTTTGGACTGGTTTGGGTGCGAAAATGGATGGGTCTCCTTCCATCTTCTCCTCCCTCGCGCGGCCTCCCCCTTCCTCAGCCAAACGTCCATTCGCGACACTGTTTTAGGTCTAATTTGAAGTTGTTTTTGGTGGCCAATCTAGTGCGTTTGGGGTTTGATCTTCCTCTCTTCCTCTCTCACTCTATCCTTCTCGATTTGCTGCAGTTCTGCTGTCGATCGCGTCTGGTTCGTCTTCGTTTCTGCTTGGTGACGGGTCTGGTTTGCGTGCGATTCTAGTCGAGTTCGGCAAGGTTTACGGTTGGATAAGCTGGGCTTGAGGTCGGGTTCAAGTGGTTAGAGCAGTTCCTCGTCGTCATCATCAACGTGCTGGTTTGTGCGCGGCAAGGTCCAGTTCTGTCGTCGGCTTGAGTTGGATTGGAGCTGAGTTCGGTTGGATTCTGGTCGATGTCGGGCTGAGCTGGTTGGAGCTGCACGCCGTCCTCTTCTTCTTTTTCTTCTTCTTCTCTTCTTCTTCTTCTTTCTCTCAGGCGACAGGTCTGTTTCTGCTTCGATCTGTCTTGGTCGGTATCAGGTGGTGGTTGCAGCTGGTTCAGCAAGCTCCTCGGTCGGCCGACGTCGTGTGGGTGTCGTCTTCTTCTTCTTCTTCTTTCTCTTCTTCTGATTATGCGACAAATCTGGTTGCTGATTTTTTTTTTTTTGTTTTGTGATCCAACTTTTGATTCACGTTTTCCCTCACAAACAACTCTAAAAATGATGGTCACATCCCTTAAAAATTTTGTTCTCCTCCCTTAGCGTTTAGATCAATTCCAATTTGACCATACTTTTTAATCTTATCTTCGATTTAGTCTCTTGTCATCTTTAAAAATTACTCGATTTTATTTACTATTTTACCATTCCGTTCAATCTCCAATCGAGTTTAATTCAATCCCTAAGGATTCCCTATACCTTTAGACGCTTTCATGGACCATTAGATTCTCCAATAGTTATTTATGGACTATTTTCGAAGAGATCCGTAAAATTACAATAGAGGGCTTACAATACTGGTTCTTGTCCTCACTGTCTTGGTGGCAATAATCTTCCTTAATATCCAACTGTCATCGTGTCTAATGATGAAGAAAAGAGTAAGTTGACGGTGACGAAACCTATTGTTGAGTTTTGGATTTTATGGGTTTCCTTCGCTAGAATCCTGAAGGCTTTTAGTGTGGGAAACCCGTTGGTTTCCTGTTGAAAACTAGTGGTTTCCATCTATAAACCCATTGTAGGTTTCCATTTGGACACCTAGAAGGTTTTGGTTCCAAATAGAAATGGATTTCTTGCAATGGATTGAACCTATTTCTAGGTTTCCAATTGGGAATGCAATCAAAGTTTTCAAATTTTGTTGATACAGTTGAATTGGTGATGATTTTGGGGTTATTATGAGATGATTTAGGTGGTAACATGGGTTGAGTTTGATTTTGTTCACATTTGATGAGACTTTTTTAGGTTCCTTTTCGTGTTTAAAACACAGGTTTTTGTTGATTGATGATGATGATGAAAAACATTAACTTTTTTCTAATTGAAGATAAGGGGAGAGAGGTTGAAGATAATTGAGGTCTGAGTTTCTTTTTTTTCGGGTTTTTTTTTTTTTAATTCTTTTGATCTCCACCGTTCATCTTGAGATAGATAGTGGAGATTTATTTATTTTTATTTTTTAAAAAATTTTATTTTTTAAAAAATATGAAAAATAATTAATTTTTATTTTTTTAAAAAATTAATCTTCACTGTCCATCGAAGATGGATAGTAGAGATCCAAATCAATTGTTTTTTTTTAAAAAAAAATTATTATATTTTTATATTTTTTAAATTAAGTACAAATTCAATATTTTGATGCCACACTAACACTTCCATTAGAAATTTGGTAATAGATGGAATTTTGAATAAAAATGAAACTATAACAAACTACATATGGTTTTAGAAATTTTCCTAAAAAATATTCACACCTCGGTTGAATTTAGAGAATTTATAATTAACCACTAATCCAAAGGAGAATTACTTTGTTGCCTCCATATTTTTGTGGACACCTTAAAAGTAAGGATGAACTACAAGCTGTAACAGTGGGATAACAATAAAAAAACGTTTTTATTGAAATCACTTATAATTTAATTTAACAAATAATCAACCTAAAAAAATAAAAATAAATGTATTTGGCAAATTCAATTAAAAATACACAACATTTCTTAGTACAGGTGGTTGTGAATCTCCTCATTCACCAAGCAGTTGGAGTTTAATTCCCAACAAGTATATATTACGGTTTGTGTGAGTAGTTAGTTGTCTTATATTCATAGAAGTAGATATTTAAGTTATGTAAATAGTGTTTGACAACATGTGTGGGTAATTAGTTGTCTCATGTCCATGAAAATAGATGCCCAAACTCCATAAGTAATGTTTGATTTTGATATATTTGGTAGAAGTCTAATCAATTCGATGTCATTGTCAGCTTTAAATAAATAAAAATAATTAATTTAAAAATATAAGAGAAATATTTGTGGTAAAGTACAATTAAAATATGTGATTATGTTTTTTTTTTTTTTTTTTGAAATAAAAAATGATTTTGCTATCTTACTGGTTGAGTAATCTTATTCAACAGTTATAACTATTAGATTAGTTTTAATAATCACCCTTATAACCAATCCAATAGATGCAAAATATGATTGTGTTAAATGACTAAAATGATACATATAGAAAAGGTATTTAGAAAATAATAATTATTTATTTTGAATTTTGAACTTTTTAGTTTTTAAGGTATTATTACTAAATTAAGGGCATTATTACCTTCTTATATATTAATATAGCAAATGTATTATAGATATTCCAAAGTTTAGGGGTTAACTTCTTCGATAATTAATTTCCAAAACCAATTCCCAATCAATATATCAAGACTTGATTATTTGAAATCCTAATTGTTCAAAGTTTACTAAACATCTTTTTACTCACAAGTCACAACCTATTAAATTACAGCAATCCCAAACGCATCCAATGTCATGTTGTTTCGCAGTTCCAAAAGAAAAAAAAAAAAAAAAATTATGTTGTTTCCGCCTTATCCAGTAGTTGAGAACACAAGAGAAAAGCTATAATTTCAACTAGAAATATTGAACTTTAGTTAAGTTGATAAATTTACAAAATCATAACTAATGATTTAAACAACAATATATTTTTTTGAATAAAATCATTTTATAACAATTTCCAGTGTGCCGTGTTTACTCTTATTTTACTTCTATAATTTTGAGGCATCAATCTCAAGGAGACGCCCAATCTAGGAGCCACACATATAATCTAAATACTTTACGGATACTGATAATCTAAATACTTTAGGAGATTATCCACGCATAATCTAAATAACAAATGCCACATATGTCCTTAGTCAATGAACTGACAGTTGAAGGGACTTGAATTTGACACTTAGGTAAAGCTTGTAAGTGAAAGAAGGACCAACCATGTAAGTTAAAATTAATTTCAGCGGAGTTGAACCTACACCCAATCTAGGGAAGGAACCTTCCAAACCACCGAGCAGGCACTCAAATGGGTTTTATTTCTCATGGTGTTCAAATTTCAAAGAATCTCAATGATAATAATTTTAGACGCACACTAGCATGCAACAAATCATCCACACCACACACCACCCGTCTCAACCAAGCTGAACAAGCCTGCTAATAATGTAAGAATAACTCCAAGGATCTCAAATTTTAAAATTCAGAATTTCATTTGATTTAAAAACATCTTAAAAAATAGTAAAATATAACTATCTCAAATATTTAATCAATAATAAATATCACTATCGATATACATAATCCAGAAAAGTACTACAAACTTAGGTTTTTGGATATAAAAGATCCAAAACTATAGGCTTTAACTAAAAGTAATCCTCCTCAATAACTTTACTAAATTTGACTCAAAATCGATGTTGTTTTCACCATTGCTCTTAAGTAATATAAAAGTCTTACCGACATGTCATTTTTTAAAACCTAAACAAAGAAAAGAAAAGAGCTTCAAAATTGTTGAACTATTTCTCACCAGATGAAGCTTCTTGTCAAAAGGATTCCCTCAGTAGCATGACACTCCATCTCTACAGACACTTCTTGTTCATTTTTTTTTTCTTCTAATTTGTCTTCTTCCTCCTCTCTTCTTTTTCCTTTATTTATTTTTTTTCATTGCTTCCTATTCATTCTTCTTTTTCTTCTTTCTTTAGTGGGGATCAGATTGCTCCTCATTGAAAAACATTCCACGTGACTCACGGTGGGATTACACAATGTGACTCACATTGGGATTACCTAGCGTAACTCACATTGGTACTACTTGTACGAGTCATGATGGGTTGTACTAGCGTATTTCATACTAATATATAACTTAGTCTGAGTAAGGTTAGGTAATCCCAGCATAAGTCATGCTGATTTAAAGTAATTTATTTTGAGATCATATATTCTATAGATCTGTAGATCCAACTTTTCAATGAGGAGTGATCCTTGTCGGATAAAAAAGGAAAAGAAGGAAAAGAAGGAAAAGAAGTTATGATGATGAGAAGGAGGAGGAAGAAGAAAGAAGGAAAGAAGAAGAAGTGTTTATAGAGAACTATTATCGAGAAAGTTCACTGAAAATAAAGGCTGGAGAAAATGGAGGTTGAAGATAGAGTCTGATTAGGAAGATAGAAAACCAATTTTGTATTTTTTTAATTTTATAATTTTAATAAAAATATTAAAATAGGGTATTTTTGTCTACCCTGCCATTTGTTGACAAATAATAGTAAAATTATTAAGTTTGGTCATTTTTAGATAGAACGGTCAATTTAAATTATCAATATATAAATAAACATATTGATAAAGCTTTTAATCAGTTAGTTACCAACAGGGATGGACAACTCCATGTTCGGTTCGATTCCTGTTGGGATCGAACCGAATCGACTTTTTTGGTTCTCAATCTTGAAAATTGAACATGGAAAGTTTGAGGACTAAAACCGACTTGAATTGAATATAGTGGATTCAATTCGGGTTTGCTTGATAATTATCGATTCTGGAAATCAGTCAATTCAACATCACAACAAACTCAAACAAGAAGAACTTATAAGAAGAAATGAATACAAAATCAAAACAGCACAAATATAGATAACACAAAAATACAACAACACAAACACAGATAACAAAAATAAAACAAAAAACATATAACACCAACGCAAATCAAACACAATACAAACACAAATAACACAAAAAAAAGTACAAAATAAAAATATGTTCTTGACAAAAAACAACATAACACTCAAATCAAACACAATTAATAAAATCAAACACAACACAAACCTGAACTGGTCAATAAAGAAGAAGAAACACAATAAGGGTGTCGGCATCTACGAAGAAGAAGGAAACACAACACAACAGACGTATCAACATCTTTGTGATGAAGAAGAAAGAAAGAGGAAAATGGAGGGGTGTTGGGGAAATTAGACGTAAGAAAAAGGGAAATGAAGAAAAATGAAGAAGAACAAAGAGGAAAGAAAGAAGAAAGAAAATGACATCTTTGTGAAGAAGAAAAAGGAAAGAGAATGGAAAAAGTGATTTAGATGACCAGTCAAGTTTGATTTAGGTTAGTTAGCATCGAAAAAATGCATGTGTCCCTTAGGATTATTCAAAAATTTTTAATAACCCTAAGGGCACTTGTATAATTTCGTTATATAAAAAAAATTATATATATATATATTGGTTTTCAGTTTAGATTTGAACACCTAAACTCGAACCGAACAGAGATTTTATCGGTTTTACATATGCAAAACCGAACATCCTTATTATTTTTACATGACCTGAACTGAACACCCGAAATTAGTTTGGTTTCGGGTCAGTTTGGTGGGGTCATGTTTTTGTGCCCACCTCTAGTTTCCACTTAATGTGTTTTGGTAATGGAAAAGTTTATTCAACTTGACAATAGCCTAAGCTGTTTCACCACATTTTATGTTTAGAAAAAAAAGGGTTAGTTTAGCACTTACTAAGGAGACAAATTAATATAAACAAGTTGCTGAGTTCACTCATAGAAGAAAATACAATAAATTTGATGATTAGATTTTTTTTTTTTTAAGTATTCTACGATTGGAATTAGTATAGCTCTATACAACATACATCCCTAAAAAGCATATGGATTCAATGTTGTTTCTAACCATTTTTCTAGATGTTTAAGAACTTTTAAAATGAACAATATAATAATTCAATAGTAATAAAAAGATTGCTTCATTCTCTGTTTTATAACCTTATAAATAACAGGATACCTACCATGATTCCATTTTTTGTAATTCTACAACTCTGAATTCCTCTCTCGCATGGCTTTATGTCCAAATCATTATAAAAAAAAATGTATATTAACAACCATACTAATTGTTATGAGAGTTTAATTAAAATATGAACCATGCAGTTATAGTAGTTTCACAACTTGTAGATGAAAAAACCCATCAGAAAATAGGACTACAAATGAAAAATCATACGTTTGTTCTACGAAATGAAGAGCTTTTCTTGAGCAGAAAATATGTTGTTTAGAGCTTTTCTAAATCTCTCTTACCTCTTTGGTTTTATCGGTTTCACTTATAGTTTCATCTTTACTGTTTTGCTTAGCTAGGAATGACAAAAATATCCGATTCGATCCAAACTCGTCCAAAATTGGTCTATTTGAAGTGGGTTTGGGATGAAAAATAGTGACCCATTTGGGGCATGGATTGAGTTTGGAGCAACCCTTGAAAATTACAAATCAGGTTTGGGGCAAGCTTTTTTGCCCCGATTCGATTCGGTAACCTGGTCTACATGTAAACATAAATAAAATTTAAATCTGCAATTGTGTATTAAAGGGACTTATTACATGGTATCTAAGTTTTACACTCTTAACTATAAGAGTTTTTATATGAATTTGAAATTCTTTTATAAGGACTATGGATATTATAGTTAATTTGTTTCTTTTTTTGTTTGTATATTAGTTTTTTTATATTAATTATATCATTTAGCTAAAAACTAAATCGGGTCAATAGGTTGGGCTCGGGACAAGTTCATCTAATTAGGTTTGGGTTTGGGGCAGAAAGTAACGATCTATTTGGGGCATGGGTCGGATTTGAGACACCTTTCAAAATTTTCAGGTCAAGTTTGATCAGGGCCAAACTCGATTCGATCCGATTCGTTGTTATCCCTATGCTCAGCCAAAAACCCACTGACTCGTCCCTCTCTACTTCCATTTCACAATTATTTTCCTTTTGGCTTTTAATGGCAAGTAAGCAATCGACAAGCGTGCTTCTGCTCTTCACAAATTTAATGGGCTGACATTGGAATGGTGTATATATGCTTGATCTAATAATACATAATTGGATTGGGCTGTACAAGGCACAAATAGAGTGGATGACATATAGGAGCAATTGTGTTGGGAAAGGGATAGGAGATAACAAAGAATTTAAATTTAAATCTCATGTTTGGTGCACTCCATATTAGATTTGCTGCAATCCAAATTGTAACTCATAATCCTTTGTGTATGGGATTTGTATAACCCATTCTTATCATGTGTTATGGTTGGATTGGATTTCCTTTCTCTTCACACATACACGCTCGCTCTTTCTCTTTCTGTCTCTTTCTTTTTTTATTTTTTCTTATATTTAAAATAATTTATAAGATTATATTTTATTTAAAATAATATTATTTTTAAATATTAATATATTAAAAATATTTTTATTTTATCATAAAATAATTTTATTTTGCTAATATATAACATGATTTATAATCATTTTAATTTACTTTATTTATTAATTTTTTTGAGAAATAATTTACTTTATTTAAAAATTTAGAATAAGTTATTTCATTAAAAATATTTAATCTAACATAATCCAATCTCATCCATACATGGTGCATCAAACAAATGACTATATTATTTTCAATCTAATGCAGTCAAATCTATTCCAATTCAATACCACCAAAAGATAGCTATAGTGTACATTTGAGCCTCAGAGCCTCTATTTATTATTATTATTTTTTTTTGACAATTTGAGCCTCGGTTATTACTTATTACAATACTCCACCTTCTTCAAATAAATACAAATTAAGAATTTAGTCATGGAAACAGCCGTGCCTCCACCTTCTTCAAAAATTCAGCAGATTATCATTTGTTAAAAACATTATTTCATTTTTTTTTCTTATGCTTTATAAGTGATTTTTAAATTGTAAGATTTAAATGCATTATTTATTTTCATTTGGTTATTCTAAATCTGACAGAGACTATTTAGAAATCAACCAAACAGAAAACTTCATATCTGGCTACTATAATTTTAGTTATTATTAACATGATTATCAATTTATTAAGGTGCTCCTTTTAATATTGATTTTTGAGTCCGTCACTATTGGTGACATCTTAACATTATAATTTTTATAAAATTTCTTGTTTTTAATGCATAGACATATATCAATATTGAGGCAGTCAATCATGTTTATAAACAAAAACATAGTATCAATCATATATATATATATATATATGTATATATATATATATATTTTTTTTTTTTGAAGTAGTATCAATCCTAGTTATTGCGATGATTTTTGTGGACATTTTCTAATTTTGTTTGTGTTGTACAGCATCTTAGCTAGATTGTTCGTTCATGCCTTTTTATCAACATGTATTATTATGATTTAATCACTCTTGAATTTTATTTTTTTATTAAAATTATACAAGCAAATCATGTTATAATTTGCTTATAATGTATTTCATGTGTTTAGTACTTTAATTATTCTATATTCGTATTGTTAATAGCGCCATGAATAAGATGGAGAGTAAAAATCTGGGAGCTCCTTTAATGTTTGACTTCGACTTTGGAGAAGAAGATTTCATTGACAACCTCCTTTCTCAAGCACATCCTAATAATCAACCGAATCCACCAATTTGGAATTTGTCACAAGTACGTGCAAAGTGTTGACATTTTACTCTATAATAAATTTCTAAAAGAACTCTTGTTTTAAAATGCATATAATGTATAATTCTGAGAAATTTTTAGCAGGAGCAGGCAGAGCCAAGGTTATCCACTAAAAGCGTTCCACCTTGGTTGATCTCTGGGCAGAACCTCACAGGCACAACAAATATAAATACCATCGAACATTTGGATCCTTCACCAGAGATTATTCCAGACACTGTATTGCCTAGTTCATTGTCTGTCAATTCGAAGACGATTATAGGCACACCACAAGATTACAACGTAACAACAGTACTATACTTTGCTTAAACTCGCTCTCATTTCTAGTTCAAACCAAGTTGGTTAACATCATTACTGCTCATATACCCATGAGCCATGATTGTATTTTATGTTTTGTTGAGCAGGATATTAGCTCGGTTCTCCAACCTCTGATTATAGAAAACCATCAGCCTCTATCGAATGAAGTGGATACTAATCCAAGACGTGCTCATATAAGTCAAGAAAACATAAACCAACCAGTCATCAGCACTCTCTACAACGTTTCTTCATTGCTTACCTCATCCTTTGGTACTCCATTTTCAGACGCACCAGAGCCCTATTTTCCAACATTGGTAAGGAAATATAATGCACCCATTTCAATCTAATATAGAAACACGCATAACTATCTAATTTCTTGCCAGATTTGAGATCCGAATGCTTCGTCCTAGTAAATGCTCTTTCTTTAGAAATATATTCAAGTCCAAGAGAAAGTTATCTATCTTTTAGTTTCCTAGATTTTTGATTGCTCAATTGATTTCACTCTCTAACAAAAACAACACTAAATATTTGAAAGTGAGCACCATAATGTTCAAACTACTAATCTCAGTCCTTTGAAAAACATAATATCTCTGAAATATATATATATATTTGTCTAATCTTAAATTATATCAAACAAGAGATAATATTATTGTTAATTCAATTTTAACTTCACCAAACACATCATATAATTAATTTAGTTTAATCATGTCCAATCCAATCACTATAAAAAAAAATGATATATTTATTACAAGATATCCATCGCGGGCCTTCAAAGGCCCATGATAGATAAAGACAATTATCACGGGCTATAAAGGCCCACTATTGTTGTTTGAGTATCCATCACCTTTTTCTTGTAGTGAATTCAATTATATCCAATTTCATTAGTCCAATCCAATCCCGCACCAAACACACCCCCGGATTCTTTGATAATCACCCAAATACTCCATTATTTGCAATTGCATGTTTCTCTTCTTTTACTTATTATTTTACTAAGATTTGTTATTTTATCCTTTTTTTTTTTTTTTTTTTTTTTGCTTCACTAGGATTTTCAACTGGAAGTGATAAGTCTTTATTGAATTATTTAGGTTTCAGAGCTAAGGAACCTTCATTTGCAGTGCTATACATCTTTGCGTCAAACAAAATCAACCTTTCTTCTTTCTGCACTATCCATGATAGCTCAAAATCATATGCTGACCTTAGCTCGGTTAATATTGATTTTATAAAATTACTTTGTAAGCTAGTTTTTGGATTTTCAAACTGTTTTATATTTACCTAGACTAAAATTATAATGAGTAAGAGTTCAACAAGTGAGTTCTAATGATATTTGTTTGTTTTGTATTCAAATTTTCAGAATCAAGAGGATAAAATCTTAGAGATTGATGTACTACCCAATCAGTTCATCACTCAATTTGAAAATGGTCATCAAAGTGCGTATCTACCGTACAATAATATCCAACAAGCACTAATTCCTTACCAAACTTCTTTCCCTAAGATCAACTCGGTGAGTATTCATGACGTATGACAAGTTTGATCTCCTAGGATCTTTATTTAATCTCCTAGAATTTTTATTTTTATTGAAGATCAAATAAATTCAGTAACTTTATAATAATTCTTTGAAACTTTATATTAAAATTATGTTTTAGTATAATGTAAAGCATTCATACTCATTATTATTATTTCCACCTTCTTTGCCATGAATAGACAGGATTAGGAACTGGAAACGGAAAATCTCACGAAAATCAAATGCCGCTCTCTTGTCTCCTTAACTACCCAAATCCTCCTCATGCGCTTTTACATCCATCAAGGTATATATTATTCACATGATCATCAACAAAAATTGTGCTAGTGTCTGTCCCTCGCATGATTATCACTATATTTGGCAAATGATGAATAGAAGGAACTCTTGCCATACATAGCAATATATGTTTTGTAAAGACATTTACTAATTGTTGCACTAATTACTACCATTAATATTTTTAATATCTGTAATAGAAGCAAATTTTATATATATATATATATATATATAACCTAATTAACGAATTTGATCTCTATTTCAGACACCAAGATTTAGTTGATAAGCGACAATCACGTAATCCAAGTTCTAGGAAATGTATTTGATATTCTACAATATCAATACCCTATACCCTATGATGTTTGAAATTCTTAGCTTAACAAGTTTCATTCTAACGTTGAATAAATGTCAATTGTTGTTAACTTAAGACTTGATTGAAATTAGCAAGCAACTCCATTCCTTTTATATTGGATTTAAACCATAATGTTTACCATATCAACTCAATAAAGTCCCACTAACATTTAAAGAAAAAAATTTACAAGGTTCTCTCCTTCACTTAAGCTGAGGTATTAGACTTCCGGGTTAATTAATATCATTTCTAATTAACTTGCACTAAAGAAAAATTGCTCAGCTAGTTTCTAATGCACAATATTTACAAGGTCCTTCTATGCTTGCTTTGAGGTCATTGGTCTTTTATTTTGATTAAATCATAATCACAATCTAGTAAGTTATGATTAACATTTGGTATTCTGAATTAGACTCCCAATTTATCAGCAACAATTAAATCAAGCTGCAATAGAACCTAATAATCTCTTTATGTCAAGCCATAATCCCGTTCTTGCGCCAAGGTACATAATCTTTCACTTCTCTCCTTGGTTATTTTGTTACAGATGATTTGTATTAGATAACTTGCCTATCTAGATCAAAGATACATAGAAGGATGTTTATAAAATAAAATCCTCATTTTTTTTTTGTTCCTATTATTCAGGCGTCAAGAGCTAAATGATCCTAATCTACAACTTATCTTTGGGCAAGCGATGCCTAATGTATTTGATTCGCAAATTGGCTTGCCTTCACAACCTTTCATACTTCCAAGGTACCATTCTTGGTTTTAATTCTATTATCCTTTCTTGTTATATTGTCAATTTGACATTGACAAATAAGAAGGGTTTGGGCTATCTTAGTGGTTGGGTAAGTTTACCCATTAATAGCAACTCTTGGATATTCTTCAATAATAACTTTTATAACTAATTCAATGATTGTTATTGATGAGTAATCTTATCCAACTAGTAAATTAGTAAGACCTTTCAAAGAATATAAAATAATTGTTTATCTATTATTTCTTTAAATAGAAAGCTGTCTTTAAGACATTAACAGTTTACTGTAAATCTTGACTACTTTACTTATTTACGAGATTAGAAATCCATATTACTTTATAGGTAGATTAAAATAAAAAACAATACATTAGCATTGTACACTGGTATGTAAGATGCGTAGGTTATAAGGTTTATGAATTTAGACCTTAGGTTGGCTAATTTGTGATAAATTGTTCTTTTGCTTGTATTTATAGTTGCTTCTATTTTTGTGTTTATAAATGATGTTCATAAGGGGTGCGACATCTACAATTGAGTGGTTGATTTTTCAAGAGGTGTACTATTAAATCTCTATTAATTTGTTGTTGGATTTGACCTCTTAAAATTATTACGATTGAACACATACACTTTTATTTATGCATATTCTTTCGTAATTTCTTGAATAGATTTTTAAAGCCTAGGTTCATTTTGTGTGTGTTGGATCTTAGTGTTAGTCTTCTCATTTTCCTATTTAGGGAAATTTTTCTAATGGGGGAAGTGTTTTATGTCTTTAAGACACTATAGAAATAAGTAAGATTTTGAGAGAGTCGTGGAAAGTGGCACAAACACACGTTTGGGGAAAATGCAAAATCAAGCACGTAAGCATTCAATAGGAGTAGCCTTTTAGAGGAGCTACGAAACCAAGCACAAATGCCTTGTGTCTAGATGTGCCTGGTCACCCCTAGGCATGACTAGGTGTGGGTAGTTAAGCTTTTGGCTTTTGCCTCCCCAAGCCTCCTCATGCCTAAGTGTGGGAGGCACAGCCTTCATCTTTTCTCTAGAAACTTTTTTTCCATCACTTTTTTTGGCCTTTACATGGGCACTCTTGTGACGTGTTTCCATATGTCCTCTTGTGTTGTGATTCTAGCATTACCTTTTAGGATTCTTTATCCTAAGAGAATGTACTTTTCCAAGAAAAATATTTTCACAATGAATATTTTACTTTGTCTCCAAGGCATATATAAACCCTAATATAGACTCTTTGTCTAAGCTTTTGAGAGTTGAGAAAAACCTAGAGAGACTTGAGCGAAAACCTCTATAGTCTATTTAAGACCCTATATTTTTATACATTGTGGTTAATACTTCCCATTTCACCTAGAAGTTCTTCCTTAAAAGATTCTTCTTAGGGTAAGGATTTGAAACTCATTTGATATTTAGTTTTCTTGCCTTATAGACTTTTTTTTTTTGTTTTGTTTTGGTGGGGGGGGGGCCGCGGGCGGTGTTGGAGGAGCCTTCTTGTCTTTAGATTATGGTGAAGAGATTGGATTTAAGGGGTACTTATCTGTAGATCTAGATATCTTTTTATATGTATTCATTGCATCATCCAAATCTACATATATTGCATATTTCATGCTTTCCAATTTATTTTTCTCACATAGACTCTTTTTATCTCTTGATTATGAGGTCATTTCTAACTAAAACTTGGGTGTAGTTTGATAGCCTTTTTCTTGGCAGTAAAAAATCACTAATAAAAGGCCTACTAGTAGGTAGATTAGGGGTCAAGTCGAAAGGAGTATTGGGCTTAAATACACGCTTAGTTGCCTAATAGATCATCTGAAATTATTATGAAAAGTTCCATGGGTAGATTAAGTGGGATAGTCCAAAAGGAATGAGTGGTTGTTCATCAAGCTTAAAGGTATAGTCGTTTACTGGCTACTGGATTCTGTGACTTGGTCAAAAGAAGTCGTGGTTTTTTTCGGTTAGGTTGTCCTCATAAAGATCATTGTGTAATTCTCTCTTGATTTTGCTCTATCTTTTATTTTTTTTTTATTAACTTCATTTAGCATATATTTTATGATTATGCTTGTACACTTAATTTTGTATGTTTTTATTTGATTTGGAATCCACTTACAAATTCTAGATTTATTACTTATTATTTGGTTATGATTTTAATTTAAATATGGTTTTATTCCAAATTTATCTTTATTCTTTTATTTTTTATTTTTTAATTTCTAACCTTTATCTAGTTAATTTTTTTACTTTGACAGAGTCGTTTAGAAACGAGGTTGCTTATTGTGATTAGAGTTTAAGACTAAACTTGGACTGAATTTTCATAAAACATATTGAACTTGCATTTTAATATCTTATCTGGGAAAAGCTTTTAGGTTTATTTCTCATTTGTAAATTGAAACTCTTGCAAGTTTATACATACAATGCAAAATCATTTTAGCTCTATGGTTTATACCTTATCCTCAACTTTATAGGCTCGTAATCTATCTTTTTTTTTTTCCACTTATTATTGTCTTTGAATTAATCAGGACTCAACATTTTCTCAATCATGGAAAAATTCGTCAATCACTCTTAGTGATGCCCACTATGTTAAGTCCCAAAAGCAACACTTCTTTTCTTCTGAACCCATCCATGGCTTTCAGGTATTAGAATCCTTCATAACTTTTTATTTATTTTTGGAAAAATTCAACCTTAGATAAAATGGCTAAATAATCATTCATTTAATTTTGTTTCTAGTAACAATTTGAGTCTAAAATTGGAGACATATCTGATTCTAAATAATTGAAATGTTATTTAGTTGGACCTTTTTTTTTTTAAATTATACTTTTTGTTTGGTAGACCACAAAGTCCGAAACAAGAAGAATTATGGAATCAAACTGCCAGACCAAGTGTCAATTACCCTAGCCCTAGTAGTTCTCAAATGAGCCAAGTCTTGAACTCAAGTCGTAAGGTAAAATTCTACTCTTCCACTTTTTAATATTGGTGTTAGTTACCACCAGATCGAAAAGTTTAAGTTAATAAGAAATGATTCAATTATACATTTAAGGCTTAAGGTTATGATACGTTAACACGTCCCCTTACGTATAACGTGGACATATAACAGATGACGAATATATATTAAATATCCTCTATTATTATAATATGTGTAACATAAATTCAAGATAAAAGGGGAAGAAAAGATTTGAACTAGAGACTTTCAAGTTTTGATATTATGTTGGTTACCATCAAAGCCAAAAGCTTAAGTTGATAGAAAAGAACCTAACTATATTATTTAAGATTTGAGGTTATCATACGTTAACAATTGGAATAATTCTTATAATATGCATTCACAATTAAATTTCTATTAACACCTCAAACAAGATATTTGTGGTCATAACCCGTCAATAATGACCATTTCAAATTTTAATATATCTTTGAATAACCTTAGGAAGCTAGTATTTTGTAGCTATCAATATTGTTCACAATTTGATTTGTCTTAAGTTTAAAGTATTAGTTAACATGATTAATTTTTTTCAGCAAGTGTCTCATGGATCAAGACGTAGGAGACAACATGAAGTTGAGAAATCATCATTAGTTTTGAAACGCCCACGGGTATTCATCTTTTTCCTTTCCTGAGTCCTATGTTTCCTTTCTTGCTTGTTTTTCTAGTGTTATAAAAACAAATATTAAGCAAGAACAATAATGAGCATAAAAACTTTATGGGAATTTTTTATATTTACTATAAACAAATAGCTTAAAAAGATAGAATTTTAAGTATTGAGAGTAATTTTGATATATTTGACATAGAACTCTAAAAAAGGAAAGAGAATAATTTGAATATCTAAAGTTGTTTTGCTATGTAAAATTCAACCATTTATCTTATTTTTAGAAAACAGAGAACAATATTTGAATCATGAACTACAGACTTCTTGACTTTTGTTGTAGTGAGGACATGATCATTTATTACTATTTGCTTAAATATATAGAGGAATTCAATTGGGCAAGAAAACGGTCCACCGACTTCACTTTCTCAGTCTAAAGAGAGCAAAGGGGATAAACCTTTCAACGTTTCAAGGTTGTTTTACTATATCATCTTTTCATTCATTTTCCTTTATATATAAGTCATTTTAGAAATATTAAGTTTCACTTACAATAAAATGAAGTGAAATGTTGTACATGATTCCAGGCTGGTGAAGAATTCCATGTATGATCTATTATTCGAAAGCATTGGTCTACCTATTGATCCGCACTTGCGTCGCTTTGCTAAATTGAATTAACTACTAGGTAATGTATAATTGCTTCCATAATTTGCCTGTTCTTGAACTAATAGTTTAAGCTCATTTGTCTTTTGTATTAAGTAATCTAAAAGAGGATGGTGTATTTTATATATATGGTCCTCTATATACTAGAAATAACATCATAATAACTCCTATAAATAATCAGATATACATTATAATTTTCAAATTCATCAATAATGATCAATATTATGACATTGTTGGTTAATGCCAATTTAATTAATAAGGTCTCATGTTACTGTGGCAAAGAAGATTTTAAGGAATTGGCTTACATTAGGAATAATGTTTGAATCTTATGATAGCTAATTTGGTGTTTTGTTTGGGCAATTTGCAGGAAATCTATAAGCAATTTGCACATGCAACTTTGAAGAGTAGGAGGTTGTTTCAACTGCTTAAGGAAGTATAAGTTTGGCCAAATTCTAGAAATGGATAATTATGACAATTTTTATATTTTATTTTTAACAAATAAGATAATTAGGTTTAAGGTATGGTTAAGTTGCTATGATTTTATACATTTTTCTGTTATATTTCATAATTTATTTATATTGGCCCTTTTATTTTTTCCCCCTTTGTATAATTGTCCTTTTAAACAAAAATTTTTGACTCCACTCACACTACCATAATTAATTTACTTGAATTTTAATGTTAAAATAGACTTATTTAGCTACGGCTTTTTATCACCTCATCCATATCAGTTACTAGTAATTAGTGTTATATAAAAGTTTACAAAATAAATATGTATAAAAGGTGATGTTTCTATGACTAGCTAAGGTTAGAATCCACAGAAATGGTGCCATTGTTAAAAATTTAATGCAAAAACTACTATACTAGCAAAAGAAATGACATAATGTGTTAAATAGATCTTTATATATATTATGAGTCATTTACAATGCAAAAGTACCTCAGATGATTACAGACAAGAGAAATTGAGAAAAAGAGTACTTATGAGACTAAAACACTTATGATATGGCCTTTTTTTAATAGGTTCGGTCCCACAATACCCAAAAAAAAAAAAAAAAGTGTTCAAGAAATGATGCCGATGGAGGTCAACAATCGTCTTTGAACACCCAATTTAGGCCAAAAAATCTTAATACAAAGAAAAGCAGAGAAAAAGTGCTCGAACCCTTGAAAAAAGACTCTTCCCACTTAGAGTCTGTATTTACCTTTTATAGATGATTTCAAAAATCGTTAATCGCTTATCGACCGGTGAGACAGTGGTTAGCGATTTATCGATTACTCAGTAAATAATCGGCGATTAATCAGTAAATACTATTTTAAGGTAAAATTATTATTTGAAATATGAGAGTGTAAACTGATATTTTTTAAACACTAGGGGCTAAAACTCATATATTAGTATAATTTTATCAAATCTTAGGGTGGTATATGTAATTTGCCATCATACATATATGTATATATATATATATATAAAGTCACATAAACCCGACCTGTTTCTTACTTTCAGCTGCTTCTACCCTTTCTCTCTCACTCTCTACTGCTAGGCTTCTTCTACTTTTTCTCTTATTCTTTTTCTTCTTCTCATTTTCTTTCCTTCAAGTATGCAACAAGGGTGACAGCGATAAAGGGTGGAGACGATAACCTCGACCCTGACCTCATCCATCCACGTAGAAATGTCGTACCGGCCTTTCTCTCTCTCTCATTCATCATTGTCTTAGGTATGTTTCTTTGTTTTTATGGTCTTTGTTAGATATTTTGGTGGGGTTTGGGTGTTTTTAGTCCAGTTTTATGATCTATTTTTGTCGCGTTGGTCGAGTTAGACTGATTATCCAACCAACTCAACCGATTACTCACCTCCAGCAAGCAGAACCCCTAATCTAGGGTTCATTGGACCGACAGGGTACGAATCAGCTATTCATCGGTGAAAATAGTCGATAATCAGCGATTTTTAAAACACTGCTCTTATATATGAGGTTTTTGATAACTATAAAGTCATTTGTCCTTTGTTGACTTGTATTTGGCATTAAGTAAGGTCACATCAATAAAAAATGCCTATGTATGAGTGACTGTTTGAAATGTTCTTCCTACTAATAAAACGTTCTTATTCTGCCATCTAAGTTTTACATCTACAATTGCCTTCTCACTCAGTCCAATAGTTCTTTTCTCATTTCTCTCCTTTTGATGAGTCAACTCATAAGTTAAGTAGTCCTATTTGCATTTGTTGAAGGCATCTATTTCTTTATGGCTGAAGGCCTACTGACTAATTCTAAGATTTTCATAACCTCTTTACCACTTTATTATTATACATCTACTCCATTTTCTCTTTTCCTAACTGTCTTTGTCCTTATATACCACTTGATATATGCTCATTCTCTCTTACTTGGATAAATTTTCCCCTTTGGCTACTAACTTAATGGTAAGTTTACTAAATGAGAGACTTCATGGGTAAGTTTTCATTAACATTGCTAGTTAATTGTTGGCTTATTTCTAGGTGCGTGACGAGTTCACATAACACACACAAAAGAAATCCATGCAAGTATACATGGTTCTCAAGTAATACAATGATGAGTAAGATGTCGTTCTCATGAGGATTGGGCCAACTTACTAAGTACTAAAATTATTTCAAAACTAACATATTCAAACTACCGAAAATAAGAAATGAACTTATGCACACTAAACTAAAACTAAGAACTAAAAATAAAGAACTAAAATAATGGGGTAGAAGCTCTAGGATTGCAATTTCACCTCACTAATTCACTCAACCTAATCATTCACTATTTTAACTCTATCTCCATCTAATCCTCAATCGAGTAATGCCTAATTTATCTACACATCTCTTTCGATAGTCTAGCAGACATGCTCAATCTCACCTAACCCACTATATTCCTATGCGGATCAACTAAGTTGAGTTCGTTAAGTTTAGATTACTCATTAATGATTGCATAAGTAACACAAGTATATTCCTATCTCATGCTACTCATGTCACTTTAATTGAGGTCTAAAAACATATATTCTTTTTTCAAGTTCAATATGGTTACTAAATCTCCTAATTAATGATCAATTAACTTTGGAGCATTAAGTATAATTAAAGTAAAAAATTATAAAGGAGAAATCAAGCTTCAAAGATAAATGATAAGTTAAGCTGCCTAGTTTGGTTACATTACAACCCTAGGCAACAAATTAATTCATAAATACAAAGGAAAAACCAACCCTACAGTGCATATTCATCGTTTCCACAATAAACAATAAAAGAGAGAGTAAGAGAATCTTATGAGAGTTGAAGAGAAGCTTCATTCTTTCCAAAGTGGCCTCCTCTCTTCTCCAAAGTTGTATCTTCCCTTCTCGCTCTTCTCCTTATTGAATGGTGCAAAGTGTGGATGAATACTTCCCTTGAACTTAGGAATGGCAAACTTGAATACTTGGAGCCCTAAAGGCTGCTCCCCCTCCAAAAGTTTCCCCTTTCTTACTCTTTAAGGACCTATTTAGAGTCTACAAGAGGTAGGGCATGAGAATGATAATGAAATGACAAAACAAACCTTATTGTAGTTCTTTTCCAAGCTTGGCAGTGTATGGTGTTGCTTCATACGCTATGTGGTATGTAAGCAAGCAAGACAGTGCGCTCGTGCAAAAAGACAGATGTGTGCACACCGGTGGTAGGCTGTGGGACAAGGAAGCCTATTGTCAAATGTGCAAAAGGGTTGCTGCTGGGGTTCGGCATACTGCCTCGAGCATAGGATAGTGTGGAAGCACGAAGGTCAACACACAGTAGTCTTATGTGTGCTATCTTATGTGCATTGTTGTATACACTAGCTGATTAGTAAGTAAGCAAAAAGGCGTGCAGCAAGCTATGGAAGGTTGTTAAGCTAACCTATGCGCTATTTGATGTGGGTGTTCGCTGGTGTGTATGCTTGTAGAAGCAGTGCAGATGGCTATAAAAGGGCTGAGTGCTGGGCTAAGTAATGGATGAGCGCACAACTTAACGCGCCTGCTAGTGGTATTGATAGTGCATGACGCTGCTTTAGGCGCTGTCTGGTTGGTGTCGCATAACTGTGCATGCTTGAATGCTGTTGAACATGTAGTGCAACTGGTTTGGGCACTGAAAGGCATGAAGGCTTGCTACTAAACATGCAAAAGGTTGGTGAGAAGCTATTATGGAGATTGATTTGAGGCAGGGTGCTGTAGGGCGTCCATTTGGCAGTGAGAGCAAGCTGATTGTGGGCTGGTTTAGTGAGACTTTTGTCCCTATATTTCATGTGTTTCCCTTAACGACGATTAGTTGCACAATGTGTTGTTCCCGTCACTTTTCAGCCTTGAATTCTTCGCTTTGAATTTAAACCAAACCTTCAAGTTTATTACACACACACCACTTCCGAGTTTATTTTCTGAAACAAACTAACAAATACAACAAACTGACCAAGATCCACTCTAAAATCAAGCAAAAATACTAAACTTTGGAGGCTAAAATTAAGTATAAAAATGATGCGATCATTAATCTATTGGTTTATGAAACATCCAATGTCGTGGTCCTTTATAATATATCTAATACTTTAACTTCATTGAATAAGTTTACTGCCAATTTCTATAAGTATGTTGGATGCTTATTTCCCTGATGATCTATTTTAGGTCTATCTTTTAAGAGAAATAGAGGTCCTACTAGATTAGGTCGCTACCTTTTTTGTTAAAATATTTTTCCTCATTAACCATTGTAATTTTAAAATTTTGCAATGGGTATTTTGGTTATTTAAAATGGATTAATATGGTTTGAAATTACTTTTGATTGAGTCTGACTAATGATACACGAGATTAGTATCATCAAATGAAAAGTGCTTTCCTTTTGTATAAAGTTAATTCTTAGAGATATATGATGTTATTTGTAGGGATGTCAAGGGTCAAATGTATATAGGGATTGGTATGTCCACACTCAAACCCATTTTCCATCCTTTTTCCCATACATATCAACAATAGAAATCGTATCATGCTGAGGAGGCATAAAACAAAAACTTATCACTTCTTATGTAGAACCTAATTAGAATCAATAAAATGTGTCGTAACACACGTGTAACCATCAGTAGCTGTAGAAGTCCATAAATTGAGGTTAAACATATTTTACCAAGGGTATCTTGTAGCATTTTTTTTTTTAAGGTTTTGTGTTCCTTTGTCGAACAAACTCAACACATCCACTTTCACGATGTTCCTAGAGATTATATGGAAATCATCATTTAAAAACTCAATAATTTTTATAATTCCTTTCCACTCTATAAACTGGAAAGATAAATTATGCAACATTAAAGCTTCAACAACTAGTTTCCTAAATTCTTCATGACCTTTAATGTTAGGTTGATGAATGTCCATGGACCCAAACTGACTCTTCTCAAGCATCTTTTGACTTACATAATATTATTTATACTTAGGACAAGAAAGAGCCAAATGTCGAATCATGTTACCTGTACCACTCGAGGTTGGGTAGACATAGATTTGGTCATACCATTTGTATTTTCATCTGTTCTTTCCCTTTTTATCATTCGATATCATTTCAAAGGACTTCCACATATGTGAAATATGTTTTCTTTTTCAAGTGGCTTTACTTTGCTTTAAATTGCTTGAACTTTCCAAATATTCAACCTCATCTTTGAGATCGATGCTATCGTCTTCAAATTCAACACTTAGATCCATATTTGAAAGAGAGTTTGTGTGTGCCGAACAATGAGATACATGATTAGGTTTGAACTATTAATAAAGACACTGAAAGAATTTAAAAGAAAAACAAAATCATTAACTGGCAAAGCAACCTAGAATCATACAGCTCTTTTATGAATAGTTTTCATAAAAACCATACTATTAAGAAAGTTTTAAATGTTTCCTCCAACAAAAAAAAAAAAAAAAAAAAAAAAAAAAAGAAAGAAAGAAAGAAAGAAAGTTTTAAATTCAATAAACACGTAAACATAAAAATGAATCACACCTTCTGCCTCTTCATTTGCGATGTTAAACATGATAGGAAATCAGAGAATACAAGGAAAAAAAAATAAACATTTAAGGCAAATTTGTCTTCTCCTTCAAACTAATTGACCATGCAAACATATTACATTACAATGAAAATTATATAAAACTAATAGCACCCACCAACCAATATCATTCAAAAACATTAATATAAGAGAAAAAAAAAAATTAGTCTGTAAGATACAATGATACAAACCTATTATTAGGGATCATTTGTTTTTTGCACTTAACATTTAATGGTGTTGAATTAAATCAATTAAGTGATTTCTTTTTGTTTTTTTAAGTAGTCAAACCACTTAAAACCACCCATAAACCACTGAAAATAAAAAGCTACATTTTATGACTTTTCACTGAATAACAAATCACTTAATGATTTTATAAATTTGTTATTCCAATTTTATTATTCCCAAAATAACAAATTTCCAAGTTTGTTTTAGTTTTACATTATAAAAATTTATTTTAATACTTCAACAAACATATTTCTAAATTTGACCTAATTTTACATTATACATATTCATTTTAATTATATTTCTTTCAATATTATTTTTATTTAAATATATAACAATAGTAATTCAATTTAATACCATTTTATTTATTTTTATTTAATTACTTTACTATAATAATTTATTTATGTATATATAATTTTTTTAAAAAATATTTTACTGTAATAATTAATCATATTTTAATTATGAATAAAAATGTTATTAATATATACATAAAAGTGTTTTAGCATTTTCTAAATAATTTATTATAATTGTTTGTATTATATTAAATAAAGTTACATAACAACTAATAGTAAAAGGATATAAATATCAAATTACTAGTTTTCAGACAATTTTAACTTTAAAAAACAAACATAATTATTATACATTCGGATGTAAAGGAAAAAAAAACAAACATGTCATTCAGATTTCAGATTTCAGTCACTATTTAGTCTTCAGTTTTCAGTAACACTATTCAGTCTTCAGACAAAAAAACAAACAACCCCTTAGTCTCAATAGACTAATGCTTACATTGAAATGAACATAAGAAAATATGTCAAGAGATTAGCAAATACGAACTCCGTATATAAAGATACGACACCCACAATCAAATTGAAACATAACCCCAAGATTAAAACATATTTATAATGAAAACTTTGACTCATTGATTATGTCATTCAAGAATCAAAATTATAAAGAATTTTGACCCGTAGAATATATGATTATTAAGAATTAGAATTATAACCTATAGAACGATATTAACTCCACTCCCAAGACATAGATGAGAAGATGGGAGATAAGTCATATTTGATCGCCATAGTCATAACTTGATACGATCACGTTAAATAATGAACGAAGAGGAGACTTCTATTTTTCATTAACAAAGTCAACCAAGCTACATCGTTACTATTATGTTTGCTTAGGGTTACAAGCCTTTTTATAGGCAATGAATTAAAACTTTAACATGAAACTCTAGCCTATTAACAACTTGGCTTAACTAAACACACTCATGGGCTTAAATTAATTATAATATGTCAGCCCAAATAATATAAATTAAAATTAAAAAAATAACTTAATTTAAAACTTATTACAATTAAAATAAACTCAATCCAAATTATTTAAAGCTTAATTAACTCCAGTTTGCCTCCAATTACCTTTAATTAGTGCCCAAGGCCTTCAAAATTAGTGATCTTAAACTTAAATAATATTTTGAAATCTTGGTGAGTCTTTCGAGCCATCCAAATTGCTTGCTTCTTTGGGTTCCATCATTCTCTCTTTTCTCAAAATGATTTGTCCTCAAATTATGATCGATCTTTATTGTTGTTCGAAGACGTGATTAAATTTGAAAAGAATGTTAGAAATGACCTCACAACACTCACTCATGTGTTTCACTCTTTTTTTTTTTTTTAATCAAACTAGAACGCACTCAATAATTTTAATGCAAAATTTACAGATTGAATCACGATGAAACAATAGATAGATCTTGCAAATCAAGAAACCATAGTGATGTGAATCTCGCAAATTAAGAATTATGAATCAAAATATATGATAGCAAGAACCCTAGGTATATTCGGCCAAGTATGAACCAATTGAATTTCTCAAAATAGAAAACAATTCAATCAATCAAGAAGATTATGATGAATTTGGCCAAAAGGAATTCAAGAACCCAAAAAAAAATGATGGAAACTTCGACCTATTGATTATATTATTCAAGAACCAAAATTATAAAGAATTTTGACTCATAGAATATATATTAAACACGAACCAAAATTATAACCAATAGAATGACATTAATATCACTCCCAAGACATAAACAAGAAGGTGGGAGATAAGTTATGTTTGATTGTCACAAGCATAACTTGATAAGATCGCATGTTCAACAATGAACAAATGAAAAAACTTCTAGTTTTGATTAACAAAGTCAGCCAAGCTATATAATCATTGTTATGTTTACTTAGGGTTACAAGTCTTTTTATAGGCAATGAATTAAAACCCTAACATGAAACCCTAGCCTCCTAATAGCTAGGCTTACCTAAACATATTCATGAGCTTAAATTAATTATTATATGTCAACCCAAATAATATAAATTAAAATAAAATAAACTAACTTAATTTAAAACTTATTACAATTAAAATAAATTCAGTCCAAATTATTTAAAGCCTAATTAACTCCAGTTTGCTTCTAATTTCCTTCAATTAATGCTCAAAGCCTTCAAGATTATAATTTTGGATTTGATCTTGGACTTGAATAATGTTTTAAAACCTTGATGATTCCTCCAAACCATCCAAATTTGTTTGCTTTCTTGGGTTTCATCATTAGCACTACAACTACATAACCCAAAAAGCATAAGATGAAACAACAAACAACAACGAGAAAAACAAAGACCAAGCCTGAATAGGAGAATTCGAATGCATACTTGTTGATAACGAGAGCAACTAAGAGAGTGAAGATAGGAAAAGGCCTTACCGAGTAAAGTAGCATTATAGATAATGAGATTTTGATCTGGTCTTGGAGTGTGGTGGGGCATGGTGGCTATCAAGTGTCGATTTGATCTGTAGTATGGTGTGTAGGGGAGGTGGTGGGATGTCGATCTGGTCTAGGTATTCAAAAGGTGGCGATGCTTCTAATAGGGGTGGATATAACTGTGGAAATGGTGGTGGGCATCATGAGAGAGGATATGGTGGTGGACATGGTGGATCTAGGTATTCAAAAGGTGGCAGTGCTTTTGATGGAAGCTGGAGGAATTAGGTCGTGGTGATGGCTGCCGAACAATAATGGCATATGTTTATGTTTTGGCTTAAATATGTGTATGTATGTGTGTGTGTGTGTGTGATTACACTTAATCCTTATAATTTATTAATATCATAATTTTACTCTTATTAATTGTGTCGACCCGTGAATTCATTAAGCAAACCTAATTCGATTGTTTAATAAACAGCTTAAGCGAGTTGACAAGATTATAACACAAATTCGTTTAAGTCAATCTCATACCATTTATTTTTTGTGAATTCATGTCGACCTGTCATGTTGTAGTCTAAATTGATTCTGACTCTGACTCACAAACACCAAAGATAATGGGCAAATACCCATTGTCACCATGTTTAAGCTACAACAAACAACATTAACCACAACCCCCTCTCCCGCGGCGCCCCCCCCCCCCCCCCCCCCCCCTCCCCCCCCCCCCCTCTTCTCATCTCCTCCTTTCCTCTAATTTTAGACTAATAAAATGATACCCATGTATACTGATAAAAGGTCAACAACCTCTACTGAACTCTACTTGCATTACACTAAAGCTTAGAAAAAAATATTAATAAATTGAAATTTTGCAATAGAATCTGCATTTATTTGACTGACACCTTTACTGTTGACCCTAGGTTCATGGTTATAATGGCATTTACATATTTTCTAACCTTGGCATCGACTTCACATGATGGACTCTCAAACTTTTCAAAACTTCTTTCTTCACTTTATACACAACTTGGAGATGACAAGCAACTGTGTACCAATCAAGTAGCTCATCATACAATATCTTCAAGCTGATATTTGGGTTAGCTTTAACTATTGATGACCATCACCTGAGCAACCCGCTTTGCTTTTGCCTCCTTGTTAGTAGCCACTCTTTAGCACATATGATGAGCACTGGTTATGCTTTGGCCTAAGAAAACGACATCGTTAGTCAATCTTGCTATATGAGTTCTCTAATTGCAAGTTTCATTCTTACAACTGATAGTATATCTATAGAAATAAACATATAAGTTACATTATTGACCTTGAAAGTCACATAATACGTCACATAATACCTGCACAAGTCATTCTTCTCTTTCTTTAACTCAAACCGTTCCTGGATTGCTTACCGAATGATTACATCCCTAACAAACTTAGCATTAGCAAAGACTTGACCCTTTCTCATCATTATTGATCCATTTGGATTAGGGGTCCAAATATGTTGGCTATAATATCTAGCCATTCTTGTTAATCCATCATTTTCTTCATCAAATAAACTACAATGGTATTGGGATTTCCATCTAGATAATAATATTCCTTGTCACTCTTATCACTAAAACCTTCATCTTAATCAACCAAATTGGCTAATGACCCACCATTCGATTCGTATTCATCTCGGTAGTCTTCATCATCAATATTTACTACATCAGGGCTTGCTACTACTTCTGCTATTATCTCTATTGTATGGCTTTCAAACCACCATCAACTGCTTCTGCTGCATGGCTTTCAGGCACACCAACTGCTACTTATTTTGCTTCAAACCCACCATATGCTTATACTTTTACTATATAGGCTTCAGACCTACCATCTGCTACTCCATTTGGTTCAAACCCACCATCTACTTTTGCTTCTGTATCTATTGTGT